>JAJEKV010000005.1:24077013-25277013 GCA_021234155.1 Isoetes taiwanensis
AGCAACCACGCCATCACCCAGTCCGGCATATCCTCCCATTCTGCTCCAGCCATTAAGTCCCACTTTATTATGAAATACAGGAAAGAAAAATTCCGTTCCATTCTTTCATTTCCTATTCCACCACCATTCCTTCCTTCCATCCATTCCATTCCATTTCCTCCACATGTCTCCATAATTTTTCCATCTTCTTCCATTCATCAATTTACCCCTCATTCTGTTGGACCTTTATTTCTTCCGCCATCTTTTCGTTTACGTGAACTCTTTGAGCCATGGCCCTTTGCGTTTTAAACCCCCCAGACCACATGCTTGGTTTTTCAAATCCTTCCCTGGCTTTTATGGTCACGCTTGTTGAATTGGGTCTCAAAAACTCAAAATATTATCTTGCACCTAATGGGTTTGGGATGAATAAAACCATTTTCTGCAATAGAGTTTGGTGGGATCAAACCCAGTTAACTCTTCTTTGTGCCAAAGAAGGCCATATGCTTTAATGTGAAAAGTGTTGGGGAAGTCGGTGTGGCGAGGACCGACCACATCTTTTTTGTTTGCAATAGCATTGATGTTGACAGATTTTTGGCAAATCGGGGTCCAGCACTGAAAGAGCTACTATCAAAGGTCTAAAAAAGGAGGTGAAGATCAAGGGTCAGATTCATTTGTGCTTGTTATTTAGAATCAAGGGCCCATATTAAGTTGTGTTAGTTGTTAAACAAAAGACAAAGGTGAGACATGGAAGAAGGCAAAAACAAAGTTGATGAGGTGTAAAAAAGGGTACCAAGTCATGCCAAGTGGATGGCCAAGATTTATCAAAATTACTCATAATATCTTGGGGACTTGTTCTCCTCTGCAGAACTCTAGAATCTCACATGGAGCAGGGTAGTGAGGCCACAGAGATGGTCAATGCGAGACCTCTTCCCCATGCAGTATCTTCGAGCATTGTTTTATTATTTTCTTGAATAGTGGTGCACCCTCTTTTTATCTTCCACATATTTTACATTTTTCTTCCACATTTTCCTTTATCAAAATTTTCATTACCAAATTTTGGTCCTTTTTTTCCTTCAAAATTTTTTCTTGGTTCTTTTGCCTTGCGGTAGCACTTGTGAATCTATGTTTGCCTTTGAAATTGATGATGAGGATGTGGAAATCCGTCATCATCATGGAGGTTCTCAAGAGATCCTACTTTTCCCAGGGATCACATTGCTTGGTCTTTGCTAGTCATTTCTTTTATTGCCTTGCCATCTCTTTTTTCACGGAATTTCTTAGCCATGCTACAAAAAAATGGAAGCGCCAAAGACTCTGGCGACTTGCAAGAAGAGAGGAAAGGTAATTGCCCTTGCACTATCTCTGTTGCCTTCGCCTCGAGAAATCTGCGGGATTTTCGATCAAATAACAAGGATAAACTGACCTCGTTATTCTTGTCAAGTGCAAGCCCCAAGATACACTTCTGAGTTGGGCCCGCACAAGGCATCTACGATTGGCGAGGAACAAGGATCTGCCCAATTATTATTTTGGGAGAAGCAATGAAATGACCCTCCATCTCATTTTGTTGTCTAAGTTCTACCAGCTGGCTGGTGGAAGGTGCAAATTAAAGAAAAGAAAGAGGGCTTTTGATATTTACCTTTGCTTGTCTCTGGCGATGCCACCTTTGAATACCTGCAACTGAAATGCCCTCCTTGTCGAATACGCAAAACAAGGAAGAGATGATGAAGAAGTCTTGTGCCATATCCATCATCTGTTAACCTATCACCATTGTTCCTCCCGTTAGGAGCGGATTTATGCGTATCACATTGCTCCAACACGCGAAACCAAGAAAGAGATGAGGAAGGGAAGCGTAGGAGAAAGTAAAAGAAAGGCTTCGTTGTCAGTCTGCAAGCGCGAAAAAATTGAGGGATTTGAAGCTTTGTCACGCCATGGCAAATTGCCCTGGGAAGAAGAAAGATAGTCGGAAGAAAAAAGTGAAGCCGCCACATATCGCAGATCCGGCATATCCTCCATTCCTTATCCGCCATTAAAGATCCCTTTGTCGCAATGGAAGAAAAAGAATTTTGCCTTTGCTCAAGTTTTTGCCAAAATTTTTTTTGCCCTTTTAGCCATTGCTTTTTTCTCCACTTTGTTTTTTTGCAGCTATGTTTATGACTACCCTTTTCTTTATTAATCTTGCCACTTTGCCCCGCGTTCGCTCTTTTGCCCATGCCATACCATCATTTTCATTTTCTTGCCCTATCATTTTATAGCCTCCCACATCTTGTCTTGCTATTTCATTTTGCCTCATAGGGGTACTTATCTATTGTGGTATCAATTTTGCCTCATTACACACCTTGTTGGACCTTTATTTCTTAACATCTTTTTGTTTGTCGCGACTCTAATACCATCTCCCAATATCTTTATGACATAGCCTTTGCATTTTTAAGCCCTACCCAAGGCCACATTAACCCATGAAGTTTTCAAATCCTTCCTATGGCACATAAGTCACACTTTGGTGTTGAATTACACCTAAAAACTCAAAATATTATCTTTTTAATAGGTTTGGAGGTCGTTAAACCCATTTTCTTTAATAGGTTTGGTGGGATCAGTAAAACCCAGTTAACTCTTCTTTGTGCCGAAGACTATGTAATACTAAATGTGAAAAAGTGTTGAGAATTAGGTGGCCGGGGGACCGACCACATCTTTGTTGTCGCGTGATGTGACCAGCGATTTTGTAAATCCGGTGCTATAGAAACTACTATCAAAGGTCTAAAGGGGGTGAAGATCAAAGGGTCAGATTCATTTTGTGCTTGTTGTTTGGTCAAGGGCCATATTAAGTTGTGTTGGTTGTTAAACAAAGAATAAATTTAGTTTATGGAGAAAGAAGAGACAAAAACAAAGGATTGATGAGGTGTAAAAAAGGAGTGCAAGATCTCATGCCAAGTGGCTTAAAGATTTATCAAAAATTATAAATATCTTGAGGGACTTGTTCTCTTCCTCCTCTTGAGCTCTAGAATCTCACATGGAGCAAGGGTGAGTGGCGGCCACTGGGAAGATGGTGTCAGAGACCTCTTCCCATGCAAGATATCTTGAAGCATTGTTTTGTATTATTTTCTTGAATAAGGTGCACCCTCTTTTATCTTCCACATATTTTACATTTTCTTCCACACATTTCCTTTATCAAATTTTCATTACCAAATTTTCGTCCTTTTTTTCCTTCAAAATTTTTTCTTGGTTCTTTTGCCTTGCGGCAACACTATTTGATCCCATGTTTGCCTTTGAAGGTCGATGATGATGAGGATGTGGGGAAATCCGTCATCAATTCCTATGTTTATTTCATCTGTCATCTGATCAAGAGTTGACCTCATTGCATCAGAGAAAGCCATCCCTACATTGCCAATAAATTTCCCAAGCTCTTTGTCATACCACCATCCTGCTGACTTCTCATAGCACTAAAGAGATTTATTTTTCCATGCGGGTTCACACGAAAGTAGCATCATATGCCGTTCATATGCTCCGGATCTATCACCTTCAATCCATATCACGAGGTCATTGAGTTTACTTATACATATTCATATTAGCAGGCAGGTTTGGAGAATTTTATGTCAAGAGTTATCAAGCTGACTGGCTAGTCAAAGAGAGTTGGAAGACCAGCCTTCTCTTTTTGTTTTAATAATCTTTTGCCATCTTATGGCGGCATAAACCAAGCATGTATTTACTACTAATCCCCATCAGTTTAGTTCAATTTGCAAGATATTAGGAGAATGCTTCAGCAGCATGCACTCAAGTTTGAAGAACAAAGGAAGGACAATTGACTCAAGTCACTCAAGAAGAGATACAAAGAGGTCAAACAAGCATGGGAAGTGTAGAGAAGAGAAAAAGATCCTTGAAGAGCATTCCATGAGTATGTGATGGATTTATGAGCTTAGCATCTTTGGCATTTTTATTTCCATCCTCATCCCTCCACCATCCCAAATAGCATTGAACCTTGGCTCCTTCCTCTTGCACCTCCCAAAGTCAAACTTGACCTTGAAAGTTCTTTCTAGTCGAAATACACCTTCATAAAACAACCCACTTGCTTCATCATCCACTAGTTCAAGAGAGACTTGACATAGTCACAACTTTGTATGAAGTCAACATTCCGTACAGCAGGCAAATGTAGAGGCTTGCAAAATCCCTAAAGGGAAATGCTCAAAATTCAAATATGCCTCAGATGCCTCAAAGATGCTCCACAAAATTTTTGGCTTCCACTAGATGTGCCAAGTCCCTCTACACCATACTACACACATCCACACCCATCACCATTTTATCCTTTTTTCATCTCAAACTCTCATTTCAAATCAAAATTCATTTCCAAAATATCATTGTTGCCACATCACTTTTACGACACCTCATCATTCACACATCATCTCCACATCATTAGGAATTTTTGACTAGAGAGGAATTTTCAAATTCAAATTGAGGTGACCGTCATCATTCCCATTGGCCATGTCCATGCTACCTAGCCATGCCATCTTTTTCAAATGCCACTCCATCCACTCCCAAATTTTTCCAAATTCAAAGGGCTCTATGGTGAAAAAAGAAGACCCCAGGAATATTATGGGGCACAAAGAAGATTCCCTAGAAAGAATTTGAGGAAAAGGCTATCCCTGGGCATGAGTATCACGTTTTCTAGAGTCGTGCCATAGAGGGTGTAAAGGGTGCAAAAATTTTCCTATCTACCCCGGCCTAATTTCTCTTCAAGCCAATTCCCACTGCCGTGGAGCATCCCGCAGGAGTGTGGGTGATGGAGAATCTTAGAATCCCGTGGACCTTAATGTCGGAAAGAATGGATTTTTAGCCCTTATACCTTGTCTCCCAAATTCGATCCGGGCTGTGGGATGTGAGCTTGAACTACCAAAAACCTAAATCACGGAAGCCTTGAGGTCTACATTTCAATCGGCCAAACAAACCGATGAAATCACTACCCCTATTTGGCGAATCATCATGTTTAATGCCATGAATGCTTAGTCACGTGAGCTAGAGAATGAAGATTGGGAGGGGAAATAATTGAGATCTCAGACGGAACATTCACAAAGGGAGTTTTACGCACGGAAGATTTTGAGGGCTTGAAGGCCCGAAGAAGAAGATTTGGCGAAGAAGGACGGCTTGATAATCCTGAGCTTGTTTGACCCCTCTATGTTTTACCTTTGATGCGGATTGTTGACTCAATACTCCAGTTTTATATGGTAATACCTATTTGATCCACGTGCCCAAGACCACAGGAGCGGGATATTACGTGTATCTTAAGGTGATTAAATTGAAAATCCGACCTTTGCGTAATTTAGCAGGTTGCATTGTGATCTTTTCCAAAAAGAGAAAATTGTTATTAGTTGAGTGTCTAGTGCACACTGGAAATTGTTAGTTAGCATGGCATGCGCCTAAAATTTTGCAAATCTGTAGAGGCCAGGGCAATGCTAAACCTGCGCCGCAGTTCACTATAGTAAACATTCTCTCTCGAGGTTTATTCTCTTCTCATAGTCTTAGGCAAAAAATTATCAAAGAAAAATTAGGTCCCATACAGTTGAGAAAGGAAAAGTTGGCCCTTGGTGTGCGGACAAATCACGAAGATAGGTGGTAGCCCCAAAAATTCATCACCAATATGAGGAGTTTCAAATTTACGGCTCTGGTTAGGGATATTGACCAAAATTGACTGGGTCAGTGATCTGATTTTAGATCCTACCTAGCCTATCCTGACCTTATTGAGTTTTGCAGTTAGGTGTGTGAAGCATTGAGCATCCCCAGTAGAAATATCCAGGCCCACTTCATAAGATCACATCCGCAACTTATTTTGTGAGGCGGACTTTTTTTTTATCTTGAGGGAAACTCACTCGTAGTGAACTCTGTGCATTTTCACCGGAATCTTTGCACTTTCCGAGTGGTTGCATACCGCTTAACCTGGAGTTCTAAACCACTGAGGTTGAAGGTTTTAGGAACACCTTCAAGCGATTACTAACTATCATATTTTTTTTCCACACGCGGGTTCACTTGATACATTCCATTCATGTTCATGCGCCTTTGTTCCATTCTCATCTAGCCCTTGCTTCCCAAATCTTTTTCAAAGAGCAGCCTGCTACCTTTCAAATCAGCCCAACTTCATAAAGGTAGCTCAAGTTTTACCTAGAAAAAAGTAAAAAAGAAACACTCCCAACTCAAGTCAACTGTTCCTGCTCACATATCTCAAAGAAGTCAAGCAAGTCCAGAGTCGGTCATGAGTCAACTCACCCTGATTCAAGTCCACGTTCCCCTCCATATAAACATCCTTCTGAAGACATCCATTCAAACATCACTCACATCCTTATGTCCATCTGTTGGACTTTCCCTATCACATTTCCGTTGTTTTCATCTCTTTTTTATGCATAGCCCATATTCTTTCGAATTTCCATTCTCTTGCACTACCATCACCATTCTTACGTCATATTAGCAGCAACATGGCAAAGTACCATCAAATCTTTTTTATGTTGCGGGGAAAAAGAAGATACTATGTTGAAGAACCAAAGTGAAGATTTATTGAATTGGAATGAAGATCACATTGAGAGGACCTAAGCATCTAGAAGTTTGGAAGACCCTATGAAGTTTGCAAGCTATTAAAGTGGTATCTTTTCTCCTTCATGGTATCATTTCCTATTCTCCTACCTCACACTCCACATTTTCAAGCGTTCCATTACCCCATACTATCATACATCCCTCACACACCTTTTTGTTCCATGAGTTTGACCTACCACTACCTAAGGCACATTTTCAAAGTTGTTACACAAAAGAGTTGCCCTAAGCATCAAGTTCTACATCATATTTTTCATCATATCATTTCATTATCACACACTCCATACCATGTGGCTATAAAAAAAGCATTTGAAAAGCTAAACCACAGGTTGCCTAGTCACCACCTCCAAGTGACATGGCATGATGACTAGATACATATGTCATCACTTACAAAGCCACATTGGTCCACTCACCATTTGCCACTTCCATATATCATTCACCCAAGTTGCCACCTAAGCAACAAGTGTCCACATCACCACATCCTCCATACCATTACATCCTCCAGCATCATTCCATCATCCTGTCTGCATCATCAAATGATGGTAGGCAAATGTTGACCAAACCCAAAAGTTGGTCAACCATAGGATAGAAATGATTGTCATTGCCCTAATCAAAGCCCCTTGTTCTCCCTCCTTGCCCACCTCACCAATCCATGTCTAATGCCTACTCACCCCATTCATTTTTCTACAAAAGTCAAAAGTATTTGCATTTAGAGTTTGATGATACCACTGATAGCCCCTCATGGAATCATGCCACGGCACAAAAAAATTTGAAAAGAGTGCATATTGACCTTCCTAAATGGCTTTCTTTGGGAAGCGTGCTTCATTTGAAAAAATGTGCAAAACCTACACCTACATCTACCCCCAATCCTATCTACCCTCATCCTCTGCCAAGTGTCCCCACAGCATGCCAAGTCGAAACAGTAGGAGCTTAGTGGGAGAGGAGACCACGTAATCAAGAGGAAAATGGCTCTCTGTTTATACCTTAGCCTCTTTTAGGATTTTTGCACGTGGGATAATTGCTCTCAAGAGAAAACTCAGGAACCCTAAAGAAATGTGACTTGCCAAGGGCATTTTTTTGTCGATTGAACGAACACGTCATTACATTGGCTAACCATTCTTGTCTGTTACACCCAAAGAAATGTCTAAAACCAGCCAAAAGAAACATGGCCAAGATCGAGATTTGCCAAGATCCGTAGGAAGCTTGAGTTTTTAAAGGGGATTCGTGCTTGAGAAAGTGTGGGCTTTAAGCGATTCAAGGCAGAAGTACGAGAAGTGTGAAATTGAAGATTGATCTTTGAGTTCCTCACGCATGAGAGAGATCTATCACGAGGCATATTATGATTGATTTGTATCCAAGAATTCCGCGATTTGTATGTTTTTAGAGATGTCACATTGATTGATCATCTTGATCATTAACATGGCCCGTCAAATGTGATGACTTTGATTCAGGTTGTAGAAATCGACCTTGGAAAATATCATTTGATGCATTTTGTTTTGAATTAATTCTAATGGGAAGAAAAAGCCATACCCTCGCACGGTCACATACAAAGCTGCATTGGTACAATCATTTAGGAAAGGAAAAACTAAAAAAAAGGGGAGAAAGATCAACCCTTTGATGTTTTAAAGTCACGTCATACTTTTCATGCTCATTAGATGCTTTCGGACATACTTCTCCAAATTCTGGTGACTTTTTAGCCACGAAATAGCATGCTCTTGTTATGCCCGGGCCTGTTCCTTGTCTAAATTTAGTTGGATTGAAAATTCATCACCATTCTCATTTGTAAATTAAGGTGCAACTTTATCGATCCATTGACCAACCCGACTTAGTCAAGAGTGTTATTTCTCTCACCAGCGGTAGAAGTTCTTTGCATAGACTTTCTCAACACTTTCTTGAGATATCATGGTAACATGCTATGCTTGTTTAGGTTCAAAATGTTGAATCATTAATTCGTGCCTGTTAGAATAAGACTAGCTTTTGGCTTTTGGGAAACTAGTGAAATCTTGTTTTACGGAAGTTTAAAAGCGAGATATTTTAGCGAATGATCACCTCAAGTGATGCGGAGGTCCTAGACCAAGATTAGTGCTTCTTTGACACGAGGGTTGGTGGTTTAGCCCGGGTTTGCCATCAGCAGGTTTGCCTCTTATCCCTAGTACATGTGTATCATAGCTTTGGAATTTCTCAAAGGCATCATTTGTAGCTTCCGAGTTCTATAATTCTAAGATCGTGGCGGTCTTGACTCCACATTGACCAAGTTGACCCAGAGCTTTGGGCAAGATATCACGAGGCTTGAGCTGGACAGTCAAGGTTTTAGCATTGCATGCCCACAATTTTACGTACGATCCCCAATCATCGACTTGAGAAATCAATCCATCTACGAGCTACATCGGTTTGAGTGAAGGTCCCATATTTACGAATTGGAAAGGTATGAACATTTGATATTTGAGCCTATTTCTACGAAAATTTCTTATGCAGTTAGTCACCTTAAGTGATCACGGAGGTTCTAACCCAACTTGAACATAGTTTCAAGTTGGCTTCTTATATTTGACTCTTGAGCCAGTTGAGGTTCAACAGCGAGGATCAACTATAGGAGAATTAAAACTTCCAAGACTTTGAGGCTTTGTCATGTGCCAAAGAGACAGAATATGGTGAAGGCGATGCATAGCAAAATGTTAAGTCTGTGAGCACTTGGTGAGGGAGCAATTCAAAGAAGAGGCTGGAGAAAAAGACACGCAGCAACTACATCTATTAAATTGTCCAATGCTAGTGAGGAGAAATGAATAAAAGGGTCTGAATAAGTCTCTCTTGCTAGGGAGAAGGTGGATATCTACGGTTGATGCTAAATTATCTGATACGGGGGAGATGCACCATTTCAAATGGCACTCAAGTGAAAGCACATTTTAACCAGGATGGTTCTTATAGCTTCAAAGGAAGAGGTACATTTTGTTAAAGAAATGCTTATAAGAGCCCTAGGATCTTTTAGTAACACAAAGAAAATTGATCGATTCCCTTGATTGAAGTGTGCACAACCTTTAGAAATTGGTAAAGAAGGATGTTTATGGTTTGATGGAGGATTTCAAAAGAAGTGCAAATGCTTAGCTTCATCTGCGGCTATATTGAAGGACACTTCAATAAACTCTTAGCTAGGTGGGAAGGATTTTTCCCAAATAACTTCTAATGTATCGGAATTACAAGACTTTGATTGCAGGTCTCCAAGAAGCTAAGGCTATGGATATCTCGATCACATGCTACATCTATATAAATTCTGGATTGGTTCTACTTGAACCCAGGGTTAGTGGTAGATATCAGGCCAAGAATGCTGGCGTGGAATCCGAGAAGCAGGAGGGATGCTTGCTTACTTTACTTCTTGGGAAATTACTCATATCGGGAGGCAGGTAGAGCCCGATGCTGGCCCGAGAGGCCTATGGCATTATTTATGCGAAGGAGGCTATACAGGAAGATCACCCAGTAGGGCAGAGGCTAAAATTTTGTCCCATAATAGTTATATTCATCACAGAAAGAAGCAACCAATAAGTTATAATTAATGCTTATAGCCCGATAAGAGCGCTCACATTTGTGTGGGAGAATCTCCTTGACACACAAAACAAGAAGAGATTGCAAATTGCTGAAGAAAAAGTGATGTGTTTACTTGGGATTATTCACAGGCTCATTGGTATTAAGGAAAGGGTATGTCAATTTGAAATTAAAATTAAAGAGGGTGTAAGCCCTATTTCCGAAGTTAAGGGGATCAATGCTACTTTTGATTTAATCAAATATAGGTTGCATAAGATGTTGGATCACGAGGTGTTGTGTGTGGAAATTATTAATCTGAATGGGTGTCATGCATTGTTCAGGTGGAAAAAAGAATGGTGCTTTGTGAGAATTTGTGAATTATGAGACCTGAACAAAGCTACCATAAGATTGTTATCCTTTACTTGCTTTTATAGGGAAATTCTATATCTTTGTTGCTTGGGAAAGACATGTAATTTTTGGATAGTTTTTTGAGTTTAATCGGATCGGTATCAAGGGAGGATCAGCCAAAGACTTTCATTTATCTATACAGGGTACATATGCTATGAAAAGTACCATTTAGCTAATAGATACTGACTACTTTTCCAAGAAACGTGGATGTTATTTTTCAAAGCCATGTCGCCGAAGAGTTTAGAGGTGTATCTAGATGATGACCTTTGTTTGGGTTGGTTTACCTCACTCTACTAATCATGTGGGGTACTTGCAAAAGAATTGCTCTGTCACGAGGACTTGGGGATTTAATCTAGAAATCAAAAATGCATCTTTTGCATCAAAGGTGGAGCATCTTGGGACATGAAGTATCGACCCGAGGTATTCAAGTTGCTCAAGATGGGTGGAAGCCCTCAAAGCTAGCACCTCAGAATTTAAAAGCGGGTTAAAGAGCTTTACATTAGTGTGGCGGGGAACACTTAGGGTATATTCAAATTTTGCTCATATCTTGAGTCTCATTTCTAAGTTGACCCAAGGTAGGTAAATTTCTAATCGAAAACAAACACCTTCTACAATACATGCTGGACTCCAAAATGCCAGAGCTTTGACTTTCTCATTTCATCTATATGGAAGCTACTCTTTTAGAAAAAACCAGATTTGAGCATGCCATTTTGAAGTTTATATCAGCTACGTTACTAAAAATTCATAGGTTTAGCCATTTCGCGGGATATTAAGCATACTATAGTTTTTGCAAACAAACAATGGTGCGCTCTTGAAGAAGATACACGGAGATAAGAAAAAGTGCTGCTGCTCTCATGTTCTTAGAATAGGGACATTTACTTCTGAAAAACCAAGTTCAAGTCCACAGCAAAGCAAACCAATGGGCTTGCTATTTGGTAAAGCAACTAAAAGCAAAAGATCGGGGGCCAGGCTTGTAAGTTACAAAGGATTATGATATTCTGTAAAAAAGAGTTGCACTTGACCACGAAATCTAACTCTACTTTTACCTTGATGTTTTTGTGACCATGAAGATGAATTGAATACTACTGACACTTCCTTGCGATTGCTTATTTAGAGGTAACTCTGGAGATCAAGCAAAGGAGGATGGCGGCAACCTATTAGAGATTTTTACAACATGGGATCATCTCTCAAGCCTCATAGAGTCCAGGAAAAGGAGACTCAAAAGGACAAAGAGTCTCTTGAACAATTCAAGCTGATGAGCAATGTCTTGTGCAAAGTTAATAGGATGGAATCTTCTTGAGGTGTATGGCAGATGAGTGCACTTGATTATTAGGGGATGCATAAGGTATATGTAGGACATTTTCTTTTGGGGATACTACCAAAAGATTCTCAGTCTGGATATTATTGGCCTACTATTTTTTAGAGATTGCTATGAGGTCATAAAAACTTGCCATCAATGTCCAGTTTTTAGTAAAAGAGGAATTTTATTGCAGTACCTTGAATCTATCTCGGGACCTTTTCAAATTTGGGGCTGGAATTATATTGGTCCCATTAATCAACTATACACCAGGTCAACATCAACATATTATTGTGGCTACAGATTATTTTACTAAGTGGGAGAGCCATACTGCTGAGGCAGGTAATCCCTTTCTAGCTGCAAGGTTTTTACATGGTACTGTTTTGTTCTAGGTTTGGTATTCCCCTTCAGTTATATTACGATAGAGGTACTCCTTTTGTTAATGAAGTCATTACTAATTTGTGTGAGCATTTTGTGAAGGTCAAACACTTTACCCAAAAGCTGCTTCATATTATCTCGAGTGAATGGACAAGTGAGCTACTAACAAAAGTGTTGAAAAATATTTTAGGCCGGTTGAGGTTATGAGAGGGATTGGCATATCAAAATGGTGGATGCACTTTGGGCTTATGAGTCACTATCAAAACAGCTACAAATCACACACCTTTCAATTTGGTTTTGCATGGCATGAGAGGCCGGTTTACGGTAGAATTTAGAGTTACTTCTTGAGATTATGTAAATTGTACTTCCCTTTTGAACATGCCTTCTGAGAAGATTAGATACATACTATTGTTACATCTAGATGAAATTATAGAATGGGTAGAACACTAATTTGCTGAAAAGGCTAAAGATGGCTGCATTCAAGGCTGCACACAAATACAAGGTACCTTTGAAGGGAGGCTTTGTCCTCCAAATGGAACTCAGTCAAAGGAAGACTCGGTAAATTTGGTAATATTTGGGAAGGGACCCTTTGTAGTGCTAAGTCTGCGGTACATAATTCTTGGCTAGTTTACAAGAGGTTGCTGAGATGCCATTTGGAATCCTATCAATCCTACATCTGAAGAAAGGTATTGGGACAGCATGGCATCCCCTCTTCTTATTAAAAGCTTAGAGAGATCTATAGTAGGTTTAAAGGTAGTTGGCTAGGTTTGAGTTTTTGAGCACATTACTCTAGTAGTTAGATCCAGTTTGACTTTTGAGCATTACTCTAATAGGTTGGTTTCATGTTTTAGGGGGTGAGGTGACCAAGAGATACTTGATTCTAGAATGATCTCAAAAAGCGAGGATTGATACTAATGATTAGGTGACCTCAACGCACGGCTTCCAAAGGTCAACCCTGTCGCAACCAACACGAGTATAAACACACAAATTGGGTTAGGACATCCAGGATCTTAAGGTGATCAATCTATGGAAGATAAATATATTGGAATGACCGGGGAACTCAAAATTCTCATACCTTTTCCCATTTAAGAAAATGGAACCTTGACTCAAATTGATGTAGCGGCCGAGGGAATAAAGGTTGAATCTTTAAGATTCGAGATGATTTAACAAAAAGTTGTAAAAGAAGTAAAAAGGTGTAGTCTTTCGACCAAGTCAGGATCATTATATTAGCTTAAAGTGGGTCAAGAATTGGTCAATGGCAGGTCAAGCGTAAAGCAGGTGATGGGAAAATGGAACTTCAAGTATATGATCACTTTTGGGAATTTCCAAACCAATGTATCACAATGTCCTGGGTATTATGGGCATGAAGTCAAATTCTCATTTGGATGCTCGTGAGTATTTTTTGCATTAGGATTTTGCAAAATCTGAGTCCGAAACGATCAAAAGCAAGTCTACTTTTTCTAACCCGAGGTTGTGGATGGAATTTTTGATCTTTCAAAGCATATGGGTCTCGGATGTCTCAAGTTGATGTGGCTGGACAAAACAGTATAAAGGAATTTTAGTATTTTACACACACACACACTTTTTGGAAGGAAAATTGTCGAAGAATATGAGAATTTCTTCAACTTGGCATCAAATTTTTCATTGATATGGGAGTAAATCAATCACAATAATAGTGAATAATGGTATTTGGGTGCTTAAATGCAAAAGAAAATGTAACTTCAGGTCATCAAATAATTTTAAAGAGATAAATTCAACCAAATCCTTGAGATTACGTCGAGGGAGTACTTCGAGTCTTCTAAATCCTTCAAGTCACAGCAGCAATGATCCTTCCGGGAGGTTGAAGCTTGGGCCTTCAAGAAAGTGCTCATGCTCGAATCTCTATTATGGTTTAGTTTTTGAGTTCCTCATTCTTAGCTTTAGTTTATGGGTTCATTCAATTCTTAAAGGCGGAGTGAGAATGGGTAGGTTGCAGGGTCATGGAATCAAATCCGGCATGATTCGAACCGGAAAACTCAGTTGGGGTTCTCGAGCGTATTTTTAGGTGAAAATGGCCTTGATCTGATTTGGTATTTTTAGAGGTATATTTTTGAATATGTAGGTATTTTGGCATTTTACTAGTTTTCGAGCATGGTTCTAAGTCTCTTAGAAAAAGGCAAGAATACTTGGAAGTACGGAACCATGGAACTTTTATGAGATGGAATAAAAGCATACAGAATATTCTAGGGCATTTTAAGGAATTGACTGGTGGGACAATACTGTGAGAATTACAATGGTGGGAGAAAGGAAAATGAATGATGAAGTCACAAAAGGTGAGAATATAGCATGATAAAGCTAAAACAATAAGGTCCCATAGGGTGTGCAAAAGAAAAGGGGAAAATATGAGAGTTTAGAGATGAGCAAACTTGGCAAATATATGGTGAGAGAAGTGGCACAATGGTTAAGAAATAGAAACAAATGGAATGAGATATGGAGCCTGAGGTGGGAAAGAGGGATAGAATGGGGATTTGGTACCATATATCTGAGTCTTCAAACTTTTACCTTCCAAACTTCAAAAAGATGCTGCTAAACTTCATAATCAGTTCTTCTAGAGTATATTTCTTGACTAAGCATTTGACCCAAAATAAAAGTACCTTTGTTGAAATTTCAACTTGAACTCTTGTTGACACGAAGAATGAACATCCTTTGACCTCAATCAATGTTGAATACCAAAAATCTCTTCAAACTTTGACTAGATCCTTCAAGATGAGTTGACCCTAGTTTGAATGCATAAAATCACAATTAGCATGTTGCCCTTTGGGGGCAACATCTGCATGAAAAATTTGGTCCCTCGGCCATGTGATGTGAAAAAATGAATAACGGTCTTCAACTTTGTGCAAAGATAAGTGGAAATATGATGAGAATAAGAGTGTGAAGTGCAAGCGTTGGTGAAATAAGTGTGAAGATGGTGATGGAATAGTGTGAATGGGTGGTTAGAGTGAGAGAAAGGCGGTGAAGGTGTGAACATGACAAGAGATGGTGATGGAATGATTGTGAATGGAATATGGTGAGTGAGAAAAGGCAAAGGTGATTGTGAATATGGCAGGGTGGTGATGAAATGGGAGATGAAGTGAGTGTGCAGAATTTTGAACCCAAAACAGAAAATACTACCTCTTTCTTGATCTTCAAAGTACAACTACTGCTATGGTGGTAGAAGATGAATTATGATTAGCACTGTGCTTTGTGGAAATGAAAACAAGAATGAGAAGTTTAAATGGAAGGTAGGGCTACTTGTAATGAGGATGAAAGGGAATGGAACAAGGAATTACTGTCATGGAAACACACAAACCAATTAGTCTGAATCCTTACCTTTCTGCTATGATGGTGAAGGTGATTTTTCGAGTTGTTAAAGATTATGGAAGAAACAAGAATAGAATGATTGTTCCGGGAATACTTTAAAAGCGGTGAATAAAAATGGAAGAAGAATGCTCCACGCATGTGACACTTGGTAATCATTAGTATCAATCCACATTCTTGAGATCATTTTGTACATAGAAACCAACTTATTAGAGTAATATTATAAAGTCAAACTGATCTAACTACTAAATGTGTGCTCAAAGGTCAAAGCGGTACACAGCTGTATTAAAGCCTACTACAAATCTCTAAGCTTTTCCTTTGTCTTAAAGAAGAGGGACAAGCAAGCATCTTTGAGTCCCAATACGGAGTTTAGCAATGGCATTCACGAGCAACCTCTTGTAACCAATGATGGTACACTGCAGATTCTAGCACTACCAAAGGGTCCAAATGTTATCAAATTTGCCAGCTGAATCTTCCTTTGACTTATTTCCCATTTGAGAACAAGCTCTCCTTTCTAAAAGTACCGTACATTATTTTGTGTGCGGCTTTGAATGCGGTCGGATCTTTAGCCTTTTTCAGCAGAATTAGTGTTCTCGGTACTCCATCCTATACTCATCTAGATGCTTAACAAGTCCAACCTTTGTGAGGCATGTTCAAAGATGGCACAATTTGGAATAGTCTCAAGGGAAGGTAATTCAAGTTCCTCTTGGTGGCTGCCAAATGCCACCGACCAAGTTAAAGGTGTGATTTGTATTTGTTTTGATAGTGACTCTATAAACTAAAGTGCATCCACTACTTTGACCATCCACTTTGTTAACCTCAAGCTGTACGCAAAGATATTTTCAACTTAACGTTGGTAACCCGGCTGTCCATTACCGGATAATATGAAGAGCTTTTGGTATGCTTGACCTTCAAAGTAATAAAACAAATTAACAATGACTTCATTAACAAAGGTACTATCGAATGTAGCGGAAAGGGCCTTAAATCTAGAGAGCGGACATATTCATGTAAAAACCTTCGCGATTACAGAAAGCGATGAAGCACTTGCCTCAGGTATGGCCTCACCCACCAAGTAAAAATAATCGTAGCCACAATAATATCTTTGATGTTGACACGTAGAAGAAGGATAAATGGGGCCAATATAATCTAACCCCCAAATTTGAAGGTCACGGAACATATGATAGGTTTAATTTGCCCCCAAGGGCAACATACTAGTGTGATCTATGCATTCAAACTAAGGTCAACTCATCTTGGAAGACTGGGTCAAAGTTTGAGAGGTTCTTGGCATTCAACATTGATATGCGGGGTCAAGGGATGTGTTCATTTCAAGTCAACAAGAGTTCCAAGTTAGGACAACAAGAGAGGTACTTCACTTGAGGGATTAAATGCTTAGTCCGAGAATATTCCCTAGAAGAATGCGGGTTATATGAAGTTTGGAGAGCACCTTGTGAAGATTGGAAGTTAAGGTTTGGAGAGGCCAGGTACTTGATTCCATTTCCTAGCCATTTCTTACCCATTTCATTCATATTCTATTCTTATCCTTGAAATTTCTTAGCCATTTTCCTATACCTATATTCTCTTTTTGTTCACCCTTATATACCCTATCATGCCTGCCTACCACCAACATCCTTATTTCCCCATAAGTTATTCCCATCATTGCTATATCTTTTTGCCCTCTTACTCCTATGCCACATTTTTTGCCACCTTTGGCTAAACCCTTTTTTGCAACTTCCACACCCTTATGCCTATCTATCATTTGTGCTAAAAGCCACATATTATGTGTATACCTTGTGTGGGAATATTCCGTTCGCAATGCCCAAAATTGACATATTTCCCAAACATTAGGGTTACCATTTACTTTCTGATGATCCACTCCTTTAATATTTTCCATGGGTAACCCTCAAAATCATAAAAATCTCTGACATCATTGCTTGAACATACTTCAGAAATACGGTGGCCAGGTATCAGCGCCAAATCTCAGTCTGGTACGCCAAACCCTAGAAATCACAGAGCATATAAAGCTTCCGAATCACTTGTAGAGCCAGAACTTTTAAAACCATATTAAAGACTACCCTAAACATGGACTCGGCTCTTGGCATTATATCGAGCTAAATCTAAATACGAATGCCGAGGAATCACTAAAAATGCAAACTTGTATATACGGGGATCATCAACAAGTTTTGAAGGCCAAAGTGATAGATCCTACATTGATAGTGCTGAGCAAGGTCGGCGAGAGCGATCATGAGTTCTTGAGCTCTCCTCAAGCTGGATTTACAAGATTTGGTTGACATTACTTTCAGAAATTATCTTATGACTTTTGATGATTATTTTCGTACTTGAGACTATAGAAGCATCCTTATCTGTTGTTATCATGATATATTTACCTTCATATCAATTCAAATTATTTGTCAAGTTGTTGAATTCATCTCTGATATTTTTCTTAGCAATTCTTGCCACAAAATATTCTACCAGAAATCCTTGAGTATTTTAGCACCTTTGGCTACACACTTGCCACCTATTCTTGGGAACTATGTGAACCAAAGGAGTTGAAATCATCCAAAAATACCACATCCCAACTAGGTTATAAAAATTGCTCTGTTTTGAACAGTTTGGTATTTGCCAAATCAAAGCCATAAAAAATACTTTTACATATCAAATGAGAGATTATCCGCTCTCTTCCTTATCACCATTACAACATATTTGCTTTGAAAATCCTCAAAAATACGCTTAGCAACTCAAATTCCATTTTGATCCTTTGTTTTCCATGTTTGGTAGCTGACCTAATTTTGTGCCCTTTGAGCTTGAATAACTCTAAACTTAGTCTTTCGACTTCTGAGTTTTACCATTGTAGGCTGCCTGAACTGGACCCAGGAGTCCACATGGTGGTGTTTGACTTCTCAGAAATCAACCTATACTCATCACCACAAGCTTGTTTTGGTAGGGTGCGGTTTTGGAGATGGGAAAAGGGTATAGAACTTGAAATTTGAGCTTTTCAGCAAATTATCTTGCATGGTACGATCATCTTAAGTGATGGGAGGTTCTAACTTAATTTGAGGTAAGGCTTCAGTTGGTTCCCTTATTAGTTAACCTTTAAGCCAGGTTTAGGGTCAACATTTTGGAGGTTCTACGAGATCTTCCTACGGATCTTTCGAGAACTCATGGCTCCCAAAAGCAAAATTTCCGAGAACAAGAGCCATTGGAAGATGTTGATGTATCGGAATCATTACTGAAGGCCATTACTCAGAAGTTTCTCAACTAGCTTACTTCAAACATACCATACCAATTCGAGTTGAATCCCATTCCTTTGCCTATCTTTGATTCCGGCCTTTGGTGTAACAACTTTTGAGAATATTTGAAGACTAATACGGGGATTATGGTTCTACCAAGAAAGGTTGCAAGAAAACTTTGAAATTTGAGAAATGTTTCAAAGGGGAGAGTGAAGCTGGTGCTTGGTTAACTTATATGAGAAGTTAGTGCCACCTCATGGGATGAACTTCGTCGAAGTTCACGAGGCGGGTTTGGTAGGATTAGGCGCACTCCCAAGATTTGGTTAATGAGTTGCTGCAAAGTTTTTCTATACATGCAGGAGAGTGTGAATCGGTACAAAGAAGATTGCTATGGCGAGGTGTCAAAACTTTAGTACCAATTCCATTTTAGTTCTGCCTTCATCCAATAGTGGAAGGGAACCCGAGACTCCTCCAAAGTGCTCAAGATCAATTTCTTAGAGAGGATTTGATTCCATATACAAACTTTTGCCAAAACTCGTCGACTCAAATGCTCTCTACTTTTGCACGATAAACACCATATTATTTCTCACCTTAGCCATGACCCTTTTTACCTGATGCCTCTTGATGCACGGTATGATCATCACCCCTTCCACGTCTAGTTTATGCCATCACAGGGAAGAAAAGAAGAAATCTAGGAGGGAGGAAGCTAGTTCTCAAGTTGCGAGGAGGTTGTCAGAGTTATCTAAGGTTCTTGAAGCTTTAGCCGAGAATTAGCAAACAACAGGTGAGCTCAAAATGCAAAAGAGCAGTGCAGCCTATCTGAATGGCCATTTATTACAGCGAGGCCATATTATGGAAATTTGTTATTGGCAAGTGTGTCCTAAATGCAATGAAAGTCATTTGGAAAAGAATGTCACATTTGTTCTTTATGTAAAGAAGTTGGTCATCTTGATGTTGGGTGTGTTGTTAAGGAATACTTTGCTAAGCAAGAACAAGAAAAGAGGCATAGAAGCCCGGCGTGAGATTTGAACCAAGTACTTCTATAAGGTTTATCCAATTTCACAGAAGTTCCCAAAATTTGAAAGTTATGGCAGTTCAAACTAGGAAGAATGAATGAAGTCAATACACATGCTTTGAATCAAAGCGGACATCTGACCAGGATGCTATCACCCTCTGATAGAATACTGCTTTCGAAATGGTAAACCACCTCCACGACCAAAAATAGTGAAAGAAAGACCAAGACCTTGATGAAGTTGATGTTTTGCTCAGGAATTCCAAGGTGAGTGTGGATCTTTCACACAAAGATTGCACTGACCCCTACAGGAAAAAAGTGCTCAATAACAAAGCTGGTGGTGAACAATTAAATAGCATAAATTTCGCAGTACCCATGACCTTGTTCTAGCACCTGCGAGAATGAAGAAGACCACAGGGCATTTACATGTTAATTTTAGGAGGTTATACCTTTCAAATGTATTACTTGATGGGGGGATCCCCTAAAACATCATGCCATATCACATTACATGGAAAGTGTGGTTTTGGGGTGGACAGAAAGCTTCTATATTATTAAGATATTTTTATGATAACTGAAATTACTCCTGTTGGTGACTAAAGTGCACATCATCTGAGGAAGGCATAGCTGTAGGCTGCTGGTACATTGTGAGCTTTTGAGAGATGGGAGATGAATGGAGTATCACTTGACCTACTCTTAGGAGATGGTTAGCTATTGTAGATGCTAGGCGGTTTGGTCTCTCAAGGGAAGTGTACCATCTCCAGCTGGCTCTCAGCACGAATTTACAACCAAAGAAGGCTCACATGACTCCAAAGAAAGTAAACTTTTATTAAAGAAATGCTAGTGAAGGAAACCTTTAGGATCACTACGGATAAAAATATGAAATGGTTCACTCTTATTATGGAGTGTACTTGACATACAAGGGTTATGAGTTTCTTGCGGACGATGGAGGTATCTCTAAAAAACTAAATGTTGCATCATCTGCTTTGCCATTTGAAGATTCCTCTCTGAAGCTGTAAGCTAAAAATGGGAAAATTTTTCCTCAGTCTACTTTAATGTATGAGAATATAAAGCTTTTGATTCTTGGTCTTGAAGCCAAAGTATGGATATGCAAATATCTATTTATGGTGATTCACAATTAATTTTAAACAAGTTTCAGGAGATTGTCAAACAAAAGAATCTCTCTGAGATATGGAGCTTTTGAAGAATCGAGCAATGGGAGTACTCAAGTTTTGCTTCTGTGGAAGAATCACTTTCCATATCAAGAGAAAGAAAATTTTGGGGCTGCAAATTACCTGTGGGAAACTCTCATGTCACATCGCCAGGGAAATATTCACGAAGGCGACCTTGATGACAATGAAGTAAAAAGCCTCACGTCCCTATTTTGACCATTGATGCATCAGAAAAAAAAAAAAGATATTAGAGGGTGTAATCACAAAAAGAATGATAAGCCTAAGGACCGGTTTGTTTTGGAGATCCGTTGAATATCAAAACAAAGAGAGCATACAAATGTTTTTGAAGAAAGGAAAGATGTATTTAACTTTGGGACTATTTAGAACTATCCGAGGGTATCAAAACTAAGGTATGCCAATTTGAAATTAAGATCAAGGAAAGGTTGTAAGCTTACGTCTTTCAAAAAGTAAGAAAAATTAATGCTCTTGATGGGACTAATCAAAGATAGATTGGATAAGATGTTAGATCTGGTGTTATTATTGAGGAAATCATTAATCCAAGAATGGGTATCTTACATTGTTCTGTGGAAAGAAAAGTGGACACTTTTAAGAATGCATTGATTGTCGAGATCTCAACAAAAGCCACCATCAAGGATTGACTTACCCTTGCTTTTTAGAAATCTTATATATATGTTGTAGCAATTGGGGTTATTTAATTTACGGATGGTTCACCGAGTTCAACCCAGTTAGCATTAAGGAAGACCGATAAAGACTTCTTTCATCACCCACAGGGTACATATACTATGAAAAGAATGCCTTTGGTTTGATAGATACTCCGGTATTTACCTTCCAAGGGCAATGGATGTTATTTTCAAATCAATGTCTGCTGAAGAAGTTCAGGTGTACTTAGATGATCTTTGCTAGGCTCTCATCCATCTAATCATGTGAAGCTACTTTTAAAAATTTTGTTCTTCTTGAGGAGTTCAGAGTCAATCTAAAGCAAAGAAGTGCCTCTTTTTTGCATCAAAGGGAACAACTCGGGTTGTGAAATTATTCAACCTAGGCATTCAAGTTGCTCAAAGAAAGATTGAAACCCTCAAAAATTAGCACCTCCCAAGAATCTAAAAGCAGGTTAAAGAGTTTATTAAGGTATGACAAGTTTCCTGGGGATGTATATTCCTAATTTTGCCCATATTTTGAGTCCCATTTCTAGATTGATATAAGGATAGGTAAGTTCTAAGTCTGAAGAAGTAAGCATATACCACCTATCACATGGACTTGAGAATGCCAAAGAGGCTTTTTGACTTTCTCATTCTATCCATATGTGAAACCCACTTGAAAAAACCAGATCTGAACATGCCTTTTGAGTTTATATTACTGTTATAAAAGGCTATAGGATTAGCTATTTTGCAGGATAAACACACCATGATGTTTGCATCAAGTAAATAATGAATGCATCTTGAAGAGAGATATACGAATGAAAAGTCTTTGCTACCCTCATGTTCCTTATCAATAGGCAAGGACACTTGCTTCAAAATCAAGTCCAAGTCACATGAAGCGAAATCAATGGGTTTTGTTTGGTAGGCAAACCAAGTAATAAAGATCAAAGATAGACTTGTAAGTTGTTGATTTACAAAGTTATGATATTTCTGTAAAGAATTACATTTGAGTAAGTCCTAACCTTTATTTGCCTTATATATTTTTGACGCGCAGAATGGGATTGGATATTAGAGCACTTCCTTTGGTAGCTCATGTAAGAAGTAATTCCACAAGATCAAGCTGATGAGGGATGGCAACAACCTATTAGAACTTTACAACATGGGATCATCCCCTCAAGCCACTTCAAGCCAAAGAGGAGACTCAAAGGATAAATGCAGAGGCAATTCAAGATGATAGACAATGTCTTGTGCAAAGTCGAGATGGAGTCTTGTTGAGGTGTGTAGATGAAAGTGATGCTCTAATTATCGAGGAAATGTCACAAAGGTGTTTGTGGATGGCAGCATTTTGTGGTACCTGGCGGAATTCTTAGATGCGGATACCTATTGGCCCTCGTCTTTTCGGAATTGTTATACAGAGTACTAAAGACTTGCCATCAATGCCAAAATCTTTAGCAAAGAATTTTTCTGCCGGTACCCTTAATCCATCATATCTCCGGGGGCCCTTTGATTTGGGGACTAAGATTATAATGGCCCCATCAATCCTTCACTTCGCAGGTCAACATCAACATATTATTGTAGGCATAGTTATTTGCCAGTGGGCTGCTTTGAGCGAACTGAAATAACGCGCAACGGACGAAAATCGGGCATTTGGGACGTTTCCCGCTCGTTGCAGCCGATGGGGGTACACCTTTTGTTAGTGGCGATTGGCCCCAACACAATTGCTTAGCGGACATTTGAAGGTCAAACATACTAAAAAGCTCCTGTATTATCCCGGGGTAATGGACATTTGAAGCCACTAACAAAGTGTTGAGAAAAATTATTTCTTGAGAAGACAATTGAGGGTGCTCAAGAGGGATTGGCATGTCAAAGTGCGGGTTCTATGGGGCTTATAGAGTCCTTGTCACTTATTTACAAATCATACACTTCAATTTGTGGTTTACACTGGCATAGAGGCCGGTTCACCAGGTGGAACTTCGAGTTGCGAGATTAACATAAACTATGCTTACCACTTTTGAACATTACCCAAGAAAAGATTGGATGCCGCTTGCACTAAGATGAATGATACCGGTTGGAAGGCCACTAATTCTTTGAAAAAGGCCAGATCTGAGGCACGCATTCAAAACTACATAGAATGGAATTTTTTTAGAAAGGAGAACTTGTCCTTAAATTGGAATAAGTCAAAAGAGACTTCGAGTTTGATAATATTAGGAAGGACCAACTGTAAGTGTTAGATCTGTGGAGGTGCTAACTCTTATTGATTTACGAGTTTGCCAGGGAATGCCATTGCCAAATCCAATCAATATCCTTTGAAAGGTATTGGGACCAGCATGCTTGCTTGTCCCTCTTTTTACATTAAAAGGTTTAGAGATTTATGGTAGGTTTAAAGTAGTTAAATCAGTTTGACTTTTGAGCACATTACTCCAGTACTTAGATTACCTTGACTTTGAGCACATTACTCTAATAGGATTTGTTTCATGTTTATAGGTTGATTTGACCAGATAACAGTACAAATGATCTCAAGAACAGGGTTGATACTAATGATTACCAAGTGTCATATGCAGGAGCATTCTTCTTCGATTTTTATTCACCTGTCTTAAAGCATTCCTACCATCCATTTAGCCTTCTATTCTTGTTTTTTCCATACCTTAACAGCACTCTGCAAAATCACCTTCACCATCATAGTAGAGTTGCAAGGATTTGATACTAATTGGTTTGTGTGTTTCATGACAGGTGCACCCTCTCTCCATATTTTTTCATCTGTCATAAGTAGCCCTACCTTCCATTTAAACTCCTTATTCTTGTTCTCATTCCTTAAAGAGGAAAAGCACTCTGCAATTCATCTTTACCATCATAGCAGAGTTGCACTTGCTGAAGACCAAGAAGAAGACATGCATTTTCTTGTTTTGGCGAGATTTCAATACCTGCACACTCACTCCATCTTCATCCCATTACCACTCTGCCTTTTCTCATTCATCATACTCCATTCACATCATTTCATTACCATATTTACACTCATTCCATCAACATCTGCACTTTACAGTTTTTTCACTAAGACACATTGGTACAAATTTGAAGACCCCTCTAGTTATCTATTTTTGACATCATATGGCTGAGGAGACCAGCCTTTTTCTTGTTTTGGCGAGATGTTGCCCCCAAAGGGCAACATACTAATTGTGATCTATGCATTCAAACTAGGTCAACTCATCTTGGAAGACTAGGTCAAAGTTTGAGAGGTTCTTGGCATTCAACATTGATATGCAGGTCAAAGGATGTTCATTTTTCAAGTCAACAAGAGTTCAAGTTGAAAGTCCACAAGAGGTACTTCACTTGAGGATTAAATGCTTAGTCAAGAATATTCCCTAGAAGAATCTGGGTTATGAAGTTTGGAAGGCACCTTGTGAAGATTGGAAGTTAAGAGTTTGGAAGACCCCATGGTACTTGATTCCATTTCCTAGCCATTCTTACCCATTTTCATTCATATTCTATTCTTATCCCTTGAAATTTCTTAGCCATTTTCCCTACACCTATATTCTCTTTTGTTCACCCTTATATACCCTATCATGCCTTGCCTACCCAACACATCCTTATTTCCCCATAAGTTATTCCCATCGTTGCCCCCGTATCTTTTGCCCTCTTACTCCCTATGCCACATTTTTGCAAAATCCTTTAGCCTAAACCCTTTTTGCAACTTCCCACACCCTTATGCCTATCTATCATTGTGCCCTAAAAAGCCATATTATGTGTATACCTTGTGGAATATTCTCGTTCATAATGCCCAAAATTCGGCATATTCCCCAAACATCAGGGGTTACCATTGCTCAAATGATCCACTCCTTCAATATTTTTCATAGGTAACCCCTTAAACCATGGCTTAACTTCTCAAAATCATAAAATACGGCATATTCTTGGTTCATACTTCAAGAAATACGGTGACCGTATCGCGCAAATCTCCAGAGAATACAGCTGCTTCAAACCTAAATCTGGAAACAAGCTCGAATCACGCCGGAACCGAACTTTTAAACCATAAGAACTACCTAAACATGGACTCCCGCTCTTAAGCATTATATCAAGCCTAAATCTAAGCCCTGAGATGCCGGAATCACTAAATGCAAACTTATATACCAGGGGATCATCAACAGAAGTTTTTCGAAGGCCCAGAAGTATTCAGATCCTACATTGATCATTGCTGAGCAAGATCTGAACGATCCTTGAAGTTCTTGAGCTCTCCTCAACTGGATTTACAAGATTTAGTTGACATTACTTTCAGAAATTATCTTATGACTTTTGATGATTATTTTCTCGTACTTAAGACTATGAAGCATCCTTATCTGTTGTTATCATGATATATTTACCTTCATATCAATTCAAATTGACTGTCAATTTGTTGAATTCATCTCTGATATTTTTCTTAGCAATTCTTGCCACAAAATATTCTACAGAAAATCCTTGAGTGTTTTTTAGCACCTTTGGCCTACCTGCCACCTATTCTTGGGGCTCATGTGAACCAAAGTAGTTGAAATCATCCAAAAATACCACATCTAGCCCAAGTTATAAAAAATTGCTCTCTGTTTTGAACAGTTTTGACTGTATTTTGCCAAATCCAGCCATAAAAAATACTTTTACATATCCAAATGGGAATCTATCACTTGCCTCTCTTCCTTATCACCATTACAACATATTTGCTTTGAAAATCCTCAAAAATACGCTTGGCAACTCCAAATTCCATTTTCTGATCACTGTTTTCCATGTTTGACTGCTATTGACCAAATTTTGACCGCACTTTGAGCTTGAATAACTCCTAAACTTAGTCTCTGACTTAGTCAGAGGTTTTACCATTGGCTGCCTACAACTTTTTGGACCAGGTCTATAGTGTTTGACTCGAGAAATCAACCTATACCTCATCACCATAACTGTTTTGGTAGAGGTGCCAGTTTTTGGAAATGGGAAAGGTATAGAACTTCAAAATTTGAGCTTTTCACTAAAATTATCTTGCATAGACTGATCACCTTAAGTGATCTGGAGGTTCTAACCCCAATTTGAGTGGAAACTCAGATTGGTTCCTTGTGGTTGACCTTTAAGCCAGGTTTAGGGTCAACAGGATTCAAGGCAGCTGGCAATAAAATTCTTTTACTAAAAATCTGACATTTTGGCAAGTTTTTATGACCTCATAGCAGTCTCTAAAAATAGTGGGCCAATAATACCCAGACCTGAGAATCTTTTTTGCAGTGGTATCCCCAGCAAAATGTCCTCCACAAATACCTTTATGCATCTCTCTAATAATCAAGGCAGACTCGTCTTCATTTACACACCTCAACAAGATTCCATCCCTGTTAACTTTGCACAAGACATTGTCTATCAGCTTGAATTGTCTGCACTTGTCCTTGAGTCTCCTTTTCTGACTTGAAGTAAGGCTTGGAGAGATGATCCCATGTTGTAGAAAATCCCTAGTAGGCTGCTGCCATCCTCCTTTGGCTTGATCTTCTTGAGTTACCTCTAAATGTGCTACTGCAAGTGAAGTGTCAGTAGTATTCAATTCATCTTCATGGTCAAAAAATATGTAAGGCAAGTAGAGGCTAGGATTTCGTGTCAAGTGCAACTCTTTTACAGAAATATCATAACTTTGCAACTTACAAGCCCACCTCTGGATCTTTGGTTTGTTAGTTGCTTTACCAAATAGTAAGCCCATTGGGTTTTGCTTTGTGTGAACTTGAACTTGGCTCTTCAGAAGCAAATGCCCTTGTCTATTAATAAGAAACATGAGAGCAGCAACACTTTTTTCTATTCTGGTGTATCTTTCTTCAAGAGCAGACCATTGTTTGCTTGCAAAAACGATAGTATGCTTATCCTGCAAAATGGCTAAACCTATGGCTTTTTTTGTAACAGTGCTATAAACTTCAAATGGCATGCTCAGATCTGGTTTTTTTAAAAGAGTAGCTTCACATATAGATGAAATGAGAAAGTCAAAAGCCTCTTGGCATTCTGAAGTCCATGTGATAGGTATGTGCTTTCTTTCAGATTTAGAAAATTTACCTACCCTGGTCAGCCTAGAAATGGGACTCAAGATATGAGCAAATTTTGGAATATACATTCTAAGGAAACTCGTCATACCAATAAAGCTCTTAACCTGCTTTAAATTCTTGGGGGGTGCTAGCTTTTTGAGGGCTTCAATCTTATCTTGAGCAACTTGGATACCTTGGCTGGATACTTCATGTCCTAAGAGCTGTCCTTTTGATGCAAAAAAGATGCATTTTTTTGGATTTAGATTGACTCCTGAAGTCCTGCATAAAGAGCAAATTTTTGCAAGTAATTCCACATGGTTAGTAGAGTGAGAACCCAAGCAAAGGTCATCTAGATACACCCTAAACTCTTCAGCAGACATGGCTTTGAAAATAACATCCATGGCTCTTTGGAAAGTAGCTGGGGCATTCATTAGGCCAAATGGCATTCTTTTCATAGCATATGTACCCCAGGGAGTGATAAATGAAGTCTTTGGCTGATCCTCCTCTTTGATACTAATCTGATTAAACCTTGAAAAACCATCCAGAAATGAGTACATGTCTTTTCCTGCAACAGCATATAGAATTTTCTCTAGAAAGGGCAAAGGATAACAATCTTTTATGGTGGCTTTGTTCAGGTCTCGATAATCTATACAAATTCTCAAAGCACCATTCTTTTTTTCCACTGGAACAATGCATGACACCCATTCAGGATTAATAATTTCCACAATAACACCTGCATCCAACATCTTATGCAACTCATCCTTGATTAGATCTAAAACTGAAGCATTGATCCTTCTCAACTTCTGGAAAACAGGTTTACACCCCTCCTTAATTTTAATTTCAAATTGACATACCTCTTCCTTGACACCAATGAGCTCAGAGTAATCCCAAGCAAACACATCACTTCTCTCTTCAAAGAATTTGGTAATCTCTTCCTTGTTTTGTGTATCAAAGAGATCTCCCACAAACAGAGTTCTTTGCTGGCCATGCTTATTAATAATAACTTCATTGGTTGCTTCCTCTTGTGATGCATTTATAACTAATATGGGGCAAAATTCCTTAGCCTCATCCTCATCAAGTTCTTCCTCTGGTATAGCTTCTTCAGATAAATAAGTCATTAAGGTATCTCTGCACAAAGCATCAGCTTCCCAATTCTGCTCCCTTGGGATATGAGTAATTTCCCAGGAAGTAAAGTAAGCAAGCATCCCCATTACCTGGTTTCTCAGGGATTCCACGTCAGCATTCTTGGCCTGATATTCACCACTAACCTGTCTGCAAACTAACGGAGAATCTCCATAGATGTGTATGATTGAGATATCCATAGCCTTAGCTTCTTGGAGACCTGCAATCAAAGCCTTGTACTCTGATACATTAGAAGTTATTTGGGGAAAAATCCTTCCTACCTTAGCCAAGAGTTTATTAGAAGTATCCTTCAATATAGCTGCAGATGAAGCTACATTTAACTTTTTTGAAATCCCTCCATCAAACCATAGACACCCTTTTTTTCCATCCTCAGAAGGTAGTGCACATTCTCTAATCAAGGGGATCAGATCAATTTTCTTTGTGCTAGGTGTTGCTAGACTATAAGATCCTAGGGGCTCTTCTATAAGCATTTCTTTAATAAAATGTACCTCTTCCTTGAAGCTATAAGAACCATCCTGGTTGTAAATTGTGGCCACTTGAGTGCCATTTGAAATGGCGCATCTTCCCTCAGACCAGATTGGCCTAGCATCAACTGTAGCCATCCACCTTCTTCCTAGCAAGAGATCATATATATCTGCATCTTCTCCTAAATCTTCAAAAGCAACAACAACAAAATTGGCAGCTACAACAATGCCCTCAGTGTTAACAGGAACTTTGGTCACAATTCCAACTGGTGCTATTTTAGCATTAGAAAAGGATTTTAACAAAACAGATGACCTTTTATCTATCTCAGGCCCACATTTTTTCATAACATGATAAGGCATGATATTTAGAGGTGAGCCACCATCCAGCAACACATTGGAAAAAGAATAACCTCCTAGAGTGGCTGAACACATAAATGCACCTGGATCTTCCTCATTTTGAGCCAAAATAAGATTTGTGGCATTTGCAACACCTACACAAGCCACTGCCTCACTAAAAGTAGTTTGTTGCAATAACTTTTTCCTATAACCAGGTGCAATCTTTAACAAGGTAAATAAATCCACACTTACTTTGGAATTTTTTAGTAAAACATCCAACTCATCGAGAATCTAATCACATCTTTTTCAAATTTTTAAGACTCAAAGAAGGACAAGCATATATGCTGGCCCCAATACCTCTTCAAGTGAATAGTGTTGATAGGATTGGCGTAGGATAGTCTTACCCTGGATTGGGGGATCCTGGAGGTGTGATCCCGGAGGACGGGATCCCGGAGGACGTGTGATCCCAGAGGACAGGATCCCACTGTTAACTGCGCAGTTAAAAGGTGACTACGGAGTTTAGGGCCATTTTTTGGCCGGATTTTTGCTTGCTGATAGCAGCGGCACTGCCCTCTCTTCCTCCTTGGCATCAAACTACAGCTCTTCTCAAGCCCATTCCGACCAACCTCGCACAAACCCCAGCCGATTCCGTGGAGGATCGGCCAAGAAAAAAAGCATAAGAAAACTTGGCTGATTTTCGCTATAAGGGGCTTTTTTTTCCGCAGTTACTGCGCAGTAAGGGGATCCCGCCCTCCGGGATCACACGCCCTCTGGGGATCCCGTCCTCCGGGATCACACCTCAGGGATCCCCCAATCCAGGGTAAGACTATCCTACGCTGATATGATTTGGCAGTGATACACCTGAAGTTACCTCCTTTAGCCAATAAGAATTGGTTCCTGCTGATTCCATAATCATAAAGGGACCTCCCAAATGTTTTCAAATTTATCTGCTGAGTCTTCCCTTGATTTATTCCACGTCAAGACTAACTCACCCTTCTGGAAGGTGCCTTGGATTTTGTGAGCAGCTTTGAAAGCAGCTAAATCTTTGGCTTTCTTCAGCAAGTTGTTATTCTCAGATTCCATTCTGTACTCATCTAAATGCAACAAGGCATCCAATCTTTCTTGCAAAGCATATTCAAAGGGTAAACACAACTTATGGGCTAACTTCAAGGATGGGAGTTTCAACTCGACTGGGAGTGTTGCCCCCAAAGGGCAACATACTAATTGTTGGTTCATATGTTGAAGTTAGGAAGGTTAAGTCAAAGAAGAACTTGGTAGTCAACATTGGTGTGAAGGTCAAAGAATTCCCTTATATGGTTCCATCCTTGTCACTTTGCTTTTTGCCTAGCCATTTTTCCCTTCTTACATCCCTAACCTATTTTGTTATCATTATTTGCTAATTTTTCCATGACATCTCTCTTATATGTCCACTTTTACACCATTACCTTCCAAATTTGCTTCTTCTTTGCCATAAACATTTACCCCATACTTTGCTTAACCATAGACCTTGTTTTTTATATCCATATCTTATTATTTTCCATTTCCACCATCCACATGGACCCTTGTTGCCCCCTTGGCAAACATTTTTGCCTAGTACCTTATGGTCACACCCTTACTGGTTCCCTATTCTTTCAAATCATTTTCATGGCCCTAGAGCTTAAAATTTGAATACAATTGCTTGATAGCATGGCCTAGGCTTGCAAAGACCTTAAGAAAATATGAGCCTTGAGTATTAAACCATGAAGGAACTTCGAAAAAACCCAAATTACAGGAATATTCCCAGCATATACAAAGGAATACGTGAACCGTATCGCGGGAGTTTCACGAATTATACGGTTATGAACCCTAAATCCCAGGAATTGCTGAAATCATGCCGGAATTGATTCTACCGCCCTCCTAACCCTGCTATTTCTGGATTCCCGCTGCTCCTAAACTTAATGAACCACAAATCAAGCCCTAAGACGCCGGAACCACTAAATTTGAAAATATATATGGGAAATTAGATCCGAGAAAATTTTGAAGGCCCAGAAGCGTACAAACCTTACTGTGATCATTGCTGAGCATGACTAGAAGGATTTTGGAAGACTCTGAGTACTCCCCGATCAAGTCACAAGAGATTTGGTTGGAAAATTATCTATTGAAATTTTCTATTGACCTGAAGTTGATTTTGAAGTACTGAAGTATTATTACCCAACATTATTATGATTGATTTACATTCCTATCAATGAAATTCGATGCCTACTTGAAGAAATTATCTCTGTTATGATTCTTTGCAATTTTTCTCTGTTCAAAATTCTACAGAAAATTCCCAAGCACTTTTAATTTCTTTTGGCCCATTTGCCATCAATCCTTGAAGCATCTGGGACCTATATGTCTTGAAAAATAAAAAAAATCCCACTCACAACTCGAGTTAGAAAATTTTGCACTCTGTTTTGACTATTCTTGACTGTATTTTGCCAAATCCAGCCACAAAAATTACTTTTGCTTATCCAAATGACAATCTGACCAATTGCCTATATTCCTTATCATCATTACAGTACATTTGCTTTGGAAATTCTCAAAAACTCGTCTGGCAACTCCAAAATCCCAATCTCTGATCACTGTTTTCAGATTTGACTGCTATTGACCAAATTTTGACCGCACTTTGAGCTTGAATAACTCACAAACTATATTTCTGACTTGGTCAGAAGCTTTACCATTGGTTACCTACAACTTTTTTGACCAAGTCTACAGTGATTGACTCAAAAAATCGATCTGCATATCAATACCACAAATGTTTTGGCAAAGGTGCCAATTTCTGGAAATGGGAAAGGTATAAAACTTCAAGTTTTTGAACTTGTCTTTGAAATTAGCTTGCATAGATTGATCACCTTAAGTGATCTGGAGGTTCTAACCCCAATTTGAGTGAAAACTCAAGTTGGTTCCTTGTGGTTGATCCTTAAGCCAGGTTTAGGGTCAACAAGATGCTCGCGAGATTCCCTCCATGAACCCTAAACTTAGAAAAAACTCTCGAATCGGCCAGAGGCCTCAGTTTTTTCCTTAAATTCCTCCCGAATCATTATTTCCCGCCTCTTAGCTACCCAACAAACCCATAATCAATGCCTAAGATTCTGGATCCACAAAAATTTGAAAATATAATTGGGGTGATTGACATACAACTTTCTGAAGGCCCAGACGCATCAAACTTCAACATTGATACATGCTGAGCATGATCTGAAGACGTTTATGAAGTATCTGAGTGTTCCACAGTTCGATTTGAGAAAATTGGACTGGTATTCCTGTTATGATATTATTTTATGACCTCCTGAGATATTTTGATGATTGATTTATGATCCTGAGACCTCTATTCATCTTGTATTACCTTCATATCAATGAAAATTGCCTGCCAAGTGCTTAAAAAGTTGACTGTCATGATCTTTTAGTATTTTTGCCACATAAACATTTTTACAGTAAGATATTTCATCATTTTTTCTTGCATATGACCACTTGCCCTTCTTTTCCCATCATATTTGCACCTATGTGCACAAAAAGTTCGAAAAAAAACCATCCCAAACTCAAGTTATCATTTTTTGCATTCTGTCTCATACAATTTTAGACTGTTATTCACAAAACAATGCCAAAAAAATAGTTTTAATGATCGAAAATATGATTTGATTGCATGCCCCTCACTTTTGGGATCTATACTTCACCTCAGTTTTGGAATCTCTCAAAAACTCCCTCTGCAACTCAGGTTACAAATTTCTGAGATCTGTCTGTATTCTTGACTGGTATTGACCAAAAATTGACCCAACTTTGAGATCGAATATCTTGCAGATTAGAACTCAGACTTGGTCAAAATCTTCTTCCTTGCTTGCCTATAACTTTTCTGTACAAGTCACAATCATCTGACCTTGGAAATCAATCCACCTATAAGTACTACATCAATTTGAGTGAGGGTACCATATTCTTGAATTGGGAAAGGTATGAATACTTGATAGTTGAGCTTTTTCTTTGAGAAATTCTTGTGTAGATTGATCACCTTAAGTGATCTGGAGGTTCTAACCCCAACTTGAGCACAAATTCAAGTTGGCTTCTTGTGTTTGACTCTCTAGCCAGGTTGAGGGTCAACATCTTGGAGGTTCTACCGAGATCTTCCTGGATTTCAGAACCCATGGCTCCAAAGCAAAAATTTCCAGCAGAACAAGAACCATTGGAAGATGTTGATGTATCAGATCATTGCAGAGAAAGGCCATTGCCTTCAAGTTTCTCGACTAGCTTACTTCAAAACATGCCATACCAATTCGAGTTGAATGTCCCTATTCCTTTGCCTACTTTTGACTCCAGCATGAGTGCTAACAACTTTTTGAGAATATTTGAAGACTATTACAGGGATTATGGTTTCAAGAAAGGGTGCAAGCTTTCAGAGTTTGAGAAATGTTTCAAAGAGGAGAGTGAAGCTGGTGCTTGGTTAACTTATGAGAAGTTAATGGGTACCACCTCATGGGATGAGCTCGTCAAGAAGTTCCTGGAAAGGTTTGGTAAGTTAGCTGCTCCAAAAGATTTAGTTAATGAGTTGCAAAGTTTTTCTATACATGCAGGAGAGAGTGTGAATCAGTACAAAGAAAGATTTAGCACATTTATGAGCAGGTGCCAAAGAGCACAGGTCACAATTCCAACACTTTTTTTAGTTACTGCTTTCATTAATGGTTTGGAAAGAAGACGAGATATCCAAAGGAAATTGCTCAAGATCCAAGCTGCTCTGGTTGATTGGAATGAAGAATGTCAGGAATCTTTTGACAAAATCATCAATGCCATCTGTAATTCCATTCTACTAAAACCTCCTGATTTAGAAAAGCCCTTCAAAGCTTATATCAGTGTCAGTGTCTTGCCTTGCTGCAAGAGGATCATGTAATTGCTTTTGTAAGCAAAATGTGGTCAGACACTGAGCTAAGATATCCTAGACTAGAAAAAAGTGCAGCAGCTCTCATGTTTCTAATAGGGAGGCATGGACATTTGCTACAAAACAGCCAAGTTCAGGTCTTTATGAGGCAGAATCCTTTGTCACTCCTTTTTGCTAAACAACCCAAAACAAAATTGTGCAGGTGGGCCTGTAAAGTTCAAACCTATAATATTACTGTCAAAGTGGTCAATCTGGTGGAAAATCCTAGTGCATATTTGCCTTATGCTCTATTTGAACACGAGGATCAAGATGGTTTGTGTAATGATGACCTTGTTACTAACCTGGTTGCTTTTGATGCAAGAGACTTGTTGACCGGGTTTTTGGCACCCGGTCAACATGGTAAAACCATGTAATCTTGTATGCTTAAAGGTGAAGGGGGGTCAATTATAAAGCCCAAATGTTGTAAAGGTCTAAGGCACCAAAAAATTAAAGGGCCTAGATCTAGTTGTTTAAATTTAAGGGCTTCTAAGATTTTTGTTAGTGGTTGAAGAGGGCTACATTATCTAAGGCTAGGATGAAGAGGCAGAAATGAAGGTTTAAGATGAAGAGGCAAAAAAGGATGGTGGAGATGAAGTGGTTGAGATGGATGGATGAGATTAAGGGGCAAGAATTATAAAAGAAAAATGAGGAGCACGAGCTCCTTTTCTTTCCCTGCTCCACGAATCTTGCAGGAGGGTGGCAGCCTCTTGCTTGGTTCAAGATCAGAGGCCCTCCATGTTTCAGAGGCATGGAGGGCTCATTCATTTGTATTTCTTCTCCTTTTATTATATAAAGAAATTTGGGCCCAGATTCTCTTTGCTTTCTCTCTCGATTTTTCTTCCTCTTCTTGTTGCAGCACTAGTGATCTTGATTTTTGCCTCTTGATGCCGCTTGTTGGGGATTGTGGGGAAAATCCGTCAACAAGACTTAGACTGGCAGGGTGAGATCAGAAATTACCTTGAAAACAATGAAGTGCCAAAGAATTTGAGCAGCAGTCAAGAGAGAAGATTTAAAGATAAATGCAAAAAATTCAGGCTCATTGAGAATGTATTGTGCAAGATTGACAAGGAAGGAGTATTGCTAAGATGTGTAGATGATCATTGAAGCGTGCCATGAAGGAATATGTGGAGGACATTTTGCTGCTGACTGGGCCTTCGAAAAACTTCTGTTGTTGATCCCCTGGTATATAAGTTTGAATTTAATGATTCCAGCATCTTAGGGCTTGGAGTCTAAATGGAAGGTAGGGCTACTTATGACAGATGAAAAAGAATGGAGGAAGAGTGCACCTGTCATGGAAACACACAAACCAATTAGTCTCAAATCCTTGCAACTCTGCTATGATGGTAAAGGTGATTTTGTAGAGAGCTGTTAAGGTATGGAAAAAAGAGAATAAGAGGCTGAATGGATGGTAGGAATACTTTAAGACAGATGAAAAAATGGAAGAAGGATGCTCCTGCATATGACACTTGGTAATCATTAGTATCAATCCTGTTCTTGGAATCATGTGTACTGTTATCTGGTCAGATCAACCTAAAAACATGAAATCAATCCTATTAGAGTAATGTGCTCAAAGTCAAGCTGATCTAACTACTGGAGTAATGTGCTCAAAAGTCAAACTGATTTAACTACTTTAAACCTACTATAAATCTCTAAGCTTTTTAATGTAAAAAGAGGGAAAGCAAGCATGTTGGTCCCAATACCTTTTCAGATGCAGGATATTGATAGGATTTGGCAGTGGCATTCCTAAAGCAACCTCTTGTAACCAATAAGAATTAGTACCTGCAGGTTCCAGCACTACAAAGGGTCCTTCCAAAATATTATCAAATTTGCCAACTGAGTCTTCCTTTGACTTGTTCCATTTGAGAACAAGCTCTCCTTTCTTAAAAGTGCCTTGTATTTTGTGTGCAGCCTTGAATGCAGCCAGATCTTTAGCCTTTTTCAGCAAATTAGTGTTCTCAGCTTCCATTCTATACTCATCTAGATGTAACAGGGTGTCCAATCTTTCCTGTAAGGCATGTTCAAAAGGTAAGCACAATTTATGAGCTAATCTCAAGGAAGGTAACTCTAGTTCTACTAGTAAAATTGCTTCTATGCCATAGACCAAATTGAAAAGTGTATGATTTGTAGCTGTTTTGATAGTGACTCTATAAGCCCAAAGTGCATCCACTATTTTGATATGCCAATCCTTTTTGTTAATCTCAACTGTCTTCTAAAAGATATTTTTCAACACTTTGTTAGTAGCTTCAGCTTGTCCATTACCCTGAGGATAATATGAAGAACTTTTGGTATGCTTGACCTTCAAAATGCTCAACAAATTAGCAATGACTTCATTAACAAAGGGGGTACCTCTATCAGAATGTATCTGGAAAGGAATACCAAATCTGGAGCAAAGAAATTCATGTAAAAACCTTGCAGTTGTGAAGGCATTGGCTTGCCTCAAAGGTATGGCCTCTGCCCACTTAGTAAAATAATCTGTAGCCACAATAATATGTTGATGTTGACCTGTAGAAGAAGGATTAATGGGACCAATGTAATCTAGCCCCCAAATTTGAAAAGGTCCTGGAGATATGATAGGATTCAAGGCAGCTGGCAATAAAATTCTTTTACTAAAAATTTGACATTGATGGCAAGTTTTTATGACCTCATAGCAATCTCTAAAAATAGTAGGCCAATAATATCCAGACCTGAGAATCTTTTTTGCAGTGGTATCCCCAGCAAAATGTCCTCCACAGATACCTTTATGCATCTCCCTAATAATCAAGGCAGATTCTTCTTCACTTACACACCTCAGCAAGATTCCATCCCTGTTAACTTTGCACAAGACATTGTCTATCAGCTTGAATTGTCTGCACTTGTCCTTGAGTCTCCTTCTCTGACTTGGAGTGAAGCTTGGAGAGATGATCCCATGTTGTAAAAAATCTCTAATAGGTTGCTGCCATCCTCCTTTGGCTTGATCTCCTTGAGTTACTTCTAAATGTGCTACTGCAAGTGAAGTGTCAGTAGTATTCAATTCATCTTCATGATCAAAAAATATATAAGGCAAGTAGAGGCTAGGATTTCGTGTCAAATGCAACTCTTTTACAGAAATATCATAACTTTGCAACTTACAAGCCCATCTCTGGATCTTTGGTTTATTAGTTGCTTTACCAAATAGCAAACCCATTGGGTTTTGCTTCATGTGGACTTGAACTTGGCTTTTCAGAAGCAAATGTCCTTATCGATTAATAAGGAACATGAGAGCAGCAGCACTTTTTTCTATTCTGGTGTATCTTTCTTCAAGAGCAGACCATTGTTTGCTTGCAAAAACTATGGTATGCTTATCCTGCAAAATGGCTAAACCTATGGCCTTTTTAGTAACAGTGATATAAACTTCAAATGGCATGCTCAGATCTGGTTTTTTCAAAAGAGTAGCTTCACATATGGATGAAATGAGAAAGTCAAAAGCCTCTTGGCATTCTGGAGTCCATGTAATGGATATGTACTTGCTTTCAGATTTAGAAAATTTACCTACCCTGGTCAACTTAGAAATGGGACTCAAGATATGGGCAAAAATTTGGAATATACGTTCTAAGGAAACTTGTCATACCAATAAAGCTCTTAACCTGCTTTAAATTCTTGGGAGGTGCTAGCTTTTTGAGGGCTTCAATCTTATCTTGAGCAACTTGAATACCTTGGCTGGATACTTCATGTCCTAGGAGGCTATCCCTTTGATGCAAAAAAGATACATTTTTTTGGATTTAGATTAACTCCTGAAGTCCTGCATAAAGAGCAAATTTTTGCAAGTAATTCCACATGATTAGTAGAGTGAGAGCCTAAACAAAGGTCATCTAGATACACCCTAAACTCTTCAGCAGACATGGTTTTGAAAATAACATCCATTGCCCTTTGGAAAGTAGCTGGGGCATTCATTAGGACAAATGGCATTCTTTTCATAGCATATGTACCCCACGGGGTGATAAATGAAGTCTTTGGCTGATCCTCTTCTTTGATACTGATCTGATTAAATCCTGAAAAACCATCCAAAAATGAGTACATGTCTTTCCCTGCAACAGCATATAAAATTTCCTCTAGAAAAGGCAAAGGATAACAATCTTTTATAGTGGCTTTATTCAGGTCTCTATAATCTATGCAGATTCTCAAAGCACCATTCTTTTTTTCCACTGGAACAATGCATGACACCCATTCAGGGTTAATAATCTCCACAATAACACCTGCATCCAACATCTTATGCAATTCATCTTTGATTAAATCTAAAAGTGAAGCATTGATTCTCCTTAGCTTTTGGAAAACAGGTTTACACCCCTCTTTAATTTTAATTTCAAATTGACATACCTCTTCCTTGATACCAATGAGCTCAGAATAATCCCAAGCAAACACATCACTTCTCTCTTCAAGGAATTTGGTAACCTCTTCTTTGTTTTGTGTGTTAAAAAGATCTCCCACAAACAGGGTTCTTTGCTGGCCATGTTTATTAATCATAACTTCATTGGTTGTTTTTTCTTGTGATGCATTTAAAACCAGTATAGGACAAAATTCCTTAGCCTCGTCCTCATCAAGATCTTCTTCTGGTATAGCTCCTTCAGATAAATAAGTCATTAAAGTATCTCTGCACAAAGCATCAGCTTCCCAATTCTGTTCCCTTGGGATATGAATAATTTTCCAAGAAGTAAAGTGAGCAAGCATTCCCATTACCTGGTTTCTCAGAGATTCCATGTCAACATTCTTGGCCTGATATTCACCACTAACCTGTCTGCAAACTAGCTGAGAATCTCCATAGATGTGTATGATTGAAATATCCATAGCCTTAGCTTAGCTTCTTGGAGACCTGCAATCAAAGCCTTGTACTCTGCTACATTAGAAGTTATTTGGGGAAAAATCCTTCCTACCTTAGCCAAGAGTTTATTGGAAGTATCCTTCAATATAGCTGCAGATGAAGCTACATTTAATTTCTTTGAAATTCCTCCATCAAACCACAAACACCCTTCTTTACCATTCTCAGAAGGTAGTGCACACTCTCTGATAAAGGGAATCAGATCAATTTTCTTTGTGCTAGGGGTTGCTAGACTATAAGATCCCAGGGGCTCTTCTATAAGCATTTCTTTAATAAAGTGTACCTCTTCCTTGAAGCCATAAGAACCATCCTGGTTGTAAATTGTGGCCACTTGAGTGCCATTTGAAATGGTGCATCTTCCTTCAGACCAGATTGGTCTAGCATCAACTGTAGCCATCCACCTCCTCCTTAGCAAGAGATCATATATATATCTGCATCTTCTCCTAAATCCTCAAAAGCAACAACAACAAAATTAGCAGCTACAACAATGCCTTCAGTGTTAACAGGACCTTTGGTCACAATTCCAACTGGTGCTATATTAGAAAAGGATTTTAACAAAACAGATGACCTTTTATCTATCTCGAGCCCACATTTCTTCATAACATGATAAGGCATGATATTTAGAGGTGAACCACCATCTAGCAACACATTGGAAAAAGAATAACCTACTAGAGTAGCTGAACACATAAATGCACCTGTTGTGTTCAAGTCTCTGGGGGTCCGTCATATGTCCTCATGGACGCTGCCAATGCGGCATGATGTAAAAATACTATCTATCTATCTATCTATCTATCTATCTATCTATCTATCTATCTATCTTCTTCATTTTGAGCCAAAATGAGATTAGTGGCATTTGCAACACCTACACAAGCCACTGCCTCACTGAAAGTAGTTTGTTGCAATAACTTTTTCCTATAACTAGGTGCAATCTTTATCAAGGTAAATAAATCCACACTTACTTTGGAATTTTTCAGTAAAACATCCAACTCATCAAGATCTTGATCTTTCTTACCATGAGGAGGTGGGGCTATTTCTTGGGGAGGAACTTCCATAACAGGGGGTAATGGCAATGTTGATTTTCTGGAATGCTCTGGAACAAACTTATTAGGCTCAGCAGGTCTATGGATCTCTCCCATGCTTCTGGTTTGTACCACCATCACTTCCTCAGTCTTTGGCATCTCTGTAGCCTGCACAAATCTTATAGAACTAGTAGATTCAGCAAACCTCACATGGGAAGTTGCCTCATATTTCTTCTCTCTCTCTCTTGCTTGGCAAAATATTATTTGACAGTGCACCTAAGATCAGTATGGCCAATTTCTTTGCAAAAAGCACAAACTGGGCATTCCCTACCAAAGTGACTTTTCTTTTTACATTTAGGACATATTTGCCAATAACAAATATTAGCTGGATGTGAAGTCCTATTGCAATGAATACATTCAGGGTAAGTTCTACCTGCCCTGCTTGCTTTGAGCTCCACCAGTTGCTTGGTCACTTCTGCTAAGGCTTCAGTTACCTTTGTCAAGTCTGCTTTAACCTCTAGAATTTGAGAATCAGCCTCTTCATCTTTGGTTTTTTTCTTTTCTTTATGCACAACATAGATAAGAACAAAATGGTGAGGTTCATAAGGGCCATCAGTGGCATCAGGGTAAAAGGGGTCATGATGAAAGCTATGATGTTTTTCTGGTAGGATAGAAAGCATTTTGGTCAATTCAGTAGTCTTGGCAAAAACCTTGTAGATGGAATCAAAACCTTCTGCAGCTTGAATCTTGATAAGTTTTCTATGAATGTCTGGTCTAGAAGATAGGCCTTTGATGAAAGAGGACACCAAAAAGAGCGTGGGAACAGTAACTTGGCCTTTCTGACATCTATTCATGAAGGTGCTGAATCTTTCCTTGTACTGACTAACACTTTCACCTGCATAAATGGAGAAATTTTGCAATTCATTAACAAGGTCTTTAGGAGCAGCAAGCTTTCCAAACCTGTCCAAAAACTTGGTGACAAGATCATCCCAAGAAGTGGTTCCCATAAGCTTCTCATAAGCCAGCCAAGCACCAGCTTCACTCTCCTCTTTAAAACACTTTTCAAATTGTGAGAACTTGCACCCTTTCTTAAAGCCATAATCCCTGTAGTAATCTTCAAAAATTCTTAGAAAAGTATTAGCACTCATGCTGGAATCAAAAGTAGGCAATGGAGTAGGCACATTCAATTCAAACTGGTAAGGCAAACTTTGAAGTAATCCAGTTGAAAAACTTGGGGGAAGAGATCAATCTCTACAGGGTTCTGAAGTCTCCTGAACTTCCATTGATATTGGTTCTTGCTCTGTTGGAAATTTCTGCTTTGGAGCCATGAGTTCTCGAAATCTAGGTAGAATCTCGGTAGAACCTCCAAAATGTTGACCCTAAACCTGGCTTAAAGGTCAACCACAAGGAACCAACCTGAGTTTTCACTCAAATTGGGGTTAGAACCTCCAGATCACTTAAGGTGATCAGTCTATGCAAGATAAATTTAAAGAGAAGTTCAAAAGTATAGAATTCTATACCTTTCCCATTTCCAAAAACTGGTACCTTCACTAAAACAGATGTGGTGATGAGATATAGGTTGATTTCTCGAGTCAAACACTATAGATTTGGTCAAAAAAGTTGCAGGTATCCAATGGTAAAGCCCCTGACCAAGTCAGAGACTAAACTTAAGAGTTATTTGATCTCAAAGTGAGGTCAAAATTTGGTCAATACAGGAAATGAGATTTGGAGTTGCCAAGCGTGTTTTTGAGAATTTCCAAAGCAAATATGTTGCAATGGTGATAAGGAAGAGAGGCAAGTAGTCAGATTTCCATTTGGATATGTAAAAGTATTTTTTGTGGCTGGATTTGGCAAAATACAGTCAAAACTAATCAAAACAGAGAGCAATTTTTTATAACTTGAGCTAAAGGTAATATTTTTGAATGATTCCAACTCCTTTAGCTTACACAGACCCTAAGAATAGATGGCAAGTGGGCCAAAAGTGCTGGAAGACACTCAAAGATTTTCTGTAGAATATTTTGTAGCAAGAATTGTTAAGAAAAATATCAGGAAAGAATTTGACAACTTGGCAGTCAATTTGAAATTATATGGAGGTAAATACATCATGATAACAATAGGTAAGAATGCTTCATAGCTTCAGATACAGAAAAATAATCATCACAAGTCATAAGATAATTTTTGAAAGTAATGTCAACTAGATCTTGTAAATCCAATTGAGGAGAGCTCAGGATCTTCAAGGATCGTCCAGATCTTGCTCAGCAATGATCAATGTTGGATCTGAATACTTCTGGGCCTTCGAAAAACTTCTGTTGTTGATCCCCTGGTATATAAGTTTGAATTTAATGATTCCGGCATCTTAGGGCTTAGATTTAGGCTTAATGTGATGCTTAAGAGCGGGAGTCCATGTTTAGGTAGTTCTTATAGTTTAAAAACTCGGTTCCGGCGTGATTCGAGCTCGTTTCTAGATTTAGGTTTGAAGCAACTGTATTTTCTGAAGACTTGCGCGACACGGTCACCGTATTTCTTGAGGTATAAACCAGGAATATGCCGTATTTTATGTTTTTGAAGAGTTAAGCCATGGTTTAAGGGGTCACCCATGAAAATATTGAAGGAGTGAATCATTTGAGCAAAGGTAACCCTAATGTTTGGGGAATATACCAAATTTTGGGCATTATGAACGGGAATATTCCACCTAACATGGCTTTTTATGGCACAATGATAGGTAGGCATAGGGGTATGAGAGGTTGCAAGAGGGTTTAGGCTAAGGGAATTTGCAAGAATGTGGCATAGAAAGTAAAGGGGCAAAAGCTATGGAGGCAATGGTGGGAATAACTTATGGGGGAATAAGGATGTATTGGGAAAGAAGGAATTAGGCAAAACATGATAGGGTATACAAGGGTGAATGTTGACCCTAAACCTGGCTTAAAGGTCAACCACAAGGAACCAATCTGAGTTTCCACTCAAATTGGGGTTAGAACCTCCAGATCACTTAAGGTGATCAGTCTATGCAAGATAATTTTAGTGAAAAGCTCAAATTTTGAAGTTCTATACCTTTCCCATTTCCAAAAACTGACACCTCTACCAAAACAGTTGTGGTGATGAGGTATAGGTTGATTTCTCGAGTAAAACACTATAGACCTGGTCCAAAAAGTTGTAGGCAGCCAATGGTAAAACCTCTGACTAAGTCAGAGACTAAGTTTAGGAGTTATTCAAGTTCAAAGTGAGGTCAAAATTTGGTCAATAGCAGTCAAACATGGAAAACAGTGATCAGAAAATGGGATTTGGAGTTGCCAATCGTATTTCTGAGGATTTTCAAAGCAAATATGTTGTAATGGTGATAAGGAAGAGAGGCAAGTGATCAGATTCCCATTTGGATATGTAAAAGTATTTTTTATGGCTTTCCCATTTCCAAAAACTGACACCTCTACCAAAACAGTTGTGGTGATGAGGTATAGGTTGATTTCTCGAGTAAAACACTATAGACCTGGTCCAAAAAGTTGTAGGCAGCCAATGGTAAAACCTCTGACTAAGTCAGAGACTAAGTTTAGGAGTTATTCAAGTTCAAAGTGAGGTCAAAATTTGGTCAATAGCAGTCAAACATGGAAAACAGTGATCAGAAAATGGGATTTGGAGTTGCCAATCGTATTTCTGAGGATTTTCAAAGCAAATATGTTGTAATGGTGATAAGGAAGAGAGGCAAGTGATCAGATTCCCATTTGGATATGTAAAAGTATTTTTTATGGCTGGATTTGGCAAAATACAGTCAAAACTGTTCAAAACAGAGAGCAATTTTTTATAACTTGGGCTAGATGTGGTATTTTTGGATGATTTCAACTCCTTTGGTTCACATGAGCCCCAAGAATAGGTGGCAGGTAGGCCAAAGGTGCTAAAAAACACTCAAAGATTTTCTGTAGAATATTTTGTGGCAAGAATTGATAAGAAAAAATATCAGAGATGAATTCAACAACTTGACAGTCAATTTGAATTGATATGAAGGTAAATATATCATGATAACAACAGATAAGGATGCTTCATAGTCTAAAGTACGAGAAAATAATCATCAAAAGTCATAAGATAATTTCTGAAAGTAATGTCAACTAAATCTTGTAAATCCAGTTGAGGAGAGCTCAAGAACTTCAAGGATCGTTCAGATCTTGCTCAGCAATGATCAATGTAGGATCTGAATACTTCTGGGCCTTCGAAAAACTTCTGTTGATGATCCCCTGGCATATAAGTTTGCATTTAGTGATTCCGGCATCTCAGGGCTTAGATTTAGGCTTGATATAATGCTTAAGAGCGGGAGTCCATGTTTAGGTAGTTCTTATGGTTTAAAAGTTCGGTTCCGGCGTGATTCGAGCTTGTTTCCAGATTTAGGTTTGAAGCAGCTGTATTCTCTGGAGATTTGCGCGATACGGTCACCGTATTTCTTGAAGTATAAACCAAGAATATGCCGTATTTTATGATTTTGAGAAGTTAAGCCATGGTTTAAGGGGTTACCTATGAAAAATATTGAAGGAGTGGATCATTTGAGCAATGGTAACCCTAATGTTTGGGGAATATGCCAAATTTTGGGCATTATGAACGGGAATATTCCACAAGGTATACACATAATATGGCTTTTTAGGGCACAATGATAGATAGGCATAAGGGTGTGGGAAGTTGCAAAAAGGGTTTAGGCTAAAGGATTTTGCAAAAATGTGGCATAGGGAGTAAGAGGGCAAAAGATATGGAGGCAATGATGGGAATAACTTATGGGGAAATAAGGATGTATTGGGTAGGCAAGGCATGATAGGGTATATAAGGGTGAACAAAAGAGAATATAGGTGTAGGGAAAATGGCTAAGAAATTTCAAGGGATAAGAATAGAATATGAATGAAAATGGGTAAGAATGGCTAGGAAATGGAATCAAGTACCATGGGGTCTTCCAAACTCTTAACTTCCAATCTTCACAAGGTGCCTTCCAAACTTCATAACCCAGATTCTTCTAGGGAATATTCTTGACTAAGCATTTAATCCTCAAATGAAGTACCTCTTGTGGACTTTCAACTTGAACTCTTGTTGACTTGAAAAATGAACATCCTTTGACCTGCATATCAATGTTGAATGCCAAGAACCTCTCAAACTAGTCTTCCAAGATGAGTTGACCTAGTTTGAATGCATAGATCACAATTAGTATGTTGCCCTTTGGGGGCAACAGTGAACAAAAGAGAATATAAGTGTAGGAAAAAATGGCTAGGAAATTTCAAGGGATAAGAATAGAAATGGATAAGAATGGCTAGGGGATGAAATCAAGTACCATGGGGTCTTCCAAACTTTTAACTTCCAATCTTCAAAAGATGCCTTCCAAACTTCATAACCTAGATTCTTCTAGGGAATATTCTTGACTAAGCATAAATGAAATACCTTTTGTGAACTTTCAACTTGAGCTCTTGTTGACTTGAAGAATGAACATCCTTTGACCTCCATATCAATGTTGAATACCAAGAATCTTCCAAACTTTGACCTAGTATTCCAAGATAAGCTGACCTAGTTTGAATGCATAGATCACAATTAGCATGTTGCCCTTTGGGGGCAACATCTCTCTTCCATCCAAGACTGAAGATCACTTATAAATACAATGAGCTACATGAGAAGCAGGTCGAACACCTCATTTCTTCTGTTGAATGGACGGGACATCTAGCCGAAGATGCAGATAAGTTTGCTAGCTTGGTTTTGCAGGCTGCCACAGAAATCTTTGGTCTCACTAAAAAACCAATGCCAGGACGACCATGTAACTCATGGTGGGACTCAGAATGTAGAGCAGCAAGAGCCAGACTTCCACCTAAATGCATCAGGAAGCCAAATCGGTACAAGAGATTTGAGCAAAAGAAAAAGCAAGCTTTTCTTAAACAAAAGCAATCTGCCTTGAAAGAACAGATATGGCGTGACCCAAAAGGATTCTGGACATCCTTGAATAGGAAATCGGGCCAGCCAAATTTGGAGACAGGCGCCCTGCTAAAATTAGTGCAAGGTATGTATGATATGGGTGATTTAGAATGCATGCCAATTTTAGCCATTGGAGATGATCTTTTTAATAAAGAAGAGGTTAGTGAAGTGCTATCAGGGATGAAGAATAATAAAGCGCATGATCTAGATGGGTTATGTGTGGAGCTTTTTAAATGGGGAGGGGAAAATACTCGCGATAAGCTTACAGAGTTGCTGAACATGAGTATTAGACAGGGCCTGCCACGTGGTTGAAAGCTAAATAGGGTCCATCCAATTCATAAATCAGGAGATAAGACAGAAGTGCAAAACTACAGAACTATCCTCATAGGTAGTACCTTTGCCAAAATACTGGGAAGTCTGTTGGAGCACAAGCTGAGCACATGGGCAGAAGAGAAAAATAAACGATCTAAATGTCAAACAGGTTTCCGGCAAGATTTTAATACGCTTGACCATGCACTTACGCTTCGTGTGCTAGTAGAGAATGCAAAAGCACCATCTACTGCATTGTATGTTGCGTTTATAGATTTCTCCAAAGCTTTTGATACCGTGCAAAGAAAAGAGCTAGGGGATCGAATGGAGAGTCTAGGTGTCCCAGAAGATATGAGAGGAGCAGTGGCACAGTTATACTCTGAAGTACTAATTAGAATATCATGGGATGTCCATTCTGTGATCAAGAACACCATTGGGGTGCGCCAAGGATGCCCTTTATCCCCAACATTATTCGGCCTCTTTATAGATGAGCTAGAAGAATGGCTGCATGCACGGTCTCTGGCAGGGGTCCAGCTTGGCACATATGTGATCCAATTGTTATTATACGCTGATGATGTAGTGCTTTTGGCATCCAAAAAACATGTAATGCAGACATACTTACACAGCCTTGAAGCTTTCTGCAAAGAAAGGAAGATGAAAGTGAATCTCAAAAAATCGAAAGTTATGGTATTTGGAACACGGGAAAGGCCTAGTTTTACATATCAGGGGCAAGAGATTGAGACGGTGGAAAGCTATAAATACCTCGGGATTGATTTCTCCTCCAAATATGATTGGAAGAATTGTGTCAAAAGAAGATCAACAGGGGGAAAAATGGCACTCTATGCTATGCTTGCAAAATGCTCTAAGATTGCTCTGTATGATTGGGATCTTAGGAAAATGTTATTTAAAACATTGGTTCAAACAGTGCTTTTATACGGAGCTCCAATATGGGGGCCTAGTCTCTCCACCAAGCTGTGGAACCGGATAGAAGCGGTTCAGAAACTCTTTCTGAGAAATGTGTTAGGCATAAAGGTTCAGACCCCTTACGCAATCATGCTCGCTGAAGCAGGTATGTTCCCTTTGGAATTAGAAGCATTGTTTCAGAGTGTGAATTTTGTGAATAGGATCAGAGGTCAATCACCAGAACGCCTATCCTTTCAAGCTATGAAGATGTTAGAACAGCAAGGTTGGATGCATGACTTCGCAAAATGGGCAGGTAGATGGGGTTTGCATGATGGAAACTGGCCGGATTGTAAATCAGATGCGAGAATTTTGCTGGAACGATTGGCACTAGAATGGTTATGGCAGCATCAAGGTAGCAGGTTGCTTCATTATAGAACTCAGATCAATCATATGGATGAATACAAGAGTCAAGCATACCTATCAGAAGACATGCCGACATCTCTGAAGCACATCATTGCCCGTTACAGGACAAGCTCACACAGATTGGAAATCGAGACAGGTCGATGGTCAAAGACACTGCTTGAAGATCGAATTTGTAGAACATGTGATTCGGGCCGGGTTGAGGATGAAACACATGTTTTCTTACAGTGTGAAGCATATAGGGATATCAGGGAACAATCAGAAATTCAAGTAGTTGGTTTTTATTCATTGCTTTCCATTTCTAGCTATGAGTTAGGATTATACTTAAAGGCAGTAGATGCTCATCGAGCCTTTTTGTTAAAACTACAGTGAATATTCTGTGTGTATTTTTGTGCTCCATGGCCTCAAGGCCCTAAGTGAGCAAGAATAAATAAATAAATAAATAAATAAATAAATAAATATTCTGCTACATTAGATGTAACTTGGGGGAAGATTCTTCCCACTTTAGCTAAAAGTTTGTGAGAAGAGTCTTTCAAAATGGCAGCAGATGATGCAATATTTAATTTTTTAGAAATACCTCCATCAAACCATAAGAATCCTGATGGTCCTTGTCTGCTGGGGAGTGCACATTCCATAATGAGAGGAACCACTTCATATTTCCTTGGTCTTGTATTTTTTATTCTGTAAGATCCCAAAGGTTCTTCAATCAGCATTTCCTTAATAAAGTTTATCTCTTCTTTAGAGCCATATGAGCCATCTTGATTGTAAATTGTAGCAGTTTGAGAACCATTGTGAGACCAAACTGGCCTAGCATCCACAGTGGCTAACCATCTTCTCCCTAAAAGTAGATCATAGATGTCAGATTCATCCCCTATATCTTCAAAAGCCACTACAATAAAGTTAGCAGCTACAGTTATGCCTTCTGTATTAACAGGCACTTTAGTCACCACACCAATAGGAGTAATTTTAGCATTATAAAAAGATCTTAATAATATAGAAGCTTTCTTGTCCACCTCGAAACCACACTTCTTCATAATATGATATGGCATGATGTTTAAGGGGGATCCCAGGGTCTTCTTCATTCTGTGCTAGAACAAGGTTAGTGGCATCAGTAAAATTCACACAAGCATTCAATGTCTCACCACCAGTTTGCTGCAGTACTCTTTTTCTATAGCTAGGTGCAATCTTTAGCAAGGTGAAAAGGTCCACACTTACTTTGGAGTTTTTGAGCAAAACATCAACTTCATCAAAGTCTTGATCTTTCTTACCATATTTTGCTGAGGGGGTGGAGCTATGATTTGAGCAGGTGATTCCACCACAGGTGGTGAAAACCTGGCAGTGGGATGTCTACTTGATTCAGCATGTACATGAGCTTCATTCATGCTTCTAGTTTGCACCACCATAACTTCTTCAGATTTGGGAACTTCTGTAGCCTGAATAAATCTTATAGAGGTACTTGGTTCAGCAAATCTCACAGGAGGTTTAGGCTCTGGTCTCTTTTCTTTTTCCTGCTTAGCAAAATATTCCTTAACAGCACACCTAACATCAGTATGGCCGACTTCTTTACAAAAAGAACAAACAAGACATTCCTTTCCAAAGTGGCCTTTTCTATTGCATTTAGGACACACTTGCCAATAGCAAATTTCTGATGGATGAGAATTCCTATTGCAATGAATACATTCAGGGTAAGTTTTACCTGTTCTTGTAGCCTTGAGTTCAACCAATTATTTGGTTAGTTGTGCTAAAGCTTCAGTAACCTTAGACAGGTCTGACTTGACCTCTGCAACTTGAGAATTAGCACTGGAATGGAAGAGTGATGATCATAATGTGCATCAGTAGCATCATGGTAAAAAGGATCATGGCTATGGTGAGAAACATGGTGCTTGTCAGGAAAAGTGGAGAGCATCTGAGTTAGGTCAGTGGTTTTGGCAAAAACTTTGTATATAGAATCAAATCCTTCAGCAGCTTGGATCTTGAGCAACTTCATTTGGATATCTGGTCTTCTTTCCAAACCATTGATGAAAGCAGTAACTAAAAAAAGGGTTGGGATTGTGACTTGTGCTCTTTGGCACCTGCTCATAAATGTGCTAAACCTTTCTTTGTACTGATTCACACTTTCTCCTGCATGTATAGAAAAACCTTGCAACTCATTAACCAAGTCTTTTGGAGCAGCTAACTTACCAAACCTATCCAGGAACTTCTTGACGAGTTCATCCCATGAAGTAGTACCCATTAACTTCTCATAAGCTAACCAAGCACTAGCTTCACTCTCCTCTTTGAAACATTTTTCAAACTCTGAAAGCTTGCACCCTTTCTTGAAACCGTAATCCCTGTAATAATCCTCAAATATTCTCAAAAAGTTGTTAGCACTCATACTGGAATCAAAAGTAGGCAAAGGAACAGGGACATTCAACTCGAATTGGTATGGCATGTTTTGAAGCAGGCTAGTTGAGAAACTTGAAGGCAATGGCCTTTCTCTGCAATGATCTGGTGCATCAACATCTTCTAATGGTTCTTGTTCTGCTGGAAACTTTTGCTTTGGAGCCATGAGTTCTGAAATCCAGGGAGATCTCGGTAGAACCTCCAAGATATTGACCCTCAACATGGCTAGAGAGTCAAACACAAGAAGCCAACTTGAATTTACATTCAAGTTGGGTTAGAACCTCCAGATCACTTAAGGTGATCAGTCTACACAAGAATTTTTTAAAGAAAAAGCTCAAATATCAAGTACTCATACCTTTCCCAATTCAAGAATATGGGACCTTCACTGAAATTGATGTAGTTCTCATAGGTGGATTGATTTTCAAGGTCAAATAATTGTGACTTGTGTAGAAAAGTTATAGGCATGCAGGGGAAAAGATCTTGACCAAGTCTGACTTCTAGTCTGCAAGATATTCAATCTCAAAGTTGAGTCAAGTTTTGGTCAATACCAGTCAAAGCCACAGATAGATCTCAGAATTTTGTAACTTGAGTTGCAGAGGGAATTTTTGAGAAATTCCAAAACTGAGATGAAGTATAGGTCCCAAAGGTCTGGGGCATGCAATCAAATCCTATTTTGGATCACTAAAGCTATTTTTTTGGCACTGTTTTGTGGATAACAGTCTAAAATTGTATCAGACAGAATGCAAAAAATGGTAAGTTGAGTTTGGAATGGTTTTTTCTCGAACTTTTTGTGCACACAGGTGCAAATATGATGGGAAATGAGGGCAAATGGTCATATGCAAGAAAATATGATGGAATATCTTACTGTAAAAATGTTTATATGGCAAAAATACTAAAAGATCATGACAGTCAATTTTTTAAGCACTTGGCAGGCAATTTTCATTGATATGAAGGTAATACAAGATGAATATGGGTCTCAGGCTCATAAATCAATCATCAAAATATCTCAGAAGGTCATATAATAAAATCATAACAAGAATATCAGTCCAATTTTCTCAAATCGAACTGTGGAATGCTCAGATACTTCATAAACGTCTTCAGATCATGCTCAGCATGTATCAATGTTGAGGTTTGATGCGTCTGGGCCTTCAGAAAGTTGTGTGTCAATCACCCCAATTATATTTTCAAATTTTTATGAATCCAGAATCTTAGGCATTGATTATGGGTTTGTTGGGTAGCTAAGAGGTGGGAAGGAAAGATTCGGGAGGAATTTAAGGTAGAAACTGAGGCCTCTGGCCGATTCGAAGGTTCTTTCTAAGTTTAGGGTTCATGGAGGGAATTTCGCGAGCATCTTTCGAGTATATTTCGAGATTTTGGCCTTTTAAAAAATCAATTTTCAAGGTTTAAATGGAAAAATCAAACCTTTGGGTTTTGAGAATCTTCGAGGGATATTTGAGGATGCCTTCCAAAAATTTGGGAGCATATCTGGCCTTGCCACGTGGCATAGGGCATCCTTATGGTATCTAGAATGATACCTAAGTTATCCACCTAGGATCTTAATGTTCAATAATAGGGTTTGTTTTTCAAAAGCAAAGGCCAAAAAATGGGATGGGAATATGAAATAGAAATGAGCTTATGATAAGATAAAGGAAGAGTTGAGGAATCAAGGCAAAAAATGAGAGAAGGCATAGGGGAATGGAGATGGGAATAGTTTGGGGGCAAAAGATTCTAGATTACCATGGGGTCTTCCAAACTCTAACTTCCAATCTTCAAAAGGTATCTTCCAATCTTCTCACCCAAAATCTTATAAGCATCCTTTGACCTCAAACGAAGTATTCCTTATGGGAGTTGACCTTGAAGATAAATATCCTTTGACCTTCACACCAATGTTGACTACCAAGTTCTTCTTTGACTTAGCCTTCCTAAATTCAACATATGAACCAACAATTAGTATGTTGCCCTTTGGGGGCAACACCATACACCTCATTTCGCAACTACTTCGCCAATAAGATCATGTACTCACCTCACCACACATGCATTCCACACTCTTTTCTGTATATCTACTCCACCACATTCCCATCTAGAAGCACTTATATAAGAAAAGTGTTTTTTCAGTCAAATCTTTGCACATCCAACTGAGGACAAGAGCTTCAAGAATTCTTCAAATCATGCTCAACATACATCAATGTCGAATTTGAGCACGTTTGGCCCTTCAAAAAGTGTCAAAGCCGAATCCCCTTTATATATAGTTAGATCAAATAGTTCCCGAATCTTAGGTTTTAATTATAGGTTTGTTGGTTTCAAAGGGGAGGGAAATAAATTATAGGTAGGTTGCAATGGTTATGGCTCTAGTTTCGGCATGATTTGAGTTGAGTTCCATGAATTAGGGTTGCCGGTTGTATATTTTGCTAAGGAGCTCGAGTATTTGCCATATTTAGCCTCGCATATATTCATTGTATATATGTATAAAAAGCTTAAAGCAATGGTTTTAAGGGGCCCAAAGGTAAAATATCAAAGCTTTAAAAGGTTTAATAAACTTGGGACCATGGTGAAATCATTTGAGCATGTCACAAGGGAGGTAACAAGCATCTGGATTCAGTATCTTCAAATTGATTCTTATCATTAGTCTGCTATTTTGGACAAGTACATTGTGCTCCAGGCTGGCATCTTTTTGTGCTTACACAGTTAGATGAGACATGTAAATTTTGTACTTTTTCTCTGATTAATAAACTTTTTGGTTTTCGTCCTTCAAAAAAAAAAAAAACAAAAACAAAAAAACAAGGGAGGCAACAAGCATTTATACAGACTTTGATGTAATATTTGGGAACATTTCAAAACTATAAGACAAGTCCCTTTTAAGCACGTGGCATTTTTTGGAGCCATGGTGGCAATGGGGAATGAGGTGTGAGCGAGAATCATTTAACAAGGGTTTGAGAGTAATAAAATGACAAGGTAACAACATGGCTATGGTGAAGGCATGGGAGTATGAAAAAATAAAAAGGATGGGAAGAAGCATAAAATCTCAAGGGGCAAATCTTAACATGACAAGGGTAAAGGTAGGGCATAGATATGGAAAAAAAGGAAATGGCTAGGCAAAAATGCAATGGTGAGTAAAAATGGAAGGTAAATGTAAATGAGAGAGAAAGATAAGATTTGGGAACCATATACCATGGGGTCTTCTAATCTTCAACTTCTAAACTTCAAATGAGAGTCTTCCAATCTTTTCAACCCAGAATCTTCAGGAATATGCCTTTGACCAAAATATTTGACCATGCGTATAGTAGGGATGAATGTGCTTTGACCTTCATACCAATGTTGCCTATCAAGGTCTTCCAAACTCTGACCTAGTCTTCAAGCATAAACCAATGGTTCACATGTTGTCAAAACTAAAAAATGTTAAAGAAAATTTCATATGTGAAAAGTTGCTTGTTGCGTTATTGAGCACACTGGTCTGTCAGAGCAAAAATAGATCTTTTAATGCATAAATGCGTGCTTTCCTAGCAAAAAAGTAGACATACTAGGTTTGCAGACTTGTCAGAGTTGGTGACAAGTGTCAAAGCTAAAAAAAAAATTCTACAACTCCATTTGGAGATTTTAGCTTGCTGCTAGGGATATTGATTTATTCTTTACTTGGTCAGATTTGAAAATTTGGAATAGATCTGCTTATTTGTTTGCAACTCATATTTGCACACCGAATCCTTGCATATCAAAGGCATCTTCTGGCATTGGAATTGCATCAAAACTCGAGGCTGAAGGCATGCAACATAAGTTTTGCCAAGGTCACCTTTTTCTTGTTTTGAGAAAGCATTTCTAATTCGATATTTGAGCTTTCTCCTTGCAAATTTTTGGCTTAGAGTGGTTGCCGAAAGTAATCTGAAGGCCCTTGTTGACCCTAAAACTGGCTTAAAGGTCAACCTCAAGGAACCAATTCAAGTTTTCACTCAAATTGGGGTTAGAACCTCTAGATCACTTGAGGTGATCAGTCTATGCAAGGTAATTCCAAAAACAAGTTCAAAAAGTTTGAGTTCTATACCTTTCCCATTTCCAAAAAATGGCACCTTTGCCAAAATAATTGTGGTGTCGAGATGCAGATCGATTTTTTGAGTCAGATGCAGTAGACTTGGTCAAAAAAGTTGTAGATAACCAACAGTAAAGCCTCTGACCAAGTCAGAGACTTAATCTGTGAGTTATTCGAGCTCAAAGTGAGGTCAAATTTTGGTCAATAGAGGTCAAATGTGAAAAACAGTGATCAGAAATTGAGATTTGGGAGTTGCCAATCATCTTTTTGAGAAATTCCAAAGTAAATAGGTTGCAATGGTGCTAGGGAAGAGGGGCAAGCAATCAAATCCTCATTTGGATGTGTAGAGGTATTTTTTGTGACTAGATTTGGCAAAATACAGTCAAAACTGTTCAAATCCGAGAGCAATTTTTTTGAATTTGAGCTATACTTGGTATTTTTGAATGATTCCAACTCCCTTGGCTTGCACAGGCCCTAAGAATAGATGGCAAGTGATCCAAAAGAATAGAAAAACACACTAGATTTTTTTGTAGAATATTTTGTAGCAAGAATTGTAGAAGAACATATCAGAAATGGATTTGACAACTTGGCAATCGATTTGAATTGATTTGGAGGTAAATATATCATGATAACAGAATGTAAGGATGCTTCATAGCTTTTTAATCACAGGAAAATAATCTTCTCAAGTCAATAAATAATTTTTGAAGGTAATGTCAACTAGATCTTGTAAATCCAGTTGAGGAGAGCTCAAGAACTTCAAGGATCGTCCAGATCTTGCTCAGCAATGATCAATGTAGGATCTGAATACTTTTGGGCCTTCGAAAATGTTCTGATTGTGTTTCCCCTGTATATAGTTTTTGAATTTCGGTTCCAGTGATTTCGGGTGATAAATTTAGGCTTAAATTGTTGCTTAAGTTCCGGAATCCAAGAATAGATTGGTTGCAGGGAGAATGGAATCAAATTCGGCGTGATTCAAGCCAGAAACTCGGATTTAGGGTTCTCGAGCGTATTTTTCGTGAAAATGGCGATGACGTCACGGTTCCCATGTTTTTTAGAGGTATATTTCCAGAATATGCTGTATTTTGGCTATTTTGGATTTTTCGAGCATGGTTCTAAGGATCTCTTAGAAAAAAGGCAAGGAATGCTTGGGAATTTTGGAGACCATGGAACCTTTGCATGCTTGAGATGGAATCATAGAATATTCTGGAGCATTTTTAGGCCTTGAGTAAGTACACGCCATGAGGTGCAATGGTAGAAGAAGAAAAATGAATGGTGGTCACAAAGGTGAGGGAAGATAACATGAGAAAAACTAAAACAACAAGGTCCCATAAGGGTGTGCAAAGAAAAGGAAAATATGACTAGAGATGAGCAACTTGGCAAATATGGCAAAGAAGGAGCAAATTTGGAGAGCAATGGTGTAAAAGTGGATATGAAAAATGAATAAGATAGATAGATAGATAGATAGTATTTTAACGTCACGCCACTAGGCAGCATCCAACTGGACATGTGACCACACACCACACTACATTGCAAATAATGGAAATAAGATAGGTTAGGGATATAAAAAGGGAAAAGTGGCTAGGCAAAAAGCAAGGTGATAAGGGTGGAACCATATAGGGGAATCTTCCAAACTTCAACTTCCAAACTTCAAGCAATGTCTTCCAAACTTCATAACCCAGGATCTTCTAGAGCATATTCTTGACTAAGCATTTTGACCTCAAATAAAGTACCTCATGTGAGTTTTGAGCCTTGAGCACTTGTTGACTTGAAAAATGAACACCCTTTGACCTCCACAACAATATTGAATGCCAAGGATCTTCCAAACTTTGACCTAGTATCCCAAGATTAGTTGACCTAGTTTTGAATGCATGGATCACAATTAGCATGTTGCCCTTTGGGGGCAACATCTCGCCAAAACAAGAAAAAGGTTGGTCCCCTCAGCCATATAATGTCAAGAATGAATAACTAGAGGGGTCTTCCACTTTGTACCAAGGTGTTTATGATAGAATAAAGGTGCAAATGTTGATGAAGTTAGTGTAAATGTGACAATGAAATGATGTGGAGGGAATATGGTGAGTGAGAAAAGGCAGAAATGAGTGTGAAAATGACAAGGTGATGATGGAATGATGGTGAATGGAATATAGTGAGTGAGAAGGGATAAAAGTGAATGTGAATATGACAAGATTATGATGAAATGGAGATGAAGTGAGTGTACAAGTGTTTGAAACTTCGCCAAAACAAGAAAATGTGTGTATCCTTCTTGATCTTCAACAAGTGCAACTCTGCTGTGATGGTAAAGATGAATTGCAGAGTGCTTTTTTTCTTTAGGGAATGAGAACAAGAATAAGGAGTCCAAATGGAAGGTAGGGCCACTTATGACAGATGAAAAATATGGAGGAAGAGTGCACCTGTCATGGAAACACATAAACCAATTAGTCTCAAAACCTTGCAACTCTGCTATGATGGTGAAGTTGATTTTGCAGAGTGCTGTTAAGGTATGGAAAAGCAAGAATAGAGGGTTGGATGGATGGTAGGAATGCTTAAGACAGGTGAATAAAAATGGAAGAAAGAATGCTCCTGCATATGACACTTGGTAATCATTAGTATCAACCCTGTTCTTGAGATCATCTGTACTGCTATCTGGCCAAATCAACCTAAGAACATGAAACCAATTCTATTAGAGTAAAGTGCTCAAAGTCAGACTATTGTATCTACTGAAATAGTGTGCTTAAAAATCTAACGGATTTAACTACTTTAAACCTACCATAAATCTCCAAGCTTTTTAATGAGAGAATAGGGACAAGCAAGCATGCTGGTCCCAATACCTTTTCAGGTGCAAGATATTGATTGGATTTGGCAGTGGCATTCCTGAAGCAACCTCTTGTAGCCAATAAGAGTTAGTACCTGCAGGTTCCAATACTACAAAGGGTCCTTCCCAAATATTGTCAAATTTGCCAGCTGAGTCTTCCTTTGACTTGTTCCATTTGAGAACAAGCTCTCCTTGCTTAAAGGTGCCTTGTATTTTGTGTGCAGCCTTGAATGCAACCAGATCTTTGGCCTTTTTCAGCAAATTAGTATTCTCAGCCTCCATCCTATATTCATCTAGGTGCAGCAAGGCATCCAATCTCTCCTGCAAGGCATGTTCAAAAGGTAAACATAATTTATAAGCTAACCTCAGGGAGGGCAACTCGAGTTCCACTGGTAAGACTGCCTCTATGCCATAAACCAAATTGAAGGGTGTATGATTTGTAGCTGTTTTGATAGTGACTCTATAAGCCCAAAGTGCATCCACTATTTTGACATGCCAATCTCTCTTGTTGATCTCAACTGTCTTCTGCAAGATATTTTTCAACACTTTGTTAGTGGCTTCAGCTTGTCCATTACCTTGGGGATAGTATGAGGAGCTCTTGGTATGCTTGACCTTCAAGATGTCCATCAAGTTAGTAATAACTTCATTAACAAAAGGCGTGCCCCTATCAGAATGCAACTGAAAAGGAATACCAAACCTGGAGCAAACATACTCATGTAAAAATCTTGCAGTTGTGGCAGCATTAGCCTGCCTCAAAGGTATAGCTTCTGCCCATTTAGTAAAATAATCTGTGGCCACAATGATATGCTGATGTTGACCTGCAGAAGAAGGATTAATAGGGCCAATATAATCTAACCCCCAAATTTGAAAAGGCCTTGGAGATATGATGGGATTAAGGGCAGCTGGAAGTAAAATTCTTTTGCTAAAGATTTGGCATTGATGGCAAGTCTTTATAATATCATAACAATCTTTAAAAACAGTAGGCCAATAGTATCCAGACCTGAGAATCTTTTTTGCTGTAGTATCACCAGCAAAATGCCCTCCACAAATACCTTTGTGCATTTCTCTGATGATTAGAGCAGATTCACTTTCATCTACACACCTCAACAAGACTCCATCTCTGTTGACTTTGCACAAGACATTGTCTATCATCTTGAATTGTCTGCATTTATCCTTGAGTCTCCTTTTTTGGTTTGAAGTGAGGCTTGAAGAGATAATTCCATGTTGTAAGAAGTTTCTGATAGGTTGTTGCCACCCACCATCAGCTTGATCTTCTGGAGTTACCTCTACATGAGCTACTGCAAGTGAAATGTCAGCAGTATCCAACTCATCTTCATGGTCAAAAAATATATAAGGCAAATAAAGACTAGGACTTCGTACCAAATGTAATTCTTTTACAGAAATATCATAACTTTGCAACTTACAAGCCCACCTTTAGATTTTTGTCTTACTGGTTGCCTTACCAAATAGTAGACCTGTTGACCCTAAACCTGGCTTAAAGGTCAACCACAAGGAACTAATTCAAGTTTTTCACTCAAATTGGGGTTAGAACCTCCAGATCACTTGAGGTGATCAGTCTATGCAAGGAAATCCCAAAAACAAGTTCAAAAAGTTTGAGTTCTATACCTTTCCCATTTCCAAAAAATGGTACCTTTGCCAAAACAAATGTGGAGTCGAAGTGTAGATCGATTTTTTAAGTCAGATGCAATAGACTTGGTCAAAAAAGTGGTAGTTAACCAACAGTAAAACCTCTGACCAAGTCAGAGACTTAATCTGTGAGTTATTCGGGCTCAAAGTGGGGTCAAATTTTGGTCAATAGAGGTCAAATGTAGAAAACAGTGATCAGAAATTGAGATTTGGAGTTGCCAATTACCTTTTTGAGAAATTCCAAAGTAGATAGGTTGCAATGGTGCTAGGGAAGAAGGGCAATCAATCAAATCTTCATTTGGATGTGTAGAAGTATTTTTTGTGACTAGATTTGGCAAAATACAGTCAAAACTGTCCAAACCCGAGAGCACTTTTTTGGAATTTGAGCTATACTTGGTATTTTTGAATGATTCCAACTCCTTTGGCTTGCACAGGCCCTAAGAGTAGATGGCAAGTGGTCCAAAAGAATAGAGAAACACACTAGAATTTTCTGTAGAATATTTTGTAGCAAGAATTGTAGAATAACATATCAGAAATGGATTTGACACTTGGCAATCAATTTGAATTGATATGGAGGCAAATATATCATGATAACAGAATATGAGGATGCTTCATAGCTTTTAATCACAGGAAAATAATCTTCTCAAGTCAATAAATAATTTTTGAAGGTAATGTCAACTAGATCTTGTGAATCCAATTGAGGAGGGCTCAAGAACTTCAAGGATCGTCCAGATCTTGCTCAGCAATGATCAATGTAGAATCCGAATACTTCTGGGCCTTCGAAAAATGTCGAGATTGTGTTCCCCCTGTTTATAGTTTCAAATTTCGGTTCCAGTAGTTTCGGTTGATAAATTTAGGCTTAAATTGTTGCTTAAGTTCCGGAATCCAAGAATAGATTGGTTGCAGGGAGAATGGAGCGCGGGATGGCGTGATTCGAGCTGGGTTTCCAATTTTAGGGTTCTTCAGCCGTATTTTCGCTTATTTTTTTGCGATCTGATTTATATTTGAAGGAATATGCCCCCAGATATGCCGTATTTGGCCACTTAAAAAACTTGGCTAATGGTTTTAAGGCTTTTCCCATGGAATACCTAAAAAAGGGTTATAACTTTTCAACCATGGGGAAGGATATCCACACGTGCTAAGGGATATAGAATCTTTAGAGCATCTTTTGACAAGGTCTAGGGTATACCAAAGAGAGCATGATGGGGTAGGAATGGAGATAAAAGAAATCATTAAAGGCTAGTAGGAAGATAAGAATAGGAATGCAAAAGAGGTAAATAATAACCTTGCCACAAGGGCTTGAAGTTTTTGAGTAGTGACATTTGGAGAAATTGACAAGCGATTTGAGCAAAATGGTAGGTATGGCAAGGTGAGCATGGCAAGGAAATAGTATGAAGGAGCAAATGCAAGAGTGAACAAAAGGGGGCATATAGGAAAGGAGGCTAGGAAATTTCAAGGAGCAAGTAAGAATGGCTAGAGAATGAAACAAAATACCATGGGGTCTTCCAAACTTTGAACTTCCAATCTTCAAAAAATGCCTTCCAAACTTCTTTACCCATAATCTTCTAGAGCATATTCTTGACTAAGCATTTTGGCCTTGAATAGAGTACCTCATGTGAGTTTTGAACCTTAAGCTCTTGTTGACTTGAAGAATGAACATCCTTTGACCTCCACATCAACATTGAATGCCAAGAATCTTCCAAACTTTGACCTAGTATTCCAAGATTAGCTGACCTAGTTTTGAATGCATGGATCACAATTAGCATGTTGCCCTTTGGGGGCAACATCTCGCCAAAACAAGAAAAAGGCTGGCCCCCTCAGCCATATAATGTCAAGAATAAATAACTAGAGGGGTCTTCAACTTTGTACCAATGTGTCTATGATAGGATAAGAGTGCAAATGTTGGTGGAGTGAGTGTAATTGTGATGATGAAATAATGTGAATGGAATATGGTGAGTGAGAAAGGCAGAAATGAGTGTGAAAAGGACAAGGTGATAATGGAATGATGGTGAATGGAATATAGTGAGTGAGAAGAGATAAAAGTGAATGTGAATATGACAAGATGATGATGAAATGGAGATGAAATGAGTGTACAAGTGTTTTGAAACTTCGCCAAAACAAGAAAATGTGTGTATCCCTCCTGATCTTCAACAAGTGCAACTCTGCTGTGATGGTAAAGATGAATTGCAGAGTGCTTTTCTTCTTTAGGGAATGAGAACAAGAATAAGGAGTTCAGATGGAAGGTAGGGCCACTTATGACAGATGAAAAATGTGGAGGAAGGGTGCACCTGTCATGGAAACACATAAACCAGTTAGTCTTAAAACCTTGCAACTCTGCTATGATGGTGAAGGTGATTTTGCAGAGTGCTGTTAAGGTATGGAAAAACAAGAATAGAGGGTTGGATGGATGGTAGGAATGTTTAAAACAGGTGAATAAAAATGGAAGAAAGAATGCTCCTGCAAATGACACTTGGTAATCATTAGTATCAACCCTGTTCTTGAGGTCACCTGTACTGCTACCTGATCAAATCAACCTAAGAACATGAAACCAATTCTATTATAGTAAAGTGCTCGAAGTCAGACTGTTCTATCTACTGAAATAGTGTGCTTAAAGATCTAACTGATTTAACTACTTTAAACCTACCATAAATCTCCAAACTTTTTAATGAGAGAATAGGGACAAGCAAGCATGCTGGTCCCAATACCTTTTCAGGTGCAAGATGTTGATTGGATTTGGCAGTGGCATTCCTGAGGCAACCTCTTGTAGCCAATAAGAGTTAGTACCTGCAGGTTCCAATACTACAAAGGGTCCTTCCCAAATATTGTCAAATTTGCCAGCTGAGTCTTCCTTTGACTTGTTCCATTTGAGTACAAGCTCTCCTTGCTTAAAAGTGCCTTGTATTTTGTGTGCAGCCTTGAATGCAACCAGATCCTTGGCATTTTTCAGCAAATTGGTATTCTCAGCCTCCATCCTATATTCATCTAGGTGCAGCAAGGCATCCAATCTCTCCTGCAAGGCATGTTCAAAAGGTAAACATAATTTATAAGCTAATCTCAGGGAGGGCAACTCAAGTTCCACTGGTAAGACTGCCTCTATGCCATAAACCAGGTTGAAGGGTGTATGATTTGTAGTTGTTTTGATAGTGACTCTATAAGCCCAAAGTGCATCCACTATTTTGACATGCCAATCTCTCTTGTTGATCTCAACTATCTTCTGCAAGATATTTTTCAACACTTTGTTAGTGGCTTCAGCTTGTCCATTACCTTGGGGATAGTATGAGGAGCTCTTGGTATGCTTGACCTTCAAGATGTCCATCAAGTTAGTAATAACTTCATTAACAAAAGGCGTGCCCCTAATCTCTTTTCTGTACAAGTCACAATCATTTGACCTCGGAAATCAATCCGCCTATGAGAGCTACATCGATTTGAGTAAGGGCTCCATATTCTAGAATTGGGAAAGGTATGAATACTTGGTAACTGAGCTTTTCCTTTGAGAAATTCTTGTGTAGACTGATCACCTTAAGTGATCTGGAGGTTCTAACCCCAACTTGAGTGAAATCTCAAGTTGGCTTCTTGTGTTTGACTCTCTAGCCAGGTTGGGGGTCAACAAGGCTTTAAAGAGGTTGGCACCTCCAAAAACCCTCAAGCAGGTAAAAAGTTTCATGGGGATGACCAGCTTCTTGAGAATGTATGTCCCTCATTTTTCCCACACTATGAGTCCAATTTCCAACCTCACAAAGGTTGGAAAATTTTCCAAGGGTGAAAGCAAACATATTCTGATAGATTGGAATGAGCAATGCCAAGATTCCTTCGACAAAATCATTGATGCCATCTGTAAATCTATCCTACTTAAACCTCCTGATCTAGGGAAACCTTTCAAGGCTTATATCAGTGTCACAAAAAGGGCAATTGGTTTGGCACTGCTGCAAAAGGATCATGTGATTGCTTTTGCAAGCAAGATGTGGTCTGATACTGAATTGAGATATCCTAGGTTGGAGAAAAGTGCAGCAGCCTTGATGTTCTTGATAGAAAGACAAGGACACCTGTTTCAAAACAATCAGGTTCAAGTATTTATGAGACAAAATCCTTTCTCACTTCTTTTTGCAAAAAAGCAACCAAAGGCTAAATTATGCAGGTGGGCTTGTAAGGTCCAAGCTTATGATATTACTGTAAAGGTGGTTAAGCTAATTGAGAATCCCAGCTCCTATCTTCCATATGTGTTATTTGAGCATGAAGATCAAGATGGTTTATGCAGTGATGATAATCTAACAAACTTGGTTTCTTTTGATGCAGAAAATACTGACTGGCAACTTGACATTAGAAATTATCTTGAGAGCAATGAGTTGCCCAAAAATTTGAGTAGCAGTCAAGAGAGAAGATTTAAAGACTAGTGCAAAAAGTTCAGGCTAATTGAGGGTGTTTTATGCAAAATTGACAAGGAGGGATCTTCTTTGAGATGTGTGGATGAGGAAGAGGCCAGGATGATAATTGAAGCATGTCATGAGGGAGTGTGTGGAGGACACTTTGCAGCAGACACAACTGCAAAAAAGATTCTGAGGTCAGGATATTTTTGGCCCACTCTTTTCAAAGATTGCTATGACACTATAAAATGCTGCCATAAATGTCAAATCTTTGGTAGAAAAACTCTGCAACCAGCTGCCCTTACTGCAATAACATCTCCTGGACCTTTCCAAATATGGGGGCTGGATTTTATAGGCCCCATAGATCCACCTTCCTTAGCTCAACACCAGTTTATATTAGTGGCCACTGACTATTTTACCAAATGGGCAGAGGCAATTCCTTTGAGAGAAGCTAATGCTCAAGCCACTGCAAGATTCCTGCATGAGAACATTTGTGCCAGATTTGGCATTCCCTTTAAAATAATCTCTGACAGAGGCAGCCAGTTCATCAACCATGCAATTCCACTTCTGCTAGCCACCCTAAAAGTCAAACACACCAAGAGTTCGTCCTATTACCCTCAAGGCAATGGCCAAGCAGAATCAACCAAAAAGACTCTCAAATCTATTCTCAAGAAGACCATCAATGTCTCAAAAAAAGATTGGCATTTGAAGCTCCATGATGCACTTTGGGCATACAGGACTACTATCAAAACAGCTACAAAACACACTCCTTTCAGTTTGGTGTATGGGATAGAATCAGTATTACCTATTGAGTTAGAACTTCCATCTCTCAGACTGGCTTATCAAATTAATTTAGAAATGGATGAGGATCTAAAAGAAAGGTTTGTGAGATTGATGCAGCTTGAGGAGCATAGATATGAATCAGAAAATGCTGTCATGAGAAAAAAGGCTAAGGACATTGCAGCCTTTAAAGCAGCACACAAATTGCAAGGAGTTTTGAAAACAGGAGAGTTGGTGTTGAAGTGGAACAAGGCAAGGGAAGAAATAGCATCCAAATATGAGAATCTCTGGGAAGGACCATTTGAAGTGATTGGTACAGCTGACAGAGATTCATATTGGCTGAGAGATATTGTTGATGGCAGAGAATTGATGAACCCTATCAACATTGTGCACCTGAAAAGGTATTGGCAACAGCATGTTGCCCTTGCTCTATTCAACTAAGTTTTCTTTGGAAAAATATAGGTAGGATTAGTTAGTGTATCATTTGAAAAAATAAAAAACAGAAAAAGGCAAAATACAAAAAAGCTTGAACAGGAAGAAAACAAAAAAAATTAAGTTGGATTTAGTAAATTGAGTTCTGCTTTTTAGTTTATTGCTTGTGTGCTAATTAGTTTCTAGTGTTGCAAGGACAAAAGGACTGTGCATGTTGTGATCAAGTAATTTAATACTAATCATAGCTCCATGCAGTTGCATCTGAACACGCTACTCATACATCTCTTTCATCACATTATATCATACTTCATCATCTAGAGTTGCTGCCATCACCTCCACAACAGCAACTTATCTAAACTAACAAGCTTTATTTTCACATGCAGGTGCATCCTTATATCTACTTCCATCTATCATCTAATCAAGAGTTGACCTTATTACATCTGAAAACCCTCCACATCCTCATAAAATTTCCAAGCTGCTGTCACATTACCATCCTGCAGCTCTTCACTACTAAAGAGATTTATTTTCCATGCAGGTTCATCTGAAAAGAGCATCATTCACATACACACTCATAATGCCAGATCTATCACTTTCAAATCCATTTGCAGGTCATTGAGTTGCCAAACATATTCTCACATTGGCAACTAGCTGGAGTCATGTCATGAAGTACAAACAGCAAGTCAAAGGGGCTGGTAGACCAGCCTTTTCTTTTAGTTTGGCATAATGCTGCCATGCTATGGCAGCATGGAAGAGCTAAGCACATCTTTGCACTAATCCTCTCATTTTGATCTGGTTTGCAAGACAATAGGGAAGTGCTTCACTAGCATACATCAAGAATTTGAAGAACAAGGGAAGGACAATTGACTCAAGTTACTCAAGAGATACAAGAGGTCAATCAAGCAAAGGGAATGAAGAAAAGTAGAGAGAGAAGACCCCTTGAAGAACATTCCATGGTATGTAACTACTTGTGATCTTGGCATCTTTGGCATTTTGATCCCCTTCTCCATTTACTCCACCATCCTAAAGTACCATTGAACTTTGATTCCTTGCCCATAATACCTCTCAAAGTCAAACTTGACTTTGAAAGTTCTTTCTAGTCAAAACACACCTTCATGAAACACTCACTTGCTATGCAGTTCAAAATGTCACTTGACTTGGTCATAATCTTGCTCAAAAGTCAAGATCTCATGCAACTTGGCCAAAGTTAGAAGAAAGTTGCAAAAATTCCTAAGGGAAATGCTCAAAACTCAAGTGTGCCCTAGGAGATGCTAAAAAGTTGGTCCTTAAAAAATTGGCTTGTAAAATGAGCACTTGATGGGCCAAGTCACTTTACACCTCACTCCATGTGCCAAGTCATCATACACATCATCATTCTAGCCATGTCATGTCATACTCACATGTTCAATCAAAATCTATATCAAAGCATCAAACTATCACCATTGTTGCCACATCATCATTGCCACCTCATCACCACACACTTATCATACACATCATCTCCACATCATCCAAAATTTTGACTAGAAAGAATTTTCAAGCTCATGTTGGCTGACACGTCATCATCCCCATCTGCCATGTCATACCCACCTAGTCTTGTCATCATTTCCATATGCCACATCACCCATTCCTTTGCTTCATTTTAGCTGAATTCAAAAGTGCTCCATTGCAAGAAAAGATTCTAGAATCTTCTAGAATGCAAAAAAAGATTCCCATAGGAAAAAAGAAATTTGAAAAAAGGTTCTATTTTGGGCATTATAGCTGCTTCCTAGGGAATCGTGCCATAGGGCTTAGGGGTGCAAAAATTTTCCTATCTATCCCCCCCCCCAGCCTATTTTTCTTTCCCAGCCAGTCTCCCCATGCCACGTGGAACATCCGGGCGTGTGGGCCGGTTGAGGTACCGGATCCCACGTGGATATTGCACGCAATAATTATAAATAATGGATTTTCTTTTCCTTATATACCTTGGTCGTCCAAACCTAATCGAGCCTGTGGGATATTTCGCTTGAACTCTCATGAACCCTAAAATCTGGAAACGCCAAGATCTGTTTAATTCGGCCAAACAAACCACTCAATCATGACTTAAACCGACCGGATAACCATGTTTAATGCCAAGAATACCTATTGTAAGCTAAAAGACAGAGAATCGAAGGGAAATGTTCAAGAACTCAACAGAACAGAGCATTTACAAAAGGGGCTTTTTGACAGAAGAAAAATTCGATGGCTTTGAGGCAAAGAAGAGATTCCTGGCTTTGAAGAAGGACCGGCTTGATGATCCTGAGCTTGATCCCGACCTCCAATGTTTACCTCTGATCTGGATTATTGACTTAATTCTCCGGATTATTTGAATGTTTACCTATTTGATTTTGTGCCCAAGACCATGAACTTGGGATATTGTATCATTATCTCCTGAGTGTTTGATTCAATTGAAAATCCAACCTTTGTTGCCATCTGTTTGTTTCACATTGAGTTATATTCCCAAAAGAAAATAGTTATTAGGAGTCTTGCGTATTATTTCATCCCGATTGCCAGATATTGGTGATATGTCAACCTAGTATGTCTTCAGAGAAAGCAAATGCTGAGTCGTTGTCAAGTCCAATGTCCAACGCTACTTTGAGCCAACATGGTTAGATCCAGTTGCGGTTGACATCGGGCACTTGAGTATAGAAGAACAACCATTTGAGCATTAGTCTTGCTAAACAAGATATGTTGAACAAGACAACATTAGACACACGTGCATTCCTCCATTAAAAAGTATCCTCTCTCAGAACTGTTCATACTTTACAGATCTTAGCAAGAAATCATCAAAAGAAAAAAATAAGGATCCCTTTTGCAAAAAGAAGACTCTGCCCTCGTTGTGCAGGTGAATCTAAGGAGAGTAGAGTTTGTAAGTTCAAAAAAATCTTTGTGAGCATCGAGTTACAAATTCTAGCTCTCTGCCAGGGATATTGACCTAAAATTGACTGGGTCAGGGATCAAAATTTGGCCTATCTAATCCCATCAGACCTGTCCGAGTTTTTGCAGTCTGTTGACAAGAAGTGTTGAGCATCTTAGGGAGTGAAAATCATGTCCAAAACTTGAATAGTGTGCATATTGCAGACCATTTTGTGAAGAGACTTTTTGGCCTTCAGGGAAACAAGTTCTTAGTGAATTTTTGAGCATTATTTCTGGAATCTTTGCACTCAGAGTGGTTGCCTCTGTTGACCCCCAACCTGGCTAGAGAGTCAAACACAAGAAGCCAACTTGAGTTTTCACTCAAGTTGGGGTTAGAACCTCCAGATCACTTAAGGTGATCAGTCTACACAAGAATTTCTCAAAGGAAAAGCTCAGTTACCAAGTATTCATACCTTTCCCAATTCTAGAATATGGAGCCCTTACTCAAATCGATGTAGCTCTCATAGGCGGATTGATTTCCAAGGTCAAATGATTGTGACTTGTACAGAAAAGTTATAGGCTAGCAAGGGTGAAAATCTTGACCAAGTCTGAGTTTTAATCTGCAAGATATTCGATCTCAAAGTTGGGTCAAATTTTGGGCAATATCAGTCAAAACTACAAACAGATCTCAGAGTTGTGATCTCAGAGTTGCAGATAGAATTTTGAAGAGATTCCAAAACTAAGGTGCAGTATAGGTCCCAAAGGTGAGGGGCATGTAATCAAATCATAATTTGGATCACAAAAACTATTTTTTTGGCACTGTTTTGTGAATATCAGTCTAAAATTGTATTAGACAGAATGCAAAAAATGGTAACTTGAGTTTGGAATGGATTTCTTTCGAAATTTTTGTGCACACTGTTGCCCTTGGGGCAACATACTAATTGTGGTCTATGCATTTAAACTAGATCAATTTATCTTAAAAAACTAGGTCAAAGTTTGGAAGATTCTTGGTATTCAACATTGATGTGGAGGTTGAAAGATGTTCATTCTTCAGGACAACAAGTGCTCAAGGTTCAAATTCACATGAGGTACTTTATTTGAGGTCAAAATGCTTAGTCAAGAATATGCTCTAGAAGATTCTGGGTTATGAAGTTTGGAAGACATTTTTTTGAAGATTGGAAGTCAAAAGTTTGGAAGACCCCATGGTGCTTGATTTTATCCCTTAGCCATCCTCATCCCATTATTATTCATATTCTATTTCTATTCCTTGAGATTTTCTAGCCATTTTTCCCATACCCATACCCCCTTTTGTTTACCTTTGCATACCTTATTATGCTTTGCTCAATTTTCTCTTTCTCTACTACATCCACATTCCCCCATGAATTATCCTCCCCCATTGCCTCTATATCTTCTCACTTCTTATGCCATTTGTTTTTTCTTGCAAATTTCCCTAGCCAAAACCCTTTTGCAATTCTTTATCATGATGCCATGCCACTTGTATACCTTATGGAATATTCCTGATCATTATGCCCAAGAACTTGGTATATTCCCAAAAAAATTAGGGTTGCCATTGCTAAGATGATTCACCCCTTCAAATTTTTATGAGTGACTCTTTAAAACCTTAGCCTAGCTTTGCAAAAATGGAAGAATACAGCATATTCCAGGGATATATGGGCGAAAATACGAAATTGTATCGCGCTATTTTCAGGAAAAATACTGCCAAGAACCCTAAAATTCTGCCTCCACCTCGAATCATGCCGGATTTGGATCCAAACCCCTCGGAAATTACCTATTTTCACCTTCCCGCTCTTTATGAACCGAATAAACCCATCAATTAAGGCTAAGATCAAGCAAACATTTGAAAACTAAAATATATACTGGGGATTCGACAAAAGAATTTTCTTGAAGGCCCAGAAGCATACAAATCTTACTGTGATCATTGCTGAGCATGACTAGAATGATTTGAGAAGACTCTGAGTACTCCCCGATCAAGTCCCAACAGATTTGGTTGGAAATTACCTATTGAAATTATTTATTGACCTGAAGTTGATTTTGAAGTACTGAAGTATTATTATCCAACATTTTTATGATTGATCTACCTCCACATCAATGAAATTTGGTACCTACTTGAAGAAATTATCTCTGTTATGATTTTTTACAATTTCTGTCTATTCAAAATTCTACAGAAAATTTCCTTGCACTTTTGATTGCTTTTGGCCCATTTGTCATCAACCCTTGAGACATCTGGAGCCCATATGTTTTGAAAAATCCAAAAAATTCCACTCACAACTCGAGTTAGAAATTTTTGCATTCTGTTTTGACTGTTCTTGACTGTATTTTGCCAAATTCAGCCACAAAAAATGCTTTTGCCTATTCAAATGGAAATCTGATCACTTGCCTATATTCCTCATCATCATTACAGCATATTTGCTTTGGAAATTCTCAAAAATTCGTTTGGCATCTCCAAAATCCCAATCTCTGATCACTGTTTTTCAGATTTGACTGCTATTGACCAAATTTTGACTGCACTTTGAGCTCGAATAACTCACAAACTAAGTTTCTGACTTGGTCAGAGGCTTTACTATTGGTTACCTACAACTTTTTTGACCAAGTCTACAGTGATTGACCCAAAAAAGCGATCTGCATATCAACACCACAACTGTTTTGGCAAAGGTGTCAATTTCTGGAAATGGGAAAGGTATAAAACTTCAAATTTTTGAACTTGTCTTTGAAATTATCTTGCATAGATTGATCACCTTAAGTGATCTGGAGGTTCTAACCCCAATTTGAGTGAAAACTCAAGTTGGTTCCTTGTGGTTGACCTTTAAGCCAGGTTTAGGGTCAACATTTTGGAGGTTCTACCGGGATCTCTACCTGGATTGAGAACTCATGGCTCGAAAGCAGAAATTTCCAGCCGAGCAAGAACCAATATCAATGGAAGACCATGATACTTCAGAACCCTGCAGAGATAGATCTCTTCCCCCAAGTTTTTCAACTGGATTACTTCAAGGTTTACCTTACCAGCTTGAATTAAATGTGCCTACTCCATTGCCTACTTTTGATTCCAGTATGAGTGCTAATACTTTTCTAAGAATTTTTGAAGATTACTACAGGGATTATGGCTTCAAGAAAGGTTGCAAGTTCTCACAATTTGAAAAGTGTTTTAAAGAGGAGAGTGAAGCTGGTGCTTGGCTGACTTATGAAAAGCTTATGGGAACCATTTCTTGGGATGATCTTGTTACTAAGTTTTTAGACAGGTTTGGAAAGCTTGCTGCTCCTAAGGATCTTGTTAATGAATTGCAAAATTTCTCTATTTATGCAGGTGAAAGTGTTAGCCAGTATAAGGAAAGATTCAGCACCTTTATGAGTAGATGTCAGAAATGCCAAGTTACTGTCCCCACGCTTTTCTTGGTATCCTCTTTTATCAAAGGCCTATCTTCTAGACCAGAAATTCATAGAAAGCTTATCAAGATACAAGCTGCTGAAGGTTTTGACTCCATCTACAAAGTTTTTGCCAAGACTACTGAATTAACCAAAATGCTCTCTATCCTACCAGAAAAACATCATAGCTTTCAGCATGACCCCTTTTATCCTGATGCCATTGATGGCCCTTATGAACATCACCACTCTGTTCCTATCTATGCTGTGCATAAAAAAAAGAAAAAGACCAAAGAGGAAGAGGCTGATTCTCAAATCTCAGAGGTTAAAGCTGACTTGACAAAGGTAATTGAGGCTTTAGCAGAGGTAACTAAGCAACTTGTGGAGCTCAAAGCAAGCAGAACAGGTAGAACTTATCCTGAGTGTATTCATTGTAATAGAACTTCACATCCAGCTGATATTTGTTATTGGCAAATATGTCCTAAATGTAAAAAGAAAGGTCACTTTGGAAGGGAATGTCCAGTCTGTGCTTTTTGCAAAGAAATTGGCCATACTGATCTTAGGTGTACTGTCAAAGAATATTTTGCCAAGCAGGAAAGAGAGAAGAAATCTGAGGCAACTCCTCATGTGAGATTTGTTGAACCTACTAGTTCTATAAGATTTGTGCAGGCTACAGAGATGCCTAAAACTGAGGAAGTGATGGTGGTACAAACCAGAAGCATGGATGAGATCCATAGACCTGCTGAGCCTAATAGGTTTGCTCCAGAGCAATCCAGAAAGTCAACATTACCATTACCTCCTGTTTCTCCTCAAGAAATAGCTCCACCTCCTCAACAAAAGTATGGTAAGAAAGATCAAGATCTGGATGAGTTGGATGTTCTACTAAAAAATTCCAAAGTAAGTGTGGATTTATTTACCTTATTAAAAATTGCCCATGGTTATAGGAAAAAGTTATTACAACAAACTACTTTTAGTGAGGCAGTGGCTTGTGTAGGTGTTGCAAATGCTACTAATCTTATTTTAGCTCAAAATGAGGAAGACCCAGGTGCATTTATGTGTTCAGCTACCCTAGGAGGTTATTCTTTTTCCAATGTGTTGCTGGATGGAGGCTCACCTCTAAATATCATGCCTTATCATGTCATGAAAAAATGTGGGTTTGAGATAGATAAAAGGTCATCTGTTTTGTTAAAATCTTTTTCTAATGCTAAAATAGCACCAGTTGGAATTGTGACTAAAGTTCCTGTTAATACTGAAGGCATTGTTGTAGCTGCCAATTTTGTTGTTGTTGCCTTTGAAGATTTAGGAGAAGATGCAGATATATATGATCTCCTGCTAGGTAGAAGGTGGATGGCTACAGTTGATGCTAGACCAATCTGGTCTGAAGGGAGATGCACCATTTCAAATGGCACTCAAGTAGCCACAATTTACAATCAGGATGGTTCTTATGGCTTCAGGGAAGAGGTACATTTTGTTAAAGAAATGCTTATAGAAGAGCCCCTAGGATCTTATAGTTTAGCAACCCCTAGCACAAAGGAAACAGATCTGATTCCTTTGATTAGAGAGTGTGCACTACCTTCTGAGAATGGGAAAAAAGGATGCTTGTGGTTTGATGGAGGGATTTCAAAAAAATTGAGTGTAGCTTCATCTGCAGCCATACTGAAGGATACCTCCAATAAACTTTTGGCTAAGGTAGGAAGGATTTTTCCCCAAATCACTTCTAATGTAGCAGAGTACAAAGCTTTGATTGCAGGCCTTCAAGAAGCCAAGGCTATGGATATTTCAGTCATACACATCTATGGAGATTCTCAGTTAGTGTGCAGACAGGTTAATGGTGAGTATCAGGCCAAGAATGCTGACAAGGAATCCTTGAGAAATCAGGTAATGGGAATGCTTGCTTACTTTACTTCTTGGAAAATTACTCATATCCCAAGGGAACAGAATTGGGAAGCTGATGCTTTGTGCAGGGATACTTTAATGACTTATCTATCTGAGGGAGCTATCCCAGAAGAAGATCTTGATGAGGATGAGGCTAAGGAATTTTGTCCTATATTAGTTATAAATGCATCACAGGAAAAGGAAACCAATGAGGTTGTAATTAATAAAAATGGCCAGCAAAGAACTCTGTTTGTGGGAGATCTTTTTGACACACAAAACAAGGAAGAGATCAATAAATTCTTTGAAGAGAGAAGTGATGTGTTTGCCTGGGATTATTCTGAGCTTATTGGTATCAAAGAGGAGGTATGTCAATTTGAAATTAAAATTAAGGAAGGGTGTAAGCCTGTCTTCCAGAGGTTAAGAAGAATAAATGCTTCACTTTTAGATCTAATCAAAGATGAATTGCATAAGATGTTGGATGCAGGTGTCATTGTAGAAATCATTAACCCTGAATGGGTATCCTGCATTGTTCTAGTGGAAAAAAAGAATGGAACTTTGAGAATTTGCATAGATTATCGAGATTTGAACAAAGCCACCATAAAAGATTGTTATCCTTTGCCCTTTTTGGAAAAAATTCTATATGCTGTTGCAGGGAAAGACATGTACTCATTTTTGGATGGTTTTTCAGGGTTCAACCAGATTAGCATCAAAGAGGAAGACCAGCCAAAGACTTCATTTATCACTCCCTGGGGTACCTATGCTATGAAAAGAATGCCATTTGGCCTAATGAATGCCCCAGCCACTTTCCAAAGAGCAATGGATGTCATTTTCAAAACCATGGCTGCTGAAGAATTTAGAGTGTATCTAGATGACCTTTGTTTGGGTTCTCATTCTAATAACCATGTGGAATTGCTTGCAAAAGTCTGCTCTTTATGCAGGATTTCAGGAGTCAATCTAGATCCAAAAAAATGCATCTTTTTTGCATCCAAAGGACAACTTTTGGGACATGAAGTATCCAGCCAAGGTATTCAAGTTGCTCAAGATAAAATTGAAGCTCTCAAAAAATTAGTACCTCCCAAGAATTTGAAGCAGGTTAAGAGTTTTATTGGTATGACAAGTTTCCTTAGGATGTATATTCCAAATTTTGCTCATATCTTAAGTCCTATCTCTAGGTTGACCAGGATAGGGAAGTTTTCTAAATCTGAAAGCAAGCACATACCTATCACATGGACTCCAGAATGCCAAGAAGCTTTTGACTTTCTTATTTTATCCATATGTGAAGCTACCCTTTTAAAAAAACCAGATTTGAGCCTGCCATTTGAGGTTTATATCACTGTTACTAAAAAGGCTATAGGTTTAGCCATTTTGCAGGATAAGCACACCATAGTTTTTGCAAGCAAACAATGGTCTGCCCTTGAAGAAAGATACACCAGAATAGAAAAAAGTCTTCTTTGCTCTCATGTTCCTCATCAATAGGCAAGGGCACCTACTTCTGAAAAGCCAAGTTCAAGTTCATATGAAGCAAAATCCAATGGGATTGCTATTTGGTAAAGCAACCAATAAACCAAAAATTCAGAGGTGGGCTTGTAAGTTGCAAAGTTATGATATCTCTGTAAAAGAGTTGCACTTGACACGAAATCCTAGCCTCTACTTGCCTTATATATTTTTTGATCATGAAGATGAATTGAATACTACTGATACCTCACTTGCAGTAGCACATCTAGAGGAAACTCAAGAAGATCAAGTCAAAGGAGGATGGCAGCAACCCATTAGAGATTTTTTACAACATGGGGTCATCTCCCCAAATCTCACTTCAAATCAAAGAAGAAGACTCAAGGACAAGTGCAGACAATTCAAGCTGATAGATAATGTTACGTGCAAAATTAATAGAGATGGGATTTTCTTTGAGATGTGTAAGTGAAGATGAATGCTTTTAATTGTTAGGGAGATGCATAAGGGTATTTGTGGGGGACATTTTTTTGGGGATACCTTTGCCAAAAAGATCCTTAGGTCTGGGTATTATTGGCCTACTATTTTTAAAGATTGCTATGAGATCATAAAGACTTGCCATAAGTGTCAGATTTTTAGCAAAAGGATTTTATTATCAGCTGCCCTGAATCCTATCATATCCCCAGGACCTTTTCAAATTTGGGGGTTAGATTATATTGGTCCTATTAATCCTTCTTCTGCATGTCAACATCAGCATATTATTGTGGCTACAGACTATTTTACTAAATGGGCAGAGGCCATACCATTGAGGCAAGCCAATGCCCTCACCACTGCAAGATTCTTACATGAATTTGTTTGCTCTAGATTTGGTATTCCTTTCCAGATACATTCTGATAGAGGTACCCCCTTTGTTAATGAAGTCATTACTAATTTGTTGAGTATTTTGAAGGTCAAACATACCAAGATATCAAAATAGTGGATGCACTTTGGGCTTATAGAGTCACTATCAAAACAGCCACAAATCATACACCTTTCAATTTGGTTTATGGCATAGAAGCAGTTCTACCAGTAGAACTTGAGCTACCTTCCTTAAGATTAGCTCATAAATTGTGCTTACCTTTTGAACATGCCTTACAGGAGAGACTGGATGCCCTGTTACATTTGGACGAGTACAGAATGGAAGGTGAGAACACAAACTTGCTGAAAAAGGCTAAAGATCTGGCTGCATTCAAGGCTGCTCACAAAATACAAGGCACTTTTAAAAAAGGAGAGCTTGTTCTCAAATGGAACAAGTCAAAGGAGGATTCAGCTGGCAAATTTGATAACATTTGGGAAGGACCCTTTGTAGTGCTGGATCCTGCAGGTACAAATTCTTATTGGTTACAAGAAGTTGCTTCAGAGGTGCCACTGCCAAATCCTATCAACATCCTGCACCTGAAAAGGTATTGGGACCAGCATACTAGCTTGTCCCTCTTTTCACATTAAAAGCTTAGAAGTTTATAGCAGATTTAAAGTAGTTAGATCAGTTTGACTTTTGAGCATCTTTATTCCAGCAGGCTAGATCAATTTGATTTTGAGCACATTACTCTAATATGATTGGTTTCATGTTTTCTAGGATGACCTGACCAGACAAAGTATGCTTGATTTCAAGAACAGGGCTGATGCTACTAATTACCAAGTGTCATATGCAGGAGCACCCTTCTTCCATTTTCTCATCTGTTTTAAATATTCCTACCATCCATTCAGCCTCCTATTCCTTTTTCATACCTCCACCAGCACTCTGCAAAGTCACCTTCACCATCCTAGCAGAGTTGCAAGTAATTGAGACTAATTGGTTTGTGTGTTTCCATGACAGGTGCACTCTTGTTCCATCTTTCTCATCTGTCACATTCAGTCCTACCTACCATCTAAAACCTCTCATTCTTGTTTTCATTCCCAAGCACTCTGCAATTCATCTTTACCACCATAGCAGAGCTGCAACTTTTGAAGATCAAGAAAGGAGCATACATTTTCTTGTTTTGGCGAGGCCTCAAGCACTTGCATACTCACTTCATCTCCAGTTCATCACCACCTCACCATATCCACACTCACTTTCTTTTCACTCACCTCATTCCATTCACAATCATTCCACCACCCTTTTGTCATACTCACACTCACTTATACCTTTTTCTATCCATATTATTCTATCACCACATTCATGCTCACTTCACCCACACTTGCACTTCACACTCTCATATCTCCACTTGGATACCTTGGCACAAAGTTGAAGACCCCTCTGGTTATTCATTTTTTGAAATCACATGGCTGAGGGGACCAGCCTTTTTCTTGTTTTGGCGAGATGTTGCCCCCAAAGGGCAACATACTAATTGTGGTCTATGCATTTAAACTAGGTCAATTTATCTTAAAAAACTAGGTCAAATTTTGGAAGATTCTTGGTATTCAACATTGATCTGGAGGTTGAAAGATGTTCATTCTTCAGGACAACAAGTGCTCAAGGTTCAAATTTACATGAGGTATTTTATTTGAGGTCAAAATGCTTAGTCAAGAATATGCTCTAGAAGATTCTGGGTTATGAAGTTTGGAAGACATTTTTTTGAAGATTGGAAGTCAAAAGTTTGGAAGACCCCATGGTGCTTGATTTTATCCCTTAGCCATCCTCATCCCATTATTATTCATATTCTATTTCTATTCCTTGAGATTTTCTAGCCATTTTTCCCATACCCATACCCCCTTTTGTTTACCTTTGCATACCTTATTATGCTTTGCTCAATTTTCTCTTTCTCTACTACCTCCACATTCCCCCATGAATTATCCTCCCCCATTGCCTCTATATCTTCTCACTTCTTATGCCATTTGTTTTTTCTTGCAAATTTCCCTAGCCAAAACCCTTTTGCAATTCTTTATCATGATGCCATGCCACTTGTATACCTTATGGAATATTCCTGATCATTATGCCCAAGAACTTGGTATATTCCCAAAAAAATTAGGGTTGCCATTGCTAAGATGATTCACCCCTTCAAATTTTTATGAGTGACTCTTTAAAACCTTAGCCTAGCTTTGCAAAAATGGAAGAATACAGCATATTCCAGGGATATACGGGCAAAAATACGAAATTGTATCGCGCTATTTTCAGGAAAAATACTGCCAAGAACCCTAAAATTCTGCCTCCACCTCGAATCATGCCGGATTTGGATCCAAACCCCTCGGAACTTACCTATTTTCACCTTCCCGCTCTTTATGAACCGAATAAACCCATCAATTAAGGCTAAGATCAAGCAAACATTTGAAAACTAAAATATATACAGGGGATTTGACAAAAGAATTTTCTTGAAGGCCCAGAAGCGTACAAATCTTACTGTGATCATTGCTGAGCATGACTAGAATGATTTGAGAAGACTCTGAGTACTCCCCGATCAAGTCCCAAGAGATTTGGTTGGAAATTACCTATTGAAATTATTTATTGACCTGAAGTTGATTTTGAAGTATTGAAGTATTATTATCCAACATTTTTATGATTGATCTACCTCCACATCAATGAAATTTGATACCTACTTGAAGAAATTATCTCTGTTATGGTTTTTTACAATTTCTGTCTATTCAAAATTCTACAGAAAATTTCCTTGCACTTTTGATTGCTTTTGGCCCATTTGCCATCAACCCTTGAGACATCTGGAGCCCATATGTTTTGAAAAATCCAAAAAATTCCACTCACAACTCGAGTTAGAAATTTTTGCATTCTGTTTTGACTGTTCTTGACTGTATTTTGCCAAATTCAGCCACAAAAAATGCTTTTGCCTATTCAAATGGAAATCTGATCACTTGCCTATATTCCTCATCATCATTACAGCATATTTGCTTTGGAAATTCTCAAAAATTCGTTTGGCATCTCCAAAATCCCAATCTCTGATCACTGTTTTTCAGATTTGACTGCTATTGACCAAATTTTGACTGCACTTTGAGCTCGAATAACTCATAAACGAAGTTTCTGACTTGGTCAGAGGCTTTACTATTGGTTACCTACAACTTTTTTGACCAAGTCTACAGTGATTGACCCAAAAAATCGATCTGCATATCAACACCACAACTGTTTTGGCAAAGGTGTCAATTTTTGGAAATGGGAAAGGTATAAAACTTCAAATTTTTGAACTTGTCTTTGAAATTATCTTGCATAGATTGATCACCTTAAGTGATCTGGAGGTTCTAACCCCAATTTGAGTGAAAACTCAAGTTGGTTCCTTGTGGTTGACCTTTAAGCCAGGTTTAGGGTCAACACACACAGGTGCAAATATGATGATACAAGAAGTGCAAATGGTCATATGCAAGAAAAAATGAAGGGATAATTCACTGTAAAAATGTTTGTGATGCAAAAATACTAAAGGATCATGACAGTCAACTTTTTAAATACTTGGCAGGCAATTTTCATTGATATGAAGGTAATACAAGGTGAATAAGAGTCTTAGGATCATAGATCAATCATCAAGATAGCTTAGGAGGTCAATAAATAATATCAAATCAAGAATATCAGTCCAATTTTCTCAAATTGAACTGTGGAACACTCAAATACTTCATGAACGTCTTCAGATCATGCTCAACATGTATCAATATTGAGGTTTGATGCGTCTGAGCCTTCAAAAACTTCTGTCATTGTTTTCCTCGGTATATAGATTTAGATTTAATGATTCCGGCATCTTAGGACTTGATTATAGGCTTAATGGGATGCTAATGAGCGGGAATCCAAGAATAGGTAGTTTTTATAGCTTAAGATCCCAATTCCGGCGTGATTTGAGCAAGTTTCTAAGTTTAGGGTTCTTCAACTGTATTTTTTCAGAGTTTGCGCGATACGGTGGTGTTGATGGCAAACCTGGCTGAGCCACCAACCTCAGGTCAAAGAAGCAATAATCTTGGTCTAGGACCTCCAGATCACTTGAGGTGATCACTCTGTGCTGGAATATCTGTGCTTAAACTTCCAGAAAACAAGATTTCACTAGTTTCCCTAAAGCCAGAAAAGGTAGTCTTATTCTAACAGGCACAGAAATCAATGCATTTGACATTTTGAACCCAAACAAGCATAGCATGCAACCATGATATCTAAAAAAAAGTGTTGTAGAAAGCCTGTGCAAAGAGTCTCCACGGTTGGTGAGAAATATTGATTCTTGACTAAGTCAGAAATTGGTCAATGGACTGGACAGTGCACTAAATTTTGCCAAATGAAAATGATGATGAATTTTTGATCCAACTAAACTCAGACAGTGAACATGAGACCTGCACAATAAGAGCATGCCATTTTCAAAGTCAAAAAATTCAGTTTGTTATTTGAAAAGTGTCTCTGAGCATCTCATATTCATAAGAAAACGTGACAGACTTTAAAACATCAGGAGATTGATCTTTCACCTCCCTTTTTTATCTTTTCTTTCCTAAATGATTAACTTAATGCAACTAGAGATTTATATGCAACCAGATACAGAGATGTGGCCCCCCCTTTTTTTTATTTCTTGAATTAATTCAAATGCAAGATGCACCAAATAATATTTCCCAAGGTCAGATTTTCATTAAACTGGAATCAAAGTCATCTCATTTGACATCGTGTTAATGATCAAGACGATCAATCAACAGGACATCTATAAAACATACAAATCATGAATTTTTCGGATACAAATTGATCATAATGTGCCTCAGGACAGATCCCTTGAGGTAGGAGGAACTCTCAGCATCAATTCCGACTTCACTCTTCAGGTACTTCGTCTTTGAATCGCACAAAAGCCCACGAATCTTTCTATCGAATGAATCCCCTTTTAAAAAACTCTGTTTCCGGCCGGATCTTGGCAAATTCGGGATCTTGGCCATGTTTTTGGTTGGTTTAGATATTTCTTTGGGTGTAACAGGACAGAAATGGTTAGACAATGTAATGATTGCTCAGTTCGATCGAAGAAAAACAAGTTCTTGGCAAGTTACATTTTAGGGTTCGGAGTTTTCTTGAGAGCAATTATCCCACAGGTAGGAATCAAAAAATGGGCCAAGGTATAAATAGAGAACTATTTTCCTCTCTCTTGATTACGTGGTCTCCTCCCACGCCAAGCTCGGCTCGTGTTTCGACTTGGCATGCCAGGGGGGACGCCACTTGGCAGAGGATGAGAGGGTAGATAGGTAGGGGGGTAGATGTAGGTAGGTTTTGCCATTTTTTGAATGAAGCACGTTTCCCAAGGAAGCCATTTAGAAGATCAATTCACACTCTTTTTCCAAAAATTTTTGTGCCAGGTGGCATGATTTCATGAGGGCTACTAGGTGATATCATCAAACTCTCAAATGCAATACCTTGATTTTGTAGGAAAAAATGGATAGAGTGAGTAGGCATTAGGCATGGGACTTGGTGAGGTGGCAAGGAGGAAGAACAAGGCTAATAGGCACATTTACCAAGTATTTCAATCTTATGGTTGACCAAGCTTTTGGGTTTGGTCAAAATTTGCCTAGTCATCTTTTGATGATGCAAGGTGGTGTGATGATGTGGAATGATGTAATGATGTTGAGTGATGAAATGGTATGGAGTGATGTGATGATGTGGACACTTGTTGCTTAGGTGGCAACTTGGTGAATGACATATGGAGGTGGCAAATGATGGATGGACCAAAGTGGCTTTGTAAGTGATGACATGTGTATCTATCTAGTCATCATGCCATGTCACTTGGAGGTGGTGACTAGGCAAACTCGTGTTTAGCTTTTCTTTTCCCCTCCTTTTTTTTTTTACTTTGGCTAGCATAAAATGCTTTTTGGCTTTAGCCACTTGGTGTGGAGTGTGTGATAATGGAGTGGTATGATGAAAAAGATGATATAAAACTTGATGCTTAGGCAATCTTTTTGGTGTAACAACTTTGAAAATGTGCCTTAGATAGTGGTAGGTCAACTATGGAATAAAAGGCTATGTGTGAGCTGCATAATGGTATAGGGTGATGGTATGTGGGAGATGAGGTAGATGTGAGGGAGTGGAATAGAAATGACAACATGAAGGAGAAAAGATACCACTTCATAACTTGCAAACTTCATAGGGGTCTTCCAAACTTCTAGATGCTTAGATCCTCTCAATGTGTGACCTTGATTCCAGTTCAATGTCTTCACTTGGTTCTTCACTTGGTTCTTCAACATAATATCTCCCTTTTTCCTGCAACATGAATAAGATTTGATGGCACCTTGCCATGTTGCCATAGCAGGGCAACATCATGCTAAACAAGGAAAAGGAATGGCTGGTCCCCTCAGCCTTGTGAGTGCAAAAAAAAGCAAGGAATGGAATGTGACAAAAGCGTGATGATGATAGTGCAAGAGAATGGAAAAAACTAGAAAATATGGGCAGCAAAGGTGATGTAAGAAAAAATGGAAATGGTATTTGGGAAAATCTGTGCAGATGGATATAGTGATGTAAATAATGCTTGAGTGAGATGTCTTCAAGGATGTGTGTGGAGTTGGAATAGTGACTTGTCTTGAGAGTGACTTGACTAGTGGCTTGACTTGACTTGCTTGACTTCATTTGAGAGATGTATGGAGCAGGAACAGAAACTGACTTGACTTGACTTGCTTGACTTCATTTGAAAGATGTATGGAGCAGGAACAGAAACTTGATTTTGAAACTTTTGAAACTTAAGCCACCTCTATGGAAGGCTATGGAAGGTAGCAGGTTGTGTTTTCTCTTATTTGAAGATGATTTGGGAAACAAGGGTTAGATGAGAATGGGAACGGAGGCTGATGAAAATGAATGGAATGTATCAGGTGAACCTGCAGGTGTGGAAAAAATATGATGTTAGTACCACGTTCTCCCAGCTAATTGTGGTAATGTTTAGCTGTTTGGGATCCTGCATCAGTGAAGAATTCTGGCTGATATGAATTGGAGGGCAACTGTTTGCTCAGGTGGAGATTATTCAGACTGATGAACCTGTCATGACAAGTTCTACATATGTTAGAAAACAACTCCTCCTATGCTTTCATGACCGTGAACTCAACCTGCAACATCATAATGCACACAAGATATCAAAGTTAAACCTATTTTCTCTTTTTTCCTTTTTTCTCTTTTTTCTTTTTTTTTTTCTTTTTATTTTATGAAAGCAATTTCAAAATAACACCAAAAGAGCACAAGCATCCACATCTTTAAGGAATATGCCTATTAATTTTAAAGCTAGTGTTTCTAATAATTCAAATGGCTAACTATCCAATGACTATTCTATTCAAACAAACTCATACAAATATGTTGTTGCCAATACCTTTTCAGATGTAATATGTTTATAGGGTTCATGAGCTGCTGACCTGTTGTGATATCTTCTAGGAAGTAAGAATTTGTACCTGCTTGTCCACAGATTTTGTATGGCCCTTCCCATAAGCAGTCAAATTTACCTGCTGTGTTTTCCCTTGCCTTGTCCCACTTGAGGACTAGCTCTCCCTCTTTGAAACTTCCTTGCAATTTGTGAATGGCCTTGAATGCTGCTGCATCCTTTGCTTTCTTAAGCAAGATGGCATTCTTTGCTTCAAACCTCTCTTCTTCTAGATGGAGCAACCTATCAAACCTTTCTCTGTATGCTTCCTCCATCTGCATTTGAATCTTTAGAGCTAACCTTAATGAGGGCAACTCCAATTCCACTGGAACAACAGCCTCAACACCATAGACAAGAGCAAAAGGTGTATGATTAGTTGCACTTTTAATTGTAGTTCTATACGCCCAAAGTGCATCATGTAATTTAAGGTGCCAATCTTTTTTATACACCTCTATTGTTTTATTGAGAATAGCTTTTAGTACCTTGTTGGTGGATTCAGCCTGGCCATTGCCTTGAGGGTAGTATGCTGAGCTTTTCACATGCTTTACCTTCAAGGTCTTTAGCAGGTTGCTGATTACATCATTCATGAACTGAGTGCCTCTGTCAGAAACTATTTTCAGAGGAATGCCAAACCTAGTGCATATGTTTTCATGAAGGAACCTAGCAGTTGTCAGAGCATTTGCTTGTCTCAATGGGACAGCCTCTGCCCACTTGGTGAAGAAATCTGTTGCCACTAGTATGTATTCATGCTGAGAGGGAGAATTTGGATTTATAGGTCCTATGAAGTCTAGTCCCCAAGTCTGGAATGGACCTGGAGACGTGATGCTAGTCAAAGCAGCAGGCTGAAGAATTCTTTTTCCATGTATCTGGCATTTATGGCATCTCCCGATGGTCTCATAACAATCTTTGAACAAGCTAGGCCAATAATATCCAGACCTGAGTATTTTCTTTGCAGTTGTGTCAGCTGCATAGTGGCCTCCACAAATTCCTTCATGACAAGCCTCCAGTATCAACTCAGCTTCTGTCCTGTCAACACACCTCAGAAAGACACCATATTGATCAATCTTACATAATACCTCTCCAATCATCCTGTATGTTTTTGCTTTTTCTTTGAATCTCCTCAGCTGGCTGCTTGTAAAGTTTTCTGGCACCTCCTCATGCTTGAGAAACTTGATGATTTCATCCTGCCAATCTTCTTGCATCTTGCTAGACAGCACAAGGTTAGTAGCAATCTCACACACTTCATCAGTGCTTAAACCATTAAAATCTTCAAACTCAAACACCTTATTGGTCAAATAATCACTGGGACTTTTAATTGTTTTGACAGTCCTAACATTTAAATTGTAATCCTGTATCTTGCAAGCCCATCTACATAATTTAGCCTTACTTTGAGTTTTCTGGAACAGCATGGGAATTGGATTTTGATGCATCATTACTTTTACCTCATTGTGCTGAACTATATGACCTAGCCTTTGTAGGAAAAACATTATTCCAGCTGCACTTTTTTCCATTATGGGGTATCTGTTCTCAGCATCAGACCAAATTTTGCTGGCAAAAGATATTATCCCATGCTTCTGCATGAGTGCTATGCCTACAGCTTTGCTAGTGACACTGATATATGCCTGGAATGGTTGAGCAAGGTCTGGTGGTTTCAGAATCTCTGATTGGCATATGGAAGTTATCAACAGATCAAATGCAGCTTGACATTCGTCTGTCCATTCTATTGCAATAAATTTGCTCTCATTCTTATTATACTTGCCAACACGTGTCAGAGCTGCCAAAGGACTTATGATGTGTGAAAAGTTAGGCACATACATTCTAAAAAAACTTGTCAAGCCCATGAAACTCTTCACCTGTTTTAAGGTTTTAGGTGGAGCTAATTTCTTCAAGGCTTCCATTTTTCCTTCAGACACTTTAATTCCCTGAGTAGATACCTCATGACCTAGCAGTTCACCTTTAGAACAGAAAAATACACACTTCTTTGGATTCAAACACACTCCACCCCTCCTGCACAATTCCATTGTCATTGTCAGCAATTCCATATGTTTAGTTAGAGAAGATCCTAGGCACAAATCATCCAAGAAAACTCTAAAATTTGACATTGGCATGCTTTGAAATATTTTATCCATTGCTCTTTGAAAGGTAGCAGATGCATTCATCAAGCCAAAAGGCATTTTCATCATGGCAAAAGTACCCCAAGGGGTTATGAAAGAGGTCTTAGCTTGATCTGCCTCTTTTATCTTGATTTGATTGAAATCTGAAAATCCATCTAAAAAAGAATATATTTCCTTGCCTGCAGTTGCATGTAATACTTCTTCTAGAAATGGTAATGGATAACAATCTTTAATAGTGGCTTTGTTTAGATCCCTGTAATCTATGCAAATCCTAATGCTCTTATTTTTCTTTTCTACTGGAACAATGCAAGACAGCCAGTCAGGATTTGTTATCTCTTTAATGACCTCAGCTTCTTTCATCTTCAATAATTCTTCTCTAATCAGGGTAAGCAGTGATGCATTTATTCTTCTGAGTTTTTGCATTATAGGTTTAGCATCTTCTTTTATCTTTATTTCAAATTCACAGATGTCAGTCCTCACTCCCACTAATTCTGTATAATCCCAGGCAAACACATCTTTCCAACTCTCAAAAAAAATTTTTAAGGAGGCCTCATCTTTGCTATCAAAAAGATCCCCAAGGAAAAGTGTTCTTACCTGTCCATTTTTGTTGATAGTTAACTCTTTTACCTCTTTCTCTTGCTGTGCATCTATCACCAGAATAGGATATAGTTGTGTTGCATCTTCCTTGTTCAATTCATCTTCATTTATAGCTCCCTCAGCCAAATAGTCAAGGAGCACGGTTCTGCAAAGTGCATCTGCCTCACAATTCTCCTCCCTAGGTATATGTTTGATCTCCCAAGCCTTGAACTTGCTTAGCAATTGCAATGCCCTTTCTTTGAGTTCTGACATGTCTTGGTTTTTGGTCTGATATTCTCCAGTTACCTGTCTGCATATCAGTTGAGAGTCACCAAAGATAGATATATTAGTCAAACCTAAAGCCAAAGACTCTTCTAAGCCAGCTATAAGTGCCTTATATTCAGCCATATTTGAAGTGATTCCTTCATGTACTCTACCAACTTTGGATAAGAGTTTATTGGCAGAATTTCTGATTACAGCTGCAGAAGACGCTATATTCAATTTGATTGAAATTCCACCATCAAACCACAACACACCTTTATTGAGTTTTGCTTCCATGCCAAGGTCACCTAAACAGGTAGGTATGATTTCTATTGGTTTGCATACAGAGACAGGCATTTTTAACACACCTGGCTCATCTTCAATCAACATGTCTTGTTCTATAAAGTTGTACAGATTAGCATCACCTGTTTTGTTGTATAGAATTACAGTTCTTGCTCCATTTGAAATAGTGCACTGCCCTTTGGACCAGACAGGTCTAGCATCTACAGTGGACAACCATCTCCTTCCCAACAACAAATCATATATGTCAGTCACATCACAATTATCTTCAAAAGCCACAACTATGAAACTTGCCTCAACAATTATACCTTCAATTTCTATTGGCACCTTTGTCACTAGTCCTATAGGTTTTATTTTAGCATTGGAGAATGACCTCAATATGACAGGTGATGGTTGAGTGACAGCAAGACCACATTTCTTCATTACATGCTGAGTGTTGCCCCCAAAGGGCAACATGCTACTTGTGATCCATGCATTCAAAACTAGGTCAACTTATCTTGGAATACTAGGTCAAAGTTTGGAAGATTCTTGGCAGTCAACATTGATATGGAGGTCAAAGGGTGTTCATTTCTCAAGCCAACAAGTGCTCAAGGTTCAAAACTCACATGAGGTACTTTATTCAAGGTCAAAGTGCTTAGTCAAGAATATGCTCTAGAAGATTCTGGGTTAAAGAAGTTTGGAAGGCATTTTTTTTTGAAGATTGGAAGTTCAAAGTTTAGAAGATCCCATGGTATTTGGTTCCATCCCTTAGCCATTTTTTTGCCTACCCCCCCCATATCTTATTCTCACCTTCCTTTTTGAATTTCCCCTAGTCATTTTCCCTCACACTCATATTCTTCTTTGCTCACCTTTTGCAAATCATATTTTGCCTTGCCAAAAGTACCTTTCTTACCACATTTTCCCATGGATGTCCTACCCATTTCATACCCCTTTGCCTTATTTTCATTCTTCATATTGCACCCTTACCACATACCCTTGGCCTAATCTTTTTTTTCACAAGCTTTTGTGCCTCCTTGTTCTTTACCATTATGTGTACCTATGCCACTCAAATATGTTCCATTAATATCCCATTTTCGGTACCCATCTAGAATATTCCCCAAAGAAATTACGGTTGCCATAGACCCAAATGGGTTAAGACTCATAATTATTTTTGTGGTACCCTTATGGACCATTGCCTATCTTTCTAAAATTGATAAATACAGCATATTCTTGGGATATACCTCAAGAAATACGGTCATCGTATCGCGGATTTTCTGGAAAAATACCTTCGAAGAACCCTAATTATGGAAACCTTTCGAATCAGGAATGGAATCATTGAACTCGAAACCTATCTATTTCTGCATTTCCCGCTCTTAAGCATCTCATCAAGCCTAAATTTAAGCCCTAAAATCTTGGAACCGTTAAATCAAAAACATATATCTTAGGGAAACAATAACAGAAGATTTTTGAAGGCCCAGAAGTATTCAGATCATACATTGATCATTGCTGAGCAAGATCTGGACGATCCTTGAAGTTCTTGAGCTCTCCTCAACTGGATCTACAAGATTTAGTTGACATTACTTTCAGAAATTACCTTATGACTTTTGATGATTATTTTCTTGTACTTGAAGCTATGAAGCATCCTTATCTGTTGTTATCTTGATATATCTACCTTCATATCAATCCAAATTGTCTGTCAAGTTGTTGAATTTGTCTCTGATATTTTCCTTAGCAATTCTCACCACAAAAAATTCTATAGAAAAATCTCTGGGTGTTTTTAGTGCCCTTGGTCTGTCTGCCACTCATTTTTGGGTGTTAAGAAAGCCAAAGGAGTTCGAATCACTCAAAAATACCAAGTGTAGCTCAAATTCAAAAAAATTGCTCTCGGGTTTTGGCAGTCTAGGCGTATTTTGCCAAATCCAGCCACAAAAATACCTATACACCTCCAAACTAGTATTTGACTGCTTGCCTACCTTCCCCAGTATCATTGCAATCTACCTACTTTGGAAATTCCCAAAAAAGTGATTGGCAACTCCAAATCTCAATTCCTGATCACTGTTTTCTACATTTGACCTCTATTGACCAAAATTTGACCTCACTTTGAGCTCGAATAACTCACAGATTGAGTTTCTGACTTGGTCAGAGGCTTTGCTGTTGGTTACCTACAACTTTTTTGACCAAGTCTACAGCATCTGACTCAAAACATCTATCTGCTTCCCTAACACTACAATTGTTTTGGCAAAGGTACCATTTTTTGAAAATGGGAAAGATATAGAACTCAAACTTTTTGAACTTATCTTTGGAATTTTCTTGCATAGACTGATCACCTTAAGTGATCTGGAGGTCCTAACCCCAATTTGAGTGAAAACTTGAATTGGATTCTTGTGGTTGACCTATAAGCCAGGTTTAGGGTCAACATTTTGGAGGTCCTACCGAGATCTTCCTGGATCTCAGAACTCATGGCTCCAAAGCAAAAATTTCCAGCAGAAGCAGAACCATTGGAAGATGTTGATGTATCAGATCATTGCAGAGAAAGGCCATTGCCTCCAAGTTTCTCCACTAGCTTACTCCAGAACATGCCATATCAGTTTGAGTTGAATGTCCCTGTTCCTTTGCCTACCTTTGATTCCAGCATGAGTGCTAACCATTTTTTGAGAATATTTGAAGACTATTACAGGGATTATGGTTTCAAGAAAGGGTGCAAGCTTTCAGAATTTGAAAAATGTTTCAAAGATGAGAGTGAAGCTGGTGCTTGGTTAACTTATGAGAAGTTAATGGGTACTACCTCATGGGATGAACTCGTTAAGAAATTTCTGGACAGGTTTGGTAAGTTAGCTGCTCCCAAAGATTTGGTTAATGAATTGCAAAGCTTTTCTATACATGCAGGGGAGAGTGTGAATCAGTACAAAGAAAGATTCAACACATTCATGAGCAGGTGTCAAAGAGCACAGGTCACGATTCCCACACTTTTTTTAGTAATTGCTTTCATCAATGGTCTGGAAAGAAGACCAGATATCCAAAGAAAATTGCTTAAGATCCAAGCTGCTGAAGGATTTGATTTCATATACAAAGTCTTTGCCAAAACTACTGATCTGACTCAAATGCTCTCTACTTTGCCTGATAAGCACCATATCTCCCACCATGGCCATGATCCTTTTTACCCTGATGTTACTGATGCACATTATGACCATCACCCTTCCATTCCAGTGTATGCAATACAGAAAGAAAAGAAGAAATCTAAGGAGGAGGAAGCTAGTTCTCAAGTTGCAGAGGTTAAATTAGACCTATCTAAGGTTACTGAGGCTTTAGCAGAGTTAACCAAACAACTAGTTGAGCTCAAAACTGCAAGAACAGGTAAAACTTACCCTGAATGTGTCCATTGTAATAGGAATACTCATCCATCAGAAATTTGCTATTGGCAAGTGTGTCCTAAATGCAATAGGAAAGGCCACTTTGGGAAAGAATGTCCTATTTGTTCTTTCTGCAAAGAAGTTGGTCATACTGATGTTAAATGTGCTGTTAAAGAATACTTTGCCAAGTAGGAACAAGAAAAAAGGTCAGAACCTAAACCTTCAGTGAGGTTTACTGAACCAAGCACTTCAATAAGGTTTATTCAAACTCTGAGGCGGCTCCCAAGACTGAAGAAGTTATGATAGTGCAAACCGGAGAAGAATGAATGAAGTCAATACACATCTTTGAATCGGTAGGCATCCCACAACTAGATCTCCCTCACCTACAATGGAAGTACCTGCTCAAGTGATAGCTCCACCCCTCAAAAAAAGTTTGGTAAGAAAGACCAAGACCTTGATGAAGTGGATATCTTGCTCAAAAACTCTAAGGTAAGTGTGGATCTTTTCACATTGTTAAAGATTGCACCCAACTCTGAGGAAGAGAGTGCTTCAAACAAACTAGTGGTGAACAATTAAATGCTTGTATAAACTTTATCGATGCCATCGATCTTGTTCTAGCACGAGAATAAAAAAGACCCCGGAGCATTTACATGTTCAAATTTTGCTTTAGGAGGTTTTACTTTTCCAATGTATTACTTGATGGGGATCTCCCTAAACATCATGCCATATCACATTATGAAGAAGTGTGGTTTCGAGGTGGACAAGAGAGCTTCTATATTACTAAGATCTTTTTATAATGCTAAAATCTCTCCTATTGGTGTGGTGACTAAAGTGCCTGTTACTACAGAAGGCATAACTGTAGCTGCTAACTTTATTGTGGTGGCTTTTGAAGATATAGGAGATGAATCTGATATCTATGACCTACTTTTAGGGAGAAGATGGCTAGCTACTGTGGATGCTAGGCCAGTCTGGTCTCAAGGGAGATGTACCATCTCCAATGGCTCCCAAACTGCTACTATTTACAACCAAGAAGGCTCCTATGACTCCAAAGAAGAGGTAAACTTTATTAAAGAAATGCTAATTGAGGAGCCTTTGGGATCTTACAGGTTAAAAACCACCAAACCAAGGAAATATGAAATGGTTCCCCTTATTATGGAGTGTGCACTTCCCAGCAAACAAGGACCAACAGGTTTTCTATGGTTTGATGGAGGTATCTCTAAAAAACTAAATGTTGCATCATCTGCTGCTATTTTGAAAGATTCTTCTCATAAACTCTTAGCTAAGGTAGGGAGAATTTTTCCTCAAGTCACTTCTAATGTGGCAGAATACAAAGCTTTGATTGCAGGTCTTCAAGAAGCCAAAGCTATGGATATTGCCAATATCCATATTTATGGTGACTCACAATTAATTTGCAGACAAGTTTCAGGAGATTATCAAACAAAGAATGCAGATATGGAGCTTTTGAAGAATCAGGCAATGGGAGTGCTCTCAAGTTTTGCTTCATGGAGGATTACTCATATTCCAAGAGAAAAGAATTTTGAGGCTGATGCCCTGTGTAGGGAAACTCTCATGTCACATTTGGTGAGGGGGCTATTCCTGAAGATGACCTTGATGACAATGAAGTAAAAGCACTTTGTCCTATTTTGACCATTGATGCATCGAAAAAAGAAGGAGATCAAGAGATTGTGATCACAAAAATGGTACGCCTAGAACTCTGTTTTGTTGGAGATTTGATTGAATATCAAAAGCAGGGAGAGCATACAAATGTTTTTGAAGAAAGAAAAGATGTATTTGCACGGGACTATTCAGAATTATCGGGTATCAAACCGAGGTATGCCAATTTGAAATTAAAATCAAGGAAGGTTGTAAACCTGTTTTCAAAAATTAAGGAGGATTAATGCTTCACTTATGGGGCTAATCAAGGATGAATTAAATAAGATGTTAGATGCAGGTGTGATTATTGAAATTATTAATCCTGAATGGGTATCTTGCATTGTTCCTGTAGAGAAGAAAAGTGGTGCTTTAAGAATTTGCATTGATTATCGAGATCTCAACAAAGCTACCATCAAGGATTGTTACCCCTTGCCTTTTCTAGAAGAGATCCTATATGTCAGCAGGTAAGGAAGTGTATTCATTTTGGATGGATTCTCCGGGGGTTCAACGGATCAGCATCAAAGAAGAAGACCAGCCAAAGACTTCCTTTATCACTCCCTGGGGTACATATGCTATGAAAAGAATGCCTTTTGGTTTGATGAATGCTCCAGCCACCTTCCAAAGGGCAATGGATGTTATTTTCAAATCAATGTCTGCTGAAGAGTTTAGGGTGTACTTAGATGACCTTTGCTTGGGCTCTAATCCATCTAATCATGTGGAGCTACTTGCAAGAATTTGTTCTTTATGCAAGAGCTCGGGAGTCAATCTAAATCCAAAGAAATGCATCTTTTTTGCATCAAAAGGACAACTCTTAGGGCATGAAGTATCCAGCCAAGGCATTCAGGTTGCTCAAGACAAGATTGAAGCCCTCAAAAAATTAGCACCTCCCAAGAATCTAAAACAGGTCAAAAGTTTTGTTGGTATGACAAGTTTTCTCAGAATGTATATTCCTAATTTTGCTCATATTTTGAGCCCTATTTCTAGATTGACAAGGGTAGGCAAGTTCTCCAAGTCTGAGAGTAAGCACATACCCATCACATGGACTTCAGAATGCCAAGAAGCTTTTGACTTTCTCATTCAATCCATATGTGAAGCCACACTTTTGAGGAAACCAGATTTGAATATACCATTTGAAGTTTATATTACTGTTACTAAAAAAGCTATAGGGTTAGCCATTTTGCAGGAAAAGCACACCATAGTGTTTGCAAGTAAACAATGGTCTGCTCTAGAGGAGAGATACACTAGAATAGAAAAAAGTGCTGCTGCCCTCATGTTTCTTATCAATAGGCAGGGACACTTGCTCCTGAAAAGTCAAGTTCAAGTCTACATGAAGCAAAACCCAATGGGTCTACTATTTGGTAAGGCAACCAATAAGCCAAAAATCCAAAGGTGGGCTTGTAAGTTGCAAAGTTATGATATTTCTGTAAAAGAATTACATTTGGTACGAAGTCCTAGCCTTTATTTGCCTTATATATTTTTTGACCATGAGGATGAGTTGGATACTGCTGATACTTCACTTGTAGTAGCTCGTGTAGAGTTAATTCCAGAAGATCAAGCTGATGGTGGGTGGCAACAACCTATCAGAGACTTCTTACAACATGGAGTTATCTCTCCAAATCTCACCTCAAACCAGAAAAGGAGACTCAAGGATAAATGCAGACAATTCAAGATGATAGACAATGTTTTGTGCAAAGTCAACCGAGATGGAGTCTTGTTGAGATGTGTGAGTGAAAGTGAGTCTGCCCTAATCATCAGGGAAATGCACAAAGGTATTTGTGGAGGGCATTTTGCTGGTGATACTACAGCAAAAAAGATTCTCAGGTCTGGATATTATTGGCCTGCTGTTTTTAAAGATTGTTATGATATTATCAAGACTTGCCATCAATGCCAAATCTTTAGCAAAAGAATTTTACTTCCAGCTGCCCTCAATCCCATCATATCTCCAGGGCCCTTTCAAATTTGGGGATTAGATTATATTGGCCCTATTAATCCTTCTTACGCAGGTCAACATCAAAGATATCATTGTGGCCACATATTATTTTACTAAATGGGCGAAGCTATACCCTTGAGACAAAGCTAATCTTTTGCCACAACCGCAAGATTTTTACATGAGTATGTTTGTTCCAGGTTTGGTATTCCTTTTTGATTTGCATTCGATAGGGGCACGCCTTTTGTTAATGAAGTTATTACTAACCTGATGGACATCTTGAGGGTCAAGCATACCAAGAGCTCCTCATACTATCCCCAAGGTAATGGACAAGTGAAGCCACTAACAAAGTGTTGAAAAATATCTTGCGTAAGCGGTTGAGATCAACAAGAGAGATTGGCATGTCAAAATAGTGGATGCACTTTGGGCTTATAGAGTCACTATCAAGACAGCTACAAATCATACACCCTTCAACCTGGTTTATGGCATAGAGGCAGTCTTACCAGTGGAACTTGAGTTGTCCTCCCTGAGGTTAGCTTATAAATTATGTTTACCTTTTGAACAGGCCTTGCAAGAGAGATTGGATGCTTTGCTGCACCTAGATGAGTATAGGATGGAGGCTGAGAATACCAATTTGCTGAAAAAAGCCAAGGATCTGGTTGCATTCAAGGCTGCACACAAAATACAAGGCACTTTTAAGCAAGGAGAGCTTTGTGGTGATCCGTACCTGATCCATAAGCGATAGATGTCCCAGTCCCACCTATCCCTGTCCGTTGTTGCCCTGCACTTTTCCCAGTCCCAATCCTGCTATCCTGTCTCAAAACCCCTATTCTCAATGCCATCTCATATTTTCATGTCCCTTTACCTGTTAGCTGTCATACAAGTTGCCCATGTTGGGCCTGTTTACTTATCATTTTTATAAACCCTAATCCACTAGGCGCTCATCCATCCGCCATCCTCTACCTCAGTATCTCAGTTTTTGCAACAGAGATATGCAGGAAATTGTGAGTTCAACATAAGAATTTCCAGTTATGGCTTGGAGAGAAAGGAATTTTAGACAAATAGTGAGGAAAGATGTCATCTACAAAAAGTAGGATTAGTTGTGCTGCCTAGAACTCCCGGAGTTTCCCGCAACCTTGAGTTCCTGAAACTCTCCACGCACAACCGCTTACTAACCCCTAGGATTAGCTTGAAGCCTAGCTTCAACAAGTTCTATCTGAAGAACTTAATATTGCAATAGCAGTATTGATCAATCACAAGAGCAATCACAGGAAACAATAGATGGTTTCCAATTTCACAAACAAGATTTGAAAACAACTCCAAATAGGTCGAAATTGCCCCTGGGCAATCAAGAAGAAGATCTCAAGTTCAAACAACATAGAATTAGGGATTCTTATCAAGAAACTGAACTTCTTTAAAAAGCTCTCCAAATAGCTGTGTGCTTTTCAGAGCCACACCAATCCCTTATATAAGAGAAAAGAAACCAAGAATGGGAGAAATAAAGGCTGAAAAAAAAACTGTAACAGTTTCCTCCCCTTCTCCTAGGACCTTGTCCTCAAGGTAACGAGACTTAAAAGGAAAACAATGTTACACAAAAGCAATACCAAGAAACACAATGCTCAGTCCTTGTCTGTTCGACACATAGAACAGGACATGAGCTTCACATTTGCAAATACAACTTTACGAGAACTTCTTGCAATCCGAAGATCCAACATTTATCAGAGACAAGTCCAGTTCATCTGTCTTAGCCTAGAATGCATCAAGCACTACTCGCCAACATATATTCTTTGAAAAGCTAGAACTAAATCCAAGCCAAATCCCTGATTAACCAAATTAATATGATCTGGAGCAATTTGGCATACACCCAGTGATGCAATCTCAAAGCAAGAACCCTTGCCTTTGCAAGAAACGAATAAGTTATACTTTGCATTCATGGTATATTTACCTTTAGATTGACTTAGCCAATCATGGTTGCCATGTCAATCCATAGAAACCTAATGGTTTCAGGTCCGTTCCTAGACTCCTTGACCTTGATTTCATTACCACTTAAGCATAAAAACTATTGCCATCTCAAAATTCACTATCCGCACTTAGTAGATACAAGTCATCTACTCATGTCAATCATATCCCAGACCACCCAGTGGTAAGATCGACACTACTCCACAACCATGGATGTCCCATAGGGTCTAATATGCGCGACATGCCCCCAAATTACCTGTAACACTTTATTTTCTCCCCCTCCTTAGAACCTTGGCCTCAAAGTCTAACTAAGGATTCAATATAGGAAATATATTGCACAATTACTTATTCTCCTAATGGCCATTTAGGAATTCTCGTGTCCTTACGAGTTCATGATATTCTAAAAATATCCTTTCTGTTTCGGACAATCCCTGTCAGTTTCAAATACACAATTAACCCCAAAGTTGTGAGGTGCATTGTACACACATATATTGGCATATGTATTTGGGGCTCCTCGCCAAGATTGCTACCACCGCACAAATATCGCCAAAAACAACTGGGGGTCAAGAAGGGTTTAATTTAATGGTTCAATTTCTTGATATGTTTGATGCCCTTTTCAATGGTTCGATGTGCTATATTAATATATTATTATTATTAATTAATAAGCTACATAATCTGTACGGAATAAATATAAATGTTGTACAAAATATGTGTGAATGTTGTACAAAATATGTACGGAAATTTAAAAAAAAAAAACAAAGATGGCTCTGGGGTGTTGTTGACCCTCAACCTGGCTCAAGAGTCAAACACAAGAAGCCAACTTGAAACTATGTTCAAGTTGGGGTTAGAACCTCCAGATCACTTAAGGTGATCAATCTGTATAAGAAATTTTCAGAGAAACAGCTCAAATATCAAATGTTCATACCTTTCCCAATTCATAAATATGGGACCTTCACTCAAATCGATGTAGCTAGTAGAGATGGATTGATTTCTGAAGTCAGATGATTGTGACTGGTACAGAAAAGTTGTGGGCATGCAATGGTAAAACCTTGACCAAGTCTGGGCTCAAACCTGTGAGATATTCGGGTTCAAAGTCGGGTCAATTTTTGGTCAATGTGAGTCAAGACCGCCGACAGATCTCAGAATTATAGAACTCGAGTTGCAAATGGATTTTTTGAGAAATTCCAAAGCTAAGGTGATACGCATGTACTAGGGATATGAGGCAAACAATCAAATCCTTTTTTGGATCACCAAAAGTATTTTTTTGGTACCAATTTGTAAATGACAGTCAAGAATCATGTCAGACAGAATATGAAAATTTGTAACTTGAGCTTTGAGGGGGATTTTTTTGAACTTTTTGTGCACACAGGTGCAAATATATGCAAGAATGAAAGGCAACTTGTCAAATGCAAGTATGGAGTGCAGGATGTTTCATTGTAAAATATTTTGAATGGCAAAAATGCTAGAAATCATGACAGACAGGTTTTTCAATACTTGGCAGGCAATTTTCATTGATATGAAGGAAATACAAAGTGAATATAAGTCATAAGAAGATAAATCAATCATCAGAGGATATCATATGGTCATGTAATAATATCAGGATAAAATAATCAGTCTAATTTTTGCAAATCAGACTGTGGAATGCTCAGGTACTTCAAGAGCTTCTTCAGATCATGCTCAGCATGTATCAATGTCGATGTTTGATGCGTCTGGGCCTTCAAAAAGTGTCTCAGTCGAATCCCCTGTATATAGTTCAATTTTCAAATGATTTCCAAATCTTAGCCTTAATTTACGGGTTTATTCGATTCCTAGAGGGCGGGAAGATAAAAATAGATAGGTTGCAGGGTCGTTGGATCCAAATCCGGCGCGATTTGAGCTGAGAAACTTGGTTTAGGGTTCTTGGCCGTATTTTCTTGGAAATGGCACGATGGTCTCTGTATTTTCGAAGGTATATCCCAGAATATGCTGTATTTTGACCTTTTAAGAATCTTCGACCATGGTTTTAAAGAGTCCTCTTAAAATAATCAAAGAGCTCTTGGAGATTTTAAGACCATGGGAAATTTTCACACACTTGGGAGAGATCATGGAATATTTTAGAGCATCTTTGGTCTTATTTTTTCAAAGCAAGGATATACCATGGAGACACGTGTAAACATGAGAGCTCGTAGGAAAATGGAAAATGGACCATGGGGAAATAGAAAAATTATGAGGCAATGGTAAAAATGAGAAGTTGGGCTAAGGATATTTGCAAAAAGGGGGTAGTGAGAAGACAAACGATGGTATCTTATGGTCATGAATAAAAGTGGGCTAGGAACAAACTCAAAGGGGTAAATATGGCAAAATAGGCATGGTAAGGTATGGTTATGAAGAAGTGGCTAGGAAAGAATGCAAAGGGGAAATATAGTAAAGTAAGAGAGGGGATATGGATGAGAAAAATAAAGGCAATGACTGAGATTTTGGAACCATGTGAAAATAGGGGTCTTCCAAACTCTAACTTCCAAACTTCTACAAATGACTTCCAATCTTCATAACCCAGGTTCTTCTAGAGCATGTCTTTGATCATAAAGAAAGTACCTATTGTGATGTTTGACCTTGAACATTTGACTTTAGATGGAGCACCTTTGGTTCTTCACATCAATGTTGACTACCAAGCTCTTCCAAACTTTGACCTAGTCTTACAAGATGACCTAGCTTTAATGCATGGACCAACAATTAGTATGTTGCCCTTTGGGGGCAACATCTCGCCAAAACAAGAAAATGGCTGCTCCCCTCAGCCATAAAATGCCAAAACTGAATGCATAGAGGGGTCTTCAACAGATATCAAGTGTCTTTGAATGAAAGTAAGATGGAAGGAGTGCATGTGAGAGATGTGAAATGTGAATGTGATGAGATGAGTGTGTGCATGATGGAAATGTGATATGGATGAAGTGTAAGTGGTAGTATGAACATAGAATTGGTGGATATGGAGTGTGAAGTAGAATATGTAGTAGATTTGCCAAAACAAGAAAATACGTATCTTTCCTTGATCTTTAAGAAATGCTGGTGACTTTTTGGGAATGAAAACAAGGATAAGAGGCTTGAATGAATGGCAGGACCACTTAAGACAGATGAATGTAGATGGAGAAAGGGTGCACCTGTCATGGAAACATATAAACCAGTTAACCTTAATCTTTTGCCACTCTGTTGTGATGGTGAAGCTGAATATGCAGAGGGCTATTTGGGTATGTGAGCAAGAATAGGAGGCTGAATGGATGGTAGGACCCTTCAAAACCTTGTTAGTAGCTTCTACTTGACCATTCCCCGAGGATAATATGAAGAACTCTTAGTATGCTTGACTTTAAGAATGACCAACAAGTTAGAAATAACTTCAATTACAAAAGGTATGCCCCTATCAGAATGTAGCTTGAAAGGAATACCAAATCTAGCACAAATATGTTCATGTAAAAACTTTGCAGTGGTAGTAGCATTGGCCTGCCTCAAAGGTATAGCCTCTGCCCATTTGGTGAAGTAATCTGTGGCCACAATGATGTGTTGATGTTGACCTGCAGAAGGAGGGTTAATGGGACCAATATAATCCAATCCCCACATTTGAAAAGGTCCTGGAGAAACAATAGGATTCAATGCAGCTGGAAGGAGAATCGTTTTGCCAAATATTTGGCACTTATGACGGGTCTTTATAGCATCATAACAATCTCTAAAGACTGTAGGCCAATAGTATCCTGACCTGAGGATCTTCTTAGCTGTAGTGTCTCCAGCAAAATGACCTCCACATATTCCCTCATGCATTTCCTTAATGATCATGGCAGATTCCTCCTCATCAACACATCTCAGCAGCACTCTATCCCTGTTGACTTTACACAAAACTTCATTAATCATTTTGAATTGTCTACACTTTTCCTTAAACCTTCTTTGTTGGCTCGAGGTCAAGCCTGATGGCATCTCTTGATACTGTAAAAAGTTCTTGATAGGTTGCTGCCACCCTTCTGAAACTTGATCCTCATCTGTTGACTGCAAGTAGGCTATGGCATCTATAAAGTCAACAGCTTCTAAGGTATCCTCTTGATCAAAGAAAATATAAGGCAAATAAAGGCTAGGATTCTTAACCTGATGTAGCTCCTTGACAGAAATATCAAATGTCTGCAACTTACAAGCCCACCTTTGAATTTTGGGTTTGCTAGTTGCCTTACCAAACAGTAATCCCATTGGATTTGTTTCATGAAGACTTGCACTTGGCTTTTGAGCAGCAAATGTCCTTGTCTATTAATGAGAAACATCAAGGCTGCAGCACTTTTCTCCATTCGAGTATATCTTTCTTCAGTTGAAGACCATTGTTTGTTTGCAAAGACTATGGTATGTTTCTCCTGCAAAATACCCAATCCTATAGCTTTTTTAGTAATTGTGATGTATACTTCAAATGGCCTCTCCAGATTTGGTGTTTTGAGCAAGGTGGCTTCACATATGGAAGCAATCAGCAAGCCAAAAGCTTCTTGGCACTCTGAGGTCCATGAAACAGTGCTCTCAGCCTTGGAAAATTTGCCTATTCTAGTTAGTTTAGAAATAGGACTAATGATATGAGCAAAATTGGGGACATACATCCTAAGAAAACTAGTCATTCCCATGAAACTTTTGACCTGTTTAAGAGTTTTGGGTGGTGTCAACCTTTTGAGTGCCTCAACTTTGTCTTGAGCTACCTGAATTCTTTGAGTAGAAACTTCATGCCCCAACAGCTGTCCTTTGGAGGCAAAGAAAATACACTTCTTGGGATTTAAGTTGACTCTAGATGCCCTTCACAAGGAGCATATCTTTTCTAGCAAACTCAAGTGGTTAGTACAATAGGAACCTAAACATAAATCATCCAAGAACACTCTGAACTCTTTAGTTGGCATGGGACTGAAGATAATATCCATAGCTCTTTGAAAAGTGGCTGGTGCATTCATCAGGCCAAAAGGCATTCTCTTCATAGCATAAGTACCCCAAGGGGTGATGAGATGATTATTTTCTTGTACCTGAAACTATGAAGCATCCTTATCTGTTGTTATCATGATATATTTACCTTCATATCAATTCAAATTGACTGTCAAGTTGCTGAATCCATCTCTGATATTTTTCTTAGCAATTCTTGCCACAAAATATTCTACAGAAAATCCTTGAGTGTTTTTTAGCACTTTTGGCCCACCTGCCACCTATTCTCAGGGCTCATGTGAGTCAAAGGAATTGAAATCATCCAAACATACCACACCTAGCTCAAGTTATAAAAAATTGCTCTCTGTTTTGATCAGTTTTGACTGTATTTTGCCAAATCCAGCCATAAAAAATACTTTTACATATCCAAATGGGAATCTGATCATTTGCCTCTCTTCCTTATCACCATTACAATATATTTGCTTTGAAAATCCTCAAAAATACACTTGGCAACTCTAAATCCCATTTTTTGATCACTGTTTCCCATATTTGACTGCTATTGACCGAATTTTGACCTCACTTTGAGATTAAATAACTCCTAAACTTAGTCTCTGACTTAGTCAGAGGTTTTACCATTGGCTGCTTACAACTTTTTGGACCAGGTCTATAGTGTTTGACTCGAGAAATCAATCTATACCTCATCACCACATCTGTTTTGGTAGAGGTGCCAGTTTTTGGAAATGGGAAAGGTATAGAACTTCAAAAATTTGAGCTTTTCTCTAAATCTATCTTGCATAGACTGATCACCTTAAGTGATCTGGAGGTTCTAACCCCAATTTGAGTGGAAACTCAGATTGGTTCCTTGTGGTTGACCTTTAAGCCAGGTTTAGGGTCAACAGAGGGCTACAAAACTATTGTTGATGCATTTGAGATGAATGTGGTTGCACATTATGCCCGTGTGCTTATCGTGAACCCATTACATTCACGCCTGCCCAAGCTCGTGTTGTCCATACAATTGACATGTAATAGGTTTGACCATAAGGCCGTGAGATGCCAATGGGATGAAATAGCTTATTTCTGGAATTTGCATTTAAGAAGTGTTTTAGGTCCCCTAATTGGACACTCCTCTGATGGAGATGCACGTCGGAGGGCTTGTATGTTAGAAGACTACACTACCTTGAAAGAAACAGGAAAAAAGTTTGCCATTTCATGGGAAGGATGGGTGTTTACTGCTGCCATGAACAAAGACAGCAGCATACGTGGACTCCATGATCAAGATTTCATCCATAATGGGAAGAAGCTGATCAATCCTCTTGACAATGCATCTCGGAGGCTTTATTTGGGTAAAGAACTCGTCACACTTAATGACGTGTGGCACGTTTTCCACACTTTTCAAGGTGAACATGGTCTTCAAATCGGTGACGTGCAAAGAAAAGACAGGCAAAATTGGCGGGCTGCCCAGAGGATTGCCTCTCGAAGAGTTCAAGCGTGCTTGAAGAGGCTACGTGATCCAAAACATAGTACTCCAATGCATACATTAGGGACCGAGACTTATCTCTACGTGATAGGACTTAGACATGCAAAAGATTGCTAGCTTCCATGATTTTTTTGACGGACCTGTTGGGTTAGCCTTCCAAGTAACCCGAGATCCCATCAAAACTTGCATGAACACTAACAAATTGATATATATGAGTTGATTAATGCAATGCAAAAGCATTCTTAAGCAAAACTCAAGGTAAAGAATTGAAATCTTTAATCCCAACCATATCCAATAACACATATGAGTTCAATTCTTAAAGGTGTTATATCATACTATATACAATGGGAATGCTTTGTGCTCTAAGAATCCATAGGGTTTTATAAAACATTAACAAGGCCTTGCTAAAGGATCACAAAGTCTCCCAAGCTTCTGTGTCAGTTGAGACTCTGAACTACACGACGATCCTTCAAGAATCATGTATATCTGCTTACACCATGAACACGTAGGGCTAGTCACAAAGACTAAGTGGGTGTTTAAGGGCCTAAGACATCATACGAAACATCATGCATATATAACAATACAACCATGAGGTCCATTGTCATATAAAACAACTTACTGCAAGAGTCCCACTATGCAAAACTCATATGTTTTCAGTATTCTATATTAGAAATATACTAGCAAGAAGACAAGATTGCATTATGCGAATACAACACCAGAGCATTACCAATGCACCAAAATAAGTTACGTCTACATGATGTCATAACCAGATAATTAGATAATCATGAGATAATCATGAGACAACTATGAAATAACTATGAAAACCTTGAGATAACCACAAGCATGTAGTGCAAACTCCGGTTCCATGAAGGCCACCCAGCCTGATTGGGCCATGCAGCAAATAGGGGCAGGGTAAGCCTCATGTGTACACACCCTCCTAGCCTGCCTCTAGCACTAGAGGATCAATTCCAAGCCATGTAGCGTGATGAAGCACCCCTGCTGGAGTGGCAACGCCCGATACAAGAACAATAATAATCGCGAGTCCAAGTCTGCAAATGGACTCCGGCCCGGGAGTATATGCACGCATGAACCAACCAAGAACTCAGCACATGTCCCACATGTTAGAGTTTGAAACAATGTTTTATCATCATATGATACAAGAATCTAGATTTATAGCTCACGTGTTTCCCATGAATTTATACCAAGAACAAGATTGGGCAATGCCAACAATACCAAATCACATCCATGTGCTACCACATTCAGATGTCTAGTATTCAACAAGAGCATGATTCAACTGAGAATACATGACTGTGTCGTCCAAGAATTTAGCAAGTTTACATATATCATACAAGAGCACATTAAAAGTCTCAACATTTCCTCCCATAAAGAAAGCTCATCCTAGGATGCTATTATGCCCAATGCACTAGTTATCGTTTTACATGTCAATCATCATATACAATGTCCTATGGAACTAATTCCCCCCATAAGGAATTCGACATTTCATATTAGTGTGCCAATTGAATCCACTAGCTATATCATTATGTTTCTCGTTAATTAACCCAATAGTCCCACGATGGCTCCATGCCATAGCCATATCCTTGAAAGCCCCCATAAGCTTCTCAAAGCCCTTCTCCCCATAGAAAAGTAGGATCGCACATGACTATGTGATATGATCTCCTTAGCTTTGATTTGTATTTATTAATTCAATGTATCCAAGATGCATCCATTCTATTTACTAACATCCAGCACGATTCATTTTCTTATGCATCCTTCATTCTTCAATCAATCGCTGTTAATATCAAGTAACTTAATCTAGATAGACACAAGCAGATATAGATATATAGATATAGATATAGATATGGTTGGGTGCCAGTAGGTGTGCGACAACTATAGTACAACAAGCGACTACTCATAAACGTCTAGATGCTTTTGCCTAGTTGGTTAAGGCCATGTCGATTATGAACATTACATTTGTGATTGAACATGCAGTGATTATACAAAACATCGGCCATATATTAAATCCCTAAGTAAAAAGGAATTTTGTTAATGGTTTAAAACTACTATGCTTCTTGTGTGAGGCTCATAGCTTAATTTACTGCATATACTCCTGATATGCCACCTATCTACAGTAGGATCCACATCCAGGTTAACTAAATAGAGGGGATTGTTCAGCCATTGATGCAAGAACTCAAGCTTTGTATGGCCTTTCCTAGTGCTATCTTGATACTGCATTGTGAGATATATCACATGGATGTCGAACAATAGTTGCATCTCCATATCAAGCTTGCGGGTGCAGGAGGCTACTTCCTTGCGTGGCTTCGAGTTTCCAATTAAATACCATCATGGATGGACCAACTATTTCGCGAGATTCTTAGCCACTTTGGTGCACACTAGAGTAAGGATTTTCTATCCGTCGTTGCTTGTAGGCAAGCTCCTATGATAGAGAGACATAAGACAAAAGAGTTATATTAAATTTCTAAGGAAAAAAGGATTACACAATTGGTATACAAAGGTTACACTTGCATATGAAGTTCAAGTTTACAACATTTGTTATGCTTTTTAAATGAAGCTTGAGTTTATTTTACAAGGTTTTCTTGTGGTTCCATGCTGGACATGCAAGCCCATCTCTTCCTCTAACTCCCTCTTAAGGTTCCTCACTGATCTCGCATATCTCTTCTCAGGTGACGTTCGTATAGACCAATGTCTGGACTTTATTGAAGTTGTCAACGACTTCATTGTGGACTTAGCCAGGACTTTCTACCCTATGTTGCTCGTGGAAGCTTCCAAGTTATCAGTGCTATAACGGTCAAAAAGTTCCTATATGAGAGAGATTACAATAAAGTACCACACTTTATCTAATATATCAGTTCAACTCAAAAAGTTGGAGATGTTAATCCATATATCAATGTGTGTAATATGACACAAAGTAGTACAATCAATGTCCCTTTAGTCTCCTCAGAAGGAACTCATATATCTTTGCTTCCTCTTCATTGTCTGAGATCCTCTTTAATGACAAGATCAGAGCCAATGAAGATGTGACAGCCTCAAATGCTAGAGGTTGTTCATTCCTTACTTCTGTTGCTGCTATGAGAACTTTTGTTGATCGGATTTTTGGCAAATCTCGGTCAACATAGAAGAATTGCACTCTAAAGGTGAAGTGTACTTTAAAGATGAGGGGGGTTAATTATAAAGCCCAAATATTGTAAAGGTCTAAAGCACCAAAAAAATAAAGGGCCTAGATATAGTTGTAAAAAATTAAGGGGTTAGATTTGAGGACAAAGGTGGTTGCAACAAAAAATTCAAAAAGGGCGCAAGGATCAATGATATGGCACTATCAAGGGTGGAGATTTTCATCAAATCAAAGGTCAAGATTTATCAATTATAAATATTTCGAGGAGCAAGATGCTCCTCCTATCTCCCTGATGCATGATTCTTGAGAGGGTTCAAAAACCTCTTCCTGCTCGTGGGCTCAGAGGCCCTCCATATCTCAGAGGCATGGAGGGCAAATTGCATTGTATTTCTTCTTTTATTCTTATTACTAGAAAATTGCCCACCGTTGGTGGGCTTTCGATGTGATTGTATATGAAGATTCGAACACTAATGTGTTGTCTATGAGTAAGTGACGTTAAATTGAGTTTTTAATGTTTGGTAAGATGTAGTTGTGTCCTCTAATTTGGCAAACCTAGTTTGAGTAGTGCTTTCATCTGTTTTCTTATTGCAAAAGTCCTCCTTGTTGTAAAAATGTAAAGCGCTTTCTTTACCAAATCACAAAAAGGATTGTTAACCATTGTTAACAAAAAGGAAAATTATGGACAAAAGATTGCCTTAGGCAGAACGTCGCGACCTAAGGAAAGGGCCAATTTGGCCGAATGGATCAGGAAAAAAGGGTGATGGTTCTAATAATAGTGCAAGGAAAAAGGATCTAGGCAAATCGGGGAGAACGATGGGCATCACAGAACCAGCCTTTAGATTATCGGCCGTTTTTACTTGGAATTTCGGAGGGGGCAGAGCATCGCTAAGTACTGCGGGCTGCAATGGATCGGGCTGGAATTGATGGAGGCCATTGTTGCCCCCAAAGGGCAACATGCTAATTGTGATCCATGCATTTAAAACTAGGTCAACTAATCTTGGGATGCTAGGTCAAAGTTTGGAAGATCCTTGGCATTCAATATTGTTGTGGAGGTCAAAAGGGTGTTCATTTTTCAAGTCAACAAGTGCTTAAGGCTCAAAACTACTTTAATTGAGGTCAAAATGCTTAGTCGAGAATATGCTCTAGAAGATTCGGGTTATGAAGTTTGGAAGACATTGCTTGAAGTTTGGAAGTTGAAGTTTGGAAGATTCCCCTATATGGTTCCATCCTTATCACCTTGCTTTTTGCCTAGCCACTTTTCCCTTCTTATATCCCTAACCTATCTTATTACCATTATTTGCTAATTTCCCCATGACATCTTCCTTATTCATTTTTCATGTCTACTTTTACACCATTGCTCTCCAAAATTGCCCCTTCTTTGCCATATTTGCCAAGTTTGCTCATCTCTAGTCATATTTTCCTTTTCTTTGCACACCTTTATGGGATCTTGTTGTTTTAGTTTTTCTCATGCTATCTTCCCTCACCTTTGTGTCCACCATTCATTTTTCTTCTTCTACCATTGCACCTTATGGCGTGTACTTACTCAAGGCCTAAAAATGCCCCAGAATATTCTATGATTCCATCTCAAGCATGCAAAGGTTCCATGGTCTCCAAAATTCTCAAGTATTCCTTGCCTTTTTTCTAAGAGATCCTTAGAACCATGCTCGAAAAATCCAAAATAACCAAAATACAGCATATTCTGGAAATATACCCCTAAGAATACGGAACCGTATCGCGCCCTTTTCACGAAAAATATGCTCGAGAACCCTAAATCCGAGTTTCTGGCTCGAATCACGCCGGATTTGATTCCATTCTCCCTGCAACCAATCTATTCTTGGATTCCGGAACTTAAGCAACAATTTAAGCCTAAATTTATCACCCGAAATCACTGGAACCAAAATTCAAAAACTATATACAGGGAAAACACAATCAGGACATTTTCGAAGGCCCAGAAGTATTCAGATCATACGTTGATCATTGCTGAGCAAGATCTGGATGATCCTTGAAGTTCTTGAGCTCTCCTCAACTGGATCTACAAGATTTAGTTGACATTACTTTCAGAAATTACCTTATGACTTTTGATGATTATTTTCTTGTACTTGAAGCTATGAAGCATCCTTATCTGTTGTTATCTTGATATATTTACCTTCATATCAATTCAAATTGACTGTCAAGTTGTTGAATTTGTCTCTGATATTTTCCTTAGCAATTCTTGCCACAAAAAATTCTATAGAAAAACCCCTGAGTGTTTCTTAGCGCCCTTGGCCTGTCTGCCACCTATCCTTGGGTGTTAAGAAAGCCAAAGGAGTTGGAATCATTCAAAAATACCAAGTGTAGCTCAAATTCAAAAAAATTGCTCTCGGTTTTGAACAGTTTTGACTGTATTTTGCCAAATCCAGTCACAAAAAATACCTATACACCTCCAAACTAAGATTTGACTGCTTGCCTCTCTTCCCCAACACCATTGCAACCTATCTGCTTTGGAAATTCTCAAAAAAAGTGATTGGCAACTCCAAATCTCAATTCCTGATCACTGTTTTCTACATTTGACCTCTATTGACCAAAATTTGACCTCATTTTGAGCTCGAATAACTCACAGATTAAATCTCTGACTTGGTCAGAGGCTTTACTGTTGGTTACCTACAACTTTTTTGACCAAGTCTACAGCATCTGACTCAAAAAATCGATCTGCATCCCAACACCACAATTGTTTTGGCAAAGGTAGCATTTTTTGAAAATGGGAAAGGTATAGAACTCAAACTTTTTGAACTGATCTTTGAAATTTTCTTGCATAGACTGATCACCTTAAGTGATCTGGAGGTCCTAACCCCAATTTGAGTGAAAACTTGAATTGGATTCTTGTGGTTGACCTATAAGCCAGGTTTAGGGTCAACATTTTGGAGGTCCTACCGAGATTTTCCTGGATCTCAGAACTCATGGCTCCAAAGCAAAAATTTCCAGCAGAATCAGAACCATTGGAAGATGTTGATGTATCAAATCATTGCAGAGAGAGGCCATTGCCTTCTAGTTTCTCAGCCAGCTTACTTCAAAACATGCCATACCAGTTTGAGTTGAATGTCCCTGTTCCTTTGCCTACCTTTGATTCCAGCATGAGTGCTAACAGCTTTTTGAGAATATTTGAAGACTATTACAGGGATTATGGTTTCAAGAAAGGATGCAAGCTTTCAGAATTTGAAAAATGTTTCAAAGATGAGAGTGAAGCTGGTGCTTGGTTAACTTATGAGAAGTTAATGGGTACCACCTCATGGGATGAACTCGTCAAGAAATTCCTGGATAGGTTTGGTAAGTTAGCTGCTCCCAACGATTTGGTTAATGAATTGCAAAGTTTTTCTATACATGCAGGAGAGAGTGTGAATCAGTACAAAGAAAGATTTAGCACATTTATGAGCAGGTGTCAAAGAGCACAAGTTACAATCCCCACTCTTTTCCTAGTTACTGCTTTCATCAATGGCTTGGAAAGAAGACCAGATATCCAAGGGAAATTGCTTAAGATCCAAGCTGCTGAAGGATTTGACTCTATATACAAAGTTTTTGCCAAGACCACTGACCTAACTCAGATGCTCTCTACTTTGCCTGACAAGCATCATGTTCCTCACCATAGCCATGATCCTTTCTACCCTGAAGCTTCTGATATCCATTATGATCATCACCCTTCTATTCCAGTTTATGCCATACAAAAAGAGAAAAAGAAATCTAAAGAGGAGGAAGCCAATTCTCAAGTTGCAGAGGTCAAGTCAGACCTATCCAAAGTTACTGAAGCCTTGGCAGAAATAACCAAACAGTTGGTTGAACTCAAGGCTGCAAGAACAGGTAAAACTTACCCTGAATGTGTTTATTGTAATAGGAATTCCCATCCATCAGAAATTTGCTATTGGCGGGTGTGTCCCAAGTGCAATAAAAAAGGTCATTTTGGAAAGGAATGCCCTGTTTGTTCTTTTTGTAAAGAAGTTGGCCATACTGATGCTAGGTGTGCTCTTAAAGAATATTTTGCTAAACAGGAAAAGGAAAAGAAGCCAGAGCCAAAACCTCCAGTCAGATTTGCTGAACCAAGCACCTCTATAAGATTTATTCAAGCTACTGAAGTTCCTAAGTCAGAAGAAGTTATGGTGGTGCAAACCAGAAGTATGAATGAAACTCACGTGCATGCTGAACCAAGTAGGCATTCTATTGCCAGGTCTTCTCCTCCTATGGTGGAAGCACCTGCTCAAATCATAGCCCCACCCCCTCAACAAAAATATGGTAAGAAGGATCAAGACTTTGATGAGGTTGATGTTCTGCTTAAAAATTCCAAAGTAAGTGTGGACCTTTTCACATTGCTAAAAATTGCACCTAGCTATAGAAAAAGAGTACTGCAACAAACTGGTAGTGAGGCATTGAATGCTTGTGTGAATTTTACTGATGCTACTGACCTTATTCTAGCACAGAATGAAGAAGACCCTGGAGCATTCACATGTTCAGCTGCTTTAGGAGGGTATACCTTTTCAAATGTGTTACTTGATGGGGGTTCCCCTCTAAATATCATGCCATATCATATTATGAAGAAATGTGGTTTCGAGGTGGATAAGAAAGCTTCTATGTTATTAAAATCTTTTTATAATGCCAAGATTTCTCCTATTGGTGTGGTGACTAAGGTGCCTGTTAATACAGAGGGCATAACTGTAGCTGCTAACTTTATTGTGGTGGCTTTTGAAGATATAGGAGATGAATCTGATATCTATGACTTACTTTTAGGGAGGAGATGGTTAGCCACTGTGGATGCCAGGCCAGTCTGGTCTCAAGGGAGATGTACCATCTCCAATGGCTCTCAAACTGCTACAATTTATAACCAAGAGGGCTCTTATGACTCCAAAGAAGAGGTAAACTTTATTAAAGAAATGCTAATTGAAGAACCTTTGGGATCTTACAGGGTAAAAAATATAAAACCAAGAAAATATGAAATGGTTCCTCTTATTATGGAAAGTGCACCTCCCAGCATACAAGGACCAACATGGTACTTATGGTTTGATGGAGGTAATTCTAAAAAACTAAATGTTGCATCATCTGCTGCCATTTTGAAAGACTCTTCTCACAAACTCTTAGCTAAAGTAGGAAGGATCTTTCCTCAAGTCACCTCTAATGTGGCATAATATAAGGCTTTGATTGCAGGTCTCCAGGAAGCTAAATCTATGGATATTGCCAATATTCACATTTATGGTGATTCACAATTAATATGCAGACAAGTTTCAGGGGAGTATCAAACAAAAAATGCAGATATGGAGCTCTTGAAGAATCAAGCAATGGGAGTACTCTCGAGTTTTGCTTCATGGAAAATCACTCATATCCCCAGGGAACAGAATTTTGAAGCTGATGCTTTGTGTAGGGAGACTCTCATGTCACATTTAACTGAGGGAGCCATTCCTGAAGATGATCTTGATGACAATGAAGTAAAAGCACTCTGTCCTATTTTGACCATTGATGCATCAGAAAAGAAGGATATTGAGGAGATTGGGTACACCTAGAACTCTGTTTGTTGGAGATCTGATTGAATATCAAAACAGGGAGAGTATACAAATGTTTTTTGAAGAAAGAAAGGATGTATTTGCCTCGGACTATTCAGAACTATCAGGTATCAAAACTGAGGTATGCCAATTTGAAATTAAAATCAAGGAAGGTTGTAAACCTGTTTTTCAAAAATTAAGGAGGATTAATGCTTCACTTATGGGGCTAATCAAGGATGAATTGAATAAGATGTTAGATGCAGGTGTGATTATTGAAATCATTATTCCTGAATGGGTATCTTGCATTGTTCCTGTAGAGAAGAAAAGTGGTGCTTTAAGAATTTGCATTGATTATCGAGATCTCAACAAAGCTACCATCAAGGATTGTTACCCTTGGCCTTTTTTAGAAGAGATACTATATGCTGTAGCAGGTAAGGAGGTGTATTCATTTTTGGATGGATTCTCAGGATTCAACCAGATCAGCATCAAAGAAGAAGACCAGCCAAAAACTTCCTTTATCACTCCCTGGGGTACATATGCTATGAAAAGAATGCCTTTTGGTTTGATGAATGCTCCAGCCACCTTCCAAAGGGCAATGGATGTTATTTTCAAATCAATGTCTGCTGAAGAGTTCAGGGTGTACTTAGATGACCTTTGCTTAGGCTCTAATCCATCTAGTCATGTGGAGCCACTTGCAAAAATTTGTTCTTTGTGCAGGAGCTCAGGAGTCAATCTAAATCCAAAGAAATGCATCTTTTTTGCATCAAAAGGACAACTCTTAGGGCATGAAGTATCCAGCCAAGGCATTCAGGTTGCTCAAGACAAGATTGAAGCCCTCAAAAAATTAGCACCTCCCAAGAATCTAAAACAGGTCAAAAGTTTTGTTGGTATGACAAGTTTTCTCAGGATGTATATTCCTAATTTTGCTCATATTTTGAGCCCTATTTCTAGATTGACAAGGGTAGGCAAGTTCTCCAAGTCTGAAAGTAAGCATATACCTATCACATGGACTTCAGAATGCCAAGAGGCTTTTGACTTTCTCATTCAATCCATATGTGAAGCCACACTTTTGAGGAAACCAGATTTGAATATGCCATTTGAAGTTTATATTACTGTTACTAAAAAAGGTATAGGATTAGCCATTTTGCAGGAAAAGCACACCATAGTGTTTGCAAGTAAACAATGGTCTGCTCTAGAGGAGAGGTATACCAGAATAGAAAAAAGTGCTGCTGCCCTCATGTTTCTTATCAATAGGCAAGGACACTTGCTCCTGAAAAGTCAAGTTCAAGTCTACATGAAGCAAAATCCAATGGGTCTACTATTTGGTAAGGCAACCAGTAAGCCAAAAATCCAAAGGTGGGCTTGTAAGTTGCAAAGTTATGATATTTCTGTAAAAGAATTACATTTGGTACGAAGTCCTAGTCTTTATTTGCCTTATATATTTTTTGACCATGAGGATGAGTTGGATACTGCTGATATTTCACTTGTAGTAGCTCATGTAGAAGTAACTCCAGAAGATCAAGCTGATGGTGGGTGGCAACAACCTATCAGAGACTTCTTACAACATGGAATTATCTCTTCAAGCCTCACTTCAAACCAAAAAAGGAGACTCAAGGATAAATGCAAACAATTCAAGATGATAGACAATGTCTTGTGCAAAGTCAACCGAGATGGAGTCTTGTTGAGATGTGTGAATGAAAGTGAGTCTGCTCTAATCATCAGAGAAATGCACAAAGGTATTTGTGGAGGGCATTTTGCTGGTGATACTACAGCAAAAAAGATTCTCAGGTCTGGATACTATTGGCCTACTGTTTTTAAAGATTGTTATGATATTATAAAGACTTGCCATCAATGCCAAATCTTTAGCAAAAGAATTTTACTTCCAGCTGCCCTTAATCCCATCATATCTCCAGGGCCTTTTCAAATTTGGGGGTTGGATTATATTGGCCTTATTAATCCTTCTTCTGCAGGTCAACATCAGCATATCATTGTGGCCACAGATTATTTTACTAAATGGGCAGAAGCTATACCTTTGAAGCAGGCTAATGCTGCCACAACTGCAAGATTTTTACATGAGTATGTTTGCTCCAGGTTTGGTATTCCTTTTCAGTTGCATTCTGATAGGGGCACACCTTTTGTTAATGAAGTTATTGCTAACTTGATGGACATCATGAAAGTCAAGCATACCAAGAGCTCCTCATACTATCCCCAAGGTAATGGACAAGCTGAAGCCACTAACAAAGTGTTGAAAAATATCTTGCAGAAGACAGTTGAGATCAACAAGAGAGATTGGCATGTCAAAATAGTGGATGCACTTTGGGCTTATAGAGTCACTATCAAAACAGCTACAAATCATACACCCTTCAATTTGGTTTATGGCATAGAGGCAGTCTTACCAGTGGAACTTGAGTTGCCCTCCCTGAGGTTAGCTTATAAATTATGTTTACCTTTTGAACATGCCTTGCAGGCATTTTTGTGAGTTCAGTAGTCTTGGCAAAGACTTTATAAATGGAGTCAAATCCTTCAGCAGCTTGAATCTTGATTAGATAAAGGATGAAACAAGGAAGAGTGTGGGAGTAGTGACTTGGCACTTTTGGCATCTGTTCATGAAAGCACTGAATCTCTCTTTATATTGACTCACACTTTCATCTGCATAGATAGAGAAGCTCTGCAATTCATTAACAAGATCTTTAGGAGCAGCAAGCTTACCAAATCGATCCAAAAACCTTGTGACTAGATCATCCCATGAGGTGGTTCCCATTATCTTTTCATAAGTAAGCCAAGCTCCAGCCCCAATTTCTTCCTTGAAACATTTCCAGAATTCTGATAGTTTGCAGCCTTTTTTGAAACCATAGTCCCTGTAATAATCTTCAAATGTTCTCAAGAAAGTATTAGCACTCATATTAGAATCAAACATAGGCAAAAGAGTAGGAATATTTAGTTCAAACTGATATGGCATGCTTTGGAGCAGACTTGTTGAGAAAGTAAGAGGCAAGGGCCTCTCCCTTATGTGTTCAGATGCTTCAACATCATCCTGTGGTTCTTGTTCAGCTGGAAACTTTTGTTTTGGAGCCATGAGTTCTCGAGTTCCAGGAAAATCTCGGTAGAACCTCCAAAAATGTTGACCCTCAACCTGGCTCAAGAGTCAAACACAAGAAGCCAACTTGAAACTATGTTCAAGTTGGGGTTAGAACCTCCAGATCACTTAAGGTGATCAATCTGTACAAGAAATATTCAGAGAAACAGCTCAAATATCAAATGTTCATACCTTTCCCAATTCAGAAATATGGGACCTTCACTCAAATCGATGTAGCTGGTAGAGATGGATTGATTTCTGAAGTCAGATGATTGTGACTGGTACAGAAAAGTTGTGGGCATGCAATGTTAAAAACCTTGACCAAGCCTGGGCTCAAACCTGTGAGATATTCGGGTTCAAAGTCGGGTCAATTTTTGGTCAATGTGAGTCAAGACCGCCGACAGATCTCAGAATTATAGAACTCGAGTTGCAAATGGATTTTTTGAGAAATTCCAAAGCTAAGGTGATGCACATATACTAGGGATATGAGGCAAACAATCAAATCCTTTTTTGGATCATCAAAAGTATTTTTTTTGGTACCGATTTGTAAATGACAGTCAAGAATCATGTCAGACAGAATATGAAAATTTGTAACTTGAGCTTTGAAGGCGATTTTTTTGAACTTTTTGTGCACACAGGTGCAAATATATGCAAGAATGAAAGGCAACTTGTCAAATGCAAGTATGGAGTGCATGATGTTTCACTGTAAAATATTTGGAATGGCAAAAATGCTAGAAATCATCACAGACAGGTTTTTCAATACTTGGCAGGCAATTTTCATTGATATGAAGGAAATACAAAGTGAATATAAGTCATAAGAAGATAAATCAATCATCAGAGGATATCATATGGTCATGTAATAATATCAGGATAAAATAATCAGTCTAATTTTTGCAAATCAGACTGTGGAATGCTCAGGACTTCAAGAACTTCTTCAGATCATGCTCAACATGTATCAATGTCGATGTTTGATGCGTCTTGGCCTTCAAAAAGTGTCTCAGTCGAATCCCCTGTATATAGTTCAATTTTCAAATGATTTCCAAATCTTAGCCTCAATTTACGGGTTTATTCAATTCCTAGAGGGTGGGAAGATAAAAATAGATAGGTTGCAGGGTCGTTGGATCCAAATCCGCCGTGATTTGGGCTGAGAAACTTGGTTTAGGGTTCTTGGCCGTATTTTTGTGGAAATGGCGCGATACGGACTCTATATTTTCGAAGGTATATCTCGGAATATGCTGTATTTTGACCTTTTAAGAACCTTCGACCATGGTTTTAAAGAGTCCTCTTAAAATAATCAAAGAGCTCTTGGACATTTTAAGACCATGGGAAATTTTCACACACTTGGGAGAGATCATGGAATATTTTAGAGCATCTTTGGTCTTATTTTTTCAAAGCAAGGATATACCATGGAGACACGTGTAAACATGAGAGCTCATAGGAAATTGGAAAATGAACCATGGAGAAATAGAAAAATTATGAGGCAATGGTAAAAATGAGAAGTTGGGCTAAGGATATTTGCAAAAAGGGGGTAGTGAGAAGACAAACAATGGTATCTTATGGTCATGAATAAAAGTGGGCTAGGAACAAACTCAAAGGGGTAAATATGACAAAATAGGCATGGTAAGGTATGGTTATGAAGAAGTGACTAGGAAAGAATGCAAAGGGGAAATATAGTAAAGTAAGAGAGGGGATATGGATGAGAAAAATAAAGGCAATGACTGAGATTTTGGAACCATGTGAAAATAGGGGTCTTCCAAACTCTAACTTCCAAACTTCTACAAATTACTTCCAATCTTCATAACCCAGGTTCTTCTAGAGCATGTCTTTGATCATAAAGAAAGTACCTCTTGTGATGTTTGACCTTGAACATTTGACTTTAGATGGAGCACCTTTGGTTCTTCACATCAATGTTGACTACCAAGCTCTTCCAAACTTTGACCTAGTCTTACAAGATAACTTGACCTAGCTTTAATGCATAGACCAACAATTAGTATGTTGCCCTTTGGGGGCAACAGGTGTGTAGCTTGAGGGTGTGGTCCTGAATGTTAGTCTTGTTGGACTAGCATGGATGTATAAGATTGGCGAGTTATTGGCAAGGCAAGGCAACCGAATGGCAAAGGATAACCGTAGCTACGGTTTAAATAATAATTGTCAAGGCCAGTTATTATCATGGTCAAGGGGCTTATAGCACAATTTAAATCTTATAAATGTCTAAGGTTTTAGAATAGCTAAAATATTGTAGCTATACATTAAAAAGGCATTCACTGGTGCAAAAAGTATTTGGCAATAATGGATGAAATTGAAAATTTTAGATTGGTGTCTAAAATTTTGAGCAGTAGTTGGTGCTACTGGTTGAGGTTGGTGCTTCAAAAAAAACCATTATTCTTTTCTAAGCCTTACCCATTCTTTGAGTTAAAAAAAAAAAAAAAAAAACCTTTTTAATTATTACAAATTAGGACTTTGCTAATCGTACTCTAACTCCATAGATCAATTCAATCCTTTCAGTACCTCAAATTTAATGTAACGGGCCCATGGTAGACCGCTCGAGTATTCGATCCTTGAATGTGCCTGTGGGGCGTTCCCGAGACACCGGCATAAATGGGTAGAAGCGACTACTCATAAACGTCTAGACGTTTTTGCCCAGTTGATTAAGGGCATGTCGGTTAGGAACGTTACAGTTGGTATCAGAGCAGGTCTCAAGTTTGAGTCTCCATGGGTGCCTATATGCATGGGTAATTTGCAAAGACTTGGTAATCATTGTGACATGGTGTGACATAGCTTTGGATGCTCGAGGACGAGCATAATTCTAGTGGGAGAGACTGTAACGGGCCCATGGTAGACCGCTCGAGTATTCGATCCTTGAATGTGCCTGTGGGGCGTTCCCGAGACACCGGCATAAATGGGTAGTAGCGACTACTCATAAACGTCTAGACGTTTTTGCCCAGTTGGTTAAGGCCATGTCGGTTAGGAACGTTACATTTAATCCTTAGCCACAATAGTTGTGATCGTAATGAATAGTTATTGCTTTCTATGATATGATAATCCTAGCCTTTAGACCTTGAAACGGATTGAGTTGGTGCTCAAGTATACATAGATTGAGTTGGTGCTCATGTACACAAATTGCGTTGGTGCTCAACTTGTGGTTTACGGGTACAATTGAGGTCAGTTTCTTCCCAGAAATGGAGCAATTGATACGAATATGGTAGCTGGGGGATGAGGTCTTGAATGTTATTCTCGGTGGACTAGCATGGGTGCGTAAGATTGATGAGTTATTAGCATGCAAGGCAATCGAATAGCAAAGGATAGCCGTAGCTATGAATTTAATAATAATTGTCAAGGCTAGTTATTATCATGGTCAAGGGGCTTATGGCACAATTTAAATCTTATAAATGTCTAAGGTTTAAGAATAGCTAAAATATTATAGCTATAAACTAAAAAGGCATCATCCTTTTACGAAGGGGAAGATTGGGCTATTATAAAAAAGGTTGTTGTTGCCCCCAAAGAGAAACATGCTAACTATTTGATCTATGCTAGATCAATTTCCTTAAGGGACTAGGTCAAAGTTTGGAGGAGCTTAATAGTCAACATGGATATGAAGGTCAAAAAGGCTTACATTCAAGGTCAACTCAAGGCATTCAAAGTCAAACTCATAAGAGGTACTATATTTGTGGTCAAACATTGCTGCCATGCCATGGCAGCATGGAAGAGCCAAGCACGTGTTTGCACTAATCCTCTCAGCTTGATTTGGTTTGCAAGACAATAGGGAAATGCTTCACTAGGATACATCAAAGTTTGAAGAGCAAAGGAAGGACAATTGACTCAAGTCACTCAAGAGATACAAAAGGTCAAACAAGCAAAGGAAGTGAAGGGAAGAGGAGAAAGAAGACCCCTTGAAGAACATTCCATGGTATGTAGCTATTTGTGATCTTGGCATCTTTGGCATTTTGATTTCCTTCCTCATTTACTCCACCATCCCAAGATACCATTGAACTTTGACCCCTTGCTCATACACCTCCCAAAGTCAAGCTTGACCTTGAAGATTCTTTCTAGTCAAAATACACTTTCATGGAACACCTACTTGCTTCATCATCCACTAGTTCAAAAGTGACTTGACTTGGGCATAATCCTGCTCATGAAGTCAACATCCCATGCAACTTGAGCAAAGAAAAAAGTTTACAAAAATTCCTAAGGGAAGTGCTCAAATTTCGAATGTGCCCAAAGAGGTACTTAAAAGTTGCACCATGAAATCTTTGGCTCCTAAATGAGCACTTGATGTGCCAAGTCACTTCACACCTCACTTCACACGCCAAGTCATCACACCCACCTTCACTCTAGCCATTTCATGTCAAACTCTCACATTCAAATCAAAATTCATATCAAAGTTAAACTAGCATCATTGTTGCCACATCACCATTGACACCTCATCACTCACACACATCATCTCCATATCATTCAAAAATTTTGACTAGAAAGAATTTTCAAATTCAAGATGGCTAACACGTCATCATTTCTATTTGCCACATCATACCACCTAGCCTTGTCATCATTTCCAAATCCCACTTCATCCACTCCTTAGCTCATTTTTTGCCAAAATCCAAAGAGCTCCTTTGTGAGAAGAGATTCCAGAATCTTATAGGGTATGAAAAAAGATTCCCCTAGGAAAAAAAGAATTTTGAAAAAAGGCTTTGTTTTGGGCATTATATGTGCTTCCTAGGGAATCGTGCCATAGGGTTTAGGGGGTGCAAAAATTTTTCCTATCTACCCCCCAGCCTAACTTCTCTTTCCAGCCAATCTCCCCATGCCGCGTGGAACATCCGGGCGTGTGGGGCGGTGGAGGTACCGGATCCCACGTGGATATTGCACGCAATAATCAGAAATATTGAATTTTCTTCTCGTTATATACCTTGGCCGCCAAATCCATTTAAGCCTGTGGGATATTTCGTCTGAACCCGTATGAACCTTAAATTTGGAAAACGCCAAGATCCAGTTAATTCGGCCCAACAAACTAATAAATAATGACCTAAACTGGCCGAATCACCATGTTTAATGCCAAGAATGATAATTGCGAGCTAAAAGACAGAGGATTGAGGGGGAATGATCAAGATCCCAACGGAACAGAGCATTTACAAAAGGGGTTTTTTGGCACAGAAGAAGATCGAGGGCTTTGAGGCAAAGAAGCGATTTCTGGCTTTGAAGAAGGATCGGCTTGATGATCCTGAGCTTGATTCTGACCTCCAATGTTTACCTATGATCTAGATCATTGACTCAATTTTCTGGATTTGTTGAATGTGTACCTATTTGATCCTGTGCCCAAGACCTCGAGCTTGGGATATTACTTTGTATCTTTTGAGTGTTTGATTAAATTGAAAATCCGACCTTTGTGGCAATCTGTTTGAGTTGCATTGAAACTCTTTCCCAAAAGCAAACAATTGTTAGAGGCTAGGCGTCTTGTGCCTGTACAGACTGTTAGATATGTGTGGTCTGCCTATGTTGCAACTCATTAGAGAGTATAAAAGCCAAATTCCTGTCAAAGCAAATTTACAATACCAATTCAAGCCAACATTTTTAGATCCAATGGTATTGCACTTGGGCATGGTGCATAGGAGAGCAATTGTTTGAGCATCAATCTTGCCAAACTAAATATGTTGAACAAGGCAATGCTAGACACGCGTGCAATCCTTCATTAGAAAATATTTTCTTTCCAGATTATTCATTTCTTATAGTCTTAGGCAAAAAAATTGTCTAAAAAGAAGAATAGGTTCCTTTTTGTCAAAAAGAAAACTTGGCCCCTGTTGTGCAGACAAATCTGAGCAAAATAGAGTTGGTAGCTCAAAAAAATTCCTTGCCAATGTCGAGTTTCAAATTTTAGCTTTCTGCCAGGGATATTGACCAAAAATTGACTGGGTCAGTGATCTAATTTTGGCCAGTGATCTAATTTTGGCCTATCTAACCTATTCAGACCTCGCTGAGTTTTTGCAGTCTGTTGGTGTCAAGTGTTAAGCATCTTGAGGAGAGATATCCATATCCATAGCTTGATAGATCATACTCTGCAGGGTATTTAGTGAAGCAGACTTTTTTGCCTTCAGGGAAACATACTCATAGTGAACTTTTGTGCATTTTTTCTGGAATCTTTGCACTCAGAGTGGTTGCCTCAAGCAACCTGGAGGTTCTAAACCACTGAGGTTGAAGGTTTTGCCAGGAACACCTTCAACATTTTGGAGGTTCTACCGAGATCATCTTCCTGGAATCTGAACTCATGGCACCCAGAAGAACTAATGAGGCATCCGAGCCCCTCTTTGAAGCGCAGGGATAATCATGAAGCTACTGCAACACCTACTGTCACTATACAAGCAACTGCAGGTATGCCTTATCAATACTTTGAGCTAAATGTGCCTACTCCAGTCCCTATTTTTGATCCAAGCATGAATGCCAACAATTTCCTCAAGACTTTTGAAGAATACTATCAAGAATATGGTCACAAAAAGGGCTGTAAGTTCTCTGAGTTTAAAAAATGTTTCAAGAATGATGAAGTCAGGGCTTGGTTAGAGTATGTTGTAAGTTTAGGCACCAATTCTTGGGAAGAACTGGTAAAAAAGTTTTTAGCAAGGTTTGGAAGAGTCTTGGACCCCCAAGATTTAATATTTGAGTTGCAAACTTTTCGCATCAAACATGGTGAGAGTGTGCACCAGTATGTTGAAAGATTCAATCACTATCTTGTCAAATGCCAAATCAATCATGTTCCTAACCATACCTTGCATCTAGTGGCTTCTTTTATCAGGGGATTAAGCAGCAGACCGAGGATACAGAGAAAGCTTTTGAAGATCCAAAAACAAGAGGGATTTGATACAATACACAAGGCTTTCACCAAGGCTACTGAAATTGCAGATATGATATCTTACTTACCAGATGACATGCACTCACCAAGTGATCCTTTTTTTCCAGATTATGAGCAGGAGTATATGGGAGCAGCACCTGTACCTGTCTATGCTATCCAAAAAGAAAAGAAAAAGGCTAAGATGGAAGATGATGAGGCTCCTACAGCAGATGTAAGAGCAGAGATTACCAAAGTATCTGAGGCACTGGTTGAGGTAACCAAACAACTGCAAGAGCTAAAAAGCTCAAAATTTGAGAAGAAAACTTACCCTCCATGTGTGCATTGCTTTAGAGACACTCATTCTTCTGATTATTGCTGGTATAGGCCGTGCACTAAGTGTGGTAAAATAGGTCATTTTGGTAAAGAATGCCCTGTGTGTGAATTTTGTAAGGCCGTAGGACATTATGAGGATAGGTGCAGTGTCAAAGAATATTTTGCCAGACAGGAAAAATCTAAAATTAATGAGCCAAGTGCATCTATAAGGTTTGTGCAGGAAATTGAGGAACAAGAGGAGATAATGGCTGTCCACACCAGAAGAATGAATAATGCCAAAGAGAGAGAATCAACACATGAGGAAGCTGACATCTTGAAACATAGAGATGCTGAGCAAGCAGTGGCTGTGCCTCCTCCTCCTGCTCAGAAATTTGTCAAGAAAGAAAAAGAGTGTGAGGACTTTGAATATTTGTTGAAGAATTCGAAAATCTGTGTAGATTTGCTAACCTTGCTCAAGATAGCCCCTTCTTACAGAAAAAAGGTGCTCAACCTCACTAAAGAAGATGAGTTTGCCCTAACAAACCACATTGAGGAGCACATGCTCACCCAGGATGATCGTGATCCTGGAGCTTTCACTTGTGTTGCCAAAATGGAAGGAAAAATGTTAACCAAGGTTCTGCTAGATGGAGGATCACCCTTGAATGTCATGCCACACCATGTCATGAGGCTATGTGGTCTAGAAATAGACAAGAAGGCTCCAATGATCTTAAAATCCTTCTCTAACTCAAAAATCAATCCAGTTGGAATAGTTAGCAACGTGCCTATTGATGTTGAAGGAATAATGGTTGCAGCTAACTTTGTTGTGGTTGCTTTTGAAGGAATAGGGGACAAATCAGATATATATGACTTACTTTTGGGCAGAAAATGGCTTTCTACAGTGGATGCTAGGCCTGTGTGGTCAAAAGGAGAATGCACTATTTCAAATGGCAAGAAAAAGGTAACATTGTACAATAAGTTAGGAGAGTTTGAAAGCATGAATTTCATTGAAGAAGAAATGCTGTTATCACATCCATGTGGAGAATTTGAACTAAATGCAGTAAAGTTAGAGTCTAGCATAAAAATCCCAAAAGAATTAGCTTCAGCTAAATCAAGCAATTTTGCTTATTTATGGTTTGATGGTGGTGTTTCCAAAAGGCTCAATGTGGCATCTTCTGCTGCTATTCTCAAGGATGCTTCCAACAAGTTGCTTGCTAAAGTAGGAAGAATTTATCCAAATGTCACTTCTAATATGGCAGAGTATAAGGCATTGATTGCAGGTCTTCAAGAAGCAAGAAATCTAAACATCAGTGATGTAATCATCTTTGGAGACTCTCAGCTTGTCTGCAGGCAAATATCAGGAGAATATCAGGCCAAAAGTGAAAACATGATGCAGCTCAAAAATCAAGCTATGCTGGAACTGAAGAATTTTGAAACCTGGGAACTTTGCCATGTGCCAAGGGAGCAAAATTGTGAAGCAGACTCGTTGTGCAGGAGTGTGCTACTGGAACATTTGGCTGAGGGAGCAATTCAAGAAGATGAGCTGGAGAAGAAAGATCTGCAACAGCTATACCCCATCCTGGTAATCAATGCAAGTGAAGACAAACAGGTAAAGGAAGTCAAGGTCAACAAGAAGGGTCTAGATAGGGTGTTATATGTTGGTGATTTGTTTAAAGAAGAGGACAATGCTTTGGTTACTAAATTCTTTGATGATTGGAAGGATATCTTTGCTTAAGATTATGATGAGTTGGTGGGTGTTGACAAAAGCATTTGTGAGTTTGAAATCAAGATCAAGGAAGGTATGAAACCTATTATACAAAAGCTAAGAAGGATCAATGCTTCTCTATTAGGTCTAATCAAGGAGGAATTGTACAAAATGAAAGATGCAGGTGTGATTGCAGAAATTGTAAACCCTGAGTGGCTATCTTGCATTGTTCCTGTTGAGAAGAAAAACAAGACTATTAGAATTTGCATAGATTATAGAGATTTAAACAAAGCCACTATCAAAGATTGCTATCCTTTGCCATTTCTGGAAGAAGTGTTGCATGCTGTAGCAGGGAAGGAGATTTACTCATTCTTGGATGGCTTTTCAGGTTTTAATCAGATAAGCATCAAGGAAAGTGATCAGCCAAAAACTTCATTTATCACACCTTGGGGAACATTTGCCATGAAAAGAATGCCATTTGGATTGATGAATGCATCTGCAACATTCCAAAGAGCCATGGATACAATTTTTAGAGAAATGCCTGCCAATATTTTTCGTGTATTTTTGGATGACCTTTGTTTGGGAACTTCTCTGGAAAAACATTTTGATATGCTAACCATGTTGTTTGATTTGTGTAGAAAGGGGGGAGTGAGTTTGAACCCAAAAAAATGTGTTTTTTTATCCTCAAAGGGATAATTGCTTGGGCATGTAGTATCTACAGCAGGAATTCAAATATCTGATAGTAAGGTTGAAGCTCTAAGGAAACTGGCACCTCCAAAAACCCTCAAACAGGTTAAAAGCTTCATGGGGATGACCAGCTTTTTGAGAATGTATGTCCCTCATTTTTCCCACACTATGAGCCCAATCTCTAACCTCACAAAGGTTGGAAAGTTCTCCAAAAGTGAAAGCAAACACATCCTAGTAGATTGGGATGAGCAATGCCAAAATTCCTTTGACAAGATCATTGATGCCATTTGCAAATCTATCCTACTAAAACCTCCTGATCTAGAGAAACCCTTCAAAGCTTATATCAGTGTGACAAAAAAAGCAATTGGTTTGGCACTGCTGCAAGGGGACCATGTAATTGCTTTTGCAAGCAAGATGTGGTCTGATACTGAATTAAGATATCCCAGGTTGGAGAAAAGTGCAGCAGCTCTGATGTTCTTGATAGAGAGACAAGGACATCTTCTTCAAAACAATCAGGTGCAAGTATTCATGAGACAAAATCCTTTCTCACTCCTTTTTGCAAAAAAGCAACCAAAGGCCAAATTGTGCAGGTGGGCTTGTAAGATCCAAGCTTATGATATTACTGTAAAGGTGGTAAAGTTGATCGAGAATCCCAGTTCTTATCTTCCACTTGTGTTGTTTGAGCATGAAGATCAAGATGGTTTATGTGTTGATGACAATCTAACAAACTTGATTTCTTCTGATGCAGAAAACATTGACTGGCAATTTGACATCAGAAACTATCTGGAGAGCAATGAGTTGCCTAAGAATTTGAGTGGCAGTCAAGAAAGAAGATTCAGGGACAAGTGCAAGAAATTCAGGCTAATTGAAGGGATCCTATGCAAAGTTGACAAGGAAGGAGTCTTGCTGAGATGTGTGGATGAAGAAGAGGCTAGAATGATAATTGAAGCATGTCATGAGGGAGTTTGTGGAGGACACTTTGCAGCAGATACAACTGCAAAAAAGATTATGAGGTCAGGATACTTTTGGCCTACTCTCTTTAAGGATTGTTATGAGACTATAAGATGCTACCATAAATGTCAGATTTTTGGTAAAAAAACCTTGTAGCCAGCTGCCCTGACTGCCATAACTTCCCCTGGACCTTTCCAAATGTGGGGGCTGGATTTTATAGGCCCCATAGACCCACCCTCTTCAGCTCAACACCAATTTATATTAGTTGCCACTGATTACTTTACCAAATGGGCATAGGCAATCCCCTTGAGAGAAGCCAATGCTCAAGCCACTGCAAGATTTCTGCATGAAAATATTTGTGCCAGATTTGGCATCCCTTTCAAAATAGTTTCTGATAGAGGCAGCCAGTTCATCAACCATATAATTGCATTACTTCTAGCCACCTTGAAAGTCAAACACACCAAGAGTTCATCCTATTACCCTCAAGGAAATGGCCAGGCAGAATCAACCAATAAGACTCTCAAATCTATCCTCAAAAAGACCATCAGTGTTTCAAAAAAGGATTGGCATTTAAAACTCCATGATGCACTTTGGGCATATAGAACTACCATCAAAATGGCTACAAAACACACTCCTTTCAGTTTGGTGTATGGGATAGAGTCAGTATTGCCTATAGAATTAGAGCTTCCATCACTCAGACTGGCTTATCAGATCAATTTGGAGATGGGTGATGCTCTAAAAGACAGATTTGTGAGATTGATGCAGCTTGAGGAGCATAGATATGAGGCTGAGAATGCAATAATGAGAAAAAAGGCTAAAGATATTGCAGCCTTCAAAGCAGCACACAAATTGCAGGGAGTCTTAAAAACAGGAGAGTTGGTGTTAAAGTGGAACAAAGCAAGGGAAGATATAGCATCCAAATTTGAGAATCCCTGGGAGGGACCATTTGAAGTGATAGGAACAGCTGGCAAGGATTCATATTGGCTGAAAGATATTGCTGATGGCAGAGAATTGATGAACCCTATCAACATTGTGCACTGTTGACCCTAAACCTGGCTTAAAGGTCAACCACAAGGAACCAATTCAAGTTTTCACTCAAATTGGGGTTAGAACTCCAGATCACTTGAGGTGATCAGTCTATGCAAGGAAATCCCAAAAACAAGTTCAAAAAGTTCGAGTTCTATACCTTTCCCATTTCCAAAAAATAGTACCTTTGCCAAAACAAATGTGGTGTCGAGATGCAGATCGATTTTTTAAGTCAGATGCAATAGACTTGGTCAAAAAAGTGGTAGTTAACCAACAGTTAAACCTCTGACCAAGTCAGAGACTTAATCTGTGAGTTATTCGAGCTCAAAGTGGGGTCAAATTTTGGTCAATAGAGGTCAAATGTAGAAAACAGTGATCAAAAATTGAGATTTGGAGTTGCCAATCATCTTTTTGAGAAATTCCCAAGTAGATAGGTTGCAATGATGCTAGGGAAGAGGGGCAATCAATCAAATCTTCATTTGGATATGTAAAAGTATTTTTTGTGGCTAGATTTGGCAAAATACAGTCAAAACTGTCCAAACCCGAGAGCATTTTTTTTGAATTTGAGCTATACTTGGTATTTTTGAATGATTCCAACTCCTTTGGACTGCACAGGTTCTAAGGATAGATGGCAAGTGGTCCAAAGGAATAGAAAAACACACTAGAATTTTCTGTAGACTATTTTGTAGCAAGAATTGTAGAATAATATATCAGAGATGGATTTGACAACTTGGCAATCGATTTGAATTGATATGGAAGTAAATATATCATGATAACAGAATATAAGGATGCTTCATAGCTTTAAATCACGGGAAAATAATCTTCTCAAGTCAATAAATAATTTTTGAAGGTAATGTCAATCAGATCTTGTGGATCCAATTGAGGAGAGCTCAAGAACTTCAAGGATCGCCCGGATCTTGCTCAGCAATGATCAATGTAGGATCTGAATACTTATGGGCCTTCGAATTTTTTTCTGTCTTCGTTTCCCATGTATATAGATTTAGATTTTAACGGTTCAGGCATCTTAGAGCTTAAATTTAGGCTTGATTGGATGCTTAGGGCGGGAATCTGAGAAGTAGGTAGTTTTTGAGTCCAAGGCTTCCATTCCGTGATTCGGCAGTTTCCAATTTTAGGGTTCTTCAACGTATTTTTTCCAGAATTTGCACGATACGGTGGTCGTATTTTTGGGAGTATAAACCAGGAATATGCTGTATTTAGCCATTTAGAAATGTTAGCCCATGGTTTCAAAGGGTGCCTTATAAAATAATTAGATAGATAGATCAATTGAGGAGATGGCAACCCTAATTTTTGAGGAATATGCTAGGCTTAGATACCATGTATTGGGATATTCCATAGGTAGCATGAATATTTAAGGCACAATGGTGGACAAAGCAAAGTGGTCATAAAATTCCAGGCTAGAAATGGGCTAGGGGTATTTATGAAGGTGTGATAAGAGTGGGAAAAGGGATATGAAATAAGGAGGCAAAAAGAATTAAGCAATCAAGGTGTGATTTGGCAAAAAAATGAACAAGGGAAAATATAAGCATAAGGGGAATATGACTAGGGAAATGGGGGTAAGAATATGGATAAAAATGACTAGGAGGTGGAATCTAATGCCATGGGATCTTCCAAACTTTTAACTTCCAATCTTCAAAAATTGTCTTCCAAACTTCATAACCCAGAATCTTCTAGAGCATATTCTTGACTAAGCACTTTGACCTTAAATAAAGTACCTCATGTGAGTTTTGAACCTGGAGCACTTGTTGTCTTGTAAAATGAACATCCTTTGACCTTCACATCAATGTTGACTACCAAGTCCTCTTTTGACTTAGCCTTCCTAACTTCAACAAATAAACCGTTCAATTAGTATGTTGCCCTTTGGGGGCAACATCTCGCCAAAACAAGAAAATGGCTGGTCCCCTCAGCCACAAGGGTCTTCAGCTTGGTACCAAGGTATCTAAGTGAGAATTATGGTAAAAAGAGAATGTAAAGTGCAAGTGCTGATGGAATGGGAGTGAATATGGTGGTGTGAAAAAGTGAGTGAGTGAGAAGGAGGTGAGAATGAATGTAAACATGGTAAAGTAGTGATGGGAATGGAATGTATGAGGGAGTGAGAAGTGCTGATGGAGTGCTGATGAGTGCAAGTGCTGATGAGTGCAAGTGCTGAGAAGTGCTGATGAGTGCAAGTGCTGATGGAATGGGGGTGAATATGGTGGTGTGATGAAGTGAATGAGTGAGAAGGAGGTGAGAATGAATGTAAATATGGTAAAGTAGTGATGGGAATGGAATGTATGACGTGATATGGATATGTAAATGTTTGAATCTCGCCAAAACACTTAAATTGCAGATATGATCTCTTACTTGCCATATGATATGTACTCACCTCATGACACTTTTTCTCCAGATTATGAGCTCCTAGGAATACATGGGACCAGGACCTGTACCAGTTTATGCTATTCAGAAGGAGAAGAAAAAAACAAAAATGGAGGATGCTGAGTGTCCTGTGGCAGATGTGAGAGCTGAGATGACCAAAGTATCAGAGGCTTTAGTCGAGGTAACCAAGCAACTTCAAGAGATGAAGAATTCCAAATTTGAAAAGAAGATTAATCCACCTTGTGCTCACTGTTCAAGAAATCATTCCTCTGATTACTTCTAGTATAGACCTTGTACAAAATGTGGTAAAAGGGGGCAATTTTGTAAGGAATGCCTATAAGTGCCTTTTGCAAAGCTGTGGGACATTATGAGGATAGGTGTAGTGTAAAAGAATATTTTGCTAGGCAGGAAAAATCTAACCCTAATGAGCAAAATGCTTCCATCAGATTTGTGCAGGAAATTGAAGAACATGAGGAAATTATGGCTGTGCATACTAGAGGAATGAACAATGTGTTGACCCTCAACCTAGCTTCAAAGGTCAACCACAATGAGCCAACTTGAGTTTGGACTCAAGTTGGGGTTAGGACCTCCAGATCACTTAAGATGATCACTATTTGCAATATAAATCTAGATAAGAATCCAAAAACTCAAAGTTTCATACCTTTCCCATTTCTAGAAAATGGGACCTTGACTCAAATTGGTGTAATAGTCGACAATGGATTAATTTTTTTTGGGTCAAATGCTTTAGACTGGCACAAAAAAGTTATGTAAATTCAATGGCGTAGTTCCTGACCAAGTCAGATCATAAATCTGAGAGATATTCAAGTTTAAATTGAGGTCAAAAGTTGGTCAATAGAGGTCAAACTGAAAAAACAATGATCATAAAAGGGGATTTGGAGTTCCTGACCACTTTTTTGAGAATTTCCAAAACCAATGTGTCACAATGATGGTAAAGAATGGAGCATGAAATCAAATCTCCATTTGGATGCTCAGAGGTATTTTTGCACTCGGATTTTGCAAAGTACAGTCAAGAACAGTTAAGAAAGAATGCAAGATTTTCTAACTCGAGTTGTGGATGGTATTTTTCGATTTTTTCAAAGCATATAGATCTCAGAGGTCTCAAGGATCAATGGCAACTGGGCCAAAGGCAATTGGGAGCATAGGGAATTTTACTGTAGAATTTTTTGAAAGGCAAAATTGCCAAAGATCATATCAGAGACAACTTCTTCAACTTGGCAACGAATTTTCATTGATGTGGAGATAAGTAGATCACAATAATAATGAATAAAAGTGTTTCAATACTTCAAATACTATAGGATATCAATCACAGGTCATAAAATAATTTTTAGAAAATAATATCAATCAAATCTTTGCAAATCTGATCGAGGAGTGCTCAGGACTTCAAGAATTCTTCAGATCATGCTCAGCATTGGTCAATGTTGAATTTGAGCGCTTCTGGGCCTTTGAAAAGTGTTTCAGTTGAATCCCCTGTATATAGTTCAGTTTTCAAATGATTTCCCAATCTTAGCCTTAATTTATGGGTTTATTCGATTCTTAGAGGGCGGGAAGATAAAAATAGATAAATTGCGAGGTCATTGGATCCAAATCCGGCATGATTTGAGCTGAGAGACTCAGTTTTAGGGTTCTTGGCCGTATTTTCGTGAAAATGGCGCGATACGGTCTCCGTATTTTCGAGAGTATATCCCAGAATATGTAATCTCGAATATAATTTGAAGATTGGATTGTAAACTGTATGCTTGACACGTGCTGAGATGCTTTGTGTAGGGAATTCTCGAACTTGCTTTTAACTTGTACAACTAGTGACTAATAATGTATGAATGGGAACGAGGGGGAGGATGGGCGGGAAGGCGCAGGTAGGGCAGCAGGGTTAGGCGGCTTCTTGCTGCCTCTCCAAATCGGCACTGCTGCGGTGGTGAGCGATCTTTCTATGTTCTCTGGAGCCAGGCAGGAGATCCTTATGGCGCTTTCGCATGGCTGGTTAAAGATGATGCGGTTTTCTCCAAGGTTTGATTATGCTGCAAATAGAACCAATTTCTTGCACATTTCAAGAGGGTATGTCTTGGATCTGGGTTGACCCAGGGGGAGGATTTCTTTGCATGACATAATCTTCTTTGGGTCCTCCGTATATATTTATTTTGGAGCAGGTCTGGCATCGTAGATTCTTCCTTTATCTTTCACACTCTTTTACTGGCAAAGAGTTTCAGATTATATCTGTAGACTGAAGAGGACATGGTAACCTTCTAGATTTCTTGAATTCTATATGCAGTAGATTCTTTGTCAGGGAGGTTGCATGAATTGCAATCTTGAGTAAGAAAGGAATTTCTCAAGAATGCGGTACTGTTGGAGATTTTTTTTTTTTTAGTCTAGCTAGGGATGAGCTTCTAGAGAATAGGCTTCGTGGTAAAAGGTTCCATGTCAGTTTTGCAATCTTGAGAATTTTCTGGGTGCCTCAAGTTTTTTTTATTCAGGTTAGTTCTTTGACAGACTGGATTTACAGGAATGGATTGAGATGATAATGCCGAGCTAGGGACATCCAAATGCGGAGTTATATTATGCACCGGGCTTTTGAGAGAGGAGTTTGGCGGCTGATCTTGTTCTAAGCCTAGCCAACTTTAGGATGACCGTATTTTCCCAACAATGCAGCATTTGAATCAAGATCCTTCTTTGGTTAACTTGTCAGATGCGTATCTTAGAGGGCAGTGAGCAGTGGCAACTCTTTGGAATAGTGTGGCAGGCTTTTCTACCTCAGTGGTTTAGAACCTCCAGGTTGCTTGAGGCAACCACTCTGAGTGCAAAATCCTGAGAAGAGTGCTCCAGTAGATGCTAACAACAGCTTTCCCTAAAGATAAAACAGTCTGCCTTGTCAAAATGCATGCCAAATGCAAACTAATGGGGTTTTGCTCATGATTCTTGATTCTAGAGCTGCAGAAGAGCTTGAAGGATGTTGGCAAAAAAGTCAGAAGGATTTTGATGAGAGCAAGCTTGTCAAATAAACAATCCTGACCAAGTCAATTTTTGGTCAATATCCCTGGCAGAGAGCTAGATTTCTGAACTCGATACAGGTGGCTCCTTTTTGAGATTCGAGGCTTCAAACACTTTCAAAAATGTCTACACACAATGTTCCTGAAGCCCGTAGCAGAAAGATATGTCTCTATTGGGAGTTTTGATTTTTTTTTTTTATATAACTGCCTGTCACAAGATATGAACAGCAGGAATAAATAGGTTTGCTGGATGTTTAAATGCACTTTTTTGCTTCTTTATGCAATATCTATGTCTGCCATGACCTTACCAATGAATTGGTAAATGTTGTTTGAGCAATATGCAGATGTGGAGCTAGACTTACAGCTCAATGGCCCTATGGTGCAGGCTTAAATTTATATCAATTAATCAAGCAAGTATTATGACCATCATATGCTTGTATTCAAGGTGTCTAGATGCAATGCCACTACTTCTGTATTCCTCAGAGTGATGTGTAAAGGCAAAATAATGCAAGGAGAATGACTTCTGTCACAAGATCGATAGGAAACACTCATAAATTTGACAACAAGGCTCGAATTTTCATTTAAATCAGGTTCACACAGGCAAACAATATCAATCCCAAGCTCTAAGTCTTGGGCACATGATCAAATAGGTATACAATCAAAGAAATAGCATGAGTTTGTCAGCAATTCATGCGAAATATCAGGTCTAGAAGGTAAAATCAAGCTCCCAATATGCAAGCCGGTCCTTCTTCAAGGTAATTAATCTCTTTTTCACCTCAAAGCCCTCGAAATTCTTCTAAGCACAAAAGCCCCTTCTAAAATTCCCATGTTTCGTCCCGTTCTTAGCTAATTCGGTTTAATCCTTTGTTTTTTTGCCTCTGCGATGAGTTCTTGGGATTAGACAAAACAATTCGGTAGGTCAGGGTAATGATTATGCAGTTGTTTCAGACGAATTAGACGGATCTTGGCATTTCCGGGATTTAGGGTTCTTGGCAATCTTGACGAAATATCCCACAGGCTGAATTTAAACTGGAAGCTCAAGGTATATAACAACAAATAAATCCATTATAATTAATAAATAATGTGTAATATCCACGTGGGCCTCGGTACCTCCACCGCCCCACACGCCTGGATATTCCACGTGGCAGGGGTGATTGGCTAAGGAATCTAATTTTGTTTGTGGGGGATTAGATAGGATTTTTTTTTGTAAAATAGGTTAAGGCACGATTCCCAAGAAGCTATGTTTGAGGGCCAAAATAAACGATTTTTTATTTCCTTTTTTTTGCAAAAAGGATCTTTTATGCTCTAGAAGATCTTTGGAATCTTTTTTTGCAAAGGAGCACTTTTGAATTTTGGCCTTGAAAAGGTATATATGGGAGGTGATGTGGCATGTGGGCATGATGAGTTGGCAATGTGAGGATGACATGGCAAACAAGGGTGATGAGGTGTCAAACAACTTGGCTAAGAACATTTTTTCTAGTCAAAACTTGGGATGAGGTGGACATGATGTGTGTGACATGTAGATGATGATGTGGAGGTGTTGGTGATGATGTGGCAAAATGATGTGTCTCCCTTATGGATTCAACCATGTAATTTGAAGAACTTTTTGCAAAAAAATAGTATTTCAATGGGGTGACACGTGCATGGTATGACATGGCAATGTGGATGACATGTATGGTGACTTGGCCTCTTTTGATCAATGCATATAATTTGCAATTTTCTAGGCAAATTTTGACTTTAAGTGCTTCCCTTAGAAATTTTGGCATTCTCTCTCATTTTTTGACTTATAGAGAGTGGAAGTTGACCTTTGACCATATGTATGACCAAGTCAAGTGGAATTTTGTGCTTCAATGAGATGGTGATGGCATGGCAAGTGTGTGGAATGTGAGTGACATGTAAAAGAGAAGTTTTGACTAGAAAAAATCTTCAAGGCCAATTTTGACTTGGGAGATGAAATGTAGGCATGGAACTTGGGATCTCATGAGCATGTCTTCATGGTGAAGGGTGTGGAGGGTGTAGGATCAGAATCAAAGAATGTAATTATGCCAAGAACTCAAATAGTAGCATCACATACCAAGAACTCTTCAAGGGGTCTTCAAATTTGCTTGATTCACCTTCATGACTTGCTTGTGTGACCTAAGTCAAATGTCCTTACCTTGCTCTTCAAGTCTTCAAAGTGTGCAAAGATGCATTCTCCTTGTGTGTCTAAGTTCAAATCAAAGGACGAGCATGAAAATATGAAATGTGTCTTGATCTTCCATGCTGCCATAGCATGGCAGCATTATGCCAGACTAAAAGAACAGGCCGGTCCCCCAGCCCCTTTCTTGTTGCTTGATAATCAGGATAGAACTCCAGCCAATTGCCAATATGAAGGTATGTTTGGCAATTCAATGGACCTGCAATGGATTGAAGACAAGTAGTGATGGCAAATTTCAGTATGATGTGAATATGAATATGGAGGTGATTCACAAATGAACCTGCATGACAAATGGAATCATTAGTAAGAATGTGAGCTGCTGGATGGACATATGACATCAGTTTGATGGATTTGGTAGAGATTTGAAGTGTTTTATGTGGAACAAGGGCAACTCTTGAGCAGATGAGTATGGAGTGTATGTATCGGGGGTGCACTGCAGTATGACAAAAAATCTGTTAGCACAAAATGAGTTCTTTGTTGTGGTAGGAATGGCAGCAACTATGTATATGATGAAGAATGAGGAGAAGTGAATGAGTAATGAGATGAATGACTGTAAATCCAGATGCTCCTCCATGGAATTCATGGCTTTAACAATATTAATACTCGATTTGAACCTTGACTAGATAGAGACCTGCACAAATCTTCTGCTCTTGCATCACTGGTGTGAATTAAAAAGACTAATTAATATCAATGCTAAAATTTGAAGACAAAAGCTACACACCTGAAATTCTTGAATTGTTTTTTGTCTTTTTCTTTTATTTTCTTTTTTACTTTTCTGCATATTAGTCAACCAAAGCAAACTGAACTAACCTACCTACAAATTTCAAATGCTCTTCAACTAAACAAGCTTAGGGCAACATGTTGTTGCTAATACCTTTTCAAATGTAGGACGTTGATAGGATTCAACAATTCTCTGCCATCAAGCACATCTTTTAGCCAATAAGAATCTTTTCCTGCTGTGCCAATAACTTCAAAAGGTCCATCCCAAAGATTTTCAAATTTGGATGCTATGTCTTCCCTTGCCTTATTCCATTTCAACACAAGCTCACCCGATTTCATAGTGCCTTGGAGTTTGTGAGCAGCCTTGAAAGCCGCAATATCCTTGGCTTTTTTTATCATGACAGAATTTTCTGCCTCATACCTGTGCTCTTCAAGCTGCATTAACCTCACACAACCTCATCCATTTCTAAGTTTATTTGGTATGCCAATCTCAATGATGGAAGTTCCAATTCAACAGGCACTACTGACTCTATACCATAGACCAAATTGAAAGGTGTGTGTTTGGTGGATGCTTTAATAGTAGTTCTATAGGCCCAAAGTGCATCATGGAGTTTTAGGTGCCAATCTTTTTTTGAATGCCGATAGTCTTATTTAGATTTGATTTAAGCACTTTATTGGTTGACTCTGCTTTATTGGTTGAGTCTATTTTTGATGTGTTTGACCTTTGGAGTAGCTAGCAAGGATGCAATGGTTTTACTGATGAACTGGCTTCCCCTATCAGAGACTACTTTGAAAGGCATTCCAAACCTAGCACATATGTTTTCGTGGAGGAATCTTGCAGTGGCATAGGCATTTGCCTCCCTAAGGGGAACTGCTTCAGCCCATTTGGTAAAGTAATATGTGGCTACAAGTATGAACTGATGCTGAGCTGAGGAAGGTGGATCTATTGGACCTATGAAATCTAAACCCCATGTCTGAATGGTCCTGGAGAAGTTATAGCAGTGAGAGGGGTTAGTTGCAATGTTCTTCTACCAAAAATTTGGCATTTATGACAGCATTTTGTAACATCATAACAATCTTTGAAGACTGTAGGCCAAAAATAACCTGACCTCAAGAATTTTTTGGCAGTTGTGTCAGTAGCAATTCACATATTCCCTCATGACACGCTTCAATGATCATTTTGGCTTCCTCATAATCAACACACCTCAGCAATACTCCCTCCCTGTCAACCTTGCATAATACATCCCCAATGAGCCTGAGTTTTTTGCACTTCTCTTTAAATCTCCTTTCTTGACTGCTACTCAAGGCACCTCGTTGTTTTCAATATAATTTCTGATCTCACATTGCCAGTCCAAGTTTTTTGCATAAAAAGCAACCAAGTCAGTAACACAATCAACATCATTCAATCCATCTTGGTCCTCGTGTTCAAATAGAGCATACGGTAGATAGGCACTGGGATTTTCCACTAAATTCACAACTTTGACAGTCATATTATAGGCTTGAACTTTACAAGCCCATCTACACAACTTTGCTTTAGGTTGTTTCTTTGCAAAAAGGAGAGACAGAGGATTTTGCCTCATATAAACTTGAGTTTGGCTGTTTTGTAGCAAATATCCCTGCCTTTCTATCAAAAACATCAGAGTAGCTGCACTCTTTTGCAGTCTAGGATATCTTAGCTCAGTATCAGACCATATCTTGCTGGCAAAAGCAATAACATGGTCTTCTTGCAGTAATGCAACACCAATTGTCTTTTTGGTAACACTGATATAGGCTTTGAAAGACTTTTCTAGATCTGGGGGCTTCAACAAGATAGAATGGCAGATGGCATTGATGATTTTATCAAAGAATTCCTGACACTCTTCATTCCAATCAACCAGAATATGCTTGCTTTCACTTTTGGAAAATTTCCCAACCTTTGTGAGGTTAGAAATTAGATTCATAGTGTGTGAGAAGTGAGGTACATACATTCTCAGAAAACTGGTCATTCCCATGAAGCTTTTTACCTGTTTGTGTGTTTTTGGAGGTGCTAGCTTCTTTAGAGCCTCAACCTTAGCTTCATCCACTTGAATGCCTTTTGTAGACACAACCTGTCCAAGCAATTCTCCTTTTGAACACAAAAAAGCACATTTCTTTGGGTTTAAGCTGACTCTCCCTTTTTTGCACAAGACAAATAACTTAGTTAGAACATCAAAATGATTTTTGAGGGAAGTTCCTAAGCAAAGATCATCCAAGAAGACAGGAAAAGCATTAGTAGGCATGTCCTTGAAAATGGTGTCCATAGCTCTCTGGAAAGTTGCAGATGCTTTCATTAATCCAAAGGGCATCCTTTTCATGGCAAATGTTCCCCATGGTGTAATGGATAAAGTCTTTGGCTGATCCTCCTCCTTTATGCTTATTTGGTTGAAACCTGAAAAGCCATCCAAGAAAGAATATATTTCCTTGCCTGCAACAACATGTAAGACTTCTTCTAAAAATGGCAAAGGGTAGCAATCTTTGATGGTAGCTTTATTCAAGTCCCTATAGTCAATGCAAATCCTTATAGTTTTATTTCTCTTTTCTACTGGAACAATGCAAGATAGCCATTTAGGGTTTACAATCTCTGCAATCACACCTACATCCTTCATTTTATGCAACTCCTCTTTGATTAGGCCTAACAAGAATGCATTAATTCTTCTGAGCTTTTGTACCACAAGTTTCATACCTTCCTTGATTTTTATCTCAAACTCACAGATCCTTCTATCAACACCAACCAACTCATCACAGTCCCAAGCAAAAATATCCTTCCAATCATCAAAAAAATTAGCAACAAAGGTGTTATCTTCTTCTTTGAACAAATCTCCAACATATAGAACTCTATCTAGGCCTTTCTTGTTCAATTTAACTTTTTTTACCTGTTTTTCCTCACTAGCATTGATTACTAGAATAGGATAGAGTCGTTGCAGGTCCTTTTTCTCCAGTTCTTCCTCTTGAATTGCTCCTTCAGCCAAGTGCTCGAGTATAACACTTTTGCAAAGTGCATCAGCTTCACCATTCTGTTCCGTTGGCACATGACAAAGCCTCCAAGTTTTGAAGTTCCTTAACTCTCCAATAGCTTGATCTCTAAGTAAGATCATCTCTTCATTTTTAGCCTGATCTTCTCCAAATATTTGCGTGCAAACAAGTTGAGAGTCTCCAAAGATAACAACTTCATTAATATTCAAATTCTTAGCCTCTTGGAGACCTGCTATCAGAGCTTTATATTCTGCCATATTTGAGGTTGTATTAGGAAAGATTCTGCCTACTTTTGCAAGCAATCTATTGGAGGAATCTTTGAGAATAGCAGCAGATGAGGCAACACTCAATCTTTTAGAAACACCACCATCAAACCATAAGTAAGCACAATCTTCTTGTTTTGGAAATGTCAGCTGAATGTGGAGCTCCAAGTTGGGTATTTGATCACTTGTATTTAATTCAAATTCCCCACATGGGTTTGACAACAACATTTCTTCTTCTATGAAATTTAAGGCCTCAAATTCACCCACTTTGTTGTATAATGTTACCTTTTTCTTACCATTGGAAATAGTGCATTCCCCTTTTGATCAAACAGGTCTGGCATCAACTGTAGAAAGCCATTTCCTTCCCAAAACCAAATCATAAATGTCTGATTTCTCTTCAATCCCTTCAAAAGCCACCACAACAAAGTTAGCTGCAACAATTATACCTTCAACATCAATTGGTACATTGCTGACTATTCCTACAGCGCTAATCTTTGTGTTTGAGAAAGATTTTAAGACCTTTGGAGCCTTCTTATCTATCTCAAGGCCACACAATCTCATGACAAGATGAGGCATAACATTCAGAGGTGATCCTCTATCCAATAGGACCTTGGTCAAGATTTTCTTGCCCATTCTGGCAACACAAGTGAAAGCCCCTGGGTCATAATCCTCCTGAGTAAGCATGTGCTCCTCAATATGATTAGTTAGAGCAAACTCACAAGCAGATACTCAAAATCCTCACTATCTTTATCCTTTCTCAAATATTTCTGGACAGGGGGAGGAGGTACAACCATATTATGATCAACTTCCTTGTGTTTTATAGCATTGATTTCCTCATTACCTCGTGCTGGCTCCTTTTCCTTTGCATTGTTCATTCCTCTAGTATGCACAACCATATTCTCCTCCTGTTCTTCAATTTCCTGCACAAATCTGATGGAAGCATTTTTCTCATTAGGCTTAGATTTTTCCTGCCAGCAAAGATTCTTTTACACTACACCTATCTTCATAATGTCCCACAGCTTTGCAAAAGGTGCACACAGGGCATTCCTTACCAAAATGCCCCCTTTTATCACATTTTGTACAAGGCCTATACTAGCAGTAATCAGAGGAATGAGAATTTCTTGAACAGTGAGCACAAGGTGGATAAATCTTCTTCTCAAATTTGGAATTCTTCATCTCTTGAAGTTGCTTGGTCACCTCGACTAAGACCTCTGATACTTTGGTAATCTCAGCTCTCACATCTGCTGCAGGACCCTCAGCATCCTCCATCTTTGTTTTCTTCTTTTCCTTTTGAACAGCATAAACTGGTACAGGTCCTGGTCCCATGTATTCCTGTTCATAATCTGGAAAAAAAGGATCATGAGGTGAGTGCATATCATCTGGCAAGTAAGAAATCATATGCAATTTCAGTAGCTTTAGTGAAAGCCTTATGTATTGTGTCAAACCCTTCTTGTTTTTGGATCTTGAGCATCTTCCTGTATATCCTTGGTCTATTGCTTAAACCTCTGATAAAAGATGCCACAAGATGCAAAGCATGGTTAGGAACTTGATTAATCTTGACACTTGACAAGATAAAGATTAAACCTTTACACAAATTGGTGAACACTCTCACCATGCTTTATATGAAAGGTTTGCAGTTCAAAAATCAAATCCTGAGGATCCAAGGGCTTGCCAAACCTTGACAAGAATTTCTTGACCAATTAATCCCAAGAGTTAGCTCTTAAACTCATAACATACTCAAGACAAGCTCTAACCTCATCATTCTTGAAACATTTTTTAAACTCAGAGAATTTGCAAGTGTCCATATTCTTGGTAATACTCCTCAAAAGTCTTTAGAAAATTGTTAGCATTCATGCTTGGATCAAAAGTAGAAACATGAATTGGCATATTCAACTCAAAGTAATGACAAGGCATACCTGAGTTTGCTTGTATAGTCACAGTAGGTGCTGCAGCAGAGGCTTCATGATTCTCCTGTGCTTCAGCATGCTCTGATGCTTCATTATAGTCCTCCTAGGAGCCATGAGTTCAAACTCCATGAAAGTGATCTCGGTAGAACCTCCAAAATGTTGAAGGTGTTCCTGGCAAAACCTTCAACCTCAGTGGTTTAGAACCTCCAAGTTGCTTGAGGCAACCACTCTAACTGCAAAATCCCAAGAAGAGTGCTCCAATAGATGCTAACAACAGCTTTTCCTAAAGATAAAAAAAAGTCTGCCTTGCCAAAATGCATGCCAAATGCAAACTAATGGGGTTTTGCTCATGATTCTTGATTCTAGAGCTGCACAAGACCTTGAAGGATGTTGGCAAAAAAGTCAGAAGGATTTTGATGAGAGCAAGCTTGTCAAATAAACAATCCTGACCAGATCAATTTTTGGTCAATATCCCTGGCAGAGAGCTAGTTGTTAAAAAAGGCTAGAGATCTGGCTGCATTCAAAGCTGCACATAGAATACAGGGTACTTTTAGGGAGGGAGAGCTTTTCCTTAAGTGGAATAAGTCAAAGGAAGATTCAGCTGGTAAATTTGATAATATTTGGGAAGGACCTTTTGTGGTGCTGGAATCTGCAGGTACCAACTCTTATTGGCTACAAGAAGTTGCCTCAGGAATGCTATTACCAAATCCTATCAACATCTTGCACTTGAAAAGGTACTGGGACCAGCATGCTTGTTTGTCCCTCTTTTTGCACTAAAAAGTTCAAAGATCTATAATAGAAGTAGAGTAGTTAGATCAATTTGACTTTTGTTATGAGCACATTACTTTGATAAGTTAGTTTTATGTTTGTAGGTTGGGCTGACCAGAAAACAGTATAAGTGATCCGAAGGAGAGAATGATTACTAATGTTTTACCAAGTGTCATATGCAAGAGCATCCTTCTTCCATCTCTATTCATCTGTCTTAAAGTGCTCCTACCACCCATTCAGCCTTCTATTCTTTCTTCCACATCTTAATAGCACTCTGCAAATTCATCTTCACCATCATAGCAGAGTTGCAAGGGTTTGAGATTAACTAGTGTGTGTGTTTCCATAACAGGTGCATCCTTTCTCCATCTATATTCATCTGTCATAAGTGGTCCTGCTATTCAATTAGACTCCTTATTCTTGTTTTCATTCCCCCCCAAAAAAAAGCACTCTGCACTTCAGCTTCGCCACCATAGCAGAGTTGCAATTTTTGAAGATCAAGGAGAGACATACATCTTGTTTTGGCGAGATCCCAACACTTGCACATTCACTCCATCCTCATATACTCCACATACTCCATTCACATCACCACCCTATCACATTCACACTCATTCTCATCTTTTTCCACTCACCATATCCCATTCACATCACCCTATCACCACATTCATACTCATTCCATCAACACTTGCACTTTACACTTTCACTCCATCATGATCTCACTTGGACACCTTGGTACAAAACTGAAGACCCCTCTATGTATTCACTTTTGACATTGTATGGCTGAGGAGACCAGCCATTTTCTTGTTTTGGCGAGATGTTGCCCCCAAAGGGCAACATACTAATTGTGGTCTATGCATTAAAGCTAGGTTAAGTCATTTTGGAATACTAGGTCAAAGTTTGGAAGAGCTTGGTAGCCAACATTGATGTGGAGGTCAAAGGATGCTTACCTTCCAGGTCAACAAGTGCTTAAGTTAAAAGTTCACAAGAGGTACTTTATTTGAGGTCAAATGCTTAGTCAAGAATATACTAGAAGAATCTGGGTTATGAAGTTTTGAAGACTGTTGACCCTCAACCTGGCTAGAGAGTCAAACACAAGAAGCCAACTTGAAATTATGTTCAAGCTCGGGTTAGAACCTCCAGATCACTTAAGATGATCAGTCTATGTAAGAATTTTTTAGAGAAAAAGCTCAAATGTCAAATGTTCATACCTTTCCCAATTCAGAAATAAGGGGTCTTTACTCAAATCGATGTAGCTGGCATAGGTGAGTTGATTTCTGAGGTCAAATGATTGTGATTGGTGTAGAAAAGTTATAGGCATGCAGTGGAAAAAATCTTGACCAGGTTTGAACTCAAATCTGTGAGATATTCAAGCTCAAAGTTGAGTCAATTTTTGGTCAATACCAGTCAAAACTACAGACAGATCTCATAATTTTGGAACTTGAGTTGCAGGGGAAAGTTTTGAGAAATTTCAAAACCAAGGTGATGTATAAGTCTCAGGGATGTGAGGCAAACAATCAAATCTTATTTTGGATCACTAAAACTATTTTTTTGGCACTATTTTGTGAGTAACAGTAAAAAATCATGGCAGACAGAATGTAAAAAATTGTAACTTGAGTTTGGGAGGGCCATTTTTCGAACTTTTTGTGCACACAGGTGCAAATATAGCTGGGGATGAAGGGCAAGTAGGTCAATAATACTTTGGGACACTCGGGAATTTTCTGTAAAATATTTTGAGACAAGAAATTGCTAAGAAAAAAATATCAGAGATAGTTTTGTCAACTTGGCAGTCAAATTGTATTGATATGAAGGTAAGTAAATCTCAATAACATCGAATAATGATACTTCAGGTCTTCAAACACTGTAAAATAGCCATCATAGGCCATAAAATGATTTTTCAAAGATAATGTCAACCAGATCTTTGCAAATCTAGTCAAGGAATGCTCAGGGACTTCAAGAACTCTTCAGATCATGCTCAGCATTGATCAATGTTGAATTTGAGTGCGTCTGGGCCTTCGAAAATCTTCTGTCAATGTTTCCCCGGTATATAAGTTTAGATTTTATGGTTCCGGCATTTTAGGGCTTAAATTTAGGCTTAATGTGATGCTTAGGAGCGGGAATACAAAAGTAAATAGTTTTCAAAGCTTAAGGATTCCATTCCGGCGTGATTCGAGCAGATTTTCAAATTTAGGGTTGAACAACAGTATTTTTCCAAGAATTTCGCGATACGGTGGCCGTATTTTCCAAGGTATAAACCTGGAATATGCTGTATTTTGCAATTTTAAGAATCCTTGGCTATGGTTTAAGATATCTCCTACAAAATAATTGAAGGGTTGATCATTTGGGAAATGGAATTGGATCATTTGGGCAATGGGTAGAAATTTTGATGCCTTTGGGACATGCTAGGTTCAAGCAACATGGTTGGAATACTCCATGGGAACACACGTGTGATGTGGGCACTTATGGCACGATAGTAAGTGAGACATGGGGGTGTAGAAGTTTGCAAAAGGGAAGTTAGGCTAGAGATATTGCAAGGGTGTGGCATACAAAAGAGAAAATAAGGCAAGAAATATGAAAGACAATGGAAAGGATATTTCAAGGGGGGATAAGGTACATTAGAAAAGAAAAGGATTAAGCTCAAGGTATGGTGTGGGGGAATAAAGGAAAATGACTAGGAAGTCATAAAAATGAGATATGAATATGGAAATGGATAAAAATGGCTAAATGTGGAACTAAGTACCATGGGGTCTTCCAAACTTTAACTTCCAATCTTCAAAAAACATCTTTCAATCTTCTTAACCCAGAATCTTATAAAGCATGTCTTTGACTGACTTTGACCTCAAATGAAGTACCTCTCATGGAAATTGACCTTGAGTATTTGTATTGACCTTGAAGATAGATATTTTTGACCTCCACATCAATGTTGACTACCAAGCTCTTCTTTGACTTAATCTTCCTAGCTTCAATGCATAAACCAACAATTAGTATGTTGCCCTTTGGGGGCAACATCTCGCCAAAACAAGAAAATGGCTGGTCCCCTCAGCCATATTATGCCAAAAGGAGTGTATAGAGGGGTCTTCAAACTATGCCAGAGTGTGCAAATGAGAACAAGGTGGTGCAGAGGGTAGGGTGCAAATATTGATGAAATGAGTGTGAGTGTGGTGATGTTGTGGTGGTAATGAGATGAAATGAGTGTAATGAGTATGAATATGGTAGTAATATGGTATGAATAGAGTGTGATGAGTGGATAAGGATGAAAATAAGTATGAGGATGATAAGGAGATGATGTGAATGAAGTGTGAAGGGTGTAAGGAGATAAGATGAATGTGCTAGTGCTGAGATCTCGCCAAAACAAGAAAATGCATGTCTTTTCTTCAAAAAATTGCAACTCTGCTATGGTGGTGAAGCTGAAATGCAGAGTGCTTTTTGGGAATGAAAATAAGAATGAGGAGTCTAAATGAATGGTGGGACCACTTATGACAGACGAGTATAGATGGGAAAAAGATGCACCTGTCATGGAAACACATAAACAAGTTAATCTTAATTCCTTGCAACTCTGCCATGATGCTGAAGCTGAATTTGCAGAGTGCATGTTTAGGGGAATGGAATGAAGAATAGATGGCTAGATGGAGGGTAGGACCACAGTAAGGCAAATGAATGTGGATGGAAGAAGGGTGCTCCTGCAGATGACACTTGGCAAATCATTAGTAGAGATCCTTGTCTTGGACTTGTTTGATAGTATATCCTTTACTCTGGCTAGCTGCAAACATGAACTCAATGAAAACATTAATTCTAGAAATCAAGGCAAAGTGAAATCTAACTTATCTAATCTTAACTCTAATTCTAACTTATTTAAGTTCTAGAGCATAAAAAGGGACAAGCATACATGCTGATCCCAGTACCTTTTCAGGTGGATAATATTGATGGGATTTGGAAGTGGCACCCCTGAAGTTAATTCCTTCAACCAATAAGAATTGGTACCTGCAGGTTCCAACACCTCATAGGGACCTTCCCAAATATTTTTAAACTTACTAGCTGAATCTTCCCTTGATTTATTCCATTTTAGAACTAGCTCTCCTGTCTTGAAAGTCCCTTGTATTTTATGAGCAGCTTTGAAAGCAGCCAAATCCTTGGCTTTTTTTAGCAGATTGGCATTCTCAGCTTCCAATCTTTCCTGCAAGGCATATTCAAAGGGTAAACATAGCTTGTGAGCTAACCTTAGAGATGGGAGCTCAAGCTCAACTGGAAGCACAGATTCAATGCCATAAACTAAGTCGAAGGGTGTATGAGTGGTTGCTGCTTTAATAGTGACCCTATAAGCCCAAAGAGCATCCACCAATTTGAAGTGCCAATCCTTTTGATTGTCATCCACTGTCTTATGCAAAATACCTTTCAAAACTTACATTCTAAGAAAACTAGTCATGCCAATAAAACTTTTAACTTGCTTCAAATTCCTAGGGGGTACCAGTTTTTTGAGAGCTTCAACCTTTTCTTGTGCCACTTGTATACCATTATTGGACACCTCATGCCCCAAAAGTTGCCATTTGGATGCAAAAAAGATACATTTCTCTGGATAAAGGTTGACTCCAGAATCCCTGCACAAAGAGCATATTCTTGCAAGCAATTCTAGATGATCATTAGAATGAGATCTTAGACAAAGATCATCTAAGTAAACCCTGAATTCTTGAGGAGACATAGGCCTAAAGATAATATCCATAGCTCTTTGGAAGGTGGCAGGTGCATTCATTAATCCAAAAGGCATCCTTTTCATTGCATAAGTTCCCCAAGGGGTAATAAAAGAGGTCTTTGGCTGATCTTCCTCTTCAATGCTAATTTGATTGAATCCTGAAAATCCATCTAAGAATGAGTACACCTCTTTTCCTGCTACAGCATATAAGATTTCTTCTAAAAAAAGCAAAGGGTAACAGTCCTTGATGGTGGCTTTGTTGAGATCTCGATAATCAAATGCAAATTCTTAAAGCACCACTTTTTTTCTCTACACGCACAATGCAAGATACCCATTCTGGATTAATGATTTCAATGATAACACCTGCATCTAGCATTTTATCCAACTCATCTTTGAGCCCCATCAATGAAGCATTAATTCTTCTCAGTTTTTGAAAAACTAGTTTACAACCTTCTTTGATCTTAATTTCAAATTGACATACCTCAGTTTTAATACCAGTGAGCTCAGAATAATCCCAGGCAAGTACATCCTTCATTTCTTCAAAAAACATTTGTATGTTCTCCCTATTTTGATATTCAATCAAATCTCCAACAAACAGGGTTCTAGTCTTACCATTTTTTGTGATTGCAATCTCTTCAGTGTCCTTTTCCTCTGATGCATTAATGGTTAAAATAAGACAGAGTGTTTTTATCTCACTAGCATCAAGATCATCTTCTGGAATAGCTCCCTCAGTTAAATGTGACATGAGAGTCTCTCTCTACATAAAGCATCAGCTTCCAAATCTTTCTCCATCTATAACATCCACATCTTAACAGCACTATGCAAATTCAGCTTCACCATCATAGCAGAGTTGCAAGGATTTGAGATTAACTAGTTTGTGTGTTTCCATGACAGGTGCACCCTTTCTCCATCTATATTCATCTGTCATAAGTGGTCCTGCTATTCATTTAGACTCCTTATTCTTGTTTTCATTCCCAAAAAGCACTGTGTACTTCAGCTTCACCACCATAGCAGAGTTGCAATTTTTGAAGATCAAGGAGAGACATACATTTTCTTGTTTTGGCGAGATCTCAACACTTGCACATTCACTCCATCCTCATATACTCCACATACTCCATTCACATCACCACCCTATCACATTCACACTCATTCTCATCTTTTTCCACTCACCATATCCCATTCATATCACCCTATCACCACATTCATACTCATTCCATCAAGACTTGCACTTTACACTTTCACTCCATCATGTTCTCACTTGAACACCTTGGTATAAAACTGAAGACCCCTCTATGTATTCACTTTTGACATTGTATGGCTGAGGGGACCAGCCATTTTCTTGTTTTGGCGAGATGTTGCCCCCAAAGGGCAACATACTAATTGTGGTCTGTGCATTAAAGCTAGGTTAAGTCATTTTGGAAGACTACGTCAAAGTTTGGAAGAGCTTGGTAGCCAACATTGATGTGGAGGCCAAAGGATGCTTACCTTCTAGGTCAACAAGTGCTTAAGTTAAAAGTTCGCAAGAGGTACTTTATTTGAGGTCAAATGCTTAGTCAAGAATATACTCTAGAAGAATCTAGGTTATGAAGTTTGGAAGACATCTTTTGAAGTTTGGAAGACCCCTGTATACATGGCACCAAATCTTGGTTCTTTCCCTCTCCCCTATTTCCATACTCACATCTCATTCCCATTTACCTTTGTTTAACCATTGAGCCCACTTTTTCATGGCCATAAAATACCATTGTTTGTCTTCTCATTACTCCTTTTTCTTGCAAATATCCTTAGCCCAACTTTTCATTTTTACCATTGCCTCACAATTTTTCCATTTCCTCATGGTCCATTTTCCATTTTCCTATGAGCTCTCATGTATACACGTGTCTCCATGGTATATCCCTGCCTTAAGACCTAAAGATGCTCTAGAATATTCTATGGTCCTTCCCAAGTTGTGAAAATTTCCCATGGTTTCAAAAATCTCCAAGAGTCCCTTGATCATTTTTAGAGAACTCTTTAAAACCACGTTCGAATATCTTTAAAAGACCAAAATATGGTCATCAAAAGACATAAGATTCCCAAAAGTTTCTGTAACGGACCTAGGATTTTGAGGTACATTGTTGAATTATTTTATTAAAGGATGCAAAGGAATAATAATACTATGCATGCAGAGTATATATCGTATATGTAGAGATTATACGGATAAATGTACTGGAGGATAGCAATAAATACAAGTACAGTGAATAGTGAGCATGTGATGGTGAAGCATTTGGAAGACGATAGATTGCAGTCGAATTGCTGAAGGAGCAGGGTGTGAGCAATACTTTGGGAGCGTGTTGGAGTGCAGAGGAAGCAAGCGGGATTCCAGGCGGGGATCAAGACTTACACCTGGGGTTTTCTAGTGTAGTATCTTTGTGCTTGTTTTTAGTTCTTGTTATGCATCTAGCATGGGATTAGAATTGGATTCTATGAGCATGGTTGAGAACATGAACGCACGGCTTATGGATTTTAGTGTTGAAATAATTGGGCTTGCATGGCTGGCTGGTAATGAATATTTTTCCTGGAATTTTCCTTCATAGTAATAGTAATAGTTGTAATTGTTAGCTGTAATTGTAATCTGTGATAGAAGAACCTGGGATGGGTTAGATCGGGCATAATGTTTGAAGAATGGATTAGAACTAAAGTGATGAGGCCAGAACTGGCAAAGACGACAGTATTTTTCTTGCATGCTGCTGGAAGAACGGCATGATCTTGCCGAGTTGGCATGCTGTAAAAGCATGTGAATCGTCCTGAAATGGGCCGATTTGGCCTTAGGGAGGCCGAAATGGAGAAATAATGCAGGTTCAGGAAGATTGGAGTAAGATTTGGCTGTGAATATCATAATCTTGGCAGCCAGGAACTGGCCTGAAACCACTCGATTTGCGCCATAAACTGGTCGAAATGGCCAGAAACCTTCCTTACCAGCAAAATCGGGAAGCTTTGTGGGCTCTTCATGCTGAATCGATGGCCTGGAAGCCAGATCTGTGAACTGCAGTTTGAGGCCGCGTTCCTGTAAATGCACATTAGGGTTAAATGGAAAAGTTAATAGTTACTTAGCAAGGAAACGTAATAATATAATAAGGAAAAGAAGTATTGGTAACCATTAGCAATTGTTAAAGTTAAGAACTAAGTTAGAAGGCTAGGAAAATGTAAGAATTGCTGCCAATCGACCTCTTCAGCATGCTGTTTTTAAACAACGGAAGAATAGTTAGGCTCTTTAAAAGTATTATGGTGTTATGTTATTAATAAGTTAAAGTTTAATTTAACAATGTTAAGGAAGAGAAAACTAGTAAGAATTGGCTATGCTAGAGGTTATGAATTAAGAAGGCGGAGGTAATGGGTGGAGAATGGGCGCCAAAATCATTAAATTAATTAGCAGAGATATGGAAGCATTAGATAATGGTTTTGAATAAGATGATTAACTTAGTCGAACATTGTGAGTTGCTAAGGAATGCTTTTATGTTAATTAGGGTTGATGATTATATTTTGTGTTATGATGGTTGTAATAATTTATATGGTCTGTGGTTGGGTTTCTTAGTTGCATGAAATGTGTATTATAGAATTTCTTGAATTATATAGGGCAGAACTCTTTGATATAGACCTCTGGGGCCGGAGTCTAGGTGCGATGGTCTAGACTCGCAGTTTTTGCACAGTGCTATGTTAATGGTATTATTTGAACATCGGGCGTTGGTACCGTATGGTACAACGTCATGCACAGGTGTGTACACACGTGGTTACCCCGCCTCTATGTCACTGGCCTGATCAGCCGAGTTGACCTTGCTCAGACCCAGAGGAATATTGGTTGCAACGTTGATGCTATGATTGCCTGGTTATTATACATGTGGCCTAGAATGTTGGAATTAAGTTGCAATGGTCATGCTTGGTATAATTATGCATTGTGGTTATGCTTGTTGGACGAGTAACTTGGATTGCAGGGGCGAGGCTACGGTAAGGCTGAGTTATTGCTCTAGGTTAATGCTTTGTGGTGATTGATGCTAGATATGTCCTAGATACCCGATCCCCACTTAGTCCGTGTGACTAACCCCGTGGTTGATGGTGTAAGCAGAGGTGCGAGATGCTCCAGAAAGTAGCCAAGCTTCGGAAAGGCGAGAGTAGAATTGTGTGGATTGCTATATAATATACTTGACTATTGTTACCATTATTATTATGTATCGGCTGGAAGCTATAATTATTTAAAAACTTTGGTTGTTGTGTGGGGTTTTGCTGAGCAATGGCAAGTATAATTTTTGGGACCCTAGAGCATGTATAAAGATTAGATTCTTTACCTAAGTATGCATGTGGGTAAGTACACCCAACGGTAGAGATTGATGGGATCTCCAGTTACCGCGAGGTTAACTGGCCAGGCCCGTCACAGTTGGTATCAGAGCAAGTTTCTGGTTAGTGGATTATGAGATTTTTTATTATTGATGATATTTGCTATGGTTCCAGATTCTTGTAGAGATGAGTTCCCCAGGAGGATCTGCACAGGCTAGTGGAGCTGGGCCTAGTGGAACCCCTGATGTAACCGATATCTTGCAGGCTATCCAGCAAGTGTTGCAGCAGAGTGCGTCGCAACAAAAGACAGCCGCTGACAAGGCAGTGGAGAAGGTGTTGAAGGACACTAAGAGGGAAGTATTGTTGCCCCCAAAGGGCAACATGCTAGTTGTGATCCATGCATTCAAAACTAGGTCAACTTATCTTGGAATACTAGGTCAAAGTTTGGAAGATTCTTGGCATTCAATATTGATGTGGAGGTCAAAGGATGTTCATTCTTCAAGTCAACAAGAGCTTAAGGTTCAAAACTCACATGAGGTACTCTATTCAAGGTCAAAGTGCTTAGTCAAGAATATGCTCTAGAAGATTCTGGGTAAAGAAGTTTGGAAGGCATTTTTTGAAGATTGGAAGTTCAAAGTTTGGAAGACCCCATGGTATTTTATTTCATTCTCTAAGCCATTCTTACTTGCTTCTTGAAATTTCCTAGCCTCCTTTCCTATATTTATGCTCCCTTTTGTTCACTCTTGCATTTGCTCCCTCATACCTATTGCCTATTTCCTTGTCATGCTCACCTTGCCATAACTACCATTTTGCTCAAATCCTTTGCCAATTCCTCCAAATGTCACTATTCAAAAAACTTCAAGTCCTTGTTGCAAAGTTATTATTTCCCTCTTTTGCATTCTTATTCTTACCTTCCTACTAGCCCTTAATGATCTCTTTTACCTCCATTCCCACCCCATCATGCTCTCTTTGGTATACCCTAAACCTTGTCAAAAGATGCCCTAAAGATTCTATATCCCTTTGCACGTGTGGATATCCTTCCCCATGGTTGAGAAGTTATAATCTTTTTAGGTATTCCATGGAAAATGCCTTGAAACCATTAGCCAAGTTTTTTAAGTGGTCAAATACGGCATATACAGGGCATATTCCTTCAGAAATACGAAATCGTATCGCGCAAAATATGCGAAAATACAGCTGAACAACCCTAAAATTGGAAACCCAGCTCGAATCACGTCATCCCGCGCTCCATTCTCCCTGCAACCAATCTATTCTTGGATTCCGGAACTTAAGCAACAATTTAAGCCTAAATTTATCACCCGAAACTACTGGAACCGAAATTTGAAACTATAAACAGGGGGAACACAATCTCGACATTTTTGAAGGCCCAGAAGTATTCATATCCTACATTGATCATTGCTGAGCAAGATCTGGACGATCCTTGAAGTTCTTGAGCTCTCCTCAACTGGATTCACAAGATCTGGTTGACATTACCTTCAAAAATTATTTATTGACTTGAGAAGATTATTTTCCTGTGATTAAAAGCTATGAAGCATCCTTATATTCTGTTATCATGATATATTTACCTCCATATCAATTCAAATCGATTGCCAAGTTGTCAAATCCATTTCTGATATGTTATTCTACAATTCTTGCTACAAAATGTTCTACATAAAATTCTAGTGTGTTTTTCTATTCTTTTGGACTACTTGCCATCTATTCTTAGAGCCTGTGCAAGCCAAAGGAGTTGGAATCATTCAAAAATACCAAGTATAGCTCAAATTCAAAAAAATTGCTCTCGGGTTTGGACAGTTTTTTACTGTATTTTGCCAAATCTAGCCACAAAAAATACTTCTACACATCCAAATAAGGATTTGATTGCTTGCCCCTCTTCCCGAGCACCATTGCAACCTATCTACTTTGGAATTTCTCAAAAAAATGATTGGCAACTCCAAATCTCAATTTCTGATCACTGTTTCCCACATTTGACCTCTATTGACCAAAATTTGACCTCACTTTGAGCTCGAATAACTCACAGATTAGGTCTCTGACTTGGTCAGAGCCTTTACTGTTGGTTAACTACAACTTTTTTGACCAAGTCTACTGCATCTGACTTAAGAAATCGATCTGCATCTCGACACCACAATTGTTTTGGCAAAGGTACTATTTTTTGGAAATGGGAAAGGTATAGAACTCAAACTTTTTGAACTTGTTTTTGGAATTTCCTTACATAGACTGATCACCTCAAGTGATCTGGAGGTTCTAACCCCAATTTGAGTGAAAACTTGAATTGGTACCTTGAGGTTGACCTTTAAGCCAGGTTTAGGGTCAACATTTTGGAGGTTCTACTGAGATCTTCCTGGATCTCAGAACTCATGGCTCCAAAGCAAAAAATTTCCAGCAGAATCAGAACCATTGGAAGATGTTGATGTATCAGATCATTGCAGAGAGAGGTCATTGCCTTCAAGCTTCTCAGCTAGCTTACTTCAGAACATGCCATACCAGTTTGAGTTGAATGTCCCTGTTCCTTTGCCTACCTTTGATTCCAGTATGAGTGCTAACCACTTTTTGAGAATATTTGAAGACTATTACAGGGATTGTGGTTTCAAGAAAGGATGCAGGCTTTCAGAATTTGAAAAATGTTTCAAAGATGGGAGTGAAGCTGGTGCTTGGTTAACTTATGAAAAGTTGATGGGTACCACCTCATGGGATGAACTTGTCAAGAAGTTTCTGGATAGATTTGGTAAGTTAGCTGCTCCACAAGATTTGGTTAATGAATTGCAAGGTTTTTCTATACATGCAGGAGAAAGTGTGAACCAGTACAAGGAAAGGTTTAGTACATTCATGAGCAGGTGTCAAAAAGCACAAATCACCATCCCAACTCTGTTTTTAGTTACTGCTTTTATTAATGGTCTGCAAAGAAGACCAGATATCCAAAAAGATTGCTCAAAATCCAAGCTGCTGAAGGGTTTGATTCCATATACAAAGTCTTTGCCAAAACCACTGATCTAACCCAGATGCTTTCTACTTTGCCTGACAAGCACCATGCTCCTCATCATAATCATGACCCGTTTTACCCTGATGTTACTGATGCACATTATGATCATCACCCTTCTATTCCAGTCTATGCCATACAAAAAGAGAAAAAGAAATCTAAAGAGGAGGAAGCCAATTCTCAAGTTGCAGAGGTCAAGTCAAACCTATCCAAGGTCACTGAAGCCTTAGCAGAAATAACTAAACAATTGGTTGAACTCAAGGCTGCAAGAGCAGGTAAAACTTACCCTGAATGTATTCATTGCAATAGGAATTCTCACCCATCAGAAATATGCTATTGGCAAGTGTGCCCCAAATGTAATAGAAAAGGCCATTTTGGAAAGGAATGTCCTGTTTGTTCTTTTTGTAAAGAGGTTGGCCATACTGATGCTAGGTGTGCTGTTAAGGAATATTTTGCTAAACAGGAAAAAGAGAAGAGACCAGAGTCTAAACCCCCTGTGAGATTTGCTGAACCAAGCACCTCTATAAGATTTATTCAAGCTACAGAAGTTCCTAAATCTGAAGAAGTTATGGTGGTGCAAACTAGAAGCATGAATGAAGCTCAATTACGTGCTGAACCAGGTAGGCATTCTACTACCAGCCCGTGCCACACTGTGAATGGAATCACACCTTTCAGATCATAGCTCCACCCCCTCAACAAAAATATGGTAAGAAAGATCAAGACTTTGATGAGGTTGATGTTTTGCTTAAAAATTCCAAGGTGAGTGTGGATCTCTTTACTTTATTAAAGATTGCACCTAGTTACAGGAAAAGGGTACTTCAACAAACCAATAGTGAGGTATTAAATGCTTGTGTGAATTTTACTGATGCCACTGACCTTATTCTAGCACAGCATGAAGAAGACCCTGGAGCATTCACATGTTCAGCTGCTTTAGGAGGGTATACCTTTTCTAATGTGTTACTTGATGGGGTTCTCCCCTAAATATCATGCCATATCATATTATGAAGAAGTGTGGTTTCGAGGTGGATAAGAAAGCTTCTATGTTATTCAAATCTTTTTATAATGCTAAGATTTCTCCTATTGGTGTGGTGACTAAAGTGCACATTATCTGTAAGGCATAAGCGTAGCTGCTAACTTTATTGTGGTGGCTTTTGAAGATATAGGAGATGAATCTGATATTTATGACTTACTTCTAGGGAGGAGATGGTTAGCCACTGTGGATGCCAGGCCAGTCTGGTCTCAAGGGAGATGTACCATCTCCAATGGCTCTCAGACTGCTACAATTTATAACCAAGAGGGCTCCTATGACTCCAAGGAAGAGGTACATTTTATTAAAGAAATGCTAATTGAAGAGCCTTTGGGATCTTACAGGGTAAAAAATATAAAACCAAGAAAATATGAAATGGTTCCTCTTATTATGGAAAGTGCACCTCCCAGCATACAAGGACCAACAGGGTTCTTATGGTTTGATGGAGGTATTTCTAAAAAACTAAATGTTGCATCATCTGCTGCCATTTTGAAAGACTCTTCTCACAAACTCTTAGCTAAAGTAGGAAGGATCTTTCCTCAAGTCACCTCTAATGTGGCAGAATATAAGGCTTTAATTGCAGGTCTCCAGGAAGCTAAATCTATGGACATTGCCAATATTCACATTTATGGTGATTCACAATTAATATGCAGAGAAGTTTCAGGGGAGTATCAAACAAAAAATGCAGATATGGAGCTCTTGAAGAATCAAGCAATGGGAGTACTCTCGAGTTTTGCTTCATGGAAAGTCACTCATATTCCCAGGGAACAGAATTTTGAAGCTGATGCTTTGTGTAGGGAGACCCTCATGTCACATTTAACTGAGGGAGCCATTCCTGAAGATGATCTTGATGACAATGAAGTAAAAGCACTCTGTCCTATTTTGACCATTGATGCATCAGAAAAAAGGATATTGAGGAGATTGTGATCACAAAAAATGGTACACCTAGAACTCTGTTTGTTGGAGATCTAATTGAATATCAAAACAGGGAGAGCATACAAATGTTTTTTGAAGAAAGAAAAGATGTATTTGCCTGGGACTATTCAGAACTATCAGTCAGGTATCAAAACTGAGGTATGCCAATTTGAAATTAAAATCAAGGAAGGTTATAAACCTGTTTTTCAAAAATTAAGGAGGATTAATGCTTCACTTATGGGGCTAATCAAGGATGAATTGAATAAGATGTTAGATGCAGGTGTGATTATTGAAATCATTAATCCTGAATGGGTATCTTGCATTGTTCCTGTAGAGAAGAAAAGTGGTGCTTTAAGAATTTGCATTGATTATCGAGATCTCAACAAAGCTACCATCAAGGATTGTTACCCTTTGCCCTTTTTAGAGGAGATCCTATATGCTGTAGCAGGTAAGGAAGTGTATTCATTTTTGGATGGATTCTCAGGGTTCAACCAGATCAGCATCAAAGAAGAAGACCAGCCAAAAACTTCCTTTATCACTCCCTGGGGTACATATGCTATGAAAAGAATGCCTTTTAGTTTGATGAATGTTCCAGCCACCCTCCAAAGGGCAATGGATGTTATTTTCAAATCAATGTCTGCTGAAGAGTTCAGGGTGTACTTAGATGACCTTTGCTTAGGCTCTAATCCATCTAATCATGTGGAGCTACTTGCAAAAATTTGTTCTTTGTGCAGGAGCTCAGGAGTCAATCTAAATCCAAAGAAATGCATCTTTTTTGCATTAAAAGGACAACTCTTAGGGCATAAAGTATCCAGCCAAGGCATTCAGGTTGCTCAAGACAAGATTGAAGCCCTCAAAAAATTAGCACCTCCCAAGAATCTAACACAGGTCAAAAGTTTTGTTGGTATGACAAGTTTTCTCAGGATGTATATTCCTAATTTTGCTCATATTTTGAGCCCTATTTCTAGATTGACAAGGGTAGGCAAGTTCTCCAAGTCTGAGAGTAAGCATATACCCATCACATGGACTTCAGAATGCCAAGAAGCTTTTGACTTTCTCATTCAATCCATATGTGAAGCCACACTTTTGAGGAAACCAGATTTGAATATGCCATTTGAAGTTTATATTACTGTTACTAAAAAAGCTATAAGGTTAGCCATTTTGCAGGAAAAGCACACCATAGTATTTGCAAGTAAACAATGGTCTGCTCTAGAGGAGAGGTATACCAGAATAGAAAAAAGTGTTGCTGCCCTCATGTTTCTTATCAATAGGCAAGGACACTTGCTCCTGAAAAGTCAAGTTCAAGTCTACATGAAGCAAAATCCAATGGGTCTACTATTTGGTAAGGCAACCAGTAAGCCAAAAATCCAAAGGTGGGCTTGTAAGTTGCAAAGTTATGATATTTCTGTAAAAGAATTACATTTGGTACGAAGTCCTAGCCTTTATTTGCCTTATATATTTTTTGACCATGAGGATGAGCTGGATACTGCTGACATTTCACTTGTAGTAGCTCATGTAGAGAACTTCAGAAGATCAAGCTGATGGTGGGTGGCAACAACCTATCAGAGACTTCTTACAACATGGAATTATCTCTTCAAACCTCACTTCAAACCAAAAAAGGAGACTCAAGGATAAATGCAGACAATTCAAGATGATAGACAATGTTTTGTGCAAAGTCAACCGAGATGGAGTCTTGTTGAGAATGTGTGAGTGAAAGTGAATCTGCTCTAATCATCAGGGAAATGCACAAAGGTATTTGTGGAGGGCATTTTGCTGGTGATACTACAGCAAAAAAGATTCTCAGGTCTGGATACTATTGGCCTACTATTTTTAAAGATTGTTATGATATTATAAAGACTTGCCATCACTGCCAAATCTTTAGCAAAAGAATTTTACTTCCAACTGCCCTTAATCCCATCATATCTCCAGGGCCCTTTCAAATTTGGGGATTAGATTATATTGGCCCTATTAATCCTTCTTCTACAGGTCAACATCAGCATATCATTGTGGCCACAGATTATTTTACTAAATGGGCAGAAGCTATACCCTTGAGACAGGCTAATGCTGCCACAACTGCAAGATTTTTAATGTTTGTTCCAGGTTTGGTATTCCTTTTCAGTTGCATTCTGATAGGGGCACGCCTTTTGTTAATGAAGTTATTACTAACTTGATGGACATCTTGAAGGTCAAGCATACCAAGAGCTCCTCATACTATCCCCAAGGTAATGGACAAGCTGAAGCCACCAACAAAGTGTTGAAAAATATCTTGCAGAAGACAGTTGAGATCAACAAGAGAGATTGGCATGTCAAAATAGTGGATGCACTTTGGGCTTATAGAGTCACTATCAAAACAGCTACAAATCATACACCCTTCAACCTGGTTTATGGCATAGAGGCAGTCTTACCAGTGGAACTTGAGTTGCCCTCCCTGAGGTTAGCTTATAAATTATGTTTACCTTTTGAACATGCTTTGCAGGAGAGATTGGATGCCTTGCTGCACCTAGATGAATATAGGATGGAGGCTGAGAATACCAATTTATTGAAAAAGGCCAAGGATCTGGTTGCATTCAAGGCTGCACACAGAATACAAGGCACTTTTAAGCAAGGAGAGCTTGTTCTCAAATGGAACAAGTCAAAGGAAGACTCAGTTGGCAAATTTGACAATATTTGGGAAGGACCCTTTGTAGTATTGGAACCTGCAGGTACTAACTCTTATTGGCTACAAGAGGTTGCTTCAGGAATGCCACTGCCAAATTCAATCAATATCTTGCACCTGAAAAGGTATTGGGACCAGCATGCTTGCTTGTCCCTATTCTCTCATTAAAAAGTTTGGAGATTTATGGTAGGTTTAAAGTAGTTAAATCAGTTAGATCTTTAAGCACACTATTTCAGTAGATAGAACAGTCTGACTTTGAGCACTTTACTCTAATAGAATTGGTTTCATGTTCTTAGGTTGATTTGACCAGATAGCAGTACAGGTGATCTCAAGAACAGGGTTGATACTAATGATTACCAAGTGTCATTTGCAGGAGCATTCTTTCTTCCATTTTTATTCACCTGTCTTAAACACTCCTACCATCCATCCAACCCTCTATTCTTGTTTTTCCATACCTTAACAGCACTCTGCAAAATCACCTTCACCATCATAGCAGAGTTGCAAGGTTTTGAGACTAATTGGTTTATGTGTTTCCATGACAGGTGCACCCTTCCTCCATATTTTTCATCTGTCATAAGTGGTCCTACCTTCCATCTGAACTCCTTATCCTTGTTCTTATTCCCTAAAGAAGAAAAGCACTCTGCAATTCATCTTTACCATCACAGCAGAGTTGCACTTGTTGAAGATCAAGAAGGATACACACATTTTCTTGTTTTGGCGAAGTTTCAAAACACTTGTACACTCATTTCATCTCCATTTCATCATCATCTTGTCATATTCACATTCACTTTTATCTCTTCTCACTCACTATATTCTATTCACCATCATTCCATCATCACCTTGTCATTTTCACACTCATTTCTGCCTTTCTCACTCATCATATTCCATCCACATCATTTCATCATCACAATTACACTCACTCCACCAACATTTGCACTCTTATCCTATCATAGACACATTGGTACAAAGTTGAAGACCCCTCTAGTTATTTATTCTTGACATTATATGGCTGAGGGGACCAGCCTTTTTCTTGTTTTGGCGAGATGTTGCCCCCAAAGGGCAACATGCTAGTTGTGATCCATGCATTCAAAACTAGGTCAACTTATCTTGGAATACTAGGTCAAAGTTTGGAAGATTCTTGGCATTCAATATTGATGCGGAGGTCAAAGGATGTTCATTCTTCAAGTCAACAAGAGCTTAAGGTTCAAAACTCACATGAGGTACTCTATTCAAGGTCAAAGTGCTTAGTCAAGAATATGCTCTAGAAGATTCTGGGTAAAGAAGTTTGGAAGGCATTTTTTGAAGATTGGAAGTTCAAAGTTTGGAAGACCCCATGGTATTTTATTTCATTCTCTAAGCCATTCTTACTTGCTCCTTGAAATTTCCTAGCCTCCTTTCCTATATTTATGCTCCCTTTTGTTCACTCTTGCATTTGCTCCCTCATACCTATTGCCTATTTCCTTGTCATGCTCACCTTGCCATAACTACCATTTTGCTCAAATCCTTTGCCAATTCCTCCAAATGTCACTATTCAAAAAACTTCAAGTCCTTGTTGCAAAGTTATTATTTCTCTCTTTTGCATTCTTATTCTTACCTTCCTACTAGCCCTTAATGATCTCTTTTACCTCCATTCCCACCCCATCATGCTCTCTTTGGTATACCCTAAACCTTGTCAAAAGATGCCCTAAAGATTCTATATCCCTTTGCACGTGTGGATATCCTTCCCCATGGTTGAGAAGTTATAACCTTTTTAGGTATTCCATGGAAAATGCCTTGAAACCATTAGCCAAGTTTTTTAAGTTGTCAAATACGGCATATACAGGGCATATTCCTTCAGAAATACGAAATCGTATCGCGCAAAATATGCGAAAATACAGCTGAACAACCCTAAAATTGGAAACCCAGCTCGAATCACGCCATCCCGCGCTCCATTCTCCCTGCAACCAATCTATTCTTGGATTCCGGAACTTAAGCAACAATTTAAGCCTAAATTTATCACCCGAAACTACTGGAACCGAAATTTGAAACTATAAACAGGGGGAACACAATCTCGACATTTTCGAAGGCCCAGAAGTATTCAAATCCTACATTGATCATTGCTGAGCAAGATCTGGATGATCCTTGAAGTTCTTGAGCTCTCCTCAACTGGATTCACAAGATCTGGTTGACATTACCTTCAAAAATTATTTATTGACTTGAGAAGATTATTTTCCTGTGATTAAAAGCTATGAAGCATCCTTATATTCTGTTATCATGATATATTTACCTCCATATCAATTCAAATCGATTGCCAAGTTGTCAAATCCATTTCTGATATGTTATTCTACAATTCTTGCTACAAAATGTTCTACAGAAAATTCTAGTGTGTTTTTCTATTCTTTTGGACTACCTGCCATCTATTCTTAGAGCCTGTGCAAGCCAAAGGAGTTGGAATCATTCAAAAATACCAAGTATAGCTCAAATTCAAAAAAATTGCTCTCGGGTTTGGACAGTTTTTTACTGTATTTTGCCAAATCTAGCCACAAAAAATACTTCTACACATCCAAATAAGGATTTGATTGCTTGCCCCTCTTCCCCAGCACCATTGCAACCTATCTACTTTGGAATTTCTCAAAAAAATGATTGGCAACTCCAAATCTCAATTTCTGATCACTGTTTCCCACATTTGACCTCTATTGACCAAAATTTGACCTCACTTTGAGCTCGAATAACTCACAGATTAGGTCTCTGACTTGGTCAGAGGCTTTACTGTTGGTTAACTACAACTTTTTTGACCAAGTCTACTGCATCTGACTTAAGAAATCGATCTGCATCTCGACACCACAATTGTTTTGGCAAAGGTACTATTTTTTGGAAATGGGAAAGGTATAGAACTCAAACTTTTTGAACTTGTTTTTGGAATTTCCTTACATAGACTGATCACCTCAAGTGATCTGGAGGTTCTAACCCCAATTTGAGTGAAAACTTGAATTGGTACCTTGAAAGCCAGGTTTAGGGTCAACAAGTATTTACTGGAGAGAATGTTACAGGGGATGATGCAGACTCATGGCTTCGCGGGGTTGAGTTTTATTTTAAACTTATTAATGCTGAAGACTCTGTTAAAACTGTATTGGCTCAAGCAATGTTGGGTGGATTTGCTAGGGTATAGTGGGAGAATTACTTGCGGGACATAAATAAGGTTGCAGGGCAGGCAACTTGGCAAGAGTTTAAGACCGCTTTTGAAGGACACTTTATGCCTCCCGGATACAAAGTAGACAAGATGAATGAGTTCTTGGACCTGACACAGAAAGGGACAGTGGCCGAATATAACGAGAAGTTCAGAAGGTTGCAGTATCATTGTCCTTTTGAGGATAAGGAAAAGCTTTGTGCTCGATTTGTGAAGGGTTTGCAGGTTGATATTAAGAGCACAATGTCAGATGTGTCCTATAAGGATCTGGAGGAGGTATTCAGAATTGCTAAGAATCGTGAATCTGACCTAGCTGAGAAGGCAACCTTGGAGAATGCTAAGAAGAGGCAAGCTCCTTCCACATGGCAGACTGGTGGATCCACGAGTAGAGGTAGATTCCCTAGTCGGGGTGGCATGGCTGCACAGGCTGTTAGTATGCAGGAGGGCAGTCAAAATCGAGGATCTCGGCCTATATATGCACCTTTGAATGATGAAACCAGGGAAAAGTGTATCAATGAGAATCGATGCTTTAGGTGCAGAGAAGTTGGTCATTATGGACGACATTGTCCGCGAAGGTGGATGGATAGTACCGCCTCATCTGCATGTTCTCAACGTGGAGGGCAAACAAACCAGTGGTCCAGGTCGAATTCTAGTGATACTTATGGACGGGGCTGTTGCCCCCAAAGGGCAACATACTAATTGATTGGTTCATTTGTTAAATTTAGGAAGGCTAAGTCAAAGGAGGACTTGGTAGTCAACATTGGTATGAAGGTCAAAGGATATTTATCTTCAAGGTCAACTCCCATAAGGAATACTTCACTTGAGGTCAAAGCTAGTCAAAAAGGTGCTGGGTTAAAGAAGATTGGAAGATGCTTTTTGAAGATTGGAAGTTAGAGTTTGGAAGATCCCATGGTATTTGGTTCCATCCCTTAACCATTTTTTGCCTACCCCCATACCATATTCTCACCCTTTTTTTTGAATTTTCCCTAGTCATTTTCCCTTACACTCATATTCTTCCTTGCTCACCTTTTGCAAATCATATTTTGCCTTGCCTAAGTCCTTTCTTAATACATTTTATTTCCCCCATGGGATGTCCTATCCATTTCATATCTCTTTGCCTTATTTTCATTCCCCATACCACACCTTTGCAAATGCCCTTAGCCTAATTCTTTTTTTACAATCTCTTATACCTCCTTGCTTCATTTACCATTGTGCCCTAAGTACCCATGCCACCCAAATATTCCCCATGGAATATTCCAATTATGGTATCTACCTAGAATATTCCCCAAAAGATTAGGGTTAACATAGACCCAAATGATTAGAAGCTTCATAATTATTTTTGGGTACCTTTGGAACCATGGCCTAGCTTCTCAAAATTGATAAATACAGCATATTCTCAGTTTATACCCCAAAAAATATGGCCATCGTATCGCGAAATTCCTGGAAAAATACCCTCAAGGAACCCTAATTCTGGAAACCTGCTTGAAGCACGCCGGAATGGAATAATTAGGCTCTGAAAACTATCTATTTCTGTATTCCCGCCCTTAAGCATCCTATCAAGCCTAAATTTAAGGTCTAAGATGCTGGAACCGTTAAACCTAAACATATATACTGGGAAAACAATGACAGAAGATTTTTGAAGGCCCAGACGCATCAAATCTCAACATTGATACATGCTGAGCATGATCTGAAGACGTTCATGAAGTATCTGAGTGTTCCACAGTTCGATTTGAGAAAATTGGACTGATATTCTTGATTTGATATTATTTATGACCTCCTGAGTTATCTTGATGATTGATCTATGATCCTAAGACTCTTATTCACCTTGTATTACCTTCATATCAATGAAAATTGCTTGCCAAGTATTTAAAAAGTTGACTGTCATGATCCTTTAGTATTTTTGCATCACAAACATTTTTACAGTAAAGTATCCCATCATTTTTTCTTGCATATGACGATTTGCTCTTCCTTCCCCATCATATTTGCACCTGTGTGCACAAAAATTTCAAAAGAAAACCATTCCAAACTCAAGTTACCATTTTTAGCATTCTGTCTGATACAATTTTAGACTGATATTCACAAAACAGTGCCAAAAAAATAATTTTTGTGATCCAAATTATGGTTTGATTGCATGCCCCTCACCTTTGGGACCTATACTTATCTTAGTTTTGGAATCTCTTCAAAATTCCCTCTGCAACTCAAGTTACAAAACTCTGAGATCTGTTTGTAGTTTTGACTGATATTGACCAAAATTTGACCCAACTTTGAGATCGAATATCTTGCAGATTAAAACCCAGACTTGGTCAAGATTTTCACTCTTGCTTGCCTATAACTTTTCTGTACAAGTCACAATCATTTCACCTTGGAAATCAATCCGTTTATGAGAGCTACATCGATTTGAGTAAGGGCTCCATATTCTTGAATTGGGAAAGGTATGAATACTTGATAATTGAGCTTTTTCTTTGAGAAATTCTTGTGTAGACTGATCACCGTAAGTGATCTGGAGGTTCTAACCCCAACTTGAGTAAAAACTCAAGTTGGCTTCTTGTGTTTGACTCTCTAGCCAGGTTGAGGGTCAACATCTTGGAGATTCTACCGAGATCTTCCTGGATTTCAGAACTCATGGCTCCAAAGCAAAAATTTCCAGCAGAACAAGAACCATTAGAAGATATTGACGCACCAGATCATTGCAGAGAAAGGCCATTGAATTCAAGTTTCTCAACTAGCCTGATTCAAAACATTCCATACCAATTTGAGTTGAATGTTCCTGTTCCTTTGCCTACTTTTGATTCCAGTATGAGTGCTAACAACTTTTTGAGAATATTTGAGGACTATTACAGGGATTATGGCTTCAAGAAGGGCTGCAAGCTCTCAGAATTTGAAAAGTGTTTCAAAGAAGAAAGTGAGGCTGGTGCTTGGTTAACTTATGAAAAGTTAATGGGTACCACTTCATGGGATGAACTTGTTAAGAAGTTCCTGGATAGATTTGGTAAGTTAGCTGCTCCAAAAGATTTGGTTAATGAGTTGCAAGGTTTCTCTATACATGCAGGAGAAAGTGTGAATCAGTACAAGGAGAGGTTTAGTACATTTATGAGTAGGTGTCAAAGAGCACAAGTCACCATCCCAACTCTATTTTTAGTTACTGCTTTCATTAATGGTCTGGAAAGAAGACCAGATATCCAAAGGAAGTTGCTCAAGATCCAAGCTGCTGAAGGATTTGATTCTATATACAAAGTTTTTGCCAAAACTACCGACTTAACTCAGATGCTCTCTACTTTGCCTGACAAGCACCATGTTCCTCACCATAGCCATGACCCGTTTTACCTTGATGCTACTGATGCACATTACGATCATCCCCTTCTATTCCAGTTTATGCCATACAGAAAAAAAAAAGGAAATCTAAAGAGGAAGAAGCAAATTCTCAAGTTGCAGAGGTCAAGTCAAACCTATCTAAGGTTACTGAAGCCTTAGCAGAAATAACCAAACAATTGGTTGAACTCAAGGCTGCAAGAATAGGTAAAACTTACCCTGAATGTATTCATTGCAATAGGAATTCTCATCCACCAGAAATTTGCTATTGGCAAGTGTGTCCCAAATGTAATAGAAATGCCACTTTGGAAAGGAATGTCCTGTTTGTTCTTTTTTGTAAAGAAGTTGGCCATACTGATGTTAAGGAATATTTTGCTAAGCAGGAAAAAGAAAAGAGACCAGAGCCTAAACCTCCTGTGAGATTTGCTGAACCAAGCACCTCTATAAATTTGTTCAAGCTACAGAAGCTCCCAAATCTGAAGAAGTTATGGTGGTGCAAACTAGAAGCATGAATGAAGCTCATGTACATGCTGAACCAAGTAGGCATTCTACTGCCAGGTCTTCACCACTTGTAGTGGAAGCACCTGCTCAAATCATAGCTCCACCCCCCAAAGCAAAAATATGGTAAGTAAGATCAAGACTTTGATGAGGTTGATGTTTTGCTTAAAAATTCCAAAGTGAGTGTGGATCTTTTCACATTGCTAAAGATTGCACCTAGCTATAGAAAAAGAGTATTGCAGCAAACTAGTGGTGAGGTATTAAATGCTTGTGTGAATTTTACTGATGCCACAAACCTTGTTCTAGCACAGAATGAAGAAGACCCTGGTGCATTCACATGTTCAGCTACTTTAGGAGGGTATACCTTCTCAAATGTGTTACTTGATGGGGGATCCCCCCTAAATATCATGCCATATCACATTATGAAAAAATGTGGTTTCGAGGTGGATAAGAAAGCTTCTATATTATTAAGATCTTTTTATAATGCTAAGATCACTCCTATTGGTGTGGTAACTAAAGTGCCTGTTAATACAGAGGGCATAACTGTAGCTGCTAACTTTATTGTGGTGGCTTTTGAAGACATAGGGGATGAATCTGATATCTATGATTTACTCTTAGGAAGAAGGTGGTTAGCCACTGTGGATGCTAGACCAGTCTGGTCTCAAGGGAGATGTACCATCTCCAATGGTTCTCAAACTGCTACAATCTATAATCAAGATGGCTCCTATGGCTCCAATGAAGAGGTAAACTTTATTAAGGAAATGCTAATTGAAGAACCTTTGGGATCTTACAGAATAAAAAATACAAGACCAAGGAAATATGAAATGGTTCCTCTCATTATGGAATGTGCACTCCCCAGCAAACAAGGGCCATCAGGATTCTTATGGTTTGATGGAGGTATTTCTAAAAACCTAAATATTGCATCATCTAGAAGTTGTTGACTTTGTGGATGCCTTAGCTTATTTGCAGGCAGACGATGAAGAGCAGAACCAACAGGATTGGCAGCTACATATAAAGAATTTTCTACAATTCAAGGAAATGCCCTCAGGGCTGACCTCGAGCCAGCAAAGGAGATTTAAAGAAAAGTGTAGGCAATTTAAAATGATTAATGATGTTTTATGTAAAGTCAACAGGGATGGACTATTACTGAGGTGTGTCAATGAAGAGGAATCTGCTTTGATCATTAGAGAAATGCATGAAGGAGTATGTGGAGGCCATTTTGCTGGAGATACCACTGCCAAAAAAATTCTCAGGTCAGGTTATTATTGGCCTACAATATTTAAAGATTGTTATACTGCTATAAAATCTTGCCACAAGTGTCAAATATTTGGCAAAAGGATCCTCCTCCCAGCTGCATTCTCCAGGACCTTTCCAAATATGGGGATTAGATTATATTGGCCCTATTAACCCCCTTATACGAGGACAACATCAGCACATTATTGTAGCTACAGATTATTTTACCAAGTGGGCAGAGGCAATTCCTTTAAGACAGGCTAATGCCATTACAACAGCAAAGTTCTTACATGAGTATATTTGTGCAAGGTTTGGTATTCCTCTACAATTGCATTCTGATAGAGGTACTCCTTTTGTGAACGAAGTTATTGCTTTATTGACCATTCTTAAGGTCAAACATACCAAGAGCTCCTCCTACTATCCTATAGGTAATGGTCAAGCAGAAGCTACTAATAAAGTTTTGAAAAGCATTTTGCAGAAAATAGTGGAAGATAATCAAAGAGATTGGCATGTCAAACTGGTGGATGCTCTATGGGCTTATAGAGTCACCATTAAAGCAGCAACCACTCATACACCCTTCAATCTAGTATATGGCATTGAAGCTGTACTTCCAGTAGAACTTGAGCTTCCATCTCTGAGGTTAGCCCATAAGTTATGTTTGCCTTTTGAATATGCTTTGCAGGAAAGACTGGATACCCTTTTACATTTAGAGGAATATAGGATGGAAGCTGAGAATGCTAATTTGCTAAAAAAAAGCCAAAGATTTGGCTGCTTTCAAAGCTGCTCATAAAATACAGGGAACTTTCAAAACTGGAGAGTTAGTTCTAAAATGGAATAAATCAAGGGAAGACTCGGCTAGTAAGTTTGAAAATCTCTGGGAAGGTCCCTATGAGGTGTTGGAACCTGCAGGCACCAATTCTTATTGGTTAAAGGAATTAACTTCAGGGGTGCCACTTCCAAATCCTATCAACACTATTCACCTGAAAAGGTACTGGGATCAGCATATATGCTTGTCTCTTTTTATGCTCTAAAACTTAGACAAGTTAGGATTAAAGTTAAATATTATATAAGTTGGATTTGATTTCACTTTGTTTTAAATTTAGAACTAATGTCTTCATTGAGTTTATATTTGCAGATTAGCCAGTATGAAGGATGAGCTATCAAACGACTTGAACAAGAATTTTTATTAATTGCCAAGTGTCATTTGCAGGAGAACCCTTTTTTCCATCTTCATCTGTCTCATTGTGGTCTTGCCCTCCATTCAGACATGTACTCTCATTTTATCTCCCTAAATGTGCACTCTGCAAATTCATCTTCACCATTATAATAGAGTTGCAAAGATCAAGATTAACTTGTTTGTATGTTTCCATGACAGGTGCATCCTTTCTCCATCTTTACTCATCTGTCATAAGTGGTCCTGCCATCCATTTAAACTCCTTATTCTTGTTTTCATTCCCAAAAGAAAGCACTCTGCAATTCAGCTTCACTATCATGGCAGAGTTGCACTTTTAAGGATCAGGGAAGCATACATTTTCTTGTTTTGGCGAGATCTCAACTTTTGCACATTCACTTCACCCTCTCACACTCCATTTCCATCACCACCTTACTATATTCACACTCATTCTTACCTTTTCTTTTCACACATTTTCTTGTTTTGGCAAGATTCCCACATTTACACACTCACCTCATCTCATACACTCCATTTCCATCACTACCTTATCATATTCACACTCATTCTCACTTTTTCTCACTCACTTACATCCTCACACCACCTTACTCACTTCTATTTCACCAACACTTACACTTTACACCTTCTTTTTACCATAATTCTCACTTAGACACTTTGGAGCAAATATGAAGACCCCTTATGGCTGAGGGGACCAGCCATTTTCTTGTTTTGGCGAGATGTTGCCCCCAAAGGGCAACATACTAACTGTTGGTTCATGTATTGAAGTAGGTCAAGTTATTGTGGAAGAGTTAAATCAAAAAGAAGCTTGGTAGTCAACATTGATATGAAGGTCAAACAATATTAATCTTCAAAGGTCAACTCCTATGGAAGATGCTTTATCTGAGGTCAAAGGTATTCAAAGGATGTTCTATGATATTCTGGGTTGTGAAGATTGGACGATGCTTTTTGAAGTTTGGAAGACAAAGTTTGGAAGACCCCATGGTATTTGATTCCACCTCCTAGCCATTTTTTATTTATATTCTTACCCCCATTTCGAAATTTTCCTAGTCATATTTCTCTCATGCCTAAATCTTCCCATGCTCACTTTTTTGCCAATTATACCATGCTTGCCCAAGTCCTTCTTTTCTAAAGGCCTTTTGTTCACCCCAAAGGATGATCTTCCCATTCCATATCTTTTCTCTCATTTTTTCCATATTACATTCTTGCAAATGTACCTAGCCCAACCTTTATTTGCAAATTCTTATGCTCCCTCACTTCATTTACCAAATGTGCCTAATTACCCATGCCACCCAAGTATCCCCCATGGAATATTCCAGTCATGGTATCTACCTAGCATATTCCCCAAATTATTAGGGTTGCTATAGACCCAAATGACTTCACAATTATTTTTGGGTATCTATTGAACCATGGCCTAGCTTTTCGAAATGGCTGAATACAGCATATTCTTGGTTTATACCTCCAAAAATACGGCCACCGTATCGCGCAAACTCTGGAAAAATACAGTTGAAGAACCCTAAACTTAGAAACTTGCCAAAAAACACGGAATTGGGATCTTAAGCTACAAAAACTACCTATTCTTGGATTCCCGCTCATTAGCATCCCATTAAGCCTATAATCAAGTCCTAAGATGCCGGAATCATTAAATCTAAATCTATATACCGAGGAAAACAATGACAGAAGTTTTTGAAGGCCCAGACGCATCAAACCTCAACATTGATACATGTTGAGCATGATCTGAAAATGTTCATGAAGTATATGAGTGTTCCACAGTTCGATTTGAGAAAATTGGACTGATATTCTTGATTTGATATTATTTATTGACCTCCTAAGCTATCTTGATCATTGATCTATGATCCTAAGACTCTTATTCACCTTATATTACCTTCATATCAATGAAAATTGCCTGCCAAGTATTTAAAAAGTTGACTGTCATGATCCTTTAGTATTTTTGCATCACAAACATTTTTACAGTGAAGTATCCCTTCATTTTTTCTTGCATATGACCATTTGCACTTCTTGTATCATCCATCATATTTGCACCTGTGTGCACAAAAATTTCGAAAGAAATCCATTCCAAACTCAAGTTACCATTTTTTGCATTCTGTCTGATACAATTTTAGACTGATATTCACAAAAACAGTGCCAAAAAAATAGTTTTTGTGATCCAAATTATGATTTGATTACATGTCCCTCACATTTGGGATCTATACTGCACCTTAGTTTTGGAATCTCTTCAAAATTCTATCTGCAACTCAAGTTACAAAACTCTGAGATCTGTTTGTAGTTTTGACTGATATTGACCAAAATTTGACCAAAATTTGAGATCGAATATCTTGCGGATTAAAACTCAGACTTGGTCAAGGTTTTCACCCTTGCTAGCCACCTGACCTGAGAATTTTCTTGGCAGTAGTATCTCCAGCAAAATGGCCTCCACATACTCCTTCATGCATTTCTCTAATGATCAAAGCAGATTCCTCTTCATTGACACACCTCAGTAATAGTCCATCCCTGTTGACTTTACATAAAACATCATTAATCATTTTAAATTGCCTACACTTTTCTTTAAATCTCCTTTGCTGGCTCGAGGTCAGCCCTGAGGGCATTTCCTTGAATTGTAAAAACTTCTTTATAGGTAGCTGCCCATCCTGTTGGTTCTGCTCTTCATCATCTGCCTGCAAATAAGCTAAGGCATCCACAAAGTCAACAACTTCTACTGCATCCTCATGATCAAAGAAAATGTAAGGTAAATAAAGACTGGGACTCTTCACCTGATGTAACTCTTTTATGGAAATATCAAAGGTTTGTAGCTTACAAGCCCACCTTTGAATTTTTGGTTTAGAGGTAGCCTTACCAAATAACAAACCCGTTGGATTTTGCTTCATATAAACTTGGACAGAACTCTTCAATGGTAGGTGACCTTGTCTGTCAATGAGGAACATAAGAGCAGCAACACTCTTCTCCATTCTGGTGTACTTTTCTTCAGTTGAACTCCATTGTTTGCTGGCAAAAGCTATGGTGTGCTTGTCCTGCAGAATATGGTTTTTTTAGTGATGGTAATATAGACCTCAAATGGCTTGTTCAAATCAGGTTTTTTTAGAAGAGTAGCCTCACAAATGGACTTTATAAGCAACTCAAAAGACTCTTGGCAATCTGATGACCATGTGACAGGGACATACTTGCTCTCAGATTTAGAAATCCTGCCTATCCTTGTCAGCTTAGAAATAGGACTTATAATATGAGCAAAATTAGGAATATACATCCTAAGAAAACTACTCATGCCAATAAAACTTTTGACTGCTTCAGATTTTTGGGGGTACCATCTTTTGAGGGCTTCAACCTTTTCTTGTGCCACTTGTATACCATTGTTGGATACCTCATGCCCCAAAAGTTGCCCTTTGGATGCAAAAAAAATACATTTCTTTGGGTTAAGGTTGACTCCAGATTCCCTGCACAAAGAGCATATTTTTGCAAGCAATTCCAAATGATTAGTAGGGTGAGATCATAAGCAAAGGTCATCCAAATAGACTCTGAATTCTTGAGGAGACATAGGCCTAAAAATAACATCCATAGCTCTCTGGAAAGTAGCAGGTGCATTCATTAGTCCAAAAGGCATTCTCTTCATTGCATAAGTTCCCCAAGGGGTAATAAAAGAGGTCTTGGGTTGGTCTTCTTCCTTAATGCCAATTTGATTAAATCCTGAAAATCCATCTAGAAATGAGTATACCTCTTTCCCTGCTACAGCATATAAAATTTCTTCTAAAAAAGGCAAGGGATAGCAGTCCTTGATGGTAGCTTTGTTGAGATCTCGATAATCAATGCAGATCCTTAAGGCACCACTTTTTTTCTCTACAGGTACAATGCAAGATACCCATTCTGGATTAATGATTTCAATAATAACACCTGCATCTAGCATTTTATCCAACTCATCTTTGATCAATCCCATCAATGAAGCATTAATTCTTCTCAGTTTTTGAAAAACAGGTTTACATCCTTCTTTAATCTTGGTTTCAAATTGGCATACTTCAGCTTTAATCTTAATCGTCCCGTTCTTGGCTAATTCGGTTTAATCCTTTGTTTTTTTGCCTCTGTGATGAGTTCTTGGGATTAGACAAGACAATTCGGCAGGTCAGGGTAATGATTATGCAGTTGTTTCAGTGCTTCCCTTAGAAATTTTGGCATTCTCTCTCATTTTTTGACTTATAGAGAGTGGAAGTTGACCTTTGACTATATGTATGACCAAGTCAAGTGGAATTTTGTGCTTCAATGAGATGGTGATGGCATGGCAAGTGTGTGGAATGTGAGTGACATGTAAAAGAGAAGTTTTGACTAGAAAAAATCTTCAAGGCCAATTTTGACTTGGGAGATGAAATGTAACTTGGGATCTCATGAGCATGTCTTCATGGTGAAGGGTGTGGAGGGTGTAGGATCGGAATCAAAGAATGTAATTATGCCAAGAACTCAAATAGTAGCATCACATACCAAGAACTCTTCAAGGGGTCTTCAAATTTGCTTGATTCACCTTCATGACTTGCTTGTGTGACCTAAGTCAAATGTCCTTACCTTGCTCTTCAAGTCTTCAAAGTGTGCAAAGATGCATTCTCCTTGTGTGTCTAAGTTCAAATCAAAGGATGAGCATGAAAATATGAAATGTGTCTTGCTCTTCCATGCTGCCATAGCATGGCAGCATTATGCCAGACTAAAAGAACAGGCCGGTCCCCCATCCCCTTTCTTGTTGCTTGATAATCAGGATAGAACTCCAGCCAATTGCCAATATGAAGGTATGTTTGGCAATTCAATGGACCTGCAATGGATTGAAGACAAGTAGTGATGGTAAATTTCAGTATGATGTGAATATGAATATGGAGGTGATTTACAAATGAACCTGCATGACAAATGGAATCATTAGTAAGAATGTGAGCTGCTGGATGGACATATGACATCAGTTTGATGGATTTGGTAGAGATTTGAAGTGTTTTATGTGGAACAAGGGCAACTCTTGAGCAGATGAGTATGGAGTGTATGTATCAGGGTGCACCTGCGTATGACAAAAAATCTGTTAGCACAAATGAGTTGCTGTTGTGGTAGGAATGGCAGCAACTATGTATATGATGAAGAATGAGGAGAAGTGAATGAGTAATGAGATGAATGACTGTAAATCCAGATGCTCCTCCATGGAATTCATGGCTTTAACAATATTAGTACTCGATTTGAACCTTGACTAGATAGAGACCTGCACAAATCTTCTGCTCTTGCATCACTGGTGTGAATTAAAAAGACTAATTAATATCAATGCTAAAATTTGAAGACAAAAGCTACACACTTGAAATTCCTGAATTGTTTTTCGTGTTTTTCTTTTATTTTCTTTTTTACTTTTCTGCATATTAGTCAACCAAAGCAAACTGAACTAACCTACCTACAAATTTCAAATGCTCTTCAACTAAACAAGCTTAGGGCAACATGTTGTTGCTAATACCTTTTCAAATGTAGGACGTTGATAGGATTCAACAATTCTCTGCCATCAAGCACATCTTTTAGCCAATAAGAATATTTTCCTGCTGTGCCAATAACTTCAAAAGGTCCATCCCAAAGATTTTCAAATTTGGATGCTATGTCTTCCCTTGCCTTATTCCATTTCAACACAAGCTCACCCGATTTCAGAGTGCCTTGGAGTTTGTGAGCAGCCTTGAAAGCCGCAATATCCTTGGCTTTTTTTATCATGACAGAATTTTCTGCCTCATACCTGTGCTCTTCAAGCTGCATTAACCTCACACAGCCTCATCCATTTCTAAGTTTATTTGGTATGCCAATCTCAGTGATGGAAGTTCCAATTCAACAGGCACTACTGACTCTATACCATAGACCAAACTGAAAGGTGTGTGTTTGGTGGATGCTTTAATAGTAGTTCTATAGGCCCAAAGTGCATCATGGAGTTTTAGGTGCCAATCTTTTTTTGAAATGCCGATAGTCTTCTTCAGAATTGATTTAAGCACTTTATTGGTTGACTCTGCTTTATTGGTTGAGTAAATTTTTGGTGTGTTTGACCTTCGGAGTAGCTAGCAAGGATGCAATGGTTTTACTGATGAACTGGCTTCCCCTATCAGAGACTATTTTGAAAGGCATTCTAAACCTAGCACAGATGTTTTCGTGGAGGAATTCTTGCAGTGGCATAGGCATTTGCCTCCCTAAGGGGAACTGCTTCAGCCCATTTGGTATCCTATTGGTGTGGTAACTAAAGTGCCTGTTAATACAGAGGGCATAACTGTAGCTGCTAACTTTATTGTGGTGGCTTTTGAAGACATAGGGGATGAATCTGATATCTATGATTTACTCTTAGGAAGAAGGTGGTTAGCCACTGTGGATGCTAGACCAGTCTGGTCTCAAGGGAGATGTACCATCTCCAATGGTTCTCAAACTGCTACAATCTATAATCAAGATGGCTCCTATGGCTCCAATGAAGAGGTAAACTTTATTAAGGAAATGCTAATTGAAGAACCTTTGGGATCTTACAGAATAAAAAATACAAGACCAAGGAAATATGAAATGGTTCCTCTCATTATGGAATGTGCACTCCCCAGCAAACAAGGGCCATCAGGATTCTTATGGTTTGATGGAGGTGCTGCCATGCTATGGCAGCATGTAAGAGCCAAGCATATATTAGTACTAATCCTATCAGTTTGGTTCAATTTGCAAGATATTAGGAGAATGCTTCACTAGCATACACTCAAGTTTGAAGAGCAAAGGAAGGACAATTGACTCAAGTCACTCAAGAGATGCAAAAGGTCAAACAAGCATAGGAAGTGTAGAGAAGAAGACCCCTTGAAGAGCATTCCATGGTATGTAATCATTTATGAGCTTGGCATCTTTGGCATTTTTTTTATTTCCATCCTCATCCACTCCACCATCCCAAATAGCATTGAACCTTGACTCCTTCCTCATACACCTCCCAAAGTCAAACTTGACCTTGAAAGTTCTTTCTAGTCAAAATACACCTTCATAAAACACCCACTTGCTTCATCATCCACTAGTTCAAGAGAGACTTGACTTAGTCATAACTTTGCTTATGAAGTCAACATTCCATGCAACTTGAGCAAAATGTAGAGAGGCTTGCAAAATCCCTAAGGGAAATGCTAAAAATTCAAATATGCCTCAAAGATGCTTCAAAGATGCTCCACAAAATTTTTGGCTTCCTAATGAGCACTAGATGTGCCAAGTCCCCCTACACCTTACTACACACATCACACCCATCACCATTTCATCCTTTTCATCTCAAACTCTCATTTAAATCAAAATTCATTTCAAAATATCATTGTTGCCACATCGCTTTTGACACCTCATCATTCACACACATCATCTCCACATCATTCTAAAAATTTTGACTAGAGAGAATTTTCAAATTCAAGTGGGCTGACACGTCATCATTCCCATTGGCCATGTTATACTACCTAGCCATGCCATGTGTTTCAAATGCCACTTCATCCACTCCCCAAATTTTTTCCAAACTCCAAAGAGCTCTATGGTGAAAAAAGACCCCAGAATATTATAGGGCACAAAAAGAGATTCCCCTAGAAAAAAAAGAATTTTGAGAAAAGGCCTTATTTTAGGCATGGTATATGTGTTCTAGGGAATCGTGCCATAGGGTGTAAGGGGTGCAAAAATTTTTCCTATCTACCCCCCTTAGCCTAATTTCTCTTCAAGCCAATCCCCCCCGCGTGGAGCATCCCAAGTGTGGGGGCTGATGGAGGTACCGAATCCGGGCGTGTGGGGCGGTGGCCTTATATACTTTGTCTGCTAAATTGAATTGGGCCTGTGGGATATTTCTCTTCGAACTGCCAGAAACCTAAACCTGGAAAATGCCAAGATCCGTTCAGAGCGACCTAACAAACCATTAATTCAGCACCTAAACCTGCCGAATCATTATGATTAATGCCATGAATGCTTAGTGCGGGCTAAAAGACAGAAGAATTGAAAGAAATGATGAAGATTTCAACGGAACAGTACATTCTACAAAAGGGGATTTTTCGCACAGAAGAGTTTCGAGGGCTTGAAGGCAAAGAAGATTTTTTGGCTTTGAAGAAGGACCGGCTTGACAACCTTGAGCTTGATCCTGACCTCCTATGTTTACCTTTGACCCGGATTATTGACTTAATTCTCCGGATTTTTTAAGTGCACCTATTTGATCCTGTGCCCAAGACCCCGAGCTTGGGATGTTATATTGTATCTTACGAGTGACTGATTCAATTGAAAATCCGACCTTTGCAGCAGTTTGTTTGAGTTGCTTTGTGATCTTTTCAAAAAAGCAAAAATTATCATAGCTTTATTGTCATAGCGTGAGTATCTAGTGCCCGTGCACATTGCTAGCTGTGTTTTGTCTACCTGTATCACAAACCCTTAGAAAGTGCAAAAGCCAAATCCCTGCATTGCAATGGAAAGTTGGCATTGTTAGAACATGAGGTATTGCACAACAGGTGTGGAGCATGGGAGAGCCACTGTTTGAACTTCAATCCTGTCAAACAAAGTATGTGGAAGTAGACAGCATTAGATACACGTGCAGTTGACCCTTACAAAACATTATCTTTCAAGAACATTTTCTTCTTACAGTCTTAGGCCAAGAATTATCAAAAGAAAAAATTGGATCCTTTCTGGTCAGAAAGAATAGTTGGCCCCTGGTGTGCAGACAAATCTGAGAAAGGTAGAGTTGATAGTCCCAAAAAATTCATCACCAATATCGAGTTCCAAATGCCAGGGATATTGACCAAAAATTGACTGGGTCAGTGATTTGAATCTCGCCCACCTAGCCTACTCTGACCTCATTGAGCTTTTGCAGTCTGTTAGTGACAAGTGTTGAGAACATCAAGGAGTGATATCCACACCCATAGCCCCATAGATCACATTCTGCAAGAGATTTTGTGAGGCAGACTTTTTTCTCTTCAGGGAAACACACTCTTAGTGATCTTTTGTGATTCTTTCTGGAGCTTTTGCACTCAGAGTGGTTGCCTTAAGCAACCTGGAGGTTCTAAACCACTGAGGTTGAAGGTTTTGCCAGGAATACCTTCAACAGGAGGTATTTCTAAAAAACTAAATATTGCATCATCTAGAAGTTGTTGACTTTGTGGATGCCTTAGCTTATTTGCAGGCAGACGATGAAGAGCAGAACCAACAGGATTGGCAGCTACATATAAAGAATTTTCTACAATTCAAGGAAATGCCCTCAGGGCTGACCTCGAGCCAGCAAAGGAGATTTAAAGAAAAGTGTAGGCAATTTAAAATGATTAATGATGTTTTATGTAAAGTCAACAGGGATGGACTATTACTGAGGTGTGTCAATGAAGAGGAATCTGCTTTGATCATTAGAGAAATGCATGAAGGAGTATGTGGAGGCCATTTTGCTGGAGATACCACTGCCAAAAAAATTCTCAGGTCAGGTTATTATTGGCCTACAATATTTAAAGATTGTTATACTGCTATAAAATCTTGCCACAAGTGTCAAATATTTGGCAAAAGGATCCTCCTCCCAGCTGCATTCTCCAGGACCTTTCCAAATATGGGGATTAGATTATATTGGCCCTATTAACCCCCCTTCTGCAGGACAACATCAGCACATTATTGTAGCTACAGATTATTTTACCAAGTGGGCAGAGGCAATTCCTTTAAGACAGGCTAATGCCATTACAACAGCAAAGTTCTTACATGAGTATATTTGTGCAAGGTTTGGTATTCCTCTACAATTGCATTCTGATAGAGGTACTCCTTTTGTGAACGAAGTTATTGCTTTATTGACCATTCTTAAGGTCAAACATACCAAGAGCTCCTCCTACTATCCCCAAGGTAATGGTCAAGCAGAAGCTACTAATAAAGTTTTGAAAAGCATTTTGCAGAAAATAGTGGAAGATAATCAAAGAGATTGGCATGTCAAACTGGTGGATGCTCTATGGGCTTATAGAGTCACCATTAAAGCAGCAACCACTCATACACCCTTCAATCTAGTATATGGCATTGAAGCTGTACTTCCAGTAGAACTTGAGCTTCCATCTCTGAGGTTAGCCCATAAGTTATGTTTGCCTTTTGAATATGCTTTGCAGGAAAGACTGGATACCCTTTTACATTTAGAGGAATATAGGATGGAAGCTGAGAATGCTAATTTGCTAAAAAAAGCCAAAGATTTGGCTGCTTTCAAAGCTGCTCATAAAATACAGGGAACTTTCAAAACTGGAGAGTTAGTTCTAAAATGGAATAAATCAAGGGAAGACTCGGCTAGTAAGTTTGAAAATCTCTGGGAAGGTCCCTATGAGGTGTTGGAACCTGCAGGCACCAATTCTTATTGGTTAAAGGAATTAACTTCAGGGGTGCCACTTCCAAATCCTATCAACACTATTCACCTGAAAAGGTACTGGGATCAGCATATATGCTTGTCTCTTTTTATGCTCTAAAACTTAGACAAGTTAGGATTAAAGTTAAATATTATATAAGTTGGATTTGATTTCACTTTGTTTTAAATTTAGAACTAATGTCTTCATTGAGTTTATATTTGCAGATTAGCCAGTATGAAGGATGAGCTATCAAACAGCTTCAGAACAAGAATTTTTATTAATTGCCAAGTGTCATTTGCAGGAGAACCCTTTTTTCCATCTTCATCTGTCTCATTGTGGTCTTGCCCTCCATTCAGACATGTACTCTCATTTTATCTCCCTAAATGTGCACTCTGCAAATTCATCTTCACCATTATAATAGAGTTGCAAAGATCAAGATTAACTTGTTTGTATGTTTCCATGACAGGTGCATCCTTTCTCCATCTTTACTCATCTGTCATAAGTGGTCCTGCCATCCATTTAAACTCCTTATTCTTGTTTTCATTCCCAAAAGAAAGCACTCTGCAATTCAGCTTCACTATCATGGCAGAGTTGCACTTTTAAGGATCAGGGAAGCATACATTTTCTTGTTTTGGCGAGATCTCAACTTTTGCACATTCACTTCACCCTCTCACACACACAACTACCATTAACATTATTAACACAAACCATTGCATTTAACAAATTTAAATTAAAATCCCCCTTAAACCCCCTTTGGTTTGGGTGCATATTCACACGGGGGGTTACTCCGGGCAACGAGAGCTGTCGGATGGGCATATTTGCCCTTTATTCCAAGATCTAGACCGTATATAACAATCCTCGTTTGTGGGGTATGCATGTACAAGTTTTTGTATACTGTATATTAAGGTTTGCAAAATACTATAAGGTTTGAGAGAATGTACTTAATGGTGTTAATTTTGTACATGTATTGTAAATATATTTTTGAGGCTCTCGCTGCCCTACGTAACCCCCCGTGTGAATATGCACCCAAACCAAAGGGGGTTTAAGGGGGATTTTAATTTAAATTTGTTAAATGCAATGGTTTGTGTTAATAATGTTAATGGTAGTTGTGTGTTGATTGCTATATTAAAAAAAATTTTGGGCCCTTCGGGCCCTAACAAAAGCAAACGTAGATAAACTTTAAGGGCCTAAATCGTTAAGTTTAACCTACTCGTATGAACAACAGTTTAGTAAAGTAAAACTAATGGCAACGATATTTGTCATTATTGGGGCTTGTGCTTTTAGTCCCAATTTGCTAGAAGAGCTACTTGGAAATGAGAAGGCTTCCTATTGTGAAATGTAAATATGAAGCACAACAAAATTGGAACCAAGTATGTATATATGTGTAATCCATAGTTTTAACAAATGACTGAATATATTCTCCAGCCATCCCCATTGGGCTGCATAAAAACATCATCATGTACTCCCAGAGTAGAAAGCAAAGTAATAGCCTGACTGTTCAAGAAGCATGGAATATATTTTGTCCAACACACAATGGCTTCACAGTTGCCTCTTGTCCCTATGGTAAATGTGAATGGATTGAAAAGCCATGCTACTGCAGATAAGATAACAGGTATTGCTTTTCGTTCATGCCATGTAACTTCAGCAAGGCATAAATAAAATTGCCCACCAATAGGTCTGCATTATGTCACCACATTGCTTGTCTTAAATCTATGGAAGAAACCTAGGAAAATATTTGTTGAGTAATTACATACCAGCTGATGAGAAAAGAAGCTTTCCGCAGGATCGATGCCACCATTCATTTGGAAGCAATATTACTGCCACCAATGGAGAGTAACCATATATATCCCTCATATATGGCACATTTCCCATATGAGTCAATAAGAGCATTTCCAACAAGCATATCTGAATCCAAGTTTCTGCATATAGCATAAGAATGAATCCACTTTGTCCCTGACAAGACTTCTGTGTTTGTGAACATGCCAACGATCATCGACATTGTGTGACATTATTTGGCATAAGACCTTCCGCCTCCATCTCGGGTAAAATATGAAGTGTCTCCTTGGGATTTCCTTGCCAAAGAAAACGATGATAGGATTGAATTCCATGAAACCAGATTCCTCCCCGCATTTTATCAAAAATTGCGGACCTTCTTCCACCATCCGCATATGTTGTACAAGTTCATAAGGGCGGTTGCTAGAACAATACCGAATCAAGGCCGGACTTTAATGCAGGAGTGTATACGTTTGCCTTGTGCCAATGCCTCTTGAAATGCATGCTTCCACCACACCGAATAGGTTACAGCAATCCGGCAAGATGCCTTTGTACATTTCGTGAAAGTATGATAATGCTTTCCCGCCATCCGGTTTGAGAATAAAATACAATCATTGAGGTCCACGAAACTATGTTCTTATTTTGCATTCTACAAAAAAAGCTTTCTCATTCCGAACACCTAATTTGCTATACATATTGAGGATTGCATTCCCAACAATTTCATAAGAGTCAAAGTCACTAATTATAATGTAAGCATGGAAAAACTTGCCTTTTGCAAGACTCCCAAATCTCGTGCATGCATCCAGAATGGTCCCAAATGCAGGCTTATCTGGGATCACCTCATCAAGCTGCATTTGATGGAAAAGTTCAACAGCATCCTTGGCAAGCCCATGTCGACAATAAATCCCCAACATAATTGTCCAGGGAAAAACGTTCCGTTGGCTCAGTTTCTGAAACACCATATTTGCTTCATGTATATCTCCACAGTTGCCATACATCATAGCCAAATGATTTCCACAAACATATCTTTCACAAGGCCACTACGAACGACGTGAGCATGAATGTGTTTGCCTTTAGGTAAACTGTGGGTATTGCTTAGCTTCATTTTCTTCGGCTTCACCCTCTCTTATTATGGCCTCTGAAACATCAGTTTCACCTGAAAAGATTGTAAACCTGTAAGATCGGCAACCTGCAACGCCCCAGCCAGAAGAGATGATGCATTGGATAAATCTTCCTCGGCCAAGATGCCTGGTTGCAGCTGCAAAGCAACAAAGGATGAACCCGTCAAACCGATTAACCCTGTATCAGACCAAATCCGGAGGCAACCAGACTTGGTGTCATTGAAGCCACAAAACGCAGAGCCCTGATGCAAGAACTAACCCGACACAGCCACGAAGCAAATTAGGCCCATAACCCCTCAAACCCTAAAATGGGTTCTCTCGAGCCTTGCATGTAGAGCAGAATGTGATAAAATAAGAAAAATACAATATAATAACGAAATATATGATATATGGATCTAAACCATTGGATGTAGGCATCAAAATTAGTTCAAGCGTATGCGCACTCTAGATATACTAATTAGTATGGCTCATCAAATACATCCATGAAATCATATAAAAACCTTAGGAAAAAAAGTACAAAAATACAAAAGAAACCCCCTGTTATTATGCTACATATTCACACTCATTCTTACCTTTTCTTTTCACACATTTTCTTGTTTTGGCAAGATTCCCACATTTACACACTCACCTCATCTCATACACTCCATTTCCATCACTACCTTATCATATTCACACTCATTCTCACTTTTTCTCACTCACTTACATCCTCACACCACCTTACTCACTTCTATTTCACCAACACTTACACTTTACACCTTCTTTTTACCATAATTCTCACTTAGACACTTTGGAGCAAATATGAAGACCCCTTATGGCTGAGGGGACCAGCCATTTTCTTGTTTTGGCGAGATGTTGCCCCCAAAGGGCAACATACTAACTGTTGGTTCATGTATTGAAGTAGGTCAAGTTATTGTGGAAGAGTTAAATCAAAAAGAAGCTTGGTAGTCAACATTGATATGAAGGTCAAACAATATTAATCTTCAAAGGTCAACTCCTATGGAAGATGCTTTATCTGAGGTCAAAGGTATTCAAAGGATGTTCTATGATATTACGGGTTGTGAAGATTGGACGATGCTTTTTGAAGTTTGGAAGACAAAGTTTGAAGACCCCATGGTATTTGATTCCACCTCCTAGCCATTTTTTATTTATATTCTTACCCCCATTTCGAAATTTTCCTAGTCATATTTCTCTCATGCCTAAATCTTCCCATGCTCACTTTTTGCCAATTATACCATGCTTGCCTAAGTCCTTCTTTTCTAAAGGCCTTTTGTTCACCCCTAAAGGATGATCTTCCCATTCCATATCTTTTCTCTCATTTTTTCCATATTACATTCTTGCAAATGTACCTAGCCCAACCCTTATTTGCAAATTCTTATGCTCCCTCACTTCATTTACCAAATGTGCCTAATTACCCATGCCACCCAAGTATCCCCCATGGAATATTCCAGTCATGGTATCTACCTAGCATATTCCCCAAATTATTAGGGTTGCTATAGACCCAAATGACTTCACAATTATTTTTGGGTATCTATTGAACCATGGCCTAGCTTTTGAAATGGTGAATACAAAGATATTCTTGGTTTATACCTCCAAAAATACGGCCACCGTATCGCGCAAACTCTGGAAAAATACAGTTGAAGAACCCTAAACTTAGAAACTTGCTCGAATCACGCCGGAATTGGGATCTTAAGCTACAAAAACTACCTATTCTTGGATTCCCGCTCATTAGCATCCCATTAAGCCTATAATCAAGTCCTAAGATGCCGGAATCATTAAATCTAAATCTATATACCGAGGAAAACAATGACAGAAGTTTTTGAAGGCCCAGACGCATCAAACCTCAACATTGATACATGTTGAGCATGATCTGAAAATGTTCATGAAGTATATGAGTGTTCCACAGTTCGATTTGAGAAAATTGGACTGATATTCTTGATTTGATATTATTTATTGACCTCCTAAGCTATCTTGATCATTGATCTATGATCCTAAGACTCTTATTCACCTTATATTACCTTCATATCAATGAAAATTGCCTGCCAAGTATTTAAAAAGTTGACTGTCATGATCCTTTAGTATTTTTGCATCACAAACATTTTTACAGTGAAGTATCCCTTCATTTTTTCTTGCATATGACCATTTGCACTTCTTTGTATCATCCATCATATTTGCACTGTGTGCACAAAATTTCAAAGAAATCCATTCCAAACTCAAGTTACCATTTTTTTTGCATTGCATGCGATACAATTTTTAGACTGATATTCACAAAAACAGTGCCAAAAAAATAGTTTTTGTAATCCAAATTATGATTTGATTACATGTCCCTCACATTTGGGATCTATACTGCACCTTAGTTTTGGAATCTCTTCAAAATTCTATCTGCAACTCAAGTTACAAAACTCTGAGATCTGTTTGTAGTTTTGACTGATATTGACCAAAATTTGACCAAAATTTGAGATCGAATATCTTGCGGATTAAAACTCAGACTTGGTCAAGGTTTTCACCCTTGCTAGCCACCTGACCTGAGAATTTTCTTGGCAGTAGTATCTCCAGCAAAATGGCCTCCACATACTCCTTCATGCATTTCTCTAATGATCAAAGCAGATTCCTCTTCATTGACACACCTCAGTAATAGTCCATCCCTGTTGACTTTACATAAAACATCATTAATCATTTTAAATTGCCTACACTTTTCTTTAAATCTCCTTTGCTGGCTCGAGGTCAGCCCTGAGGGCATTTCCTTGAATTGTAAAAACTTCTTTATAGGTAGCTGCCCATCCCGTTGGTTCTCGCTCTTCATCATCACCAAAAATAAGCTAAGGCATCCACAAAGTCAACAACTTCTCGTGCATCCTCGTGATCAAAGAAAATGTAAGGTAAATAAAGATGGGACTCTTCACCGATGTAACTCTATTATGGAAATATCAAAGGTTTGTAGCTTACAAGCCCACCTTTGAATTTTTGGTTTAGAGGTAGCCTTACCAAATAACAAACCCGTTGGATTTTGCTTCATATAAACTTGGACAGAACTCTTCAATGGTAGGTGACCTTGTCTGTCAATGAGGAACATAAGAGCAGCAACACTCTTCTCCATTCTGGTGTACTTTTCTTCAGTTGAACTCCATTGTTTGCTGGCAAAAGCTATGGTGTGCTTGTCCTGCAGAATATGGTTTTTTTAGTGATGGTAATATAGACCTCAAATGGCTTGTTCAAATCAGGTTTTTTTAGAAGAGTAGCCTCACAAATGGACTTTATAAGCAACTCAAAAGACTCTTGGCAATCTGATGACCATGTGACAGGGACATACTTGCTCTCAGATTTAGAAATCCTGCCTATCCTTGTCAGCTTAGAAATAGGACTTATAATATGAGCAAAATTAGGAATATACATCCTAAGAAAACTACTCATGCCAATAAAACTTTTGACCTGCTTCAGATTTTTGGGGGGTACCATCTTTTTGAGGGCTTCAACCTTTTCTTGTGCCACTTGTATACCATTGTTGGATACCTCATGCCCCAAAAGTTGCCCTTTGGATGCAAAAAAAATACATTTCTTTGGGTTAAGGTTGACTCCAGATTCCCTGCACAAAGAGCATATTTTTGCAAGCAATTCCAAATGATTAGTAGGGTGAGATCATAAGCAAAGGTCATCCAAATAGACTCTGAATTCTTGAGGAGACATAGGCCTAAAAATAACATCCATAGCTCTCTGGAAAGTAGCAGGTGCATTCATTAGTCCAAAAGGCATTCTCTTCATTGCATAAGTTCCCCAAGGGGTAATAAAAGAGGTCTTGGGTTGGTCTTCTTCCTTAATGCCAATTTGATTAAATCCTGAAAATCCATCTAGAAATGAGTATACCTCTTTCCCCTTACAAAGATATAAAATTTCTTCTAAAAAAGGCAAGGGATAGCAGTCCTTGATGGTAGCTTTGTTGAGATCTCGATAATCAATGCAGATCCTTAAGGCACCACTTTTTTTCTCTACAAGTACAATGCAAGATACCCATTCTGGATTAATGATTTCAATAATAACACCTGCATCTAGCATTATATCCAACTCATCTTTGATCAATCCCATCAATGAAGCATTAATTCTTCTCAGTTTTTGAAAAACAGGTTTACATCCTTTTTTAATCTTGGTTTCAAATTGGCATACTTCAGCTTTAATCTTAATCGTCCCGTTCTTGGCTAATTCGGTTTAATCCTTTGTTTTTTTGCCTCTGTGATGAGTTCTTGGGATTAGACAAGACAATTCGGCAGGTCAGGGTAATGATTATGCAGTTGTTTCAGGCGAATTAGACGGATCTTGGCATTTCCGGGATTTAGGGTTCTTGGCAATCTTGACGAAATATCCCACAGGCCGAATTTAAACTGGAAGCTCAAGGTATATAACAACAAATAAATCCATTATAATTAATAAATAACGTGTAATATCCACGTGGGCCTCGGTACCTCCACCGCCCCACACGCCTGGATATTCCACGTGGCAGGGGTGATTGGCTAAGGAATCTAGGCTGTTTGTGGGGATTAGATAGGAATTTTTTTTGTAAAATAGGTTAAGGCACGATTCCCAAGAAGCTATGTTTGAGGGCCAAAATAAACGATTTTTTTATTTTCTTTTTTGCAAAAAGGATCTTTTTTTATGCTCTAGAAGATGCTGGAATCTTTTTTTGCAAAGGAGCACTTTTGAATTTTGGCCTTGAAAAGGTATATATGGAAGGTGATGTGGCATGTGGGCATGATGAGTTGGCAATATGAGGATGACATGGCAAACAAGGGTGATGAGGTGTCAAACAACTTGGCTAAGAACATTTTTTCTAGTCAAAACTTGGGATGAGGTGGACATGATGTGTGTGACATGTAGATGATGATGTGGAGGTGTTGGTGATGATGTGGCAAAATGATGTGTCTCCCTTATGGATTCAACCATGTAATTTGAAGAACTTTTTGCAAAAAAAATAGTATTTCAATGGGGTGACACGTGCATGGTATGACATGGCAATGTGGATGACATGTATGGTGACTTGGCCTCTTTTGATCAATGCATATAATTTGCATTTTCTAGGCAAATTTTGACTTTAAGTGCTTCCCTTAGAAATTTTGGCATTCTCTCTCATTTTTTGACTTATAGAGAGTGGAAGTTGACCTTTGACCATATGTATGACCAAGTCAAGTGGAATTTTGTGCTTCAATGAGATGGTGATGGCATGGCAAGTGTGTGGAATGTGAGTGACATGTAAAAGAGAAGTTTTGACTAGAAAAAATCTTCAAGGCCAATTTTGACTTGGGAGATGAAATGTAACTTGGGATCTCATGAGCATGTCTTCATGGTGAAGGGTGTGGAGGGTGTAGGATCGGAATCAAAGAATGTAATTATGCCAAGAACTCAAATAGTAGCATCACATACCAAGAACTCTTCAAGGGGTCTTCAAATTTGCTTGATTCACCTTCATGACTTGCTTGTGTGACCTAAGTCAAATGTCCTTACCTTGCTCTTCAAGTCTTCAAAGTGTGCAAAGATGCATTCTCCTTGTGTGTCTAAGTTCAAATCAAAGGATGAGCATGAAAATATGAAATGTGTCTTGCTCTTCCATGCTGCCATAGCATGGCAGCATTATGCCAGACTAAAAGAACAGGCCGGTCCCCCATCCCCTTTCTTGTTGCTTGATAATCAGGATAGAACTCCAGCCAATTGCCAATATGAAGGTATGTTTGGCAATTCAATGGACCTGCAATGGATTGAAGACAAGTAGTGATGGTAAATTTCAGTACGATGTGAATATGAATATGGAGGTGATTTACAAATGAACCTGCATGACAAATGGAATCATTAGTAAGAATGTGAGCTGCTGGATGGACATATGACATCAGTTTGATGGATTTGGTAGAGATTTGAAGTGTTTTATGTGGAACAAGGGCAACTCTTGAGCAGATGAGTATGGAGTGTATGTATCAGGGTGCACCTGCGTATGACAAAAAATCTGTTAGACAAATGAGTTCTTTGTTGTGGTAGGAATGGCAGCAACTATGTATATGATGAAGAATGAGGAGAAGTGAATGAGTAATGAGATGAATGACTGTAAATCCAGATGCTCCTCCATGGAATTCATGGCTTTAACAATATTAGTACTCGATTTGAACCTTGACTAGATAGAGACCTGCACAAATCTTCTGCTCTTGCATCACTGGTGTGAATTAAAAAGACTAATTAATATCAATGCTAAAATTTGAAGACAAAAGCTACACACTTGAAATTCCTGAATTGTTTTTCGTGTTTTTCTTTTATTTTCTTTTTTACTTTTCTGCATATTAGTCAACCAAAGCAAACTGAACTAACCTACCTACAAATTTCAAATGCTCTTCAACTAAACAAGCTTAGGGCAACATGTTGTTGCTAATACCTTTTCAAATGTAGGACGTTGATAGGATTCAACAATTCTCTGCCATCAAGCACATCTTTTAGCCAATAAGAATATTTTCCTGCTGTGCCAATAACTTCAAAAGGTCCATCCCAAAGATTTTCAAATTTGGATGCTATGTCTTCCCTTGCCTTATTCCATTTCAACACAAGCTCACCCGATTTCAGAGTGCCTTGGAGTTTGTGAGCAGCCTTGAAAGCCGCAATATCCTTGGCTTTTTTTATCATGACAGAATTTTCTGCCTCATACCTGTGCTCTTCAAGCTGCATTAACCTCACACAGCCTCATCCATTTCTAAGTTTATTTGGTATGCCAATCTCAGTGATGGAAGTTCCAATTCAACAGGCACTACTGACTCTATACCATAGACCAAACTGAAAGGTGTGTGTTTGGTGGATGCTTTAATAGTAGTTCTATAGGCCCAAAGTGCATCATGGAGTTTTAGGTGCCAATCTTTTTTTGAAATGCCGATAGTCTTCTTCAGAATTGATTTAAGCACTTTATTGGTTGACTCTGCTTTATTGGTTGAGTAAATTTTTGGTGTGTTTGACCTTCGGAGTAGCTAGCAAGGATGCAATGGTTTTACTGATGAACTGGCTTCCCCTATCAGAGACTATTTTGAAAGGCATTCTAAACCTAGCACAGATGTTTTCGTGGAGGAATTCTTGCAGTGGCATAGGCATTTGCCTCCCTAAGGGGAACTGCTTCAGCCCATTTGGTAAAGTAATATGTGGCTACAAGTATGAACTGATGCTGAGCTGAGGAAGGTGGATCTATTGGACCTATGAAATCTAAACCCCATGTCTAAAATGGTCCTGGAGAAGTTATAGCAGTGAGAGGGGTTGGTTGCAATGTTCTTCTACCAAAAATTTGGCATTTATGACAGCATTTTGTAACATCATAACAATCTTTGAAGACTGTAGGCCAAAAATAACATGACCTCAAGAATTTTTTGGCAGTTGTGTCAGCATTGGCTTCCTCATAATCAACACACCTCAGCAATACTCCCTCCCTGTCAACCTTGCATAATACATCCCCAATGAGCCTGAGTTTTTTGCACTTCTCTTTAAATCTCCTTTCTTGACTGCTACTCAAGGCACCTCATTGTTTTCAATATAATTTCTGATCTCACATTGCCAGTCCAAGTTTTTTGCATAAAAAGCAACCAAGTCAGTAACACAATCAACATCATTCAATCCATCTTGGTCCTCGTGTTCAAATAGAGCATAGGGTAGATAGGCACTGGGATTTTCCACTAAATTCACAACTTTGACAGTCATGTTATAGGCTTGAACTTTACAAGCCCATCTACACAACTTTGCTTTAGGTTGTTTCTTTGCAAAAAGGAGAGACAGAGGATTTTGCCTCATATAAACTTGAGTTTGGCTGTTTTGTAGCAAATATCCCTGCCTTTCTATCAAAAACATCAGAGCAGCTGCACTCTTTTGCAGTCTAGGATATCTTAGCTCAGTATCAGACCAGATCTTGCTGGCAAAAGCAATAACATGGTCTTCTTGCAGTAATGCGACACCAATTGTCTTTTTGGTAACACTGATATAGGCTTTGAAAGACTTTTCTAGATCTGGGGGCTTCAGCAAGATAGAATGGCAGATGGCATTGATGATTTTATCAAAGAATTCCTGACACTCTTCATTCCAATCAACCAGAATATGCTTGCTTTCACTTTTGGAAAATTTCCCAACCTTTGTGAGGTTAGAAATTGGATTCATAGTGTGTGAGAAGTGAGGGACATACATTCTCAGAAAACTGGTCATTCCCATGAAGCTTTTTACCTGTTTGTGTGTTTTTGGAGGTGCTAGCTTCTTTAGAGCCTCAACCTTAGCTTCATCCACTTGAATGCCTTTTGTAGACACAACCTGTCCAAGCAATTCTCCTTTTGAACACAAAAAAGCACATTTCTTTGGGTTTAAGCTGACTCTCCCTTTTCTGCACAAGGCAAATAACTTAGTTAGAACATCAAAATGATTTTTGAGGGAAGTTCCTAAGCAAAGATCATCCAAGAAGACACGAAAAACATTAGTAGGCATGTCCTTGAAAATGGTGTCCATAGCTCTCTGGAAAGTTGCAGATGCTTTCATTAATCCAAAGGGCATCCTTTTCATGGCAAATGTTCCCCATGGTGTAATGGATAAAGTCTTTGGCTGATCCTCCTCCTTTATGCTTATTTGGTTGAAACCTGAAAAGCCATCTAAGAAAGAATATATTTCCTTGCCTGCAACAACATGTAAGACTTCTTCTAAAAATGGCAAAGGGTAGCAATATTTGATGGTAGCTTTATTCAAGTCCCTATAGTCAATGCAAATCCTTATAGTTTTATTTCTCTTTTCTACTGGAACAATGCAAGATAGCCATTTAGGGTTTACGATCTCTGCAATCACACCTACATCCTTCATTTTATGCAACTCCTCTTTGATTAGGCCTAACAAGAATGCATTAATTCTTCTGAGCTTTTGTACCACAGGTTTCATACCTTCCTTGATTTTTATCTCAAACTCACAGATCCTTCTATCAACACCAACCAACTCATCACAGTCCCAAGCAAAAATATCCTTGGTGTTATCTTCTTCTTTGAACAAATCTCCAACATATAGAACTCTATCTAGACCTTTCTTGTTCAATTTAACTTTTTTTACCTGTTTTCCCTCACTAGCATTGATTACTGAATAGGATAGAGTCGTTGCAGGTTCTTTTTCTCCAGTTCTTCCTCTTGAATTGCTCCTTCAGCCAAGTGCTCGAGAATAACACTTTTGCAAAGTGCATCAGTTTCACCATTCTGTTCCGTTGGCACATGACAAAGCCTCCAAGTTTTGAAGTTCCTTAACTCTCCAATAGCTTGATCTCTAAGTAAGATCATCTCTTCATTTTTAGCCTGATATTCTCCAAATATTTGCCTGCAAACAAGTTGAGAGTCTCCAAAGATAACAACTTCATTAATATTCAAATTCTTAGCCTCTTGGAGACCTGCTATCAGAGCTTTATATTTTGCCATATTTGAGGTTGTATTAGGAAAGATTCTGCCTACTTTTGCAAGCAATCTATTGGAGGAATCTTTGAGAATAGCAGCAGATGAGGCAACACTCAATCTTTTAGAAACACCACCATCAAACCATAAGTAAGCACAATCTTCTTGTTTTGGAAATGCCAGCTGAATGTAGAGCTCCAAGTTGGGTATTTGATCACTTGTATTTAATTCAAATTCCCCACATGGGTTTGACAACAACATTTCTTCTTCTATGAAATTTAAGGCCTCAAATTCACCCACTTTGTTGTATAATGTTACCTTTTTCTTACCATTGGAAATAGTGCATTCCCCTTTTGATCAAACAGGTCTGGCATCAACTGTAGAAAGCCATTTCCTTCCCAAAACCAAATCATAAATGTCTGATTTCTCTTCAATCCCTTCAAAAGCCACCACAACAAAGTTAGCTGCAACAATTATACCTTCAACATCAATTGGTACATTGCTGACTATTCCTACAGCGCTAATCTTTGTGTTTGAGAAAGATTTTAAGACCTTTGGAGCCTTCTTATCTATCTCAAGGCCACACAATCTCATGACAAGATGAGGCATAACATTCAGAGGTATCCAATAGGACCTTGGTCAAGATTTTCTTACCCCTTCTGGCAACACAAGTGAAAGCCCCTGGGTCATAATCCTCCTGAGTAAGCATGTGCTCCTCAATATGATTAGTTAGAGCAAACTCATCTTCTTTGGTCAAATTTAGCACCTTTTTCCTGTAGAATGGAGCTATTTTGAGCAGAGTTAGCAGGCCAACACTGATTTTAGAATTTGTAAGCAGATACTCAAAATCCTCACTATCTTTATCATTTCTCAAATATTTCTGGACAGGGGAGGAGGTACAACCATATTATGATCAACTTCCTTGTGTTTTATAGCATTGATTTCCTCATTAGCTCGTGCTGGCTCCTTTTCCTTTGCATTGTTCATTCCTCTAGTATGCACAACCATATTCTCCTCCTGTTCTTCAATTTCCTGCACAAATCTGATGGAAGCATTTTTCTCATTAGGCTTAGATTTTTCCTGCCAGCAAAGATTCTTTTACACTACACCTATCTTCATAATGTCCCACAGCTTTGCAAAAGGTGCACACAGGGCATTCCTTACCAAAATGCCCCCTTTATCACATTTTGTACAAGGCCTATACTAGCAGTAATCAGAGGAATGAGAATTTCTTGAACAGTGAGCACAAGGTGGATAAATCTTCTTCTCAAATTTGGAATTCTTCATCTCTTGAAGTTGCTTGGTCACCTCGACTAAGGCCTCTGATACTTTGGTAATCTCAGCTCTCACATCTGCTGCAGGACCCTCAGCATCCTCCATCTTTGTTTTCTTCTTTTCCTTTTGAACAGCATAAACTGGTACAGGTCCTGGTCCCATGTATTCCTGTTCATAATCTGGAAAAAAAGGATCATGAGGTGAGTGCATATCATCTGGCAAGTAAGAAATCATATCTGCAATTTCAGTAACTTTAGTGAAAGCCTTATGTATTGTGTCAAAGCCTTCTTGTTTTTGGATCTTGAGCATCTTCCTGTATATCCTTGGTCTACTACTTAAACCCCTGATAAAAGATGCCACAAGATGCAAAGCATGGTTAAGAACTTGATTAATCTTGACACTTGACAAGATAAAGATTAAACCTTTACACAAATTGGTGAATACTCTCACCATGCTTTATATGAAAGGTTTGCAGTTCAAAAATCAAATCCTGAGGATCCAAGAGCTTGCCAAACCTTGCCAAGAATTTCTTGACCAATTAATCCCAAGAGTTAGCTCTTAAACTCATAACGTACTCAAGACAAGCTCTAACCTCATCATTCTTGAAACATTTTTTAAACTCAGAGAATTTGCAAGTGTCCATATTCTTGGTAATACTCCTCAAAAGTCTTTAGAAAATTGTTAGCATTCATGCTTGGATCAAAAGTAGAAACATGAATTGGCATATTCAACTCAAAGTAATGACAAGGCATACCTGAGTTTGCTTGTATAGTCACAGTAGGTGCTGCAGCAGAGGCTTCATGATTCTCCTGTGCTTCAGCATGCTCTGATGCTTCATTAGTCCTCCTAGGAGCCATGAGGTTAAACTCCAAGAAAGTGATCTCGGTAGAACCTCCAAAATGTTGAAGGTGTTCCTGGCAAAACCTTCAACCTCAGTGGTTTAGAACCTCCAAGTTGCTTGAGGCAACCACTCTAACTGCAAAATCCCAAGAAGAGTGCTCCAATAGATGCTAACAACAGCTTTTCCTAAAGATAAAAAAAGTCTGCCTTGCCAAAATGCATGCCAAATGCAAACTAATGGGGTTTTGCTCATGATTCTTGATTCTAGAGCTGCACAAGACCTTGAAGGATGTTGGCAAAAAAGTCAGAAGGATTTTGATGAGAGCAAGCTTGTCAAATAAACAATCCTGACCAGATCAATTTTTGGTCAATATCCCTGGCAGAGAGCTAGTTGTTGAAAAAGGCTAAAGATCTGGCTGCATTCAAAGCTGCACATAAAATACAGGGTACTTTTAGGGAGGGAGAGCTTTTCCTCAAGTGGAATAAGTCAAAGGAAGATTCAGCTGGTAAATTTGATAATATTTGGGAAGGACCTTTTGTGGTGCTGGAATCTGCAGGTACCAACTCTTATTGGCTACAAGAAGTTGCCTCAGGAATGCTATTACCAAATCCTATCAATATCTTGCACTTGAAAAGGTACTGGGACCAGCATGCTTGTTTGTCCCTCTTTTTGCACTAAAAAGTTCAAAGATCTATAATAGAAGTAGAGTAGTTAGATCAATTTGACTTTTGTTATGAGCACATTACTTTGATAAGTTAGTTTTATGTTTGTAGGTTGGGCTGACCAGAGAACAGTATAAGTGATCCCAAGGAGAGAATGATTACTAATGTTTTACCAAGTGTCATATGCAAGAGCATCCTTTTTCCATCTCTATTCATATGTCTTAAAGTGCTCCTACCACCCATTCAGCCTTCTATTCTTCCTTCCACATCTTAATAGCACTCTGCAAATTCATCTTCACCATCATAGCAGAGTTGCAAGGGTTTGAGATTAACTAGTTTGTGTGTTTCCATGACAGGTGCATCCTTTCTCCATCTATATTAATCTGTCATAAGTGGTCCTGCTATTCAATTAGACTCCTTATTCTTGTTTTCATTCCCCCCAAAAAAAAAGCACTCTGCACTTCAGCTTCGCCACCATAGCAGAGTTGCAATTTTTGAAGATCAAGGAGAGACATACATTTTGCACATTCACTCCATCCTCATATACTCCACATACTCCATTCACATCACCACCCTATCACATTCACACTCATTCTCATCTTTTTCCACTCACCATATCCCATTCACATCACCCTATCACCACATTCATACTCATTCCATCAACACTTGCACTTTACACTTTCACTCCATCATGATCTCACTTGGACACCTTGGTACAAAACTGAAGACCCCTCTATGTATTCACTTTTGACATTGTATGGCTGAGGAGACCAGCCATTTTCTTGTTTTGGCGAGATGTTGCCCCCAAAGGGCAACATACTAATTGTGGTCTATGCATTAAAGCTAGGTTAAGTCATTTTGGAATACTAGGTCAAAGTTTGGAAGAGCTTGGTAGCCAACATTGATGTGGAGGTCAAAGGATGCTTACCTTCCAGGTCAACAAGTGCTTAAGTTAAAAGTTCACAAGAGGTACTTTATTTGAGGTCAAATGCTTAGTCAAGAATATACTAGAAGAATCTGGGTTATGAAGTTTGGAAGACTGTTGACCCTCAACCTGGCTAGAGAGTCAAACACAAGAAGCCAACTTGAAATTATGTTCAAGTTCGGGTTAGAGCCTCCAGATCACTTAAGATGATCAGTCTATGTAAGAATTTTTTAGAGAAAAAGCTCAAATGTCAAATGTTCATACCTTTCCCAATTCAGAAATAAGGGGTCTTTACTCAAATCGATGTAGCTGGCATAGGTGAGTTGATTTCTGAGGTCAAATGATTGTGATTGGTGTAGAAAAGTTATAGGCATGCAATGGAAAAAATCTTGACCAAGTCTGAACTCAAATCTGTGAGATATTCAAGCTCAAAGTTGAGTCAATTTTTGGTCAATACCAATCAAAACTACAGACAGATCTCAGAATTTTGGAACTTGAGTTGCAGGGGAAATTTTTGAGAAATTTCAAAACCAAGGTGATGTATAAGTCTCAAGGATGTGAGGCAAACAATCAAATCCTATTTTGGATCATTAAAACTATTTTTTTGGCACTATTTTGTGAGTAACGGTAAAAAATCATGGCAGACAGAATGTAAAAAATTGTAACTTGAGTTTGGGAGGGTCATTTTTCAAACTTTCTGTGCACACAGATGCAAATATAGCTGGGGATGAAGGGCAAGTAGGTCAATCATACTTTGGGACACTCGGGAATTTTCTGTAAAATAATTTGAGACAAGAAATTGCTAAGAAAAAATATCAGAGATAGTTTTGTCAACTTGGCAGTCAAATTGTATTGATATAAAGGTAAGTAAATCTCAACAACATCGAATAATGATACTTCAGGTCTTCAAACACTGCAAAATAGCCATCATAGGCCATAAAATGATTTCTCGAAGATAATGTCAACCAGATCTTTGCAAATCTAGTCAAGGAATGCTCAGGGACTTCAAGAACTCTTCAGATCATGCTCAGCATTGATCAATGTTGAATTTGAGTGCGTCTGGGCCTTCGAAAATCTTCTGTCAATGTTTCCCCGGTATATAAGTTTAGATTTTATGGTTCCGGCATTTTAGGGCTTAAATTTAGGATTAATGTGATGCTTAGGAGCGGGAATACAAAAGTAGATAGTTTTCAAAGCTTAAGGATTCCATTCCGGCATGATTCGAGCAGATTTCCAAATTTAGGGTTGAACAACAGTATTTTTCCAAGAATTTCGCGATACGGTGGCCGTATTTTTCAAGGTATAAACCTGGAATATGCTGTATTTTGCAATTTTATGAATCCTTGGCTATGGTTTAAGATATCTCCTACAAAATAATTGAAGGGTTGATCATTTGGGAAATGGAATTGGATCATTTGGGCAATGGGTAGAAATTTTGATGGCTTTGGGACATGCTAGGTTCAAGCAACATGGTTGGAATACTCCATGGGAACACACGTGTGATGTGGGCACTTATGGCACGACAGTAAGTGAGATATGGGGGTGTAGAAGTTTGCAAAAGGGAAGTTAGGCTAGAGGTATTGCAAGGGTGTGGCATACTGTTGACCCTCAACCTGGCTTAGAGAGTCAAACACAAGAAGCCAACTTGAGTTTTCACTCAAATTGGGGTTAGAACCTCCAGATCACTTAAGGTGATCAATCTACACAAGGATTTTCCAAAGAAAAAGCTCAGTTACAGAGTTTTCATACCTTTCCCAATTCTGGAATTTAGACCCTTTACTCAAATCGATGCAGATCCCATATGCAGATTGGTTTCCAAGGTCAGATGACTGTGACTTGTTCAGAAAAGTTGTAGGCAAGTAAGGGTAAAGATCTTGATCAAGTCTGAGTTTTAATTTATAAGATATTCGATCTCAAAGTTGGGTCAAATTTTGGTCAATACCAGTCAAAACTGAAAACAGAGCTCAGAGTTTTATAACTTGAGTTGTAGGATGAAATTTGAGGAAATTCCAAAACTAAGATGCTATATAGGCTTCAAAGGTAAGGTGCATGCTGTCAAATAATGATTTGAATCACTAAAACTATTTTTTTGGCACTGTTTTATGGATATCAGTCTAAATTTGTATCAGACAGAATGCAAAAAATGGTAACTTGAGTTTGGAATGGAATTTTCTCGAAATTTTTGTGCACACAGGTGCAAATAAGATGGGAGATGAAGTGCAGATGGTCACGTGCAGGAAAAAATAAGGGAATTCTTTACTGTAAAAATGTTTATGAAGCAAAAATACTAAAGGATCATGACAGTAGACTTTTTGAATACTTGGCAATCAATTTTCATTGATATGAAGGTAATACAAGGTAAGTAAGAATCTTAGGAACATATATCAATCAATAATGTAGCTTAGGAGGTCAATAATAGTATCAAATCAATAATATCAGTCCAATCTTCTCAGATTAAACTGTGGAACACTCAGAGACTTCAAGAACGTCTTCAGATCATGCTCAACATGTATCAATGTCGAGGTTTGATGCGTCTGGGCCTTCAAAAAATTGTGTGTCGATCACCCCAGTTATATTTTCAAATTTTTATGAATCCAGAATCTTAGGCTTTGATTATGGGTTTGTTGGGTAGCTAAGAGGCGGGAAGAGAAGATTCGGGAGGAATTTGAGGCAGAAATTGAGGTCCCTGGCCGATTCGAGGAATTTTTCTAAGTTTAGGGTTCGTGGAGGGAATCTCGCGAGCATCTTTCGAGTATATTTGGAGATTCCGGCCTTTTAAAAATTCAATTTTCAATGGTTTAAGTGGAAAAATAAACCTTTGGTTTTTTGGGATCTCCTAAGAATCTTTGAGGATCCCTTCCAAAAAGTTGGGAGCATATCTGGCCTTGCCACGTGGCATAGGGCATCCTTATGGTATCTAGAATGATACCTAGGTTATTCACCTAGGGTTTTGACATAGAATTTATTTTTCAAAGGCAAAGGCAAAAAATGGGATGGGCATATGAAATAGAAATGAGTTTGTGATAGGATGAGAGTGGAGCTTAGGAATCAAGGCGAAAATGAGAGAAGGCATGGAGAAATGTGATGGGAAATAATTTAGGGGCAAAAGATTCTATGGGGTCTTCCAAACTCTAGCTTCCAATCTTCAAAAAGGTATCTTCCAAACTTCTTACCCAAAACCTTATAAGCATCCTTTGACCTCAAATAGAGCGTTTCTTATAAGAGTTGACCTTGAAGATAAATGTCCCTTGACCTTCACACCAATGTTGACTACCAAGTCTTCCTTTGACTTAGCCTTCCTAACTTTAACAAATAAACCAATCAATTAGTATGTTGCCCTTTGGGGGCAACATCTCGCCAAAACAAGAAAATGGCTGGTCCCCTCAGCCATAAAAAATCTTCAATTTTGTCCCAAAGTGTCTAAGTGAGAATTATGGAAGAAAGAGGGTATAAAGTGCAAGTGTTGGTGAAATAATGGTGAATATGGCAGTAAGTGGATGTAAGTGAATAACAAAGGTGAGAATGAGTTGTGAATATAGTAAGATGGTGATGAAAATAGAGTGTATGAGATGAAATGAGTGCATAATTGTGGGGATCTCGCCAAAACAAGAAAATGTGTGAAAGGAAAAGGTAAAAGTGAGTGTAAATATGGTAAGATGGTGATGGCAATGGAGTGTGAGAGAGTGAAGTGGATGTGTAGAAATTGGGATCTCGCCAAAACAAGAAAATGTGTGCTTCCCTGATCCTTAAAAATGCATCTCTGCTATGATGGTGAAGCTGAATTGCAGAGTGCTTTCTTTTGGGAATGAGAACAAGAATAAGAAGTTTAAATGGATAGCAGGACCACTTATGGCAGATGAATAAAGATGGAAAAAGGGTGCACCTGTCATGGAAACATACAAACACATTAAACTTGATCCTTGCAACTCTGCTATGATGGTGAAGCTGAATTTGCAGAGTGCACATTTAGGGAAATAAAATGAAAGAGCATGGTTAAATGGAGGGCAAGACCACAATGAGACAGATGAATGAAAATGGAAGAAGGGTGCTCCTGCAAATGACACTTGGCAATTAATAAAAATCCCTGTTTTGAAGCTATCTGATGGCTCATCCTTCTAGCTAATCTGCAAATATAAACTTAATGAAAGCATTAGTTCTAAATTTAAAACAAGTGAAATCTAATCCAATCTATTCAACCTATTCTAACTTTAACTCTAACTTGTCTAAGTTCTTAGAACATAAAAAGAGACAAGCATATATGCTGATCCCAGTACCTTTTCAGGTGAATAGTGTTGATAGGATTTGGAAGTGGCATCCCTGAAGTTAATTCCTTCAGCCAATAAGAATTGGTGCCTGCAGGTTCCAACACCTCATAGAGGCCCTCCCAAAGATTTTCAAACTTACTAGCAGAATCTTCCCTTGATTTATTCCATTTCAGAACTAATTCTCCAGTCTTGAAAGTACCTTGTATTTTATGAGCAGCTTTGAAGGCAGCCAAATCCTTGGCTTTTTTAAGCAAATTAGCATTCTCAGCTTCCATTCTATATTCTTCTAAATGCAAAAGGGCATCCAGTCTTTCCTGCAAGGCATACTCAAAAGGCAAACACAACTTATGAGCTAACCTCAGAGATGGAAGCTCAAGCTCTACTGGAAGCACAGCTTCAATGCCATAAACTAAGTTAAAAGGGGTTTGAGTGGTTGCTGCTTTGATGGTGACTCTATAAGCCCATAAGGCATCTACCAGTTTGACATGCCAATCCCTTTGATTATCATCCACTGTTTTCTGCAAAATACCCTTCAAAACTTTATTAGTAGCTTCTGCTTGGCCATTACCTTGGGGATAGTAGGAGGAACTCTTGGTATGTTTGACTTTAAGAATGGTCAATAAATTAGTAATAACTTCATTCACAAAAGGGGTACCTCTATCAGAGTGTAATTGTAGAGGAATGCCAAACCGTGCACAAATATACTCATGTAAGAACTTTGCTGTTGTAATGGCATTAGCTTGCCTTAAAGGAATTGCCTCTGCCCATTTGGTAAAATAATCTGTAGCTACAATGATGTGCTGATGTTGCCCTGCAGAAGGGGGGAATCTAATCCCCATATTTGAAAAGGTCCTGGAGAAATTATGGGATTTAGTGCAGCTGGGATAATTTTCTTGGCAGTAGTATCTCCAGCAAAATGGCCTCCACATACTCCTTCATGCATTTCTCTAATGATCAAAGCAGATTCCGCTTCATTGACACACCTCAGTAACAGTCCATCCCTGTTGACTTTACACAAAACATCATTAATCATTTTGAATTGCCTGCATTTTTCTTTAAATCTCCTTTGCTGGCTCGAGGTCAGCCCTGAAGGCATGTCCTTGAATCTTAAGAAATTCTTTATAGGTAGTTGCCAATCTTGTTGATTCTGCTCTTCATCATCTGCTTGTAAATAGGCTAAGGCATCCACAAAGTCAACAACTTCTACTACATCCTCATGATTAAAAAAAAATGTAAGGTAAATAAAGGCTGGGACTCTTTACCTGATGTAACTCTTTTATGGAAATATCAAAGGTTTGTAGCTTGCAAGCCCACCTTTGAATTTTTGGTTTAGAAGTAGCTTTTCCAAATAACAAACCTGTTGGATTTTGCTTCATATAAACCTGAACTGGGCTTTTCAATAGTAAATGACCTTGTCTGTCAATGAGGAACATGAGAGCAGCAGCACTCTTCTCCATTCTAGTATATTTTTCCTCAGTTAAACTCCATTGTTTGCTAGCAAAAGCTATAGTGTGCTTGTCCTGCAAAATAGCTAGGCCTATGGCCTTTTTGGTAATAGTAATGTAGACTTCAAATGGCTTGTCCAAATCAGGTTTTTTAAGGAGAGTTGCTTCACAAATGGACTTTATAAGCAACTCAAAAGACTCTTGGCAATCTGATGACCATGTGACAGGAACATACTTGCTCTCAGATTTGGAAATCCTGCCTATTCTTATCAGCTTAGAAATAGGACTTATAATGTGAGCAAAATTAGGAATATACATCCTAAGAAAACTAGTCATGCCAATAAAACTTTTGACCTGCTTCAGATTTTTGGGAGGCACCAGCTTTTTGAGGGCTTCAACTTTTTCTTGTGCTACTTGTATGCCATTGTTGGATACCTCATGTCCCAAAAGTTGGCCTTTGGATGCAAAGAAAATACATTTCTTTGGGTTAAGGTTGACTCCAGATTCCCTGCAGAAAGAACATATTTTTGCCAGCAACTCCAAATGATTAGTAGGGTGAGAACCTAAACAAAGGTCATCCAAATAAACCATGAATTCCTGAGGAGACATGGGCCTAAAGATAACATCCATAGCCCTCTGAAAAGTAGCAGGTGCATTCATTAGTCCAAAAGGCATTCTTTTCATTGCATAAGTTCCCCAAGGGGTAATAAAAGAGGTCTTGGGTTGGTCTTCTTCCTTAATGCCAATTTGATTAAACCCTGAAAATCCATCTAAAAATGAGTATACCTCTTTCCCTGCTACAGCATATAAGATTTCTTCCAGAAAAGGCAAAGGGTAGCAATCCTTGATGGTGGCTTTGTTGAGATCTCGATAATCAATACAGATCCTTAAGGCACCACTTTTTTTCTCTATAGGTACAATGCAAGACACCCATTCTGGATTAATAATTTCAATAATAACACCTGCATCTAGCATTTTATCCAACTCATCTTTAATCAGTCCCATCAATGAAGCATTAATTCTCCTCAATTTTTGAAAAACAGGTTTACATCCTTCCTTAATCTTGATTTCAAATTGGCATACCTCTGCTTTAATTCCAGTAAGTTCAGAATAATCCCAAGCAAACACATCCTTCCTTTCTTCAAAGAACATTTGTATATTCTCCCTATTTTGGTATTCAATAAGATCTCCAACAAACAGGGTTCTAGTTTTACCATTTTTTGTAATGGTGATCTCTTCAGTATCCTTTTCTTCTGATGCATTAATGGTTAGAATAGGACAAAGAGCTTTTACCTCACTAGCATCAAGGTCTTCCTCTGGAATAGCTCCTTCAGTTAGGTGTGCCATGAGAGTTTCCCTGCATAAGGTGTCAGCTTCCACATTTTCTTCCCTTGGTATGTGAGTAATCTCCCATGAAGCAAAACTTGAAAGCACTCCCATCACTTGGTTTTTCAAGAGCTCCATGTCTGCATTTTTTGTTTGGTAATCTCCTGAAACTTGTCTACAAATTAATTGTGAGTCACCAAAAATATGAATGTTGGCAATGTCCATAGCTTTGGCTTCCTGAAGTCCTGCAATCAAAGCCTTATATTATGCTACATTAGAGGTAATTTGGGGAAAGATCCTCCCTACTTTAGCTAAGAGTTTATGAGAGGAATCTTTTAGGATAGCAGCAGATGATGCAATATTTAGCTTTTTAGAAATACCTCCATCAAACCATAAAAATCCTGATGATCCTTGTTTGCTGGGAAGTGCACATTCCATGATGAGAGGAACTGTTTCACATTTCCTTGGTCTTGCATTTTGTATTCTGTAAAATCCCAAAGGTTCTTCAATTAGCATTTCCTTAATAAAATTTACCTCCTCATTAGAGCCATAGGAGCCATCTTGATTATAGATTGTGGCAGTCTGAGAGCCATTGGAGATGGTACATCTTCCTTGAGACCAAATTGGTCTAGCATCCACAGTAGCTAACCACCTTCTTCCTAAAAGTAAATCATAAATATCAGACTCATCCCCTATGTCTTCAAAAGCCACCACAATAAAGTTGGCAGCTACAATTATACCCTCTGTATTAACAGGCACTTTAGTTACCACACCAATGGGAGTAATATTAGCATTATAAAAGGATCTCAATAGTACAGAAGCTTTCTTGTCCACCTCGAAACCACATTTCTTCATAACATGATATGGCATAATATTTAGGGGGGATCCCCCATCAAGTAACACATTTGAAAAGGTATAACCTCCTAAAGTAGCCGAGCATATGAATACACCAGGGTCTTCTTCATTCTGTGCTAGGACAAGGTTAGTGGCATCAGTAAAATTCACACAAGCATTTAATGCCTCACCATTGGTTTGTTGAAGTACCCTTTTTCTATAGCTAGGTGCAATTTTTAATAAGGTAAAAAGATCCACACTCACCTTGGAATTTTTAAGCAAAACATCAACCTCATCAAAGTCTTGATCTTTCTTACCATATTTTTGCTGAGGAGGTGGAGCTATGGTTTGAGCAGGTGATTCCACTACAGGTGGTGAAGGCCTGGCAGTAGAATGTCTACTTGGTTCAGCATGCACTTGAGCTTCATTCATACTTCTAGTTTGCACCACCATAACTTCTTCAGATCTAGGAACTTCTGTAGCTTGAATAAACCTTATAGAGGTGCTTGGTTCAGCAAATCTCACAGGGGGTTTAGACTCTGGTCTCTTCTCTTTTTCCTGCTTAGCAAAATATTCCTTAACAGCACACCTAGCATCAGTATGGCCAACCTCTTTACAAAAAGAACAAACAGGACATTCCTTTCCAAAGTGACCTTTTCTATTACATTTGGGGCACACTTGCCAATAGCATATTTCTGATGGGTGAGAATTCCTATTGCAATGAATACATTCAGGGTAAGTTTTACCTGTTCTTGCAGCCTTGAGTTCAACCAATTGTTTGGTTATTTCTGCTAGAGCTTCAGTAACTTTTGATAAATCTGACTTCACCTCTGCAACCTGAGAACTTGCCTCCTCATCTTTAGATTTCTTCTTTTCTTTCTGTATGGCATAAATGGGAATAGAGGGGTGGTGATCATAGTAATGCGGGAAACATCAGGAGATTGATCTTTCCCCTCCCTTTTTGACTTTTCCTTTTCTAAATGATTGTACTAAATGCAACTAGAGCCTTGTATGCAACCAGATACAGAGATGTAGTTTTTTCTTTCTATTTCTTGAGTTAATTCAAATACAAATGCACCAAACGATATTTTCCAAGGTCAGATTTTCATTCAACTGGAATCAAAGTCATCACATTTGATATCATGTTAATGATCAAGATGATGAATCAACAGGACATCTCTAAAACACACAAATCATGAATTTTTTGGATACAAATTGATCATAATATGCCTCAGGACAGGTTTCTTAAGGCAGGAGGATCTCTCAGCATCAATTCCGACTTCACTCTTCAGGTACTTCGTCTTCGAATCGCGCAAAAGCCCACGAATTTCTCTATCGAACAAATCCCCTTTTAAAAAACTCTGTTTCCGGCCGGATCTTGGCAAATTCGGGATCTTGGCCATGTTTTTGGTCGGTTTAGGTATTTCTTTGGGTGTAACAGGACAAAAATGGTTAGCCAATGCAATGATTGCTCAGTCGATCGAAGAAAAAAAACAAGTTCTTGGCAAGTTAAATTTTAGGGTTCGGAGTTTTCTTAAGAGCAATTATCCCACAGGCAGGAATAAAAAAATGGGCCAAGGTATAAATAGAGAACTATTTCCCTGTTTCTTGATTACGTGGTCTCCTCCCACGCCAAGCTCGGCTCGTGTTTCGACTTGGCATGCCAGGGGGGACGCCACTTGGCAGAGGATGAGAGGGTAGATAGATGGGGGGGTAGATGTAGGTAGGTTTTGCCATTTTTTAAATGAGGCACGTTTCCCAAGGAAGCCATTTAGAAGATCAATATACACTCTTTTTTCAAAATTTTTTGTGCCAGATGGCATGATTTCATGAGGGCTAACAGGTGGTATCATCAAATTTTCAAATGCAATACTTTGATTTTTTGTAGGAAAAATGAATGGAGTGAGTAGGCATGGGACTTGGTGAGGTGGCAAGGAGGAAGAACAAGGCTAATAGGCTCATTTTCCAAGCATTTCAATCTTATGGTTGACCAACTTTTTGGGTTTGGTCAAAATTTGCCTAGTCATCATTTGATGATGTAAGGTGATGTGATGATGTAGAATGATGTAATGATGTTGAGTGATGTAATGGTATGGAGTGATGTGATGATGTGGACACTTGTTGCTCAGGTGGCAACTTGGTGGATGACATATGGAAGTGGCAAATGATGAGTGGACCAAAGTGGCTTTGTAAGTGATGACATGTGTATCTAGTCATCATGCCATGTCACTTGGAGGTGGTGGCTAGGCAAACTCGTGTTTAGCTTTTCCTTCCCCCTTTTTTTTTTTTTGTATTTTGGCTAGCATAAAATGCTTTTTGGCTTTAGCCACTTGGTGTGGAGTGTGTGATAATGGAATGGTATGATGAAAAAAGATGATATAAAACTTCTTTTTGGTGTAACAACTTTTGAAAATGTGCCTTAGGTAGTGGTAGGTCAACTATGGAACAAAAGGCTATGTGTGAGATGCATAATGGTATAGGGTGATGGAATGCTGGAAATGAGGTAGATGTGAGGTAGTGGAATAGAAATGACAACATGAAGGAGAAAAGATACCACTTTCATAGCTTGCAAACTTCATAGGGGTCTTCCAAACTTCTAGATGCTTAGATCCTCTCAATGTGTGACCTTGATTCCAGTTCAATGTCTTCACTTGGTTCTTCAACATAGTATCTTCCTTTTTCCTGCAACATGAATAAGATTTGATGGCACCTTGCCATGTTGCCATAGCAGGGCAACAATTACTTCAAGGTTTACCTTACCAGCTTGAATTAAATGTGCCTACTCCATTGCCTACTTTTGATTCCAGTATGAGTGCTAATACTTTTCTAAGAATTTTTGAAGATTACTACAGGGATTATGGCTTCAAGAAAGGTTGCAAGTTCTCACAATTTGAAAAGTGTTTTAAAGAGGAGAGTGAAGCTGGTGCTTGGCTGACTTATGAAAAGCTTATGGGAACCACTTCTTGGGATGATCTTGTTACTAAGTTTTTAGACAGGTTTGGAAAGCTTGCTGCTCCTAAGGATCTTGTTAATGAATTGCAAAATTTCTCTATTTATGCAGGTGAAAGTGTTAGCCAGTATAAGGAAAGATTCAGCACCTTTATGAGTAGATGTCAGAAATGCCAAGTTACTGTCCCCACGCTTTTCTTGGTATCCTCTTTTATCAAAGGCCTATCTTCTAGACCAGAAATTCATAGAAAGCTTATCAAGATACAAGCTGCTGAAGGTTTTGACTCCATCTACAAAGTTTTTGCCAAGACTACTGAATTAACCAAAATGCTCTCTATCCTACCAGAAAAACATCATAGCTTTCAGCATGACCCCTTTTATCCTGATGCCACTGATGGCCCTTATGAACATCACCACTCTGTTCCTATCTATGGTGTGCTTAAAGAAAAGAAAAAGACCAAAGAGGAAGAGGCTGATTCTCAAATCTCAGAGGTTAAAGCTGACTTGACAAAGGTAACTGAGGCTTTAGCAGAGGTAACTAAGCAACTTGTGGAGCTCAAAGCAAGCAGAACAGGTAGAACTTATTCTGAGTGTATTCATTGTAATAGAACTTCACATACAGCTGATATTTGTTATTGGCAAATATGTCCTAAATGTAAAAAGAAAGGTCACTTTGGAAGGGAGTGTCCAGTCTGTGCTTTTTGCAAAGAAATTGGCCATACTGATCTTAGGTGTACTGTCAAAGAATATTTTGCCAAGCAGGAAAGAGAGAAGAAATCTGAGGCAACTCCTCATGTGAGATTTGTTGAACCTACTAGTTCTATAAGATTTGTGCAGGCTACAGAGATGCCAAAAACTGAGGAAGTAATGGTGGTACAAACCAGAAGCATGGATGAGATCCATAGACCTGCTGAGCCTAATAGGTTTGCTCCAGAGCAATCCAGAAAGTCAACATTACCATTACCTCCTGTTTCTCCTCAAGAAATAGCTCCACCTCCTCAACAAAAGTATGGTAAGAAAGATCAAGATCTGGATGAGTTGGATGTTCTACTGAAAAATTCCAAAGTAAGTGTGGATTTATTTACCTTATTAAAAATTGCCCCTGGTTATAGGAAAAAGTTATTACAACAAACTACTTTTAGTGAGGCAGTGGCTTGTGTAGGTGTTGCAAATGCTACTAATCTTATTTTAGCTCAAAATGAGGAAGACCCAAGTGCATTTATGTGTTCAGCTACCCTAGGAGGTTATTCTTTTTCCAATGTGTTGCTGGATGGAGGCTCACCTCTAAATATCATGCCTTATCATGTCATGAAAAAATGTGGGTTTGAGATAGATAAAAGGTCATCTGTTTTGTTAAAATCTTTTTCTAATGCTAAAATAGCATCAGTTGGAATTGTGACTAAAGTTCCTGTTAATACTGAAGGCATTGTTGTAGCTGCCAATTTTGTTGTTGTTGCCTTTGAAGATTTAGGAGAAGATGCAAATATATATGATCTCCTGCTAGATAGAAGGTGGATGGCTACAGTTGATGCTAGACCAATCTGGTCTGAAGGGAGATGCATGCACCATTTCAAATGGCACTCAAGTAGCCACAATTTACAATCAGGATGGTTCTTATGGCTTCAGGGAAGAGGTACATTTTATTAAAGAAATGCTTATAGAAGAGCCCCTAGGATCTTATAGTTTAGCAACCCCTAGCACAAAGGAAACAGATCTGATTCCTTTGATTAGAGAGTGTGCACTACCTTCTGAGAATGGGAAAAAAGGATGCTTGTGGTTTGATGGAGGGATTTCAAAAAAATTGAGTGTAGCTTCATCTGCAGCCATACTGAAGGATACCTCCAATAAACTTTTGGCTAAGGTAGGAAGGATTTTTCCCCAAATCACTTCTAATGTAGCAAAGTACAAAGCTTTGATTGCAGGTCTTCAAGAAGCCAAGGCTATGGATATTTCAGTCATACACATCTATGGAGATTCTCAGTTAGTGTGCAGACAGGTTAATGGTGAGTATCAGGCCAAGAATGCTGACATGGAATCCTTGAGAAATCAGGTAATGGGAATGCTTGCTTACTTTACTTCTTGGGAAATTACTCATATCCCAAGGGAACAGAATTGGGAAGCTGATGCTTTGTGCAGGGATACTTTAATGACTTATCTATCTGAGGGAGCTATCCCAGAAGAAGATCTTGATGAGGATGAGGCTAAGGAATTTTGTCCTATATTAATTATAAATGCATCACAGGAAAAGGAAACCAATGAGGTTGTAATTAATAAAAATGGCCAGCAAAGAACTCTGTTTGTGGGAGATCTTTTTGACACACAAAACAAGGAATAGATCAATAAATTCTTTGAAGAGAGAAGTGATGTGTTTGCCTGGGATTATTCTGAGCTTATTGGTATCAAAGAGGAGGTATGTCAATTTGAAATTAAAATTAAGGAAGGGTGTAAGCCTGTCTTCCAGAGGTTAAGAAGAATAAATGCTTCACTTTTAGATCTAATCAAAGATGAATTGAATAAGATGTTGGATGCAGGTGTCATTGTAGAAATCATTAACCATGAATGGGTATCCTGCATTGTTCCAGTGGAAAAAAAGAATGGAACTTTGAGAATTTGCATAGATTATCGAGATTTGAACAAAGCCACCATAAAAGATTGTTATCCTTTGCCCTTTTTGGAAGAAATTCTATATGCTGTTGCAGGGAAAGACATGTACTCATTTTTGGATGGTTTTTCAGGGTTCAACCAGATTAGCATCAAAGAGGAAGACCAGCCAAAGACTTCATTTATCACTCCCTGGGGTACCTATGCTATGAAAAGAATGCCATTTGGCCTAATGAATGCCCCAGCCACTTTCCAAAGAGTAATGGATGTCATTTTCAAGACCATGGCTGCTGAAAAATTTAGAGTGTATCTAGATGACCTTTGTTTGGGTTCTCATTCTAATAACCATGTGGAATTGCTTGCAAAAGTCTGCTCTTTATGCAGGATTTCAGGAGTCAATCTAAATCCAAAAAAATGCATCTTTTTTGCATCCAAAGGACAACTTTTGGGACATGAAGTATCCAGCCAAGGTATTCAAGTTGCTCAAGATAAAACTGAAGCTCTCAAAAAATTAGTACCTCCCAAGAATTTGAAGCAGGTTAAGAGTTTTATTGGTATGGCAAGTTTCCTTAGGATGTATATTCCAAATTTTGCTCATATCTTAAGTCCTATCTCTAGGTTGACCAGGATAGGGAAGTTTTCTAAATCTGAAAGCAATCACATACCTATCACATGGACTCCAGAATGCCAAGAAGCTTTTGACTTTCTTATTTTATCCATATGTGAAGCTACCCTTTTAAAAAAACCAGAAGTTCAAGTTCATATGAAGCAAAATCCAATGGGATTGCTATTTGGTAAAGCAACCAATAAACCAAAAATTCAGAGGTGGGCTTGTAAGTTGCAAAGTTATGATATCTCTGTAAAAGAGTTGCACTTGACACGAAATCCTAGCCTCTACTTGCCTTATATATTTTTTGATCATGAAGATGAATTGAATACTACTGATACCTCACTTGCAGTAGCACATCTAGAGGAAACTCAAGAAGATCAAGTCAAAGGAGGATGGCAGCAACCCATTAGAGATTTTTTACAACATGGGGTCATCTCCCCAAATCTCACTTCAAATCAAAGAAGAAGACTCAAGGACAAGTGCAGACAATTCAAGCTGATAGATAATGTTCTGTGCAAAATTAATAGAGATGGGATTTTGCTGAGATGTGTAAGTGAAGATGAATCTGCTTTAATTATTAGGGAGATGCATAAGGGTATTTGTGGGGGACATTTTGCTGGGGATACCACTGCCAAAAAGATCCTTAGGTCTGGGTATTATTGGCCTACTATTTTTAAAGATTGCTATGAGATCATAAAGACTTGCCATAAGTGTCAGATTTTTAGCAAAAGGATTTTATTACCAGCTGCCCTGAATCCTATCATATCCCCAGGATCTTTTCAAATTTGGAGGTTAGATTATATTGGTCCTATTAATCCTTCTTCTGCAGGTCAACATCAGCATATTATTGTGGCTACAAACTGTTGAAGGTAATCCTGGCAAAACCTTCAACCTCAGTGGTTTAGAACCTCCAGGTTGCTTAAGGCAACCACTCTGGGTGCAAAGATTCCAGAAAGAATCACAAAAGATCACTGGAAGTGTGTTTCCCTGAAGAGAAAAAAGTCTGCCTCACAAAATCTCTTGTAGAATGTGATCGATGGGGCTATGGGTGTGGATATCACTCCTTGATGTTCTCAACACTTGTCACTCACAGACTGCAAAAGCTCAGCAAGGTCAGAGTAGGCTAGATGGGCAAGATTCAAGTCACTGACCCAGTCAATTTTTGGTCAATATCCCTGACAGAGAGCTGATGTTTGGAACTCGATATTGGTGATGAATTTTTGGGACTATCAACTCTATCTCTCTCAGATTTGTGCACACAACAGGGGGCCAACTATTCTTCTTGACGAGAAAGGATCCAATTTTCTCTTTTGATAATTCTTAGCCTAAGGCTGTAAGAAGAAAATGTTCTTGAGAGATAATGTTTTGTAAAGGGGTCATCGCGACGCGTGTATCTTATGTTGTCTACTTCCACATACTTTGTTTGACAGGATTGAAGTTCAAAGCAGTGGCTCTCCTATGTTCCACACCATTTGTGCAACACCTCATGTTCTACTTGATTGCTAACTTTCCATTACAATGCGAGGGGATTTGGCTTTTGCACTTTCTAAGGGTTTGTGATATAGGTAGACAAAACACACGACTAACAATGTGCATGGGCACTAGATACTCACGCTATGACAACAAACCTATGATAATTTTTGCTTTTTGAAAAGGTCACAAAGTAACTCAAACAAAGCTGGGCCGCAAAGGTCGGATTTTCAATTGAATCAGTCACTCAGAAGATACAATATAACATCCCAAGCTCAGGGTCTTGGGCACAGGATCAAATAGGTGCACATAAAAGATCCGAAGAATTGAGTCAATAATCCGGATCAAAGGTAAACATAGGAGGTCAGGATCAAGCTCAAGGTTGTCAAGCCGGTCCTTCTTCAAAGCCAAAAAATCTTCTTTTGCCTTCAAGCCCTCAAAAAACTTCTGTGCGAAAAATCCCCTTTTGTAGAATGTACAGTTCCGTTGAAATCTTCATCATTTCTTTCAAATCCTCTGTCTTTTAGCCCGCACTAAGCATTTATGGCATTAAACATAATGATTCGGCAGGTTTAGGTGCTGAATTAATGGTTTGTTAGGTCGCTCTGAACGGATCTTGGCATTTTCCAGATTTAGGTTTCTGGCAGTTCGCAGAGAAATATCCCACAGGCCCAATTCAAATTGGCAGACAAAGTATATAAGGCTCAAAAATTTGATTTCTTCTGATTATTGCGTGCAGTGTCCACGTGGGATTCGGTACCTCCACCGCCCCACACGCCCGGATGCTCCACGCGGCAGGGGGGGATTGGCTTGGAAGAGAAATTAGGCTAAGGGGGTAGATAGGAAAATTTTTTGCACCCCTTACACCCTATGGCACGATTCCCTAGAACACATATACCATGCCTAAAATAAGGCCTTTTCTCAAAATTCTTTTTTTCTAGGGGAATCTTTTTTTGTGCCCTATAATATTCTGGGGTCTTTTTTCACCATAGAGCTTTTTGGAGTTTGGAAAGAATTTGGGGAGTGGATGAAGTGGCATTTGAAAAACATGGCATGGCTAGGTAGAATGACATGGCCAATGGGAATGATGACTTGTCACCCACTTGAATTTGAAAATTCTCTCTAGTCAAAATTTTTAGAATGATGTGGAGATGATGTGTGTGAATGATGAGTTGTCAAAGGTGATGTGGCAACCATGATATTTAGAAATGAATTTTGAGATGAAAAGGATGAAATGGTGATGGGTGTGATGTGTGTAGTAAGGTGTAGGGGGACTTGGCACATCTAGTGCTCATTAGGAAGCCAAAAATTTTGTGGAGCATCTTTGAGGCATCTTTGAGGCATATTTGAATTTTAAGCATCTCCCTTAGGGATTTTGCAAGCCTCTCTACATTTTGCTCAAGTTGCATGGAATGTTGACTTCATAAGCAAAGTTATGACTAAGTCAAGTCTCTCTTGAACTAGTGGTTGATGGAGCAAGTGGGTGTTTTATGAAGGTGTATTTTGACTAGAAAGAACTTTCAAGGTCAAGTTTGACTTTGGGAGGTGTATGAGGAAGGAGTCAAGGTCCAATGCTATTTGGGATGGTGGAGTGGATGAGGATGGAAATCAAAAGAATGCCAAAAATGCCAAGCTCATAAATGATCACATACCATGGAATGCTCTTCAAGGGTCTTCTTTCTCTCTTCTCTACAATTCCTATGCTTGTTTGACCTTTTGCATCTCTTGAGTGACTTGAGTCAATTGTCCTTCCTTTGCTCTTCAAACTTGAATGTATGCTAGTGAAGCATTCTCCTATTATCTTGCAAATTGAACCAAACTGATAGGATTAGTGCTAATATATGCTTGGCTCTTACATGCTTTGCCATAGCATGGCAGCATTATATGCCAAACAAAAAGAAGGCTGGTCTTCCAGCCCCTTTTGACTAATTTGTTTGATGACTCTTGACCTGTTCTCCAACCCGGTTGCCAATATGAGAATATGGTTGGCAACTCAATGACTGCATATGGATTGGAAGGTGATAGATTTGATATTATGAGCGTGCATATGATGCTACTTTCAGATGAACCTGCATGGAAAATAAATCTCTTTAGTTATGAGAAGCTGCGGGATGGTGGTATGAATGACGACTTGGGAAATTTATTGGCAATGGAGGAGGACTTTTCGATGCAATGAGGTCAACTCTTGATCGGGATGTCGGATGGAGATAAACATAAGGATGCACCTGCATATGAAGATAAAGCTTGTTAGTATGAGTGAGTTCTTTGGTGTGGAGGCAATGTCGGCAACTCCGGATGATGGAGATCAATGTAGTGCAATGGAAGAGATGTGTGACGGATATGCTCGGATGCACTGCATGGAACTATGATCATTAGTATCAATTCACTCCTTGAGTTGATCACAATCTGCATAGCAACACTTATAAATTCATTAACACACAAATAATAACCCTAAAGCGAGAACTACATTCACTAAGCAGGCCCTAAGCGATCTAGTTTTAACCATATGTATTAACTATACCTAGCTACATCTTACCACGAGATTTGGTTTGAGCGAGCAAAGGGCAACATGTTGTTGCCAATACCTTTTAGGTGCACAATGTTGATAGGGTTCACCAATTCTACGCCATCGACAATATCCTTGACCAATATGAATCCTTGCCGGTTTGTCCCTATTACTTCAAATGGTCCCTCCCAAAGATTTTCGAATTTTGTTGCCATATCTTCCCTTGCTTTGTTCCACTTTAACACTAACTCTCCTTCTTTCAAGACTCCCTGTAATTTATGTGCTGCTTTGAAGGCTGCTATATCCTTGGCCTTTTTCCTTATTATTGCATTCTCAGCCTCATATCTATGCTCCTCAAGCTGCATCAATCTCACAAATCTGTCTTTTAGAGCATTATCCATTTCCAAATTTAACTGATAGGCCAGTCTGAGTGATGGAAGCTCTAACTCTATAGGCAATACTGATTCTATCCCATACACCAAACTGAAAGGGGTGTGCTTTGTAGCCACTTTGATGGTAGTTCTGTATGCCCAAAGTGCATCATGAAGTTTCAAATGCCAATCCTTTCTTGAAATACTGATGGTCTTCTTGGGATTGACTTGAGAGTCTTATTGGTTGACTCTGCCTGGCCATTTCCCTGAGGGTAATAGGATGAACTCTTGGTGTGTTTGACTTTCAGGGTGGCTAGAAGTAATGCAATGGTGTGGTTGATGAATTGGCTGCCTCTATCAGAAACAATTTTGAAAGGGATACCAAATCTGGCACAAATATTTTCATGTAGAAACCTTGCAGTAGCTTGGGCATTGGCTTCTCTCAAAGGAATTGCCTCTGCCCATTTGGTAAAATGTCGGTGGCAACTAATATAAACTGGTCTTTGAGCTGAGGAAGGTGGGTCTATGGGGCCTATAAAATCCAGTCCCCACATTTGAAAAGGTCCGAGGGAAATTATGGCGGTCAGGCGTACTGGTTGCAAGGTTCTTTTGCCAAAAATCGGCATTTGTGGCAGCATTTTATAGCTTCATAACAATCCTTAAAGAGAGTAGGCCAAAAGTATCGACCTTAAAAATTTTTTTTCTTTGTTGTGTCTGGCTGCAAAGTGTCCTCCACAAACTCCCTCATGACCGCCTCAATTATCATTCTAGCCTCTTCCCTATCCACACATCTCGGCAAGACTCCTTCCTTGTCGACTTTGCATAGGATCCCTTCAATTAGACTGAACTTCTTGCATTTGTCCCTAAATCTCCTTTCTTGATTTGCCACTCAAGTTCTTAGGTAACTCATTGCTTTCCAAATAGTTTACGATGTCAAATTGCCAATCAATGTTTTTTACGCATCAACAGAGATCAAGTTTGTTAGATTGTCATCAACACACAAACCATCTTGATCTTCATGCTCAAACAACACAAGTGGAAGGTAGGAGCTGGGATTCTCGATCAACTTTACCACCTTCTGGTAATATCATAAGCTTGGATCTTACAAGCCCATGCACAATTTGGCCTTTGGCTGCTTTTTGCAAATAGGAGTGAAAAAGGATTTTGCCTCATGAGCACTTGCACTGATTGTTTTTTGAGAAGATGTCCTTGCCTTTCTATCAAAAACATCAGGGCTGCTGCACTCTTCTCCAACACTGGGATACCTAATCTCAAACATCGGACCACATCTTGCTTGCAAAAGTAATCACATGATCCCCTTGTAACGATTGCCACACCAATTGCTTTCTTTGTCTGCTTGATGTAAGCTTTGAAGGGCTTCTCTAGATCAGGAGGTTTTAGCGGGATAGATTTGCAAATGGCATCAATGATTTTGTCAAAAGAATTTTGGCATTGCTCATCCCAATCTACTAGGATGTGTTTGCTTTCACTTTTGGAGAACTTCCCAACCTTTGTGAGGCTGGAGATTGGGCTTATGGTGTGGGAAAAATGAGGGACATACATTCTCAAAGAAGCTGGTCATCCCTATGAAGCTCTTAACTTTGTTTGAGGGTTTTGGAGGTGTCAATTTCCTTAGGGCTTCAATCTTACTGTCAGATATTTGAATTCCTGTTGTAGACACTACATGCCCAAGCAATTCCCCTTTTGATGACAAAAAAACACACTTTTTGGGGTTCAAACTCACTCCCCCCTTTCTACACAAGTCAAACAACATGGTTAGCATATCAAAATGTCTTTCGGAGAAGTTCCCAAACAAAGATCATCTAAAAAAACACGAAAAATGTTAGCTGGCATTTCTTTAAAAATTGCATCCATGGCTCTTTGGAATGTTGCAGAAGCATTCATCAATCCAAATGGCATTCTTTTCATGGCAAATGTTCCCCAAGGTGTGATAAATGAAGTTTTTGGCTGATCACCTTCCTTGATGCTTATCGATTAAAACACGAAAAGCCATCTAAGAATGAGTAAATTTCTTTACACCTTTCTGACATGCAACACCTCCTCGAAATGGCAAAGGGTAACAATCTTTGTGGTAGCTTTGTTTAAATCTCTATAGTCTATGCAGATTCTAATGGCCTTGTTTTTCTTTTTCAACAGGAACAATGCAAGATAGCCACTTTCGGGGTTCACAATTTCAGTAATCACACCTGCATCTTTCATTTTGTATAATTCTTCCTTGATTAGACCTAATAATAGAAGCATTGATTCTTCTTAGCTTTTTTGTATGACAGGTTTCATACCTCCCTTTATTTTGATTTCAAATTCACAAATACTTTTGTCAATTCCCACCAGCTCATCATAATCCCAAGCAAAGACATCCTTCCAATCATCAAAAATTTGGTCACCAAAGCATTATCCTCCTCTCTGAACAAATCTCCAACATATAACACCCTATCTAGACCCTTCTTATTGACCTTGACTTCCCTTACCTGCTTGTCTTCACTTGCATTGATTACCGGGATGGGGTATAGGCATGTTGCAGATCTCTTCTCTCAAGTTCCTCCTCTTGAATTGCTCCCTCGACCAAATGTTCGGTAGCACACTTACGCACAATGAGTACGCTTCACCATTACGCTCCCTTGGAACATGGCGAGTTCGTGTATCAAAATCCTTCGGTTCCAACATGGCTTGACTTTTGAGCTGCAACATGTCCTCATTCTTGGCTGATATTCTCGATATTTACTGCGGGGACGAGTGAGAGTCTCCAAAGATGATCACATTCCTGATGTTTAGATTTTTGCCTCTTGAAGACCTGCAATCAATGCCTTATATTACGCCATATTAGAAGTGACATTAGGATAAATTCTTCCTACTTTAGCCAAACAACTTTGTTTGAGGCATCCTTGAGAATAGCGGCGAGAAGATGCCACATTAAGCCTTTTGGAAACACCACCATCAAACCATAAATAAGCAAAATTGCTCAACCTGGTTGAAGCCAACTCCTTTGAGATTTTTTATGCTAGACCCCAACTCTATCGTATCGGTTCAAATTCTCCACATGGATGTGATATCAACATTTCTTCTTCAATGAAATTCATGCTTTCAAACTCTCCTAACTTATTATACAATGTTACCTTTTTCTTGCCATTTGAGATGGTACATTCTCCTTTTGACCACCACAGGCCTAGCATCTCTTGTAGAAAGCCACCTTACGCCCAAAAGTAAGTCATAAATATCTGATTTATCCCTATTCCTTCAAAAGCAACCACCACAAAGTTAGCTGCAACCATTACTCCTTCAACATCAATAGGCACATTGCTAACTATTCCCCTTTGGATTGATTTTAGAATTAGAAAAAGATTTCAAGATCATTGGAGCCTTCTTGTCTACTTCTAGACCACACGGTCTCATGACATGGTGTGGCATCACGTTCAAGGGTGATCCTCCATCTAGCGAGAACTTTGGTTAATATTTTCCCTTCCATTTTAGCAACACGGTGAAAGCTCCGGGATCATTATCTTCTGGGTGAGCATGTGCTCATCAATGTGATTTGTCGGGGCAAACTCATCTTCCTTAGTAAGATTGAGCACCTTTCTTACGTAAGAAGGGGCTATCTTGAGCAGGGTCGACAAATCTACCTGATTTTTTAGAATTCTTCAATAAATATTCAAAATCCTCCACAGTCTTTTTCCTTCTTGACAAATTTTTTGAGCAGGAGGAGGAGGCCGCGACCTTTGCTTGCTCGGCATCTTTATGTTTCAAAATCTCAACTTCTTGATTCTTTGGTTCTTTCTCTTTGGCATTATTCATCCTTACGGTGTGGACAGCCATAATCTCCTCTTGCTCTTCAACTTCTGCACAAACCTTATAGATGCACTTGGTTCACCAATTTTAGATTTTTCTTGTCGGCAAAATATTCCTTGACCTTTGCATCTATCCTCGTAATGTCCTCTGACCTTACAAAATTCACATCTGGGGCATTCTTTACCAAAATGACCTCTTTTTCCACACTTAGTGCATGGCCTATACCAGCAATAATCAGAAGAATGAGTATCTCTAAAAGCGGTGCACACATGGGGGTAAGTTTTTCTTTTCAAATTTTGAATTCTTCAACTCTTGCGGTTGTTTAGTTACCTCAACCAAAGCCTCGAGATACCTTGGTGATCTCTGCTCTTACATCTGCTGCGGGGAGCCTCATCATCTTCCACCTTAACCTTTTTCTTTTCCTTTTGGATAGCATAGGCAGTGCAGTCTTTGATCCCATACACTCCTGCTCATAATCTGGAAAAAAAGGATCACTTGGTGAGTGCATTTCATCTGGTAAGTATGATATCATATCAGCAATTTCAGTAGCTTTGGTGAAAGCCTTGTGTATTGTATCAAATCCCTCCTGTTTTTGAATCTTCAAAAGCTTTCTGTGTATTCTTGGTGCGCTGCTCAATCCCACGATAAAAGAAGCCACTAGATGCAATGTATGGTTAGGAACATGATTGATTTGGCATTTGACAAGATAGTGATTGAATCTTTTCGACATCTTCTGCGCACACTTTCACCATGTTTGATGCGAAAAGTTTGCAACTCAAATATTAAATCTTGAGGGTCCAAGACTCTTCCAAATCTTGCTAGAAACTTTTTTACCAGTTCTTCCCAAGAATTGGTGCCTAAACCTATAACATACTCTAACCAAGCCCTTACCTCATCATTCTTGAAACATTTCTTAAACTCAGAAAACTTACAGCCTTTTTTGTGACCATATTCTTGATAGTATTCTTCAAAGGTCTTGAGGAAATGGTTGGCATTCATGCTTTCGGATCAAAAGCGAGGGACTGGAGTAGGCACACTTAACTTCGAAGTATTGATAAGGCATGCTGCGGTTGCTGTATGGTGGCGATGGGTGTGCAGCGGTAGCTTCACGATTATCCTGTGTCTCGGTAGGCTCAGATGTCTCATTAACTCTTCTTGGTGCCATGAGTCCAGATTCCAGGAAGATGATCTCGGTAGAACCTCCAAAATGTTGAAGGTAATCCTGGCAAAACCTTCAACCTCAGTGGTTTAGAACCTCCAGGTTGCTTAAGGCAACCACCACAGGTGCAAAGATTCAGAAAGAATCACAAAAGATCTTTGGAAGTGTGTTTCCACTGAAAGAAAAAAAAGTCGCCTCACAAAATCTCTTGTAGAATGTGATCGATGGGGCTATGGGTGTGGATATCACTCCTTGATGTTCTCAACACTTGTCACTCCTGAGGCCGCAAAAGCTCGGCAAAGGTCGAGTAGGCTAGATGGGCAAGATTCAAGTCCTTGACCCGGTCAATTTTTGGTCAATATCCGACGGAGAGCTGATGTTTGGAACTTCGATATTGGTGATGAATTTTTGGGACTATCAACTCTACTCTCTCAGATTTTTATGCACTGCTTGAGGGGCCAACTATTCTTCTTGACGAGAAAGGATCCAATTTTCTCTTTTGATAATTCTTAGCCTAAGGCTGTAAGAAGAAAATGTTCTTGAGAGATAATGTTTTGTAAGGGTCAACTGCACGTGTATCTTATGTTGTCTACTTCCACATACTTTGTTTGACAGGATTGAAGTTCAAACAGTGGCTCTCCTATGTTCCACACCTGTTGTGCAACACCTCATGTTCTAACAGTGCTAACTTTCCATTACAATGCAGGGATTTGGCTTTTGCACTTTCTAAGGGTTTGTGATATAGGTAGACAAAACACAGCTAACAATGTGCATGGGCACTAGATACTCGCTATGACAACAAACCTATGATAATTTTTGCTTTTTGAAAAGGTCACAAAGTAACTCAAACAAAGCTGCTGCAAAGGTCGGATTTTCAATTGAATCGATCCTTTCGGAAGATACAATATAACATCCCAAGCTCAGGGTCTTGGGCACAGGATCAAATAGGTGCACATAAAAGATCCGAAGAATTGAGTCAATAATCCGGATCAAAGGTAAACATAGGAGGTCAGGATCAAGCTCAAGGTTGTCAAGCCGGTCCTTCTTCAAAGCCAAAAAATCTTCTTTTGCCTTCAAGCCCTCGAAAAACTTCTGTGCGAAAAATCCCCTTTTGTAGAATGTACAGTTCCGTTGAAATCTTCATCATTTCTTTCAAATCCTCTGTCTTTTAGCCCGCACTAAGCATTTATGGCATTAAACATAATGATTCGGCAGGTTTAGGTGCTGAATTAATGGTTTGTTAGGTCGCTCACGAGCGGATCTTGGCATTTTCCAGATTTAGGTTTCTGGCAGTTCACAGAGAAATATCCCACAGGCCCAATTCAAATTGGCAGACAAAGTATATAAGGCTCAAAAATTTGATTTCTTCTGATTATTGCGTGCAGTGTCCACGTGGGATTCGGTACCTCCACCGCCCCCTGCATGGGATGCTCCACGCTTGGCGGGGGATTGGCTTGGAAGAGAAATTAGGCTAAGGGGGTAGATAGGAAAATTTTTTGCACCCCTTACACCCTATGGCACGATTCCCTAGAACACATATACCATGCCTAAAATAAGGCCTTTTCTCAAAATTCTTTTTTCTAGGGGAATCTTTTTTTGTGCCCTATAATATTCTGGGGTCTTTTTCACCATAGAGCTTTTTGGAGTTTGGAAAGAATTTGGGGAGTGGATGAAGTGGCATTTGAAAAACATGGCATGGCTAGGTAGAATGACATGGCCAATGGGAATGATGACTTGTCAGCCCACTTGAATTTGAAAATTCTCTCTAGTCAAAATTTTTAGAATGATGTGGAGATGATGTATGTGAATGATGAGTTGTCAAAGGTGATGTGGCAACCATGATATTTAGAAATGAATTTTGAGATGAAAAGGATGAAATGGTGATGGGTGTGATGTGTGTAGTAAGGTGTAGGGGGACTTGGCACATCTAGTGCTCATTAGGAAGCCAAAAATTTTGTGGAGCATCTTTGAGGCATCTTTGAGGCATATTTGAATTTTAAGCATCTCCCTTAGGGATTTTGCAAGCCTCTCTACATTTTGCTCAAGTTGCATGGAATGTTGACTTCATAAGCAAAGTTATGACTAAGTCAAGTCTCTCTTGAACTAGTGGTTGATGGAGCAAGTGGGTGTTTTATGAAGGTGTATTTTGACTAGAAAGAACTTTCAAGGTCAAGTTTGACTTCGGGAGGTGTATGAGGAAGGAGTCAAGGTCCAATGCTATTTGGGATGGTGGAGTGGATGAGGATGGAAATCAAAAGAATGCCAAAAATGCCAAGCTCATAAATGATCACATACCATGGAATGCTCTTCAAGGGGTCTTCTTTCTCTCTTCTCTACAATTACTATGCTTGTTTGACCTTTTGCATCTCTTGAGTGACTTGAGTCAATTGTCCTTCCTTTGCTCTTCAAACTTGAATGTATGCTAGTGAAGCATTCTCCTATTATCTTGCAAATTGAACCAAACTGATAGGATTAGTGCTAATATATGCTTGGCTCTTACATGCTGCCATAGCATGGCAGCACAAACTATTTTACTAAATGGGCAGAGGCCATACCATTGAGGCAAGCCAATGCCCTCACCACTGCAAGATTCTTACATGAATTTGTTTGCTCTAGATTTGGTATTCCTTTCCAGATACATTCTGATAGAGGTACCCCCTTTGTTAATGAAGTCATTACTAATTTGTTGAGTATTTTGAAGGTCAAACATACCAAGAGCTCCTCATACTATCCTCAGGGTAATGGACAAGCTGAAGCTACTAACAAAGTGTTGAAAAACATTTTGCAGAAGACAGTTGAGGTCAACAAAAGGGATTGGCATATCAAAATAGTGGATGCACTTTGGGCTTATAGAGTCACTATCAAAACAGCCACAAATCATACACCTTTCAATTTGGTTTATGGCATAGAAGCAGTTATACCAGTAGAACTTGAGCTACCTTCCTTAAGATTAGCTCATAAATTGTGCTTACCTTTTGAACATGCCTTACAGGAGAGACTGGATGCCCTGTTACATTTGGACGAGTACAGAATGGAAGCTGAGAACACAAACTTGCTGAAAAAGGCTAAAGATCTGGCTGCATTCAAGGCTGCTCACAAAATACAAGGCACTTTTAAAAAAGGAGAGCTTGTTCTCAAATGGAACAAGTCAAAGGAGGATTCAGCTGGCAAATTTGATAACATTTGGGAAGGACCCTTTGTAGTGCTGGATCCTGCAGGTACAAATTCTTATTGGTTGACTTTTGAGCATCTTTATTCCAGCAGGCTAGATCAATTTGATTTTGAGCACATTACTCTAATATGATTGGTTTCATGTTTTCTAGGATGACCTGACCAGACAAAGTATGCTTGATTTCAAGAACAGGGCTGATGCTACTAATTACCAAGTGTCATATGCAGGAGCACCCTTCTTCCATTTTCTCATCTGTTTTAAATATTCCTACCATCCATTCAGCCTCCTATTCCTTTTTCATACCTCCACCAGCACTCTGCAACGTCACCTTCACCATCCTAGCAGAGTTGCAAGTAATTGAGACTAATTGGTTTGTGTGTTTCCATGACAGGTGCACTCTTGTCCCATCTTTCTCATCTGTCACATTCAGTCCTACCTACCATCTAAAACCTCTCATTCTTGTTTTCATTCCCGAGCACTCTGCAGTTCATCTTTACCACCATAGCAGAGCTGCAACTTTTGAAGATCAAGAAAGGAGCATACATTTTCTTGTTTTGGCGAGGCCTCAAGCACTTGCATACTCACTTCATCTCCAGTTCATCACCACCTCACCATATCCACACTCACTTTCTTTTCACTCACCTCATTCCATTCACAATCATTCCACCACCCTTTTGTCATACTCACACTCACTTCTACCTTTTTCTATCCATATTATTCTATCACCACATTCATGCTCACTTCACCCACACTTGGACTTCACACTCTCATATCTCCACTTGGATACCTTGGCACAAAGTTGAAGACCCCTCTGGTTATTCATTTTTTGACATCACATGGCTGAGGGGACCAGCCTTTTTCTTGTTTTGGCGAGATGTTGCCCCCCAAAGGGCAACATACTAATTGTGGTCTATGCATTTAAACTAGGTCAATTTATCTTAAAAAACTAGGTCAAAGTTTGGAAGATTCTTGGTATTCAACATTGATGTGGAGGTTGAAAGATATTCATTCTTCAGGACAACAAGTGCTCAAGGTTCAAATTCACATGAGGTACTTTATTTGAGGTCAAAATGCTTAGTCAAGAATATGCTCTAGAAGATTCTGGGTTATGAAGTTTGGAAGACATTTTTTTGAAGATTGGAAGTCAAAAGTTTGGAAGACCCCATGGTGCTTGATTTTATCCCTTAGCCATCCTCATCCCCTTATTATTCATATTCTATTTCTATTCCTTGAGATTTTCTAGCCATTTTTCCCATACCCATACCCCCTTTTGTTTACCTTTGCATACCTTATTATGCTTTGCTCAATTTTCTCTTTTCTACTACATCCACATTCCCCATGAATTATCCTCCCCATTGCCTCTATATCTTCTCACTTCTTATGCCATTTGTTTTTCTTGCAAATTTCCCTAGCCAAAACCCTTTTGCAATTCTTTATCATGATGCCATGCCACTTGTATACCTTATGGAATATTCCTGATCATTATGCCCAAGAACTTGGTATATTCCCAAAAAAATTAGGGTTTCCATTGCTAAGATGATTCACCCCTTCAAATTTTTATGAGTGACTCTTTAAAACCTTAGCCTAGCTTTTGCAAAAATGGAAGAATACAACATATTCGAGGGGGATATGGGCGAAAAATCTGAAAATCGTGTCGCTATTTTCGGGGAAAAATCTTGCCAAGAACCCTAAAATTCTGCCTCCACCTCGAATCATGCGGATTTGGATCCAAACCCCTCGGAACTTACCTATTTTCACCTTCCCGCTCTTTATGAACCGAATAAACCCATCAATTAAGGCTAAGATCAAGCAAACATTTGAAAACTAAAATATATACAGGGGATTCGACAAAAGAATTTTCTTGAAGGCCCAGAAGCGTATAAATCTTCTTTGTGATCATTCTTTGAGCATGACTAGAATGATTTGAGAAGACTCTGAGTACTCCCCGATCAAGTCCCAAGAGATTTGGTTGGAAATTACCTATTGAAATTATTTATTGACCTGAAGTTGATTTTGAAGTACTGAAGTATTATTATCCAACATTTTTATGATTGATCTACCTCCACATCAATGAAATTTGATACCTACTTGAAGAAATTATCTCTGTTATGATTTTTTACAATTTCTGTCTATTCAAAATTCTACAGAAAATTTCCTTGCACTTTTGATTGCTTTTGGCCCATTTGCCATCAACCCTTGAGACATCTGGAGCCCATATGTTTTGAAAAATCCAAAAAATTCCACTCACAACTCGAGTTAGAAATTTTTGCATTCTGTTTTGACTGTTCTTGACTGTATTTTGCCAAATTCAGCCACAAAAAATGCTTTTGCCTATTCAAATGGAAATCTGATCACTTGCCTATATTCCTCATCATCATTACAGCATATTTGCTTTGGAAATTCTCAAAAATTCGTTTGGCATCTCCAAAATCCCAATCTCTGATCACTGTTTTTCAGATTTGACTGTTATTGACCATATTTTGACTGCACTTTGAGCTCGAATAACTCACAAACTAAGTTTCTGACTTGGTCAGAGGCTTTACTATTGGTTACCTACAACTTTTTTGACCAAGTCTACAGTGATTGACCCAAAAAATCGATCTGCATATCAACACCACAACTATTTTGGCAAAGGTGTCAATTTCTGGAAATGGGAAAGGTATAAAACTTCAAATTTTTGAACTTGTCTTTGAAATTATCTTGCATAGATTGATCACCTTAAGTGATCTGGAGGTTCTAACCCCAATTTGAGTGAAAACTCAAGTTGGTTCCTTGTGGTTGACCTTTAAGCCAGGTTTAGGGTCAACACCCACGCTCTTTTTGGTGTCCTCTTTTATCAAAGGCCTATCTTCTAGACCAGAAATTCATAGAAAGCTTATCAAGATACAAGCTGCAGAAGGATTTGATTCCATCTACAAAGTTTTTGCTAAAACTACTGAATTGACCAAAATGCTCTCTATCCTATCAGAAAAACATCATAGCTTTCAGCATGATCCCTTTTACCCTGATGCCACTAATGGCCCTTATGAACCTCACCATTCTGTTCCTATCTATGCTGTGCATAAAGAAAAGAAAAAAACTAAAGATGAAGAGGGTGATTCCCAAATCTCAGAGGTCAAAGCTGATTTGACAAAGGTAACTGAGGCTTTAGCAGAAGTAACTAAGCAACTTGTGGAGCTCAAAGCAAGCAGAACAGGTAGAACTTATCCTGAATGTATTTTATTGTACCGGAACTTCACACCCAGCTGATATTTGTTATTGGCAAATATGTCCTAAATGTAAAAAGAAAGGTCATTTTGGTAGGGAATGTCCAGTTTGTGCTTTTTGCAAGGAGATTGGTCATACTGACCTTAGGTGCTATGTCAAAGAATATTTTGCCAAGCAAGAGAGGGAAAAGAAACCTGAGGCAACTCCACATGTAAGGTTTGCTGAATCTACTAGTTCTATAAGGTTTGTGCAGGCTACAGAAATGCCAAAGACTGAGGAAGTGATGGTGGTACAAACCAGGAGTATGGGAGATACCCATAGACTTGCTGAGCCTAACAAATTTGTTCCAGAGTGTTCCAGGAAATCAACATTGCCCCTACCCCCTGTCATGGAAGCTCCTCCCCAAGAAATAGCTCCACCTCCTCAACAAAAGTATGGTAAGAAAGATCAAGATCTTGATGAGTTGGATGTTTTACTAAAAAATTCCAAAGTAAGTGTGGACTTATTTACCTTATTAAAAATTGCCCCTGGTTATAGGAAAAAGTTATTATAACAAACTACTTTTAGTGAGGCAATGGCTTGTGTAGGTGTTGCAAATGCTACTAATCTTATTTTAGCTCAAAATGAAGAAGACACAGGTGCATTTATGTGTTCAGCCACCCTAGGAGGTTATTCTTTTTCCAATGTGTTGCTGGATGGAGGTTCACCTCTAAATATCATGCCTTATCATGTTATGAAAAAATGTGGGCTCGAGATAGATAAAAGGTCATCTGTTTTGTTAAAATCCTTTTCTAATGCTAAAAATAGCACCAGTTGGAATTGTGACTAAAGTTCCTGTTAATACTGAAGGCATTGTTGTAGCTGCCAATTTTGTTGTTGTTGCCTTTGAAGATTTAGGAGAAGATGCAGATATATATGATCTCCTGCTAGGGAGAAGGTGGATGGCTACAGTTGATGCTAGGCCAATCTGGTCTGAAGGGAGATGCACCATTTCAAATGGCACTCAAGTAGCTACAATTTACAACCAGGATGGTTCTTATGGCTTCAGGGAGGAGGTACACTTTGTTAAAGAAATGCTTATAGAATAGCCCCTAGGATTTTATAGTCTAGCAACCCCTAGCACAAAGAAAACTGATCTGATTCCTTTGATTAGAGAGTGTGCACTACCCTCTGAGAATGGAAAAAAAGGGTGTTTATGGTTTGATGGAGGGATTTCAAAGAAACTGAATGTAGCTTCATCTGCAGCTATACTGAAAGATACCTCCAATAAACTCTTGGCTAAGGTAGGAAGGAAGCATTTTTCCCCAAATCACTTCTAATGTAGCAGAGTACAAGGCTTTGATTGCAGGTCTTCAAGAAGCCAAGGCTATGGATATTTCAATCATACACATCTATGGAGATTCTCAGTTAGTTTGCAGACAGGTTAGTGGTGAGTATCAGGCCAAGAATGCTGACATGGAATCCTTGAGAAATCAGGTAATGGGAATGCTTGCTTACTTTACTTCTTGGGAAATTACTCATATCCTAAGGGAGCAGAATTGGGAAGCTGATGCTTTGTGCAAAGATACTTTAATGACTTACTTATCTGAGGGAGCTATCCCAGAAGAAGATCTTGATGAGGATGAGGCTAAGGAATTCTGTCCTATATTAGTTATAAATGCATCATGTTGACCCCCAACCTGGCCTAGGGAGTCAAACACAAGAAGCCAACTTGAGTTTTCACTCAAGTTGGGGTTAGAACCTCCAGATCACTTAAGGTGATCAATCTACACAAGAATTTTCCAAAGAAAAAGCTCAGTTACAGACTTTGCATACCTTTCCCAATTCTGGAATTTGGACCCCTTACTCAAATCGATGCAGATCTCATGGACAGATTGATTTCCAAGGTCAGTTGACTGTGACTTGTTCAGAAAAGTTGTAGGCAAGCAAGGGTAAAGATCTTGACCAAGTCTGAGTTTTAATTTGTGAGATATTCGATCTCAAAGTTGGGTCAAATTTTGGTTAATATCAGTCAAAACTAAAAACATAGCTCAGAGTTTTATAACTTGAGTTGTAGGTTGAAATTTGAAGAAATTCCAACGAAGATGCAATATAGACTTCAAAGGTAAGGTGCATACTATCAAATCATGATTTGAATCACTAAAACTATTTTTTTGGCACTGTTTTGTGGATATCAGTCTAAATTTGTATCAGACAGAATGCAAAAGATGGTAACTTGAGTTTGGAAAATGGGATTCTTTCGAAGTTTTTGTGCACACAGGTGCAAATAATGTGGGAGATGAGGTGCAGATAGTCATATGCAGGAAAAAATAAAGGAACTCTTTACTGTAAAAATGTTTGTGGTGCAAAAATACTAAAGGATCATGACAGTCGACTTTTTGAATACTTGGCAATCAATTTTCATTGATATGAAGGTAATACAAGGTGAATAAGAATCTTAGAAACATAGATCAATCATCAAAATGGCTTAGAAGGTCAATAAATAGTATTCTAGAATGGGACTCGCATGAAACCAACAAAACCGCCCGAATACCAAAGGACTTCCTTAACAAACTAGGATCGAGGACGAAGGTCACAGGATGAAGGCTAAAGGCCGAGAAAGGACAGCATGAAGAGACGCCAAATTGGCCAAACCAGGCAGGAAGAAGCCCCTCCCCTGCCTGGAAACCATTCAAAGAGAATAAGGTACTGCTGAGAGAGAAGAGACTTAGACTTGCTTCTCATTCATCTCAGCAGATTTTCTACAATGGTGGATAGTGAGTAGCCGCACACATGCGAACTACCCACAAAAAATAAAGGGAAAATCCAATTATATCATTTGGACCCCAACAAAATACAATGCTAATAGAGATTGGGCTAGTGTACCTGCCGAAAGCTTATCACCGGGATTAAAAAACCCCGCCCTTTCGGGTTTTCGAGGAAAAACCCTAGTGATAAGCCTTCGGCAAGGGGCTTGGACAAACGTAAGGCATAAAAATCGCTCCCAAAACCCACGAATGGAAAAGTCGAAACAGATGCCGCTCGCTAACCTGTACCTGCACATCACCAACAAAACAACAAGACAAAAACAAACCTCCCAGAGTGGAGGGGCTGATTACGCGCGTGCCACGCGATAAAAATACAACAACAAAGAAGGGGGGGAGGGTGGGTTCAAAGAGAATAAGGTACTGCTGAGAGAGAAGAGGAAGCGCCGATGAGAAGTCGATGCAGAAACGCGCCTAAAATAGCGAACTCCCAACCAGAACGGGCATGCGCTGCCCGCATGCATGCAAAACATGCATGCTCGTCCCATTCTAGAATGGCGATCCGATGTCTCGGATCGATGGGATCAAATCAATAATATCAGTCCAATCTTCTCAGATTAGACTGTGGAACACTCAGAGACTTCAAGAACGTCTTCAGATCATGCTCAGCATGTATCAATGTCGAGGTTTGATGCGTCTGGGCCTTCAAAAAACTTCTGTCAATGATCCCCAGGTATATAAGTTTAGATTTAATGATTCCGGCATCTTAGTGCTTAGATTTAGGCTTAATATGATGCTTGAGAGCGGGAGTCCAGGATTAGGCAGTTTTTAAAGCTTAAGAATTCGATTCCGGCGTGATTTGTGCTCATTTCCAGATTTAGGTTAGAAGCAGCTGTATTTTCTGAGAATTCGCGCGATACGGTGACCATATTTCTTGAGGTATAAACCAGGAATATGCCGTATTTTATAATTTTAAAAAGCCTGGCCATGGTTTTAAAAGGTCACTCATGAGATAATTGAAGAATTAGGTCACCTAGGCAATAGTAACCCTAATGTTTTTGGGAATATGCCAAGTTTGGGCATCATAGTGAGGAATATTCCATAGGGTAGACATACAACATGGCTTCTTATGGCACAATGGTAGATGAGCATAGGGGTATAAAAGGTTGCAAGAAGAATTAGGCTAAGAGAATTTACAAAAAAGTGGCATAGGAAGTAGAAAGGAAAAAAAAAAGGGGGTAAAAGATATGGAGGGCAATGGTGAGAATAACTTATGGAGGAATAAAGATGCATTAAAAAAGAAGGAATTAGGCAAAGTATGGTAGGGTATGCAAGGGTGAGCAAAAGGGAAATAAGTTTAGGGAAAAATGGCTAGGGGATTTCAAAAGGATGGGAATAGAGTGTAAAAATGGGTAAAAATGGCCTAGGGGTGGAATCAAGTACCATGGGGTCTTCCAAACTCTAACTTCCAATCTTCAAAAAGCATCTTCCAATCTTCTTTAACCCAGCACCTCTTTGACTAGCTTTGACCTCAAATGAAGTATTCCTTATGGGAGTTGACCTTGAAGATAAATATCCTTTGACCTTCATATCAATGTTGACTACCAAGTTTTCCTTTGACTTAGCCTCCCTAACTTTAACAAATAAACCAATCAATTAGTATGTTACAAGAAAATGGCTGGTCCCCTCAGCCATAAAGGGTCTTCAATTTTGTCCCAAAGTGTCTAAGTGAGAATTATGGAAGAAAGAGGGTATAAAGTGCAAGTGTTGATGAAATAGTGGTGAATATGGTAGTGAGTGGATGTGAGTGAATGACAAAGGTGAGAATGAGTTGTGAATATAGTAAGATGGTGATGGAAATGAGTGTGTAAATGTGGGAATCTCGCCAAAATAAGAAAATGTGTGAAAAGAAAAGGTAAGAATGAGTGTGAATATGGTAAGATGGTGATGGAAATGGGGTGTGAGAGCGTGAAGTGAATGTGCAAAAGTTGAGATCTCGCCAAAACAAGAAAATGTGTGTCTCCCTGATCCTTAAAAATGCAACTCTGCTATGATGGTGAAGCTGAATTGCAGAGTGCTTTCTTTTGGGAATGAGAACAAGAATAAGGAGTTTAAATGGATAGCAGAACCACTTATGGCAGATGAATAAAGATGGAGAAAGGATGCACCTGTCATGGAAACATACAAACAAGTTAAACTTGATCCTTGCAACTCTGCTATGATGGTGAAGCTGAATTTGCAGAGTGCACATTTGGGGAGATAAAATGAAAGAGCATGGCTGAATGGAGGGCAGGACCACAATGAGACAGATGAATGAAAATGGAAAAAGGGTGCTCCTGCAAATGACACTTGGCAATTAATAAAAATCCCTGTTTTGAAGCTATTTGATGGCTCATCTTTCATACTGGCTAATCTGCAAATATAAACTTAATGAAAGCATTAGTTCTAAATTTAAGACAAGTGAAATCTAATCCAACCTATCCAACCTATTCTAACTTTAATTCTAACTTGTCTAAGTTCTAGAACATAAAAGAGACAAACATATATCTTTGATCCCAAATTACCTTTTCAGGTGAATAGTGTTGATAGGATTTGGAAGTGGCATCCCTGAAGTTAATTCCTTCAACCAATAAGAATTGGTGCCTGCAGGTTCCAACACCTCATAGGGACCCTCCCAAAGATTTTCAAACTTACTAGCGAATCTTCCCTTGATTTATTCCATTTGAACTAATTCTCCGGTCTTGAAAGTCCCTTGTATTTTATGAGCAGCTTTGAAAGCAGCCAAATCCTTGGCTTTTTTAAGCAAATTAGCATTCTCGGCTTCCATTCTATATTCTTCTAAATGCAAACGGGTATCCAGTCTTTCCTGCAAAGCATACTCAAAAGGCAAACACAACTTATGAGCTAACCTCAGAGATGGAAGCTCAAGCTCTACTGGAAGCACAACTTCAATGCCATAAACTAAGTTAAAAGGGGTATGAGTGGTTGCTGCTTTAATGGTGACTCTATAAGCCCATAGGGCATCCACCGGTTGACATGCCAATCCTTTTTGATTATCATCATCCTTTTTTCGCAAAATGCCCTTCAAAACTTTATTAGTAGCTTCTGCTTGACCATTACATTGGGGATAGTAGGAGGAACTCTTGGTATGTTCGACTTTAAGAATGGTCAATAAATTAGCAATAACTTCATTCACAAAAGGGGTACCTCTATCAGAATGTAATTGTAGAGGAATACCAAACCGTGCACAAATATACTCATGTAAGAACTTTGCTGTTGTAATGGCATTAGCCTGTCTCAAAGGAATTGCCTCTGCCCATTTGGTAAAATAATCTGTAGCTACAATAATGTGCTGATGTTGTCCTGCAGAAGGGGGGTTAATAGGGCCAATATAATCTAATCCCCATATTTGAAAAGGTCCTGGAGAAATTATGGGGTTTAGTGCAGCTGGGAGAAGGATCCTCTTGCCAAATATCTGGCACTTGTGGCAAGATTTTATAGCAGCATAACAATCTTTAAATATTGTAGACCAATAATAACCTGACCTGAGAATTTTCTTGGCAGTGGTATCTCCAGCAAAATGGCCTCCACATACTCCTTCATGCATTTCTCTAATGATCAAAGCAGATTCCTCTTCATTGACACACCTCAGTAATAGTCCATCCCTGTTGACTTTACATAAAACATCATTAATAATTTTAAGTTGCCTGCACTTTTCTTTAAATCTCCTTTGCTGGCTCGAGGTCAGTCCTGAAGGCATTTCCTTGAATTGTAAGAAATTCTTTATAGGTAACTGCCAATCTTGTTGATTATGCTCTTCATCATCTGCCTGTAAATAGGCTAAGGCATCCACAAAGTCAACAACTTCTACTACATCCTCATGATCAAAGAAAATGTAAGGCAAATAAAGACTGGGACTCTTCACCTGAGGTAACTCTTTTATGGAAATATCAAAGGTTTGTAGCTTGCAAGCCCACCTTTGAATTTTTGGTACAATGTATGATCTGAATACTTCTGGGCCTTCGAAAATGTCCTGATTGTGTTTTCCCTGTATATAGTTTTTGAATTTTGGTTCCAGTGATTTCGGGTGATAAATTTAGGCTTAAATTGTTGCTTAAGTTCCGGAATCCAAGAATAGATTGGTTGCAGGGAGAATGGAATCAAATCCGGCGTGATTCGAGCCAGAAACTCGGATTTAGGGTTCTCGAGCGTATTTTTCGTGAAAATGGCGCGATACGGTTCCGTATTTTTAGGGGTATATTTACAGAATATGCTGTATTTTGGCTATTTTGGATTTTTCGAGCATGGTTCTAAGGATCTCTTAGAAAAAAGGCAAGGAATACTTGAGAATTTTGGAGACCATGGAACCTTTGCATGCTTGAGATGGAATCATAGAATATTCTGGGGCATTTTTAGGCCTTGAGTAAGTACACGCCATAAGGTGCAATGGTAGAAGAAGAAAAATGAATGGTGGACACAAAGGTGAGGGAAGATAGCATGAGAAAAACTAAAACAACAAGATCCCATAAGGGTGTGCAAAGAAAAGGAAAATATGACTAGAGATGAGCAAACTTGGCAAATATGGCAAAGAAGGGGCAATTTTGGAGAGCAATGGTGTAAAAGTAGACATGAAAAATGAATAAGGAAGATGTCATGGGGAAATTAGCAAATAATGGTAATAAGATAGGTTAGGGATATAAGAAGGGAAAAGTGGCTAGGCAAAAAGCAAGGTGATAAGGATGGAACCATATAGGGGAATCTTCCAAACTTCAACTTCCAAACTTCAAGCAATGTCTTCCAAACTTCATAACCCAGAATCAAGGAACCAATTCAAGTTTTCACTCAAATTGGGGTTAGAACCTCCAGATCACTTGAGGTGACCAGTCTATGCAAGGAAATCCCAAAAACAAGTTCAAAAAGTTCGAGTTCTATACCTTTCCCATTTCTAAAAAATAGTACCTTTGCCAAAACAAATGTGGTGTCGAGATGCAGATCGATTTTTTAAGTCAGATGCAATAGACTTGGTCAAAAAAGTGGTAGTTAACCAACAGTAAAACCTCTGACCAAGTCAGAGACTTAATCTGTGAGTTATTCGAGCTCAAAGTGGGGTCAATAGAGGTCAATAGAGGTCAAATGTAGAAAACAATGATCAGAAATTGAGATTTGGAGTTGCCAATTATCTTTTTGAGAAATTCCCAAGTAGATAGGTTGCAATGATGCTAGGGAAGAGGGGCAATCAATCAAATCTTCATTTGGATATGTAAAAGTATTTTTTGTGGCTAGATTTGGCAAAATACAGTCAAAACTATCCAAACCCGAGAGCAATTTTTTTGAATTTGAGCTATACTTGGTATTTTTGAATGATTCCAACTCTTTTGGACTGCACAGGTTCTAAGGATAGATGGCAAGTGGTCCAAAGGAATAGAAAAACACACTAGAATTTTCTGTAGACTATTTTGTAGCAAGAATTGTAGAATAATATATCAGAGATGGATTTGACAACTTGGCAATCGATTTGAATTGATATGGAAGTAAATATATCATGATAACAGAATATAAGGATGCTTCATAGCTTTAAATCACAGGAAAATAATCTTCTCAAGTCAATAAATAATTTTTGAAGGTAATGTCAATCAGATCTTGTGGATCCAATTGAGGAGAGCTCAAGAACTTCAAGGATCGTCCAGATCTTGCTCAAAGAATAATCAATGTAGGATCCGAATGCTCGGGCCTTCAAATTTTTCTCTGTCTTCGTTTCCCATGTATATAGATTTAGATTTTAACGGTTCCGGCATCTTAGAGCTTAAATTTAGGCTTGATTGGATGCTTAGGGGCGGGAATACAGAAGTAGGTAGTTTTCAGAGTCCAAGGCTTCCATTCCGGCGTGATTCGAGCAGTTTTCCAATTTTAGGGTTCTTCACTGTATTTTTTCCAGAATTTGCGCGATACGGTGGCCGTATTTTTGGGAGTATAAACCAGGAATATGCTATATTTAGCCATTTAGAAATGCTAGGCCATGGTTTCAAAGGGTGCCTTATAAAATAATTAGATAGATAGATCAATTGAGGAGATGGCAACCCTAATTTTTGAGGAATATGCTAGGCTTAGATACCATGTATTGGGATATTCCATAGGTAGCATGAATATTTAAGGCACAATGGTGGACAAAGCAAAGTGGTCATAAAATTCCAGGCTAGAAATGGGCTAGGGGTATTTATGAAGGTGTGATAAGAGTGGGAAAAGGGATATGAAATAAGGAGGCAAAAAGAATTAAGCAATCAAGGTGTGATTTGGCAAAAAAAAATGAACAAGGGAAAATATAAGCATAAGGGGAATATGACTAGGGAAATGGGGGTAAGAATATGGATAAAAATGACTAGGAGGTGGAATCTAATGCCATGGGATCTTCCAAACTTTTAACTTCCAATCTTCAAAAATTGTCTTCCAAACTTCATAACCCGAGAATCTTCTAGAGCATATTCTTGACTAAGCACTTTGACCTAAAAATAAAGTACCTCATGTGAGTTTTGAACCTGGAGCACTTGTTGTCTTGTAAAATGAACATCCTTTGACCTTCATATCAATGTTGACTACCAAGTCCTCTTTTGACTTAGCCTTCCTAACTTCAACAAATAAACCATTCAATTAGTATGTTGCCCTTTGGGGGCAACATCTCGCCAAAACAAGAAAATGGCTGGTCCCCTCAGTCACAAGGGTCTTCAGCTTGGTACCAAGGTATCTAAGTGAGAATTATGGTAAAAAGAGAATGTAAAGTGCAAGTGCTGATGGAATGGGGGTGAATATGGTGGTGTGAAAAAGTGAGTGAGTGAGAAGGAGGTGAGAATGAATGTAAACATGGTAAAGTAGTGATGGGAATGGAATGTATGAGGTGATATGGATATGTAAATGTTTGAATCTCGCCAAAACAAGAAAATGTGTGGCTTCTTGATCCTTAAAAATGCAACTCTGCTATGATGGTAAAGCTGAATTGCAGAGTGCCTTCTTTTGGGAATGAGAACAAGAGTAAGGAGTTTAAATGGATAGCAGGACCACTTATGGCAGATGAATAAAGATGGAGAAAGGGTGCACCTGTCATGGAAACATACAAACAAGTTAAACTTGATTCTTGCACTCTGCTATGATGGTGAAGCTGAATTTGCAGAGTGCACATTTGGGGAGATAAAAATAAAAAAGAGCATGGCTGAATGGAGGGCAAGACCACATCGAGACGGATGAATAAAGATGGATAAAGGGTGCTCCTGCAAATGACACTTGGCAGTTAATAAAAATCCTTGTCCTGAGACTGTTTGATAGCTCATCCTTCATGCTGGCTAATCTGCAAACATAAACTTAATGAAAACATTAGTTCTAAATTTAAGACAAAGTGAAATCCAATCTATCTAACATCTAAATTTAATTCTAACTTGTTTAAATTCTAGAGCATAAAAAGGGACAAGCAAATGTGCTGATCCCAGTACCTCTTCAGATGAATAGTGTTGATGGGATTTGGGAGTGACAAACCTGAAGTTAATTCCTTTAGCCAATATGAATTGGTGCCTGCAGGTTCCAACACTTCATAGGGACCCTCCCAAAGATTCTCAAACTTACTGGCTGAATCCTCCCTTGATTTATTCCATTTCAGAACTAATTCTCCAGTCTTGAAGGTCCCTTGTATTTTATGAGCAGCTTTGAAAGCAGCCAAATCCTTGGCTTTTTTGAGCAAATTAGCATTCTCAGCTTCCATCCTATATTCTTCTAAATGCAGAAGGGCATCCAGTCTTTCCTGCAAGGCATACTCAAAAGGCAAACACAACTTATGAGCTAACCTCTGGAGATGGAAGCTCAAGCTCTCTTTGGAAGCACAGACTTCAATGCCATAAACCAAGTTAAAAGGGGTATGAGTGGTTGCTGCTTTGATGGTGACTCTATAAGCCCATAGGGCATCCACTAATTTAACATGCCAATCCTTCTGATTATCATCCACTGTTTTCTGCAAAATACCCTTCAAAACTTTGTTAGTAGCTTCTGCTTGACCATTACCTTGGGGATAGTAAGAGGAACTCTTGGTATGTTTGACTTTAAGAATGGTCAATAAATTAGTAATAACTTCATTCACAAAAGGAGTACCTCTATCAGAATGTAATTGTAAAGGAATACCAAACCGTGCACAAATGTACTCATGTAAGAACTTTGCTGTTGTAAGGGCATTAGCCTGTCTCAAAGGAATTGCCTCTGCCCATTTGGTAAAATAATCTGTAGCTACAATAATGTAATGATGTTGCCCCGCGTGAAGAGGGGTTAATAGGACCAATATAATCTAATCCCCAAATTTGGAAGGGTCCTGGAGAAATTATGGGGTTTAGTGCATTTGGAATAAGGATCCTCTTGCCAAATATTTGGCACTTGTGGCAAGATTTTATAGCAAGTATAACAATCTTTAAATATTGTAGGCCAATAGTATCGACACGAGAATTTTCTTGGCAGTAGTATCTCCAGCAAAATGGCCTCCACATATTCCTTCATGCATTTCTTTAATGATCAAGGCAGATTCTTCTTCATTGACACACCTCAATAATAGTCCATCCCTGTTGACTTTACATAAAACATCATTAATCATTTTGAACTGCCTACACTTTTCTTTAAATCTCCTTTCTTTGGCTTGAGGTCAATCGAGGGCATCTCCTTGAATTGTAGAAAATTCTTTATAGATAGCTGCCAATCTGTTGGCCCCGCTCATCATCATTTGCCTGTAAATAAGCTAAGGCATCCACAAAATCAACAACTTCCACTACATCCTCATGGTCAAAGAAAATATAAGGTAAATAGAGACTGGGACTCTTTACTTGATGTAACTCTTTTATAGAAATATCAAAGGTTTGTAACTTGCACGCCCACCTTTGAATTTTTGGTTTAGAGGTAGCCTTACCAAATAACAAACCTGTTGGATTTTGCTTCATATAAACTTGAACTGAACTCTTCAATAATAAATGACCTTACTGTCAATGAGAAACATGAGAGCAGCAAACACTCTTCTCCATTACGGTGTATTTTTCTTCAGTTGAACTCCATTGTTTTTTTGGCAAAAGCTATGGTGTGCTTGTCCCTGAGAATAGCTAAGCCTATGGCCTTTTTAGTAATAGTAATGTAGACCTCAAATGGCTTGGCCAAATCTGGTTTTTAGGAGAGTTGCTTCACAAATGGATTTTATAAGCAACTCAAAAGACTCTTGGCAATCGATGACCATGTGACAGGGAACATACTTACTCTCGATTTGGAAATCCCGCCTATTCTTGTCAACTTAGAAATAGGACTTATATAATGTGAGCAAAATTAGGAATATACATCCTAAGAAAACTAGTCATGCCAATAAAACTTTTAAACTGCTTCAGGTTTTGGGGGCACCAGTTTTTGAGAGCTTCAACCTTTTCTTGTGCCACACTGTATACCATTGTTGGATACCTCGTGTCCCAAAAATTGTCCCTTGGATGCAAAAAATACATTTCTTTGGATTAAGGTTGACTCAGATTCCCTACACAAAGAACATATTTTTGCCAACAATTCCAAATTATTAGTAGGGTGAGATCCTAAACAAAGGTCATCCAAATAAACTCTGAATTCTTGAGGAGACATAGGCCTAAAAATAACATCCATGGCTCTCTGGAAGGTAGCAGGTGCATTCATTAGCCCAAAAGGCATTCTTTTCATTGCATAAGTTCCCCAAGGAGTAATAAAAGAGGTCTTGGGTTGATCTTCTTCTTTAATACTAATCTGATTGAATCCTGAGAAGCCATCTAAAAATGAATACACCTCTTTACCTTGCTACAAAGATATAAGATTTCTTCTAAAAGGGCAAAGGGTAACAATCTTTGATGGTATCTTTGTTGAGATCTCGATAGTCAATGCAAATTCTTAAAGCACCACTTTTCTTCTCCACAGGAACAATACAAGATACCCATTCTGGATTAATAATTTCAATAATAACACCTGCATCCAACATCTTATCCAATTCATCTTTAATTAGTCCCATTAGTGAAGCATTAATCCTTCTTAATTTTTGAAAAACAGGTTTACAACCTTCTTTAATCTTAATTTCAAATTGACATACATCAGGTTTGATACCTGATAGCTCTGAATAATCCCAAGCAAATACATCTTTCCTTTCTTCAAAAAACACTTGTATGTTCTCTCTGTTTTGATATTCAATCAAATCCCCAACAAACAAGGTTCGAGTCTTACCATTCTTAGTGATTACAATCTCTTCAGTCTCCTTTTTTTCTGATGCATCAATGGTCAAAATAGGACAGAGTGCTTTTACCTCATTGTCATCAAGATCATCTTCAGGGATAGCTCCCTTAGTTAAGTGTGACATGAGAGTCTCCTTACACAAGGCATCAGCTTCAAAATTCTGTTCTCTGGGGATATGAGTGATTTCCCATGAAGCAAAGCTCGAGAGCACTCCCATTGCTTGATTCTTCAAGAGCTCCATATCTGCATTTTTTGTTTGATAGTCTCCTGAAACTTGTCTGCAGATTAATTGTGAATCACCATAAATGTGAATATTGGCAATATTCATAGATTTAGCTTCTGGAGACCTGCAATCAAGGCTTTATATTACGCCACATTAGAAGTGACTTGAGGAAAGATCCTTCCTACTTTAGCTAAAAGTTTGTGAGAAGAGTCTTTCAAAATAGCAGCAGATGATGCAACATTTAATTTTTTAGAGATACCTCCATCAAACCATAAGAACCCACTTTCCATAATAAGAGGAACCATTTCATATTTTCTTGGTTTTGTATTTTTTATCCTGTAAGATCCCAAAGGTTCTTCAATTAGCATTTCTTTAATAAAATGTACCTCTTCCTTGGAGTCATAGGAGCCCTCTTGGTTATAAATTGTAGCAGTCGAGAGCCATTGGAGATGGTACATCTCCCTTGAGACCGACTGACCGGCACGGCATCCACGGTGGCTAACCATCTCGCCCCAAAAGTAAGTCATAAATATCAGATTCATCTCCTATATCTTCAAAAGCCACCACAATAAAGTTAGCATTTCTGAGTTATGCCTTACGTATTGCCTTCAGGGCACTTTAGTCACCACACCAATAGGAGAAATCTTAGCATTATAAAAGATTTTAATAACATAGAAGCCTTCTTATCCACTTCAAAACCACACTTCTTCATAATATGATATGGCATGATATTTAGGGGAGAACCCCCATCAAGTAACACATTAGAAAAGGTATACCCTCCTAAGCGGTGAACATGTGAATGCTCCGGGGTCTTCTTCATCTTTGTGCTAGAATAAGGTCGATTGGCATCGAGTAAAATTCACACAAGCATTTAATACCTCATTATTAGTTTGTTGAAGTACCCTTTTCCTGTAACTAGGTGCAATCTTTAATAAAGTAAAGAGATCCACACTCACCTTGGAATTTTTAAGCAAAACGTCAACCTCATCAAAGTCTTGATCTTTCTTACCATATTTTTCTTTGAGGGGTGGAGCTATGATCTGAACAAGTGATTCCATTACAGTGTGGCACGCTTTGTGGCGGTAGAATGCTTACTTGGTTCAGCATGTACTTGAGCTTCATTCATGCTTCTAGTTTGCACCACCATAACTTCTTCAGATTTAGGAACTTCTGTAGCTTGAATAAACCTTATAGAGGTGCTTGGTTCAGCAAATCTCACAGGGGGTTTAGACTCTGGTCTTTTCTCTTTTTCCTGTTTAGCAAAATATTCTTAACAAAGACACCTAGCATCAGTATGGCCAACCTCTTTACAAAAAGAACAAACAGGACATTCCTTTCCAAAATGGCCTTTTCTATTACATTTGGAGCACACTTGCCAATAGCATATTTCGGATGGGTGAGAATTCCTATTGCAATGAATACATTCAGGATAAGTTTTACCTGCTCTTGCAGCCTTGAGTTCAACTAATTGTTTAGTTATTTATGCTAAGGCTTCAAGAACCTTGGATAAGTCGACTTGACCGCAACTTGGGAATTGGCTTCCTCCTCTTTGGATTTCTTTTTTTCTTTTTGTATGGCATAAACTGGAATAGAAGGATGATGATCATAATGTGCATCAGTAGCATCAGGGTAAAACGGGTCAGGAGTATGATGAGAAGCATAATGTTTATCAGGCAAAGTAGAGAGCATCAAGGGTCGATCAGTGGTTTTGGCAAAGACTTTGTAAATGGAATCAAACCCCCAAGAGACTTGGATTTTGAGCAACTTTCTTTGGATATCTGGTCTTCTTTGCAGACCATTGATAAAGGCAGTAACTAAAAACAGAGTTGGGATGGTAACTTGTGCTTTTTGACACCTGCTCATGAATGTACTAAACCTCTCCTTGTCTTGATTCACACTTTCTCCCTGCATGTATAGAAAACCTTGCAGTTCATTAACCAAATCTTGTGGAGCAGCTAACTTACCAAATCTATCCAGAAACTTCTTGACAAGTTCATCCCATGAAGTGGTACCCATTAACTTCTCATAAGTTAACCAAGCTCCAGCTTCACTCTCATCTTTGAAACATTTTTTCAAATTTGAAAGCTTGCATCCTTTCTTGAAACCATAATCCCTGTAATAGTCTTCAAATATTCTCAAAAAGTGGTTAGCACTCATGCTGGAATCAAAGGTAGGCAAGGGAACAGGGACATTCAACTCAAACTGGTATGGCATGTTTTGAAGTAAGCTAGTTGAGAAACTTGAAGGCAATGGCCTTTCTCTGCAATGATCTGATACATCAACATCTTCTAATGGTTCTGTTTTCTTGCTGGAAATTTTTGCTTTGGGGCCATGAGTTTCGAGATCGGGAAGATCTCGGTAGAACCTCCAAGATGTTGACCCTAAACCTGGCTTAAAGGTCAACCACAAGGAACCAATTCAAGTTTTCACTCAAATTGGGGTTAGAACCTCCAGATCACTTGAGGTGATCAGTCTATGCAAGGAAATCCCAAAAACAAGTTCAAAAAGTTCGAGTTCTATACCTTTCCCATTTCCAAAAAATAGTACCTTTGCCAAAACAAATGTGGTGTCGAGATGCAGATCGATTTTTTAAGTCAGATGCAATAAACTTGGTCAAAAAAGTGGTAGTTAACCAACAGTAAAACCTCTGACCAAGTCAGAGACTTAATCTGTGAGTTATTCGACTCAAAATGGGGTCAAATTTTGGTCAATAGAGGTCAAATGTAGAAAACAGTGATCAGAAATTGAGATTTGGAGTTGCCAATCATCTTTTTGAGAAATTCCCAAGTAGATAGGTTGCAATGATGCTAGGGAAGAGGGGCAATCAATCAAATCTTCATTTGGATATGTAAAAGTATTTTTTGTGGCTAGATTTGGCAAAATACAGTCAAAACTGTCCAAACCCGAGAGCAATTTTTTTGAATTTGAGCTATACTTGGTATTTTTGAATGATTCCAACTCCTTTGGACTGCACAGGTTCTAAGGATAGATGGCAAGTGGTCCAAAGGAATAGAAAAACACACTAGAATTTTCTGTAGACTATTTTGTAGCAAGAATTGTAGAATAATATATCAGAGATGGATTTGACAACTTGGCAATCGATTTGAATTGATATGGAAGTAAATATATCATGATAACAGAATATAAGGATGCTTCATAGCTTTAAATCACAGGAAAATAATCTTCTCAAGTCAATAAATAATTTTTGAAGGTAATGTCAATCAGATCTTGTGGATCCAATTGAGGAGAGCTCAAGAACTTCAAGGATCGTCCAGATCTTGCTCAGCAATGATCAATGTAGGATCTGAATACTTCTGGGCCTTCAAATTTTTCTCTGTCTTCGTTTCCCATGTATATAGATTTAGATTTTAACTTGGCCCCGGCATCTTAGAGCTTAAATTTAGGCTTGATTGGATGCTTAGGGGCGGGAATACGGAAGTAGGTAGTTTTCAGAGTCCAAGGCTTCCATTCCGGCGTGATTCGAGCAGTTTTCCAATTTTAGGGTTCTTCACTGTATTTTTTCCAGAATTTGCGCGATACGGTGGGTCAGATATTTTGGGAGTATAAACCAGGAATATGTATTTAGCCATTTAGAAATGTTAGGCCATGGTTTCAAAGGGTGCCTTATAAAATAATTAGATAGATAGATCAATTGAGGAGATGGCAACCCTAATTTTTGAGGAATATGCTAGGCTTAGATACCATGTATTGGGATATTCCATAGGTAGCATGAATATTTAAGGCACAATGGTGGACAAAGCAAAGTGGTCATAAAATTCCAGGCAGAGAAATGGGCTAGGGGTATTTATGAAGGTGTGATAAGAGTGGGAAAAGGGATATGAAATAAGGAGGCAAAAAGAATTAAGCAATCAAGGTGTGATTTGGCAAAAAAATGAACAAGGGAAAATATAAGCATAAGGGGAATATGACTAGGGAAATGGGGGTAAGAATATGGATAAAAATGACTAGGAGGTGGAATCTAATGCCATGGGATCTTCCAAACTTTTAACTTCCAATCTTCAAAAATTGTCTTCCAAACTTCATAACCCAGAATCTTCTAGAGCATATTCTTGACTAAGCACTTTGACCTTAAATAAAGTACCTCATGTGAGTTTTGAACCTGGAGCACTTGTTGTCTTGTAAAATGAACATCCTTTGACCTTCATATCAATGTTGACTACCAAGTCCTCTTTTGACTTAGCCTTCCTAACTTCAACAAATAAACCATTCAATTAGTATGTTGCCCTTTGGGGGCAACACAATGCACACATGGAGGGTAAGTTTTCTTCTCAAATTTTGAGCTTTTCAGCTCTTGCAGTTGTTTGGTTACCTCAACCAGTGCCTCAGATACTTTGGTAATCTCTGCTCTTACATCTGCTGCAGGAGCCTCATCATCTTCCATCTTAGCCTTTTTCTTTTCTTTTTGGATAGCATAGACAGGTACAGGTGCTGCTCCCATATACTCCTGCTCATAATCTGGAAAAAAAGGATCACTTGGTGAGTGCATGTCATCTGGTAAGTAAGATATCATATCTGCAATTCAAAGAGCCTTGGTGAAAGCCTTGTGTATTGTATCAAATCCCTCTTGTTTTTGGATCTTCAAAAGCTTTCTGTGTATCCTCGGTCTGCTGCTTAATCCCCTGATAAAAGAAGCCACTAGATGCAAGGTATGGTTAGGAACATGATTGATTTGGCATTTGACAAGATAGTGATTGAATCTTTCAACATACTGGTGCACACTCTCACCATGTTTGATGCGAAAAGTTTGCAACTCAAATATTAAATCTTGGGGGTCCAAGACTCTTCCAAACCTTGCTAAAAACTTTTTTATCAGTTCTTCCCAAGAATTGGTGCCTAAACTTACAACATACTCTAACCAAGCCCTGACTTCATCATTCTTGAAACATTTTTTAAACTCAGAGAATTTACAACCCTTTTTGTGACCATATTCTTGATAGTATTCTTCAAAAGTCTTGAGGAAATTGTTGGCATTCATGCTTGGATCAAAAACAGGGACTGGAGTAGGCACATTTAGCTCAAAGTATTGATAAGGCATACCTGCAGTTGCTTGTATAGTGACAGTAGGTGTTGCAGTAGCTTCATGATTATCCTGTGCTTCAGTAGGCTCAGATGCCTCATTAGTTCTTCTGGGTGCCATGAGTTCAGATTCCAGGAAGATATCTCGGTAGAACCTCCAAAATGTTGAAGGTGTTCCTGGCAAAACCTTCAACCTCAGTGGTTTAGAACCTCCAGGTTGCTTGAGGCAACCACTCTGAGTGCAAAGATTCCAGAAAAAATGCACAAAAGTTCACTATGAGTATGTTTCCATGAAGGCAAAAAAGTCTGCTTCACTAAATACCCTGCAGAGTATGATCTATCAAGCTATGGATATGGATATCTCTCCTCAAGATGCTTAACACTTGACACCAACAGACTGCAAAAACTCAGCGAGGTCTGAATAGGTTAGATAGGCCAAAATTAGTTCACTGACCCAGTCAATTTTTGGTCAATATCCCTGGCAGAAAGCTAAAATTTGAAACTCGATATTGGCAAGGAATTTTTTTGAGCTACCAACTCTATTTTGCTCAGATTTGTTTGCACAACAGGGGCCAAGTTTTCTTTTTGACAAAAAGGAACCTATTCTTCTTTTTTGACAATTTTTTTGCCTAAGACTATAAGAAATGAATAATCTTGAAAGAAAATATTTTCTAATGAAGGATTGCACGCGTGTCTAGCATTGCCTTGTTCAACATATTTAGTTTCGCAAGATTGATGCTCAAACAATTGCTCTCCTATGCACCATGCCTGTTGTGCAATACCATTGGATCTAAAAATGTTGGCTTGAATTGGTATTGTAAATTTGCTTTGACAGGAATTTGGCTTTTATACTCTCTAATGAGTTGCTACATAGGCAGACCACACATATCTAACAGTCTGTACAGGCACAAGACGCCTAGCCTCTAACAATTGTTTGCTAAAGAGTTTCAATGCAACTCAAACAGATTGCCACAAAGGTCGGATTTTCAATTTAATCAAACACTCAAAAAATACAAAGTAATATCCCAAGCTCGAGGTCTTGGGCACAGGATCAAATAGGTACACATTCAACAAATCCAAAAAATTGAGTCAATGATCTAGATCATAGGTAAACATTGGAGGTCAGAATCAATCATCAAGCCGGTCCTTCTTCAAAGCCAGAAATTGCTTCTTTGCCTCAAAGCCCTCGATCTTCTTCTGTGCCAAAAAACCCCTTTTGTAAATGCTCTGTTCCGTTGGGATCTTGATCATTCCCCCTCAATCCTCTGTCTTTTAGCTCGCAATTAGGTCATGATTTATTAGTTTGTTGGGCCGAATTAACTGGATCTTGGCGTTTTCCAAATTTAGGGTTCATACGGGTTCAGACGAAATATCCCACAGGCTTAAATGGATTTGGCGGCCAAGGTATATAACGAGAAGAAAATTCAATATTTTCGATTATTAAGTGCAATATCCACGTGGGATCCGGTACCTTCAGCCCCCACGCCGGGATGTTCCACGCGGCATGGGGAGATTGGCTGGAAAGAGAAGTTAGGGGGTAGATAGGAAAATTTTTGCACCCCTAAACCCTATGGCACGATTCCCTAGGAAGCACATATAATGCCCAAAACAAAGCCTTTTTCAAAATTCTTTTTTTCCTAGGGGAATCTTTTTTCATACCCTATAAGATTCGGAATCTCTTCTCACAAAGGAGCTCTTTGGATTTTTGCAAAAAAATGAGCTAAGGAGTGGATGAAGTGGGATTTGGAAATGATGACAAGGCTAGGTGGTATGATGTGGCAAATAGAAATGATGACGTGTTAGCCATCTTGAATTTGAAAATTCTTTCTAGTCAAAATTTTTGAATGATATGGAGATGATGTGTGTGAGTGATGAGGTGTCAATGGTGATGTGGCAACAATGATGCTAGTTTAACTTTGATATGAATTTTGATTTGAATGTGAGAGTTTGACATGAAATGGCTAGAGTGAAGGTGGGTGTGATGACTTGGCGTGTGAAGTGAGGTGTGAAGTGACTTGGCACATCAAGTGCTCATTTAGGAGCCAAAGATTTCATGGTGCAACTTTTAAGTACCTCTTTGGGCACATTCGAAATTTGAGCACTTCCCTTAGGAATTTTGTAACTTTTTTTCTTTGCTCAAGTTGCATGGGATGTTGACTTCATGAGCAGGATTATGCCCAAGTCAAGTCACTTTTGAACTAGTGGATGATGAAGCAAGTAGGTGTTCCATGAAAGTGTATTTTGACTAGAAAGAATCTTCAAGGTCAAGCTTGACTTTGGGAGGTGTATGAGCAAGGGGTCAAAGTTCAATGGTATCTTGGGAATGAGGAAGGAAATCAAAATGCCAAAGATGCCAAGATCACAAATAGATACATACCATGGAATGTTCTTCAAGGGGTCTTCTTTCTCCTCTTCCATTCACTTCCTTTGCTTGTTTGACCTTTTGCATCTCTTGAGTGACTTGAGTCAATTGTCCTTCCTTTGCTCTTCAAACTTTGATGTATCCTAGTGAAGCATTTCCCTATTGTCTTGCAAACCAAATCAAGCTGAGAGGATTAGTGCAAACACGTGCTTGGCTCTTCCATGCTGCCATGGCATGGCAGCAATATGCAGGAGCATTCTTTCTTCCATTTTTATTCACCTGTCTTAAGCATTCCTACCATCCATCCAACCTTCTATTCTTGTTTTTCCATACCTTAACAGCACTCTGCAAAATCATCTTCACCACCATAGCAGAGTTGCAAGGTTTTGAGACTAAGTGGTTTATGTGTTTCCATGACAGGTGCACTCTTCCTCCATATTTTTCATCTGTCATAAGTGGCCCTACCTTCCATCTGAACTCCTTATTCTTGTTCTCATTCCCTAAAGAAGAAAAGCACTCTGCAATTCATCTTTACCATCACAGCAGAGTTGCACTTGTTGAAGATCAAGAAGAACACACACATTTTCTTGTTTTGGCGAAGTTTCAAACACTTGCACACTCACTTCATCTCCATTTCATCATCATCTTGTCATATTCACACTCACTATATTCTATTCACCATCATTCCATCATCACCTTGTCATGTTCACACTCATTTCTGCCTTTTCTTATTCCATCCACATCATTTCATCATCACATTTACACTAACTTCATCAACATTTGCACTTTTATTCTATCATAGACACCTTGGTACAAAGTTGAGGACCCCTCTAGTTATTCATTCTTGACATTATATGGCTGAGGGGACCAGCCTTTTTCTTGTTTTGGCGAGATGTTGCCCCCAAAGGGCAACATGCTAATTGTGATCCATGCATTTAAAACTAGGTCAACTAATCTTGGGATGCTAGGTCAAAGTTTGGAAGATCCTTGGCATTCAATATTGTTGTGGAGGTCAAAGGGTGTTCATTTTTCAAGTCAACAAGTGCTTAAGGCTCAAAACTCACATGAGGTACTTTAATTGAGGTCAAAATGCTTAGTCGAGAATATGCTCTAGAAGATTCTGGCTTATGAAGTTTGGAAGACATTGCTTGAAGTTTGGAAGTTGAAGTTTGGAAGATTCCCCTATATGGTTCCATCCTTATCACCTTGCTTTTTGCCTAGCCACTTTTCCCTTCTTATATCCCTAACCTATCTTATTACCATTATTTGCTAATTTCCCCATGACATCTTCCTTATTCATTTTTCATGTCTACTTTTACACCATTGCTCTCCAAAATTGCCCCTTCTTTGCCATATTTGCCAAGTTTGCTCATCTCTAGTCATATTTTCCTTTTCTTTGCACACCCTTATGGGATCTTGTTGTTTTAGTTTTTCTCATGCTATCTTCCCTCACCTTTGTGTCCACCATTCATTTTTCTTCTTCTACCATTGCACCTTATGGCATGTACTTACTCAAGGCCTAAAAATGCCCCAGAATATTCTATGATTCCATCTCAAGCATGCAAAGTTCCATGGTCTCCAAAATTCTCAAGTATTCCTTGCCTTTTTTCTAAGAGATCTTTAGAACCATGCTCGAAAAATCCAAAATAGCCAAAATACAGCATATTCTGGAAATATACCCCTAAAAATACGGAACCGTATCGCGCCATTTTCACGAAAAATACGCTCGAGAACCCTAAATCCGAGTTTCTGGCTCGAATCACGCCGGATTTGATTCCATTCTCCCTGCAACCAATCTATTCTTGGATTCCGGAACTTAAGCAACAATTTAAGCCTAAATTTATCACCCGAAATCACTGGAACCAAAATTCAAAAACTATATACAGGGAAAACACAATCAGGACATTTTCGAAGGCCCAGAAGTATTCAGATCATACATTGATCATTGCTGAGCAAGATCTGGACGATCCTTGAAGTTCTTGAGCTCTCCTCAACTGGATCTACAAGATTTAGTTGACATTACTTTCAGAAATTACCTTATGACTTTTGATGATTATTTTCTTGTACTTGAAGCTATGAAGCATCCTTATCTGTTGTTATCTTGATATATTTACCTTCATATCAATTCAAATTGACTGTCAAGTTGTTGAATTTGTCTCTGATATTTTCCTTAGCAATTCTTGCCACAAAAAATTCTATAGAAAAACCCCTGAGTGTTTTTTAGCGCCCTTGGCCTGTCTGTCACCTATCCTTGGGTGTTAAGAAAGCCAAAGGAGTTGGAATCATTCAAAAATACCAAGTGTAGCTCAAATTCAAAAAAATTGCTCTCGGTATTTTGCCAAATCCAGTCACAAAAAATACCTATACACCTCCAAACTAAGATTTGACTGCTTGCCTCTCTTCCCCAACACCATTGCAACATATCTGCTTTGGAAATTCTCAAAAAAAAGTGATTGGCAACTCCAAATCTCAATTCCCGATCACTGTTTTCTACATTTGACCTCTATTGACCAAAATTTGACCTCATTTTAAGCTCGAATAACTCACAGATTAAATCTCTGACTTGGTCAGAGGCTTTACTGTTGGTTACCTACAACTTTTTTGACCAAGTCTACAGCATCTGACTCAAAAAATCGATCTGCATCCCAACACCACAATTGTTTTGGCAAAGGTACCATTTTTTGAAAATGGGAAAGGTATAGAACTCAAACTTTTTGAACTTATCTTTGAAATTTTCTTGCATAGACTGATCACCTTAAGTGATCTGGAGGTCCTAACCCCAATTTGAGTTGTGGTTGACCTATAAGCCAGGTTTAGGGTCAACAAAAAGGAATACCAAATCTAGAGCAAACAAATTCATGTAAGAATCTTGCAGTGGTGAGGGCATTGGCTTGCGTCAATGGTATGGCCTCTGCCCATTTAGTAAAATAGTCTGTAGCCACAATAATATGCTGATGTTGACCTGCAGAAGAAGGATTAATAGGACCAATATAATCTAACCCCCAAATTTGAAAAGGTCCTGGGGATATGATAGGATTCAGGGCAGCTGGTAATAAAATCCTTTTGCTAAAAATCTGACACTTATTGCAAGTCTTTATGATCTCATAGCAATCTTTAAAAATAGTAGGCCAATAATACCCAGACCTAAGGATCTTTTTGGCAGTGGTATCCCCAGCAAAATGTCCCCCACAAATACCCTTATGCATCTCCCTAATAATTAAAGCAGATTCATCTTCACTTACACATCTCAGCAAAATCCCATCTCTATTAATTTTGCACAGAACATTATCTATCAGCTTGAATTGTCTGCACTTGTCCTTGAGTCTTCTTCTTTGATTTGAAGTGAGATTTGGGGAGATGACCCCATGTTGTAAAAAATCTCTAATGGGTTGCTGCCATCCTCCTTTGACTTGATCTTCTTGAGTTTCCTCTAGATGTGCTACTGCAAGTGAGGTATCAGTAGTATTCAATTCATCTTCATGATCAAAAAATATATAAGGCAAGTAGAGGCTAGGATTTCGTGTCAAGTGCAACTCTTTTACAGAGATATCATAACTTTGCAACTTACAAGCCCACCTCTGAATTTTTGGTTTATTGGTTGCTTTACCAAATAGCAATCCCATTGGATTTTGCTTCATATGAACTTGAACTTGGCTTTTCAGAAGTAGGTGCCCTTGCCTATTGATGAGGAACATGAGAGCAGCAGCACTTTTTTCTATTCGGTGTATCTTTCTTCAAGGGCGCAGACCATTGTTTGCTTTGCAAAAACTATGGTGTGCTTATCCCGCAAAATGGCTAAACCTATAGCCTTTTTAGTAACTTGATGATATAAACCTCAAATGGCAGGCTCAAATCTGGTTTTTTTAAAAGGGTAGCTTCACATATGGATAAAATAAGAAAGTCAAAAGCTTCTTGGCATTTTGGAGTCCATGTGATAGGTATGTGCTTGCTTTCAGATTTAGAAAACTTCCCTATCCTGGTCAACCTAGACATAGGACTTAAGATATGAGCAAAATTTGGAATATACATCCTAAGGAAACTTGTCATACCAATAAAACTCTTAACCTGCTTCAAATTCTTGGGAGGTACTAATTTTTTGAGAGCTTCAATTTTATCTTGAGCAACTTGAATACCTTGGCTGGATACTTCATGTCCCAAAAGTTGTCCTTTGGATGCAAAAAAGATGCATTTTTTGGATTTAGATTGACTCCTGCAATCCTGCATAAAGAGCAGACTTTTGCAAGCAATTCCACATGGTTATTAGAATGAGAACCCAAACAAAGGTCATCTAGATACACTCTAAATTCTTCAGCAGCCATGGTTTTGAAAATGATATCCATTGCTCTTTGGAAAGTGGCTGGGGCATTCATTAGGCCAAATGGCATTCTTTTCATAGCATAGGTACCCTGTGGAGTGATAAATGAAGTCTTTGGCTGGTCTTCCTCTTTGATGCTAATCTGGTTTGAACCCGAAAAACCATCCAAAATGAGTACATGTCTTTCCCTGCAACAGCATATAGAATTCCTTCCAAAAAGGGCAAAGGATAACAATCTTTTATGGTGGCTTTGTTCAAATCTCGATAATCTATGCAAATTCTCAAAGTTCCATTCTTTTTTTCCACTGGAACAATGCAGGATACCCATTCAGGGTTAATGATTTCTACAATGACACCTGCACCCAACATCTTATGCAATTCATCTTTGATTAGATCTAAAAGTGAAGCATTTATTCTTCTTAACCTCCACGGAAGACAGGCTTACACCCTTCCTTAATTTTAATTTCAAATTGACATACCTCCTCTTTGATACCAATAAGCTCAGAATAATCCCAGGCAAACACATCACTTCTCTCTTCAAAGAATTTATTGATCTCTTCCTTGTTTTGTGTGTCAAAAAGATCTCCCACAAACGAGAGTTCTTTGCTGGCCATTTTATTAATTACAACCTCATTGGTTTCCTTTTTCCTGTGATGCATTTATAACTAATATAGGACAAAATTCCTTAGCCTCATCCTCATCAAAGATCTTCTCCGGGATAGCTCCCTCGGATAGATAAGTCATTAAAGTATCCCTGCGACAAAGCATCAGCTTCCCAATTCGTTCCCTTGGGATATGAGTAATTTCCCAAGAAGTAAAAGTAAGCAAGCATTCCCATTACCTGATTTCTCAAGGATTCCATGTCGACATTCTTGGCACGATACTCACCATTAACACAATGCGCACACTAACCGAGAATCTCCATAGATGTGTATGACTGAAATATCCATAGCCTTGGCTTCTTGAAGACCTGCAATCAAAGCTTTGTACTCTGCTACATTAGAAGTGATTTGGGGAAAAATCCTTCCTACCTTAGCCAAAAGTTTATTGGAGGTATCCTTCAAGATGGTCAGCAGATGAAGCTACACTCAATTTTTTGAAATCCCTCCATCAAACCACAAGCATCCTTTTTTCCCATTCTCAGAAGGTAGTGCACACTCTCTAATCAAAGGAATCAGATCCGTTTCCTTTGTGCTAGGGGTTGCTAAACTATAAGATCCTAGGGGCTCTTCTATAAGCATTTCTTTAACAAAATGTACCTCTTCCCTGAAGCCATAAGAACCATCCTGATTGTAAATTGTGGCTACTTGAGTGCCATTTGAAATGGTGCATCTCCCTTCAGACCAGATTGGTCTAGCATCAACTGTAGCCATCCACCTTCTACCTAGCAGGAGATCATATATATATGCATCTTCTCCTAAATCTTCAAAGGCAACAACAACAAAATTGGCAGCTACAACAATGCCTTCAGTATTAACAGGAATTTTAGTCACAATTCCAACTGGTGCTATTTTAGCATTAGAAAAAGATTTTAACAAAACAGATGACCTTTTATCTATCTCAAACCCACATTTTTTCATGACATGATAAGTCATGATATTTAGAGGTGAGCCTCCATCTAGCAACACATTGGAAAAAGAATAACCTCCTAGGGTAGCTGAACACATAAATGCACCTGGGTCTTCCTCATTTTGAGCTAAAATAAGATTAGTAGCATTTGCAACACCTACACAAGCCACTGCCTCACTAAAAGTAGTTTGTTGTAATAACTTTTTCCTATAACCAGGGGCAATTTTTAATAAGGTAAATAAATCCACACTTACTTTGGAATTTTTCAGTAGAACATCCAACTCATCCAGATCTTGATCTTTCTTACCATACTTTTGTTGAGGAGGTGGAGCTATTTCTTGAGGAGAAACAAGAGGTAATGGTAATGTTGACTTTCTGGATTGCTCTGGAGCAAACTATTAGGCTCAGCAGGTCTATGGATCTCATCCATGCTTCTGGTTTGTACCACCATTACTTCCTCCGTTTTTGGCATCTCGTAGCTTTGCACAAATCTTATAGAACTAGTAGGTTCAACAAATCTCACATGAGGAGTTGCCTCAGATTTCTTCTCTCTTTCCTGCTTGGCAAAATATTCTTTGACAGTACACCTAAGATCAGTATGGCCAATTTCTTTGCAAAAAGCACAGACTGGACACTCCCTTCCAAAGTGACCTTTCTTTTTACATTTAGGACATATTTGCCAATAACAAATATCAGCTGGATGTGAAGTTCTATTACAATGAATACACTCAGGATAAGTTCTACGATTACGCTTGCTTTTGAGCTCCACAAGTTGCTTAGTTACCTCTGCTAAAGCCTCAGTTACCTTTGTCAAGTCAGCTTTAACCTCTGAGATTTGAGAATCAGCCTCTTCCTCTTTGGTCTTTTTCTTTTCTTTATGCACAGCATAGATAGGAACAGAGTGGTGATGTTCATAAGGGCCATCAATGGCATTAGGATAAAAGGGGTCATCTTTGAAAGCTATGATGTTTTTCGGTAGGATAGAGAGCATTTTGGTTAATTCGGTAGTCTTGGCAAAAACTTTGTAGATGGAGTCAAAACCTTCAGCACTTGTATCTTGATAAGCTTTCTATGAATTTCTGGTCTAGAAGATAGGCCTTTGATAAAAGAGGATACCAAGAAAAGCGTGGGGACAGTAACTTGGCATTTCTGACATCTACTCATAAAGGTGCTGAATCTTTCCTTATCTTGGCTAACACTTTCACCTGCATAAAAGAGAAATTTTGCAATTCATTAACAAGATCCTTAGGGAGCAACAAGCTTTCCAAACCTGTCTAAAACTTAGTAACAAGATCATCCCAAGAAGTGGTTCCCATAAGCTTTTCATAAGTCACCAAGCACCCGACTTCACTCTCCTCTTTAAAACACTTTTCAAATTGTGAGAACTTGCAACCTTTCTTGAAGCCATAATCCCTGTAGTAATCTTCAAAATTCTTAGAAAAGTATTAGCACTCATCTTTGGAATCAAAAAAGTAGGCAATGGAGTAGGCACATTTAATTCAAGCTCGTAAGGTAAACCTTGAAGTAATCCAGTTGAAAAACTTGGGGGAAGAGATCTATCTCTGCAGGGTTCTGAAGTATCATGGTCTTCCATTGATATTGGTTCTTGCTCTGCTGGAAATTTCTGCTTTGGAGCCATGAGTTCTCAATCCAGGTAGAGATCTCGGTAAAACCTCCAAAATGTTGACCCTAAACCTGGCTTAAAGGTCAACCACAAGGAACCAACTTGAGTTTTCACTCAAATTGGGGTTAGAACCTCCAGATCACTTAAGGTGATCAATCTATGCAAGATAATTTCAAAGACAAGTTCAAAAATTTGAAGTTTTATACCTTTCCCATTTCCAGAAATTGACACCTTTGCCAAAACAAGTTGTGGTGTTGATATGCAGATCGATTTTTTGGGTCAATCACTGTAGACTTGGTCAAAAAAGTTGTAGGTAACCAATAGTAAAGCCTCTGACCAAGTCAGAAACTTAGTTTGTGAGTTATTCGAGCTCAAAGTGCAGTCAAAATTTGGTCAATAGCAGTCAAATCTGAAAAACAGTGATCAGAGATTGGGATTTTGGAGATGCCAAACGAATTTTTGAGAATTTCCAAAGCAAATATGCTGTAATGATGATGAGGAATATAGGCAAGTGATCAGATTTCCATTTGAATAGGCAAAAGCATTTTTTGTCGCTGAATTTGGCAAAATACTGATCAAGAAACGATCAAAAGCGAGAATGCAAAATTTCTAACTTCGAGTTGTGAGTGGAATTTTTGGATTTTTCAAAACATATGGGCTCCAGATGTCTCAAGGGTTGATGGCAAATGGGCCAAAAGCAATCAAAAGTGCAAGGAAATTTTCGTAGAATTTTGAATAGGCAGTAAAATTGTAAAAAATCATAACAGAGATAATTTCTTCAAGTAGGTATCAAATTTCATTGATGTGGAGGTAGATCATTCATAAAAATGTTGGATAATAATACTTCAGTACTTCAAAATCAACTTCATGTCAATAAATAATTTCAATAGGTAATTTCCAACCAAATCTCTTGGGACTTGATGGGGGAGTACTTTCGAGTCTTCTCAAATCATTCTAGTCATGCTCAGCAATGATCACGATAAGATTTATGCGCTTACAGGCCTTCAAGAAAATTCTTTTGTCGAATCCCAAGTATATATTTTAGTTTTCAAATGTTTGCTTGATCTTAGCCTTAATTGATGGGTTTATTCGGTTCATAAAAAGCGGGAAGGTGAAAATAGGTAAGTTCGAGGGGTTTGGATCCAAATTCGGCATGATTCGAGGTGGAGGCAGAAATTTTAGGGTTCTTGGCGTATTTTTTCCCGAAAATAAGCGACATCGATTTCGATATTTTAGCCCGTATATCCCTGGAATATCTTTGTATTCTTCCATTTTTGCAAAAGCTAGGCTAAGGTTTTAAAGAGTCACTCATAAAAATTTGAAGGGGTGAATCATCTTAGCAATGGCAACCCTAATTTTTTGGGAATATACCAAGTTCTTGGGCATAATGATCGGGAATATTCCATAAGGTATACAAGTGGCATGGCATCATGATAAAAGAATTGCAAAAAAAGGGTTTTGGCTAGGGAAATTTGCAAGAAAAACAAATGGCATAAGAAGTGAGAAGATATAGAGGCAATGGGGAGGATAATTCATGGGGAATGTGGATGTAGTAGAGAAAGAGAAAATTGAGCAAAGCATAATAAGGTATGCAAAGGTAAACAAAAGGGGGTATGGTATGGGAAAAATGGCTAGAAAATCTCAAGGAATAGAAATAGAATATGAATAATAATGGGATGAGGATGGCTAAGGGATAAAATCAAGCACCATGGGGTCTTCCAAACTTTTGACTTCCAATCTTCAAAAAAATGTCTTCCAAACTTCATAACCCAGAATCTTCTAGAGCATATTCTTGACTAAGCATTTTGACCTCAAATAAAGTACCTCATGTGAATTTGAACCTTGAGCACTTGTTGTCCTGAAGAATGAACATCTTTCAACCTCCACATCAATGTTGAATACCAAGAATCTTCCAAACTTTGACCTAGTTTTTTAAGATAAATTGACCTAGTTTAAATGCATAGACCACAATTAGTATGTTGCCCTTTGGGGGCAACAGCCATGTTGTATGTCTACCCTATGGAATATTCCTCACTATGATGCCCAAACTTGGCATATTCCCAAAAACATTAGGGTTACTATTGCCTAGGTGACCCAATTCTTCAATTATCTCATGAGTGACCTTTTAAAACCATGGCCATGCTTTTTAAAATTATAAAATACGGCATATTCCTGGTTTATACCTCAAGAAATACGGTCACCATATCGCGCGAATTCTCAGAAAATACATCTGCTTCTAACCTAAATCTGGAAATGAGCTCAAATCACGCCGGAATCGAATTCTTAAGCTTTAAAAACTGCCTAATCCTGGACTCCCGCTCTCAAGCATCATATTAAGCCTAAGTCTAAGCACTAAGATGCCGGAATCATTAAATCTAAACTTATATACCTGGGGATCATTGACAGAAGTTTTTTGAAGGCCCAGACGCATCAAACCTCGACATTGATACATGCTGAGCATGATCTGAAGACGTTCTTGAAGTCTCTGAGTGTTCCACAGTCTAATCTGAGAAGATTGGACTGATATTATTGATTTGATACTATTTATTGACCTTCTAAGCCATTTTGATGATTGATCTATGTTCCTAAGATTCTTATTCACCTTGTATTACCTTCATATCAATGAAAATTGATTGCCAAGTATTCAAAAAGTCGACTGTCATGATCCTTTAGTATTTTTGCATCACAAACATTTTTACAGTAAAGAGTTCCTTTATTTTTTCCTGCATATGACTATCTGCACCTCATCTCCCACCTTATTTGCACCTGTGTGCACAAAAACTTCGAAAGAATCCCATTCCAAACTCAAGTTACCATCTTTTGCATTCTGTCTGATACAAATTTAGACTGATATCCACAAAACAGTGCCAAAAAAATAGTTTTAGTGATTCAAATCATGATTTGACAATATGCACCTTACCTTTGAAGTCTATATTGCATCTTAGTTTTGGAATTTCTCCAAATTTCAACCTACAACTCAAGTTATAAAACTCTGAGCTCTGTTTTTAGTTTTGACTGATATTGACCAAAATTTGACCCAACTTTGAGATCGAATATCTCACAAATTAAAACTCAGACTTGGTCAAGATCTTTACCCTTGCTTGCCTACAACTTTTCTGAACAAGTCACAGTCAACTGACCTTACGGGGTCCAAATTCCAGAATTGGGAAAGATATGCAAACTCTGTAACTGAGCTTTTTCTTTGGAAAATTCTTGTGTAGATTGATCACCTTAAGTGATCTGGAGGTTCTAACCCCAACTTGAGTGAAAACTCAAGTTGGCTTCTTGTGTTTGACTCCCTAGGCCAGGTTGGGGGTCAACATCTTGGAGGTTCTACCGAGATCTTCCTGGATCTCAGAACTCATGGCTCCAAAACAAAAATTTCCATCAGAACAAGAACCAGTAGAAGATATTGATGCATCAGATCATTGCAGAGAAAGGCCATTGCATTCAAGTTTCTCAAGTAGCCTGCTTCAGAATATGCCATATCAATTTGAATTGAATGTCCCTGTTCCTTTGCCTACTTTTGATTCTAGTGTGAGTGCTAACAACTTCTTGAGAATATTTGAGGATTATTACAGAGACTATGGCTTCAAGAAGGGCTGCAAGCTCTCAGAGTTTGAAAAATGTTTCAAAGAAGAAAGTGAGGCTGGTGCTTGGTTAACTTATGAAAAGTTAATGGGCACCACTTCATGGGATGAACTTGTCAAGAAGTTTCTGGATAGATTTGGTAAGTTAGCTGCTCCAAAAGATTTGGTTAATGAATTGCAAGGTTTCTCTATACATGCAGGAGAGAGTGTGAATTAGTACAAGGAGAGGTTTAGTACATTTATGAGCAGGTGCCAAAGAGCACAAGTCACCATCCCAACTCTGTTTTTAGTCCTTTGCTTTTATTAATGGTTTGGAAAGAAGACCGGATATCCAAAGGAAGTTGCTCAAGATTCAATTTCTTTGAAGGGTTTGATTCCATATACAAAGTCTTTGCCAAAACCAATCGATTTAACTTCGATGCTCTCTACCTTGCACGACAAACATTATGTTCCTCACCACAATCATGACCCGTTTTATCGATGCTACCGATGCACATTATGATCACCACCCTTCTATTCCAATTTATGCCATACTGAGAAAGAAAAGAAGAAATCTAAAGATGAGGAAGCAAGTTCTCGGGTTTGCGAGGTGAAGTCGATTTATCAAAAGTTCTTTGAAGCTCTAGCGAAATAACCAAACAATTGGTTGAACTCAAGGCTGCAAGAACAGGTAAAACTTACCCTGAATGTATTCATTGCAATAGGAATTCTCACCCATCAGAAATTTGCTATTGGCAAGTGTGCCCCAAATGTAATAGAAAAGGCCACTTTGGAAAGGAATGTCCTGTTTGTTCTTTTTGTAAAGAGGTTGGCCATACTGATGCTAGGTGTGCTGTTAAGGAATATTTTGCTAAGCAGGAAAAAGAGAAGAGACCAGAGTCTAAACCCCATGTGAGATTTGCTGAACCAAGCACCTCTATAAGATTTATTCAAGCTACAAAAGTTCCTAAATCTGAAGAAGTTATGGTGGTGCAAACTAGAAGCATGAATGAAGCTCAAGTACATGCTGAACCAAGTAGGCATCCTACTGCCAGGCCTTCACCACCTGTAGTGGAATCACCTGCTCAAACCATAGCTCCACCCCCTCAGCAAAAATATGGTAAGAAAGATCAAGACTTTGATGAGGTTGATGTTTTGCTTAAAAATTCCAAGGTGAGTGTGGATCTTTTTACCTTATTAAAGATTGCACCTAGCTACAGAAAAAGGGTACTTCAACAAACTAATGGTGAGGTATTAAATGCTTGTGTGAATTTTACTGATGCGACTAACCTTGTTCTAGCACAGAATGAAGAAGACCCTGGTGCATTCATATGTTCAGCTACTTTAGGAGGTTATACCTTCTCAAATGTGTTACTTGATGGGGGATCTCCCCTAAATATTATGCCATATCATGTTATGAAGAAATGTGGTTTCGAGGTGGACAAGAAAGCTTCTATACTATTGAGATCCTTTTATAATGCTAAGATCACTCCCATTGGTGTGGTAACTAAAGTGCCTGTTAATACAGAGGGCATAATTGTAGCTGCCAACTTTATTGTGGTGGCTTTTGAAGACATAGGGGATGAGTATGATATCTATGATTTACTTTTAGGAAGGAGGTGGTTAGCTACTGTGGATGCTAGACCAATTTGGTCTCAAAGGAGATGTACCATCTGTTGACCCTAAACCTGGCTTAAAGGTCAACCTCAAGGTACCAATTCAAGTTTTCACTCAAATTGGGGTTAGAACCTCCAGATCACTTGAGGTGATCAGTCTATGCAAGGAAATTCCAAAAACAAGTTCAAAAAGTTTGAGTTCTATACCTTTCCCATTTCCAAAAAATAGTACCTTTGCCAAAACAATTGTGGTGTCGAGATGCAGATCGATTTCTTAAGTCAGATGCAGTAGACTTGGTCAAAAAAGTTGTAGTTAACCAACAGTAAAGCCTCTGACCAAGTCAGAGACCTAGTCTGTGAGTTATTCGAGCTCAAAGTGAGGTCAAATTTTGGTCAATAGAGGTCAAATGTGGAAAACAGTGATCAGAAATTGAGATTTGGAGTTGCCAATTATCTTTTTGAGAAATTCCAAAGTAAATAGGTTGCAATGGTGCTGGGGAAGAGGGGCAAGCAATCAAATCCTTATTCGGATGTGTAGAAGTATTTTTTGTGGCTAGATTTGGCAAAATACAGTAAAAAACTGTCCAAACCCGAGAGCAATTTTTTTGAATTTGAGCTATACTTGGTATTTTTGAATGATTCCAACTCCTTTGGCTTGCACAGGCTCTAAGAATAGATGGCAAGTAGTCCAAAAGAATAGAAAAACACACTAGAATTTTCTGTAGAACATTTTGTAGCAAGAATTGTAGAATAACATATCAGAAATGGATTTGACAACTTGGCAATCGATTTGAATTGATATGGAGGTAAATATATCATGATAACAGAATATAAGGATGCTTCATAGCTTTTAATCACAGGAAAATAATCTTCTCAAGTCAATAAATAATTTTTGAAGGTAATGTCAATCAGATCTTGTGAATCCAATTGAGGAGAGCTCAAGAACTTCAAGGATCGTCCAGATCTTGCTCAGCAATGATCAATGTAGGATCTGAATACTTTTGGGCCTTCGAAAATGTCGAGATTGTGTTCCCCCTGTTTATAGTTTCAAATTTCGGTTCCAGTAGTTTCGGGTGATAAATTTAGGCTTAAATTGTTGCTTAAGTTCCGGAATCCAAGAATAGATTGGTTGCAGGGAGAATGGAGCGCGGGATGGCGTGATTCGAAATTTGGGTTTCAATTTTAGGGTTCTTCAATTTGTATTTTAAGCATATTTTGCTAATACGGTTTCAAATGATACGAAGGAATATGCCCGTATATATGCCGTATTTGACCACTTAAAAAACTTGGCTAATGGTTTCAAGGCATTTTCCATGGAATACCTAAAAAGGTTATAACTTCCCAACCATGGGGAAGGATATCCACACGTGCAAAGGGATATAGAATCTTTAGGGCATCTTTTGACAAGGTTTAGGGTATACCAAAGAGAGCATGATGGGGTGGGAATGGAGGTAAAAGGGATCATTAAGGGCTAGTAGGAAGGTAAGAATAGGAATGCAAAAGAGGGAAATAATAACTTTGCAACAAGGACTTGAAGTTTTTGAATAGTGACATTTGGAGGAATTGGCAAGGGATTTGAGCAAAATGGTAGTTATGGCAAGGTGAGCATGACAAGGAAATAGGCAATAGGTATGAGGGAGCAAATGCAAGAGTGAACAAAAGGGAGCATAAATATAGGAAAGGAGGCTAGGAAATTTCAAGGAGCAAGTAAGAATGGCTTAGAGAATGAAATAAAATACCATGGGGTCTTCCAAACTTTGAACTTCCAATCTTCAAAAAATGCCTTCCAAACTTCTTTACCCAGAATCTTCTAGAGCATATTCTTGACTAAGCACTTTGACCTTGAATAGAGTACCTCATGTGAGTTTTGAACCTTAAGCTCTTGTTGACTTGAAGAATGAACATCCTTTGACCTCCACATCAATATTGAATGCCAAGAATCTTCCAAACTTTGACCTAGTATTCCGAGATAAGTTGACCTAGTTTTGAATGCATGGATCACAATTAGCATGTTGCCCTTTGGGGGCAACATCTCGCCAAAACAAGAAAAAGGCTGGTCCCCTCAGCCATATAATGTCAAGAATAAATAACTAGAGGGGTCTTCAACTTTGTACCAATGTGTCTATGATAGGATAAGAGTGCAAATGTTGGTGGAGTGAGTGTAATTGTGATGATGAAATGATGTGGATGGAATATGGTGAGTGAGAAAGGCAGAAATGAGTGTGAAAATGACAAGGTGATGATGGAATGATGGTGAATGGAATATAGTGAGTGAGAAGAGATAAAAGTGAATGTGAATATGACAAGATGATGATGAAATGGAGATGAAATGAGTGTACAAGTGTTTTGAAACTTCGCCAAAACAAGAAAATGTGTGTGTCCTTCTTGATCTTCAACAAGTGCAACTCTGCTGTGATGGTAAAGATGAATTGCAGAGTGCTTTTCTTCTTTAGGGAATGAGAACAAGGATAAGGAGTTCAGATGGAAGGTAGGACCACTTATGACAGATGAAAAATATGGAGGAAGGGTGCACCTGTCATGGAAACACATAAACCAATTAGTCTCAAAACCTTGCAACTCTGCTATGATGGTGAAGGTGATTTTGCAGAGTGCTGTTAAGGTATGGAAAAACAAGAATAGAGGGTTGGATGGATGGTAGGAGTGTTTAAGACAGGTGAATAAAAATGGAAGAAAGAATGCTCCTGCAAATGACACTTGGTAATCATTAGTATCAACCCTATTCTTGAGATCACCTGTCTTTGGATTTAGATTGACTCCTGAGCTCCTGCACAAAGAACAATTTTTTGCAAGTAGCTCCACATGATTAGATGGATTAGATGATTAGATGGATTATGGTGGTGCAAACTAGAAGCATGAATGAAGCTCAAGTACATGCTGAACCAAGTAAGCATTCTACTGTCAGGCCTGTGCCACCTGTAATGGAATCACCTGTTCAGATCATAGCTCCACCCCCTCAGCAAAAATATGGTAAGAAAGATCAAGACTTTGATGAGGTTGATGTTTTGCTTAAAAATTCCAAGGTGAGTGTGGATCTCTTTACTTTATTAAAGATTGCACCTAGTTACAGGAAAGGGGTACTTCAACAAACTAATAATGAGGTATTAAATGCTTGTGTGAATTTTACTGATGCCACTGACCTTATTCTAGCACAGCATGAAGAAGACCCTGGAGCATTCACATGTTCAGCTGCTTTAGGAGGGTATACCTTTTCTAATGTGTTACTTGATGGGGGTTCTCCCCTAAATATCATGCCATATCATATTATGAAGAAGTGTGGTTTTGAAGTGGATAAGAAGGCTTCTATGTTATTAAAATATTTTTATAATGCTAAGATTTCTTCTACAGGTGTGGTGACTAAAGTGCTGTATCTGAGTAAGGCATAACCGTAGCTGCTAACTTTATTGTGGTGGCTTTTTGAAGATATAGGAGATGAATCTAATATTTATGACTTACTTTTGGGGAGGAGATGGTTAGCCACTTTGTGGATGCCGAGCCAGTCACGGTCTCAAGGGAGATGTACCATCTCCAATGGCTCTCAGACTGCTACAATTTATAACCAAGAGGGCTCCTATGACTCCAAGGAAGAGGTACATTTTATTAAAGAAATGCTAATTGAAGAACCTTTGGGATCTTACAGGATAAAAAATACAAAACCAAGAAAATATGAAATGGTTCCTCTTATTATGGAAAGTGCACCTCCCAGCATACAAGGACCAACAGGGTTCTTATGGTTTGATGGAGGTATCTCTAAAAAATTAAATGTTGCATCATCTGCTACTATTTTGAAAGACTCTTCTCACAAACTTTTAGCTAAAGTAGGAAGGATCTTTCCTCAAGTCACTTCTAATGTGGCAGAATATAAAGCCTTGATTGCAGGTCTCCAGGAAGCTAAATCTATGAATATTGCCAATATTCACATTTATGGTGATTCACAATTAATCTGCAGACAAGTTTCAGGAGACTATCAAACAAAAAATGCAGATATGGAGCTCTTGAAGAATCAAGCAATGGGAGTGCTCTCGAGCTTTGCTTCATGGGAAATCACTCATATCCCCAGAGAACAGAATTTTGAAGCTGATGCCTTGTGTAGGGAGACTCTCATGTCACACTTAACTGAGGGAGCTATCCTCGAAGATGATCTTGATGACAATGAGGTAAAATCACTCTGTCCTATTTTGACCATTGATGCATCAGAAAAAAAGGAGACTGAAGAGATTGTAATCACTAAGAATGGTAAGACTCGAACCTTGTTTGTTGGGGATTTGATTGAATATCAAAACAGAGAGAACATACAAGTGTTTTTTGAAGAAAGGAAAGATGTATTTGCTTGGGATTATTCAGAGCTATCAGGTATCAAACCTGATGTATGTCAATTTGAAATTAAGATTAAAGAAGGTTGTAAACCTGTTTTTCAAAAATTAAGAAGGATTAATGCTTCACTAATGGGACTAATTAAAGATGAATTGGATAAGATGTTGGATGCAGGTGTTATTATTGAAATTATTAATCTGGAATGGGTATCTTGTATTGTTCCTGTGGAGAAGAAAAGTGGTGCTTTAAGAATTTGCATTGACTATCGAGATCTCAACAAAGCTACCATCAAAGATTGTTACCCTTTGCCCTTTTTAGAAGAAATCTTATATGCTGTAGCAGGTAAAGAGGTGTATTCATTTTTAGATGGCTTCTCAGGATTCAATCAGATTAGTATTAAAGAAGAAGATCAACCCAAGACCTCTTTTATTACTCCTTGGGGAACTTATGCAATGAAAAGAATGCCTTTTGGGCTAATGAATGCACCTGCTACCTTCCAGAGAGCCATGGATGTTATTTTTAGGCCTATGTCTCCTCAAGAATTCAGAGTTTATTTGGATGACCTTTGTTTAGGATCTCACCCTACTAATCATTTGGAATTGTTGGCAAAAATATGTTCTTTGTGTAGGGAATCTGGAGTCAACCTTAATCCAAAGAAATGTATTTTTTTTGCATCCAAGGGACAACTTTTGGGACACGAGGTATCCAACAATGGTATACAGGTGGCACAAGAAAAGGTTGAAGCTCTCAAAAAACTGGTGCCCCCCAAAAACCTGAAGCAGGTTAAAAGTTTTATTGGCATGACTAGTTTTCTTAGGATGTATATTCCTAATTTTGCTCACATTATAAGTCCTATTTCTAAGTTGACAAGAATAGGCAGGATTTCCAAATCTGAGAGTAAGTATGTTCCTGTCACATGGTCATCAGATTGCCAAGAGTCTTTTGAGTTGCTTATAAAATCCATTTGTGAAGCAACTCTCCTAAAAAAACCAGATTTGGCCAAGCCATTTGAGGTCTACATTACTATTACTAAAAAGGCCATAGGCTTAGCTATTCTGCAGGACAAGCACACCATAGCTTTTGCCAGCAAACAATGGAGTTCAACTGAAGAAAAATACACCAGAATGGAGAAGAGTGCTGCTGCTCTCATGTTTCTCATTGACAGGCAAGGTCATTTATTATTGAAGAGTTCAGTTCAAGTTTATATGAAGCAAAATCCAACAGGTTTGTTATTTGGTAAGGCTACCTCTAAACCAAAAATTCAAAGGTGGGCGTGCAAGTTACAAACCTTTGATATTTCTATAAAAGAGTTACATCAAGTAAAGAGTCCCAGTCTCTATTTACCTTATATTTTCTTTGACCATGAGGATGTAGTGGAAGTTGTTGATTTTGTGGATGCCTTAGCTTATTTACAGGCAAATGATGATGAGCAGGGCCAACAGGATTGGTAGCTATCTATAAAGAATTTTCTACAATTCAAGGAGATGCCCTCAGGATTGACCTCAAGCCAGCAAAGGAGATTTAAAGAAAAGTGTAGGCATTTCAAAATGATTAATGATGTTTTATGTAAAGTCACAGGGGATGGACTATTATTGAGGTGTGTCAATGAAGAAGAATCTGCCTTGATCATTAAAGAAATGCATGAAGGAATATGTGGAGGCCATTTTCTTTGGAGATACTACTGCCAAGAAAATTCTCGTGTCGGGATACTATTGGCCTACAATATTTAAAGATTGTTATACTTGCTATAAAATCTTGCCACAAGTGCCAAATATTTGGCAAGAGGATCCTTATTCAGTACACTAAAACCCCATAATTTCTCCGGGACCCTTCCAAATTTGGGGATTAGATTATATTGGTCCTATTAACCCCTCTTAGCGAGGGGCAACATCAAGCACATTATTGTAGCTACAGATTATTTTACCAAATGGGCAGAGGCAATTCCTTTGAGACAGGGCTAATGCCCTTACAACAAACAAAGTTCTTACATGAGTACGGTTGTACGGGTTTGGTATTCCTTTACAATTACATTCTGATAGAGGTACTCCTTTTGTGAATGAAGTTATTACTAATTTATTGACCATTCTTAAAGTCAAACATACCAAGAGTTCCTCTTACTATCCCCAAGGTAATGGTCAAGCGAAGCTACTAACAAAGTTTTGAAGGATATTTTTGTGTAACTTGGTGGATGATAATCAGGAAGGATTGGCATGTTAAATTAGTGGATGCCCTATGGGCTTATAGAGTCACCATCAAAGCAGCAACCACTCATACCCCTTTTAACTTGGTTTATGGCATTGAAGCTGTGCTTCCAGTAGAGCTTGAGCTTCCATCTCTGAGGTTAGCTCATAAGTTGTGTTTGCCTTTTGAGTATGCCTTGCAGGTGAAAGACTGGATGCCCTTTTGCATTTAGAAGAATATAGGATGGAAGCTGAGAATGCTAATTTGCTCAAAAAGCCAAGGATTTGGCTGCTTTCAAAAGCTGCTCATAAAATACAAGGGACCTTCAAGACTGGAGAATTAGTTACGAAATGGAATAAATCAAGGGAGGATTCAGCCAAGTAAGTTTGAGAATCTTTGGGAGGGTCCCTATGAAGTGTTGGAACCTCGCAGGGCACCAATTCATATTGGCTAAAGGAATTAACTTCGGGTTTGTCACTCCCAAATCCCATCAACACTATTCATCTGAAGAGGTACTGGGATCAGCACATTTGCTTGTCCCTTTTTATGCTCTAGAGTTTAAACAAGTTAGAATTAAATTTAGATGTTAGATAGATTGGATTTCACTTTGTCTTAAATTTAGAACTAATGTTTTCATTAAGTTTATGTTTGCTTGATTAGCCAAAGATGAAGGATGAGCTATCAAAAAGCATCTCGGGACAAGGATTTTTATTAAGCGCCAAGTGTCATTTGCGGGAGCACCCTTTATCCATCTTTATTCATCTGTCTCGATTGTGGTCTTGCCCTCCATTCAGCCATGCTCTTTTATTTTTATCTCCCCAAATGTGCACTCTGCAAATTCAGCTTCACCATCATAGCAGAGTGCAAGAATCAAGTTTAACTTGTTTGTATGTTTCCATGACAGGTGCACCCTTTCTCCATCTTTATTCATCTGCCATAAGTGGTCCTGCTATCCATTTAAACTCCTTACTCTTGTTCTCATTCCCAAAGAAGGCACTCGCAATTCAGCTTTACCATCATAGCGAGTTGCATTTTTAAGGATCAAGAAGCCACACATTTTCTTGTTTTGGCGAGATTCAAACATTTACATATCCATATCACCTCATACATTCCATTCCCATCACTACTTTACCATGTTTACATTCATTCTCACCTCCTTCTCACTCACTCACTTTTTCACACCACCATATTCACCCCCATTCCATCAGCACTTGCACTTTACATTCTCTTTTTACCATAATTCTCACTTAGATACCTTGGTACCAAGCTGAAGACCCTTGTGGCTGAGGGGACCAGCCATTTTCTTGTTTTGGCGAGATGTTGCCCCCAAAGGGCAACATACTAATTGAATGGTTTATTTGTTGAAGTTAGGAAGGCTAAGTCAAAAGAGGACTTGGTAGTCAACATTGATATGAAGGTCAAAGGATGTTCATTTTACAAGACAACAAGTGCTCCAGGTTCAAAACTCACATGAGGTACTTTATTTAAGGTCAAAGTGCTTAGTCAAGAATATGCTCTAGAAGATTCTGGGTTATGAAGTTTGGAAGACAATTTTTGAAGATTGGAAGTTAAAAGTTTGGAAGATCCCATGGCATTAGATTCCACCTCCTAGTCATTTTTATCCATATTCTTACCCCCATTTCCCTAGTCATATTCCCCTTATGCTTATATTTTCCCTTGTTTATTTTTTGCCAAATCACACCTTGATTGCTTAATTCTTTTTTGCCTCCTTATTTCATATCCCTTTTCCCACTCTTATCACACCTTCATAAATACCCCTAGCCCATTTCTAGCCTGGAATTTTATGACCACTTTGCTTTGTCCACCATTGTGCCTTAAATATTCATGCTACCTATGGAATATCCCAATACATGGTATCTAAGCCTAGCATATTCCTCAAAAATTAGGGTTGCCATCTCCTCAATTGATCTATCTATCTAATTATTTTATAAGGCACCCTTTGAAACCATGGCCTAACATTTCTAAATGGCTAAATATAGCATATTCCTGGTTTATACTCCCAAAAATACTACCACCGTATCGGCGCAAATTCTGGAAAAAATACGGTGAAGAACCCTAAAATTGGAAAACTGCTTTCGAATCACGCCAGGAATGGAAGCCTTGGACTCTGAAAACTACCTACTTACGTATTCCCGGCCCTAAGCATCCAATCAAGCCTAAATTTAAGCTCTAAGATGCCGGAACCGTTAAAATCTAAATCTATATACATGGGAAACGAAGACAGAGAAAAATTTGAAGGCCCAGAAGTATTCAGATCCTACATTGATCATTGCTGAGCAAGATCTGGACGATCCTTGAAGTTCTTGAGCTCTCCTCAATTGGATCCACAAGATCTGATTGACATTACCTTCAAAAATTATTTATTGACTTGAGAAGATTATTTTCCTGTGATTTAAAGCTATGAAGCATCCTTATATTCTGTTATCATGATATATTTACTTCCATATCAATTCAAATCGATTGCCAAGTTGTCAAATCCATCTCTGATATATTATTCCACAATTCTTGCTACAAAATAGTCTACAGAAAATTCTAGTGTGTTTTTCTATTCCTTTGGACCACTTGCTGTTGAAGGCTTTTTTGGCAAAACCTCCAACCTAATGGTTTAGAACCTCCAGGTTGCTTAAGGCAACCACTCTGAATCACCAAAACCTGGAAAAGTCACTGAAATTTCAAGATCAGACTGCTTTCCCTGAAGCAAAAAAAAATGGTCTGACCATAAACTTGTGCCATTTAAAATCAAATCAAGCAAATCAATTGATTTTTTGATAGAGATCTTCTTAACAGATGTGGGAATCAGTGTTCAAAAGTCTAGATAGAGCTGAGATAAGCAAGGTTCTCAAAATCACACTTCTGTTTGGGTCAAAAATTGGTCAATACAAAGAACGACAAGCTATTTTTGCAGATTGAAGATGGAACAAGTTTTTTAGTTTTGGAAATTTGAGATATCTCGATGGTGTCTAGATTGAAGGCAACTTAAAAATTGCAGGAAATTAACAACCTAAAGGGTAGAATTTGATTAAAATCTCCTATCAGTCTGACTGTGCAAGAACCCGAGAGCAACTTTACCTAATATGAAATCTAATTGGCTTTTTTGTGTTTTTTCAAGTGTATCAGTTCGGAAATACCCTCTAGTTATAGTGCATAAAAATTTCAAACTAAATTATTTTTTAGTTTTTTTACGAAAATCAAGGATTAAACTCAAGAACAATCACCACCACGAATTTTTTCTAAGGTCGATTTTCATTCAAGAAGCTATTCAAAAGATCAACATCAATTTCCACGAGTCTAATGGTCTCGGGAAAAACAATCAAACAGATCAAATTGTCAATAATCTCAAAAGTGGTCGATAATCTCAATAGCGAGTCAATTCTTAGAATTTGGAGGCTAGAGGAGCAAATGCAGACTAGGAATCGATCAATCCGGCTCGGGAAAAGCTTCAAGTCGACGTTCTTCACGCATACAACCCCGAGAAAACAATGCAAGATCTCAATCCATCTTAAACGGCCCTGTTTGGTTCAAATCTTGGCAAATTCTGTTTGAAATTCAAATTTTTGTTTGTTTATGAGTCGGTATGGATGCGTGTAGGTGAATGGAGGGTGCAGAGCTATGATTAAGCGAGGTAATTCCAACCAATTTTCCGGATCTTGGCCTTCATCGAAAATTAGGGTTCTTGAAAAATAGTCCAAATATCCCACGAGGCATGTTTAGAAAAAGCGGACTAGTGTATAAAGGAATTTTACCGCTTAATTTCTTAGAATAAGCGTGCCATTATGAAGGGGAACGCCGGCCGTGCCCGCCCCCATGCCCCATGGTGCCACGTGGAGGGTGTGGATTGGTGGATGAGTTTGGGGGGAGGTAGAAAATGCTAGGTGGGGTAGAATAGGAAAATTTTTTTTTAATTTTTATAGAAAGGCCACGAATCTCAAGGCAATAATCAAAGGCCAAGATAAAGGATATTAGCATATTCTCCCATCTCAATTGGAATCTTTTGCTAGGAATAATTTTTTTGCATAGCTTAACCATAGGATGTGAAATATGGCAAAAAAAGATGACTAGGCAATTGTGATGGCATATGACATGGCAATGGTGATGACTAGGCAAATGACATGGCAATGTATCTTGACTCAATTTTTGTCTAGCCAAAAACTTTTCAACTTATGGATGTGGATGACACGCGTGTATGGCATATATGATGATGAGGAGGATGATGTGCAAATGACATGGCACTCCCAAGTGGCAATATTACATAGAATCATAATCAACTTGAAAAATGGAAGCCCTTTAGCCAATTTTTAATTTTTGAACTTGGGGATGGAGGGAGTATGATGTAAGTGATGATGAGGAATGATGGAGATGTGAGGTGGCTTCAAGGTTATCGTGGCACAATGCCACCTTTATGCATAACTTTTGCAAATTTCTTGACCATTTTTCTTTTTGGAAGCTTATCATGGAAATGAATGTATGAAGTTATGGAAGAGATGAGAGTGAAGCTTTTTTGGCTAGACAAAAAATGTTGTCAATTGGAAAACAAGGTTGATTGAGGATGTACCAACTTGGAAATCAAGGAAAGAAGGTGGTATGGGGTGAAATAATGGTATAGGAATTTGCCTCAATATGAACTTGATCTAGAGTTATTTTGCACATACCATGGAACTCTTGGGGGTCTTCAAAACCTTCTTATGTCTTCAAAGTAAATGTTTGTGTCCTTTGCTCTCTTGTTTGCTCAAATATGATGACTTGACTTTTTCTTGCTCCTTGTGACCATTTAATTTGATCTAATGAAATAGCTTCCATGAATGTCCTTCCTTAGTCTTCATCAAAAAAATTCTTCAATGATCTGAAACAAAATAATCCTTCAAGAGTGTAATCAGCTTAAAATCAGCATTGGCAGCTTGTCTTCTTCTTGTGTTGTACAATTTCCTCTTCTTTGCCACAAAATGTGGCGACATCATGCTAAAAAGAAAGAGGAAGGCTGAGTGCGCCGACTCCCATACTTCAACCTCACGGCTTGACATGTTGAGAAGTTTGCCTTGATGGGAAGTTGAACTAGGCGCTTCGAGGGAAATGAATGTGGCAAGGGTGAAGTCATATGGAATAAATAGGCCAACAAGTGAGCGGATGGAAGTATGACAATGGCTGGTGCACCTGCATGGAAATAAAAATGTTCAGCATTTGCAAGCCTGCTTGGTGGGATGTTGATTTGGCGGTGTTTGCTAAAGGGATAGGAATATGAAAAGAAGAGTATATGATAAGGCTTGATGCTAGGTAGGACCACAAATGTGCGGATGAATGATGGCCAACTGGTTTGCATGACAAATAAAGATGATTAGCATTTGCAAGCCTGCTTGGTGGGATGTTGATTTGGCAGTGCTTGCTAAAGGAATAGGAATATGAAAAGAAGAGTATATGATAAGGCTTGATGCTAGGTAGGACCACAAATGTGCGGATGAATAATGGCCCGACTGATGCACACGCATGACAAATAAAGATGATTAGCATTTGCAAGCCTGCTTGTGTGGGATGTTGATTTGGCGAGCTTGCTAGAAGGACATGATCATGAAGTGAAGGTAAGGAATAAGGCTCGGATCTTTGGGCGGGATCACTAATGCCTGATGAATGATGATGGTGGTGGTGAACTGCATGGAAAATATTCAACCTCTTGAAGACAACATCCACGGATTTGCTAAACCACTGTTAAAAGCTACACATGACATTTTAAGCGGTAACAAAGTCAGAATAATACTTAATCAATCACGACAACATCTGAGAACAAAATGTTTTTGATGTTTTTGATGTTTTTATCTTTTATAATTTTTTCTCAAAGTTGAATTTATGTCTAAACACACTTAAATCCTAATTTAAGTTAAGGATGCATCTTCAGATTATGCAAACAAACATAGGGCAACATGTTGTTGCCAATACCTCTTCAAATGTAGAATGTTGATAGGATTTGGGTAGCTTATAGTTATCTTCCACGAGATCTTAACCGGTATGAATCTCGTCTGCTACACCTATAACTTCAAAAGGACCCTCCCATAAATTCTCAAATTTGCTTGCAACCTTCTCCCTTGCTTTATTCCATTTCAAAACCAATTCCCTTCCTTGAATATTCCTTGGAGCTTGTGGCGACTTTAAAGGCTGCAACATCCTTGGCCTTTTTAATCATAACATGACATTTTACGCTTCATATCTGTGCTCATCCAATTGCATCAGCCTTACACACCTTTCCCTCACGGCTTCTTCCATTTCAGATTGATTCTATGAGCCAACCTTAATGAAGGTAACTTCGAGCTCTATAGGAACCACTGATTCCACACCATAAACCAAGCTAAATGGAGTGTGATTGGTAGAATTTTTTTTTGTAGTTCTATAAGCCCACAATGCATCATAAAGTTTTTCATGCCAATCTCTTTTTGACAAACTAGGTTTTTGCAATATGGACTTAAGAACCTTGTTTGTTGATTACGCTTGGCCATTTCCACGTGGATGGATAGTAGGCTGAACTCTTTACATGCTTAACCTTAAGGATCTCTAGGAGTGTAGCAATAACTTGATTTACAAACTGAGTTCCCTCATAGGATATAATTTTAAAAGGTATCCCAAACTGCTGCAAATATTTTCATGCGGGAACCTAGCGGTTGTAAAAGCATTTGCTTCCCTAAAGTACGACTTACGCCCATTTAGTGAAGTAATGTCATTTGCAACCAAGATATATTGATGTTGGCGGATGAAGGGGGATCTAAGGGTCCTATAAAATCCAAACCCCAAACTTGGAATGGTCGAGGGTGATACAATGGCTGTAAGTGGTCTTTGGCTGCAATATTCTTTTTCAAAATCGGCACTTATGACAACTTTTAATTTTATTATAACAATCTTTAAACAAGGTTGGCCAAAAATACCACGACCTCATGATCTTCTTTCTTTGTAGTATCTACGACATAATAATGGCCTCCACAAATGCCTTCATGGCATGCCTCTATGATTAATTCAGCCTCACCCTTGTCAACACACACGGCAGCACCCTTCTTTATCCACCTTGCATAGCACACCTTCAATGAGCCTAAAAGTTTTACACTTTTCCTTGAACCTCCTCGGTGGCTGCTATTGAGATCTTTTGGTATCTCGGCATGCTCCAAAAATTCTTAATGTCAACACGCCAATCAATCATCTCAACGCCAAAAGCTACTATGTTAGTTGTATTTTCCTCATTCAAACCTTCTTGATCTTCATACTTAAACATCATATTAGGCAAATAAGCACTAGGATCTTCAAGAACTTTAATTACTTTAATGTCAATATCATAATTTTGTACCTTACAAGCCCATCGCATAACTTTGCCTTTGGTAAATTTTTTTGCAAACAATAGTGTCAATGGGTTTTGCTTCATGAAAACACGGGTATATTTGTTAAGCGGTAAGTGTCCATGCTTTTCCAATAAGAACATTAGTGCAGCGGCACTTTTTTCTAATCTTTGATATCTAAGTTACGTGTCGGACCATTTTTGCTTGAAAAGGCTATAATTCCATGTTCTGTAGCGGGGCTATACCTATGGCTCTCTTGGTCACACTTATATATGCGATTGAAAGTTTTTTTGTAAGATCAGGAGGTTTTAAAATAGTAGGATTGCAAAGGGTTTCTATAATTTCCTCAAAAGCTCTCGGCAAACATCATCCCATTTTATAAAAATATACTTACTCTCTTCCTTGGAGTATTTACCAACCACTGGTCAACTTTGGCTATAGGACAAATAATGTGTGATAAGTGAGGCACATATATCCTAAGAAAACTTGTCATCCCCATAAAACCTTTAACCTTTTTGAGGGGTTTACGGTGGTGTCAACTTCTTCAAGGCTTCCAATTTCCCTATGACCACGGATCCCTTGAGTTGATATCTCATGTCCAAGAAGATCCCCTTTAGAACAGAAGAAAACACATTTCTTAGGATTTAGGCTCACTCCACTTCCCTGCATAATGAACATATTTTTGTTAGCAATGGCTGAAATGATCTCGATAAATGTGCCTAAACACAAATCATCGAAACACCACGAAGTAATTGTGGGCATCTCCTTGAAAATAGTGTCCATAGCTCTCACGAAAAGTGGCAGGAGCATTCATTAGTCAAAAGGCATTTTTTTCATTGCAAAATTACCCCAAAGGTGTAATGAAAGCGAGTCTTTGGTTGATCCTCCTCCTTTATCTTTGATTTGATTGAAACACGAAAAACCATCAAGAATGAAAACATTTCCTTACACTCTGCATATAGCACTTCCTCTAAAAAGGTAGAGGATAACGGTCCTTAATTGTGGCTTTGTTGAGCTCCCTATAATCAATGCATATCCTAATTGTCTTATTCTTTTTTTCCGGGTACTATACAAGATAACCATTACGGATTCATAATTTCTGCTATTACCCCGGCATCCTTCATCCTATTCAATTCTTCCCTAATCAAGGTCATCAATGATCCATTTATCCTCCTCGGTTTTTTTGTATTCTTGGCTTAACTCCTTCCTTTGTTTTATCTCAAATTCACAAATCTTCTTGTCAACCCCTTTCAGCTCATCATAATCCCAAGCAAATACATCACTCCATTCTTCAAAAAAATCTCTTACCCTACTCTCATCCTCTTCTGAAATAAATCCCTACATAAAGAGTCCTTTCTGATTATTCTTTTTTTATCTTGACTCCACGGCCTTTTTTCCTCACTAGCATTAATCACTAATATGGGATACAAGCTGGCTGTAATTCTTTCCTCTCAATTCTTCCTCATTGATGGCACCTTCAGCTAGATGCTCTAATAGAACACTTACGCAAAGTGCATCGACCTCTGAATTAAACTCCCTTGGTATATGATGTATCTCCCATCTTTTTGAAATCAATAATTCTCCCAAAACTTCATCCCTTAAGAAAATCATATCCGGATTCTTTGGTGATATTCTCCCAATACTGTTTTGCAAACAATTTGAGAATCTCCAAATATAACCAGCTCATTAATTCCCAAATGTTTGGCTTCTTGTAAGCACTGCTAATAGAAACTCGTATTCGCCACATTTGATGTTATCCACGAGTAAATTCTGCCAACTTTAGCCAAAAGCTTGTTAGAGTTATCTCGATAATTGCGAGAAGAAGCGACAACATTCAATTTTTTGATATACCTCCATCAAACCACATGTATGCATGTTCACCAGATTTTTTTAGCTTACCCTCTTCTATTGAACATGTTGCAATTGTAGGAACAGAAATCTCATATTCTCCACAAGGATTTTGGGATAGCATGTCTATCTCTAAGAAATTTAAGGCCTCGGTTCTCCAACCCATTTGTAGAGAGTCACTTTCTTTTTCCCATCTGAAATAATACATTCTCCCTTGGACCACAGCGGCCTTGCATCCCACATGTGAGACAACCATTTCCTGCCCAAAGTAGATCATAAATATCAGTATTCTCATCAACCCCTTCAAAAGCTACCACCACAAAACTAGCGACCACAATAATACCCTCAATGTCAACTAAAACACTACTAATTATCCCTATAGGATGAATTTTTGTGTTAGAGAATGATTTCAAAACCATAGGTGCTCGTCTATCACATTCCAAACCACAAGATTTCATTATGTGATGTGGCATCACATTCAAAGGGAACCACCATCTAATAATACTTTGGTTAGAACCTTTTTACCAATGTTTGCAACACAAGTAAAAGGCCACGGATCAGCATCATCACGGGATAATACAAGCTCACCAACATGATTAGTAAACATATCCTCTTTTTCCTCATTTAAACTCAACAACTTTTTTTTACGTAAGAGGGAGCAATCCTTAGCAAGGTTAGTAAGTCTATGCTTATCTTAGAATTTTTTTTTAGCAAAATCTCCAAATCTTCTCCTTCTTTATCTTTTTTTCTTGCAAATTTTTGGGCTGGAGGAGGTGGTACTACCTGAATAATTTCATCTTTCCTCTCCTTATCTTGATGAACAACTTTTTGAGCAAGGGGATGAGATAATACCTGATTGCCTTCAAAATCTTTACCTCTTCTTGCATTCCCTTCTTTGGTTACAAATTACGCTTCTTTGCCTTTGGATTCCGGCATTCCTCAGTGTGTATGACCAAAATCTCTTCTTGATCCTCCATTTCTGCACAAATCGATAGATGCACTTGTTTTACTGTTGCTTTGGCTAACTCTTGTCTAGCAAAATACTCTTTGACACTACACTTATCTTCAAGATGACCTATGCCCTTACAAAAGTACAAAGCAGGGACATTCTTTACCATAATGCCCTCTCCTACCACACTTAAGGCAAGGCCTATAATAACAAACTTGAGGAAGAATGACTATCCCTTAGACAATGAATGCATGGGGAAAGACCCTTTTCTCAGGTTTGGATGCCTTCAACTCTTGAAGTTGTTTAGTCACTTCAGCCAATGCCTCGACCATCTTGAGCAACTCAGATTTTTTGAATCTGCGGTAGGGATAATTGCCTCCTCGGCCTTGGTAGTTCTCTTCTCCTACGCACGGCATAGATTGGCAGCGATGTTGTGTATTCTGTTCAAATTACGGTGAAAAAGGATCATTAGTAAATCGCATCATAGGTTGGGTTGAGCGAGAAATAAACATCTGCTAATTACGTAGCTTTAGTAAAGGCCTTATGTATGGTGTCAAATCCTTGAGAATCACGTATCACGGTCATCTTCTTGTGCACCCTAGGTGCGTCACTTAATCCATTTATAAAAGCTGCTACTAAATCCAAAGTATGATGGAGGACATGCTCGGTTTGGCATTTTAACAAATATGCATTAAACCTTTACGTATATTGATGAATAGTCTCACCATGCTTGATGTGGAATGAGTGTAGCTCGAGCTAATTCTCTTGGCTTAACCAATTTCCCAAATCTGGTTAGAAACTTAGGCACAATATCTTCCCATGTTCTAGTACCTAAAGCGGTCCACATAATCCAACCATGCTCTTACCTCCTCATTCTTGAAACATTTCTTGAATTAGAGCTTGCGGCCTTTCTTGTGTCCATAATCTGGTAATATTCCTCAAAAACCTTCAAAAATAATTAGCATTTATGCTAGGATCAAAAGTTGGTGCGAGGCGGCACACTAAGCTCATAAGATTGATGGAGACAAGTGTTCCCCAATACATTGATTCCTTGGGGCACTGTGAGAACTCTCGGGGTTTTCTTGTGCCTCGGCTGCTTTCGGTATGATCATTTCCCCTTCTTGGTGCCATTAATTCTTCTTCAAAGTATAGTAATCTCGGTAGAACCTCCAAAATGTTGAAGGCTTTTTTTTGGCAAAACCTCCAACCTAATGGTTTAAAACCTCCGGGTTGCTTAAGGCAACCACTACGAATCACCAAAACTGGAAAAGTCCTTTGAAATTTCAAGATCGGTTGCTTTCCACTGAAGCAAAAAAAATGGTCGACCATAAACTTGTGCCATTTAAAATCAAATCAAGCAAATCAATTGATTTTTTGATAGAGATCTTCTTAACGGATGTGGGAATCGGTGTTCAAAAGTCTAGATAAATTTGAGATAAGCAAGGTTCTCAAAATCACACATTTGGGTCAAAAATTGGTCAATACCAGCAGCGACAAGCTATTTTTTGCAGATTGAAGATGGAACAAGTTTTTTTTAGTTTTGGAAATTTGAGATATCTCTGTTTGGTGTCTAGATTGAAGGCAACTTAAAATTGCAGGAAATTAACAACCTAAAGGGTAGAATTTGATTAAAATCTCCTATCGGTCATTGTGCAAGAACAGAGAAGCAACTTTACCTAATATGAAATCTAATTGGCTTTTTGTGTTTTTCAAGTGTATCGGTTCGGAAATACCCTCTAGTTATAGTGCATAAAAATTTCAAACTAAATTATTTTTTAGTTTTCTGAAAATCAAGGATTAAACTCAAGAACAATCACCACACGAATTTTTTTTTCTAAGGTCAGATTTTCATTCAAGAAGCTATTCAAAAGATCAACATCAATTTCCTGAGTCTAATGGTCTCGGGAAAAACAATCAAACAGATCAAATTGTCAATAATCTCAAAAGTGGTCGATAATCTCAATAGCGAGTCAATTCTTAGAATTTGGAGGCTAGAGGAGCAAATGCAGACTAGGAATCAGTCAATCCGGCTCGGGAAAAGCTTCAAGTCGGCGTTCTTCGCATACAACCCCGAGAAAACAATGCAAGATCTCAATCCATCTTAAGCGGCCTGTTTGGTTCAAATCTTGGCAAATTCTGTTTGAAATTCAAATTTTTGTTTGTTTATGAGTCGGTATGGATGCGTGTAGGTGAATGGAGGGTGCAGAGCTATGATTAAGCAGGTAATTCCAACCAATTTTCGGATCTTGGCCTTCGCCGAAAATTAGGGTTCTTGAAAAATAGTCCAAAATATCCACGGGCATGTTTAGAAAAAGCGGACTAGTGTATAAAAGGAATTTTACCGCAATTTCTTCGAATAAGCGTGCCATTATGAAGGGGGAACCGGCCCGTGCCCGGCCCCCATGCCCCATGGTGCCACGTGGAGGGTGTGGATTGGTGGATGAGCTGGCAGGGGGGGAGGTAGAAAATGCTAGGTGGGGTAGAATAGGAAAATTTTTTTTAATTTTTTATAGAAAGGCACGAATCTCAAGGCAATAATCCAAAGGCCAAGATAAAGGATATTAGCATATTCTCCCATCTCAATTGGAATCTTTTGCTAGGAATAATTTTTTGCATAGCTTAACCATAGGATGTGAAATATGGCAAAAAAAGATGACTAGGCAATTGTGATGGCATATGACATGGCAATGGTGATGACTAGGCAAATGACATGGCAATGTATCTTGACTCAATTTTTTGTCTAGCCAAAAAACTTTTTCAACTTATGGATGTGGATGACACGTGTATGGCATATATGATGATGAGGAGGATGATGTGCAAATGACATGGCACTCCCAAGTGGCAATATTACATAGAATCATAATCAACTTGAAAAATGGAAGCCCTTTAGCCAATTTTTAATTTTTGAACTTGGGGATGGAGGGAGTATGATGTAAGTGATGATGAGGAATGATGGAGATGTGAGGTGGCTTCAAGGTTATACGTGGCACAATGCCACCTTTATGCATAACTTTTGCAAATTTCTTGACCATTTTTCTTTTTGGAAGCTTATCATGGAAATGAATGTATGAAGTTATGGAAGAGATGAGAGTGAAGCTTTTGGCTAGACAAAAAATGTTGTCAATTGGAAAACAAGGTTGATTGAGGATGTACCAACTTGGAAATCAAGGAAAGAAGGTGGTATGGGGTGAAATAATGGTATAGGAATTTGCCTCAATATGAACTTGATCTAGAGTTATTTTGCACATACCATGGAACTCTTGGGGGTCTTCAAAACCTTCTTATGTCTTCAAAGTAAATGTTTGTGTCCTTTGCTCTCTTGTTTGCTCAAATATGATGACTTGACTTTTTCTTGCTCCTTGTGACCATTTAATTTGATCTAATGAAATAGCTTCCATGAATGTCCTTCCTTAGTCTTCATCAAAAAAATTCTTCAATGATCTGAAACAAAATAATCCTTCAAGAGTGTAATCAGCTTAAAATCAGCATTGGCAGCTTGTCTTCTTCTTGTGTTGTACAATTTCCTCTTGCTGCCACAAAATGTGGCAGCAGGATAATTGCCTCCTCAGCCTTGGTAGTTCTCTTCTCCTTCTGCACAGCATAGATTGGCACTGATGTTGTGTATTCCTGTTCAAATTCTGGTGAAAAAGGATCATTAGTAAATCGCATCATAGGTTCAGTTGAACAGAAATAAACATCTGCTAATTCTGTAGCTTTAGTAAAGGCCTTATGTATGGTGTCAAATCCTTCAGAATCCTGTATCCTGGTCATCTTCTTGTGCACCCTAGGTCTGTCACTTAATCCATTTATAAAAGCTGCTACTAAATCCAAAGTATGATGGAGGACATGCTCAGTTTGGCATTTTAACAAATATGCATTAAACCTTTCTGTATATTGATGAATAGTCTCACCATGCTTGATGTGGAATGAGTGTAGCTCCAGAGCTAATTCTCTTGGCTTAACCAATTTCCCAAATCTGGTTAGAAACTTAGGCACAATATCTTCCCATGTTCTAGTACCTAAAGCAGTCCACATAATCCAACCATGCTCTTACCTCCTCATTCTTGAAACATTTCTTGAATTCGAGAGCTTGCGACCTTTCTTGTGTCCATAATCTGGTAATATTCCTCAAAAACTCAAAAAAATAATTAGCATTTATGCTAGGATCAAAAGTTGGTGCAGGAACCGCACACTAAGCTCATAAGATTGATGGAGACAAGTGTTCCCCAATACATTGATTCCTTTGGGGCCTGTGAGAACTCGAGGGGTTTTCTTGTGCCTCCGGGTCGCCAAGATGATCATTTCCCCTTCTTGGTGCCATTAATTCTTCTTCAAAGTATAGTAATCTCGGTAGAACCTCCAAAATGTTGAAGGCTTTTTGGCAAAACCTCCAACCTAATGGTTTAGAACCTCCAGGTTGCTTAAGGCAACCACTCGAGAATCACCAAAACACGGAAAAGTCACCGAAATTTCAAGATCGACTGCTTTCCCTGAAGCAAAAAAAAAATGGTCGACCATAAACTTGTGCCATTTAAAATCAAATCAAGCAAATCAATTGATTTTTGATAGAGATCTTCTTAACAGATGTGGGAATCGGTGTTCAAAAGTCTAGATAGAGCTGAGATAAGCAAGGTTCTCAAAATCACACTTCGATTGGGTCAAAATTGGTCAATACCAAAGAAAAGAAGCTATTTTTGCAGATTGAAGATGGAACAAGTTTTTTAGTTTTGGAAATTTGAGATATCTCTGACTGGTGTCTAGATTGAAGGCAACTTAAAAATTTCAGGAAATTAACAACCTAAAGGGTAGAATTTGATTAAAATCTCCTATCAGTCTGACTGTGCAAGAACCCGAGAGCAACTTTTACCTAATATGAAATCTAATTGGCTTTTTGTGTTTTTTCAAGTGTATCAGTTCGGAAATACCCTCTAGTTATAGTGCATAAAAATTTCAAACTAAATTATTTTTTAGTTTTCTGAAAATCAAGGATTAAACTCAAGAACAATCACCACACGAATTTTTTTCTAAGGTCGATTTTCATTCAAGAAGCTATTCAAAAGATCAACATCAATTTCCCCTGAGTCTAATGGTCTCGGGAAAAACAATCAAACAGATCAAATTGTCAATAATCTCAAAAGTGGTCGATAATCTCAATAGCCCGATCAATTCTTCCGAATTTGGAGGCTAGAGGAGCAAATGCACTAGGAATCACCAATCCGCCTCGGAAAAGCTTCAAGTCGGCGTTCTTTCACGCATACAACTGAGAAAACAATGCAAGATCTCAATCCATCTTAAACGGCCCTGTTTCAGTTCAAATCTTGGCAAATTCCTGTTTGAAATTCAAATTTTTGTTTGTTTATGAGTCGGTATGGATGCGTGTAGGTGAATGGAGGGTGCAGAGCTATGATTAAGCAGGTAATTCCAACCAATTTTCCGGATCTTGGCCTTCATCGAAAATTAGGGTTCTTGAAAAATAGTCCAAATATCCCACAGGCATGTTTAGAAAAAGCAGACTAGTGTATAAAAGGAATTTTACCGCAATTTCTTCCGAATAAACGTGCCATTATGAAGGGGGGGAACCGCCCAGGTGCCCGGCCCCCATGCCCCATGGTGCCACGTGGAGGGTGTGGATTGGTGGATGAGCTGGCAGGGGGGGAGGTAGAAAATGCTAGGTGGGGTAGAATAGGAAAATTTTTTTTAATTTTTTATAGAAAGGCACGAATCTCAAGGCAATAATCCAAAGGCCAAGATAAAGGATATTAGCATATTCTCCCATCTCAATTGGAATCTTTTGCTAGGAATAATTTTTTGCATAGCTTAACCATAGGATGTGAAATATGGCAAAAAAGATGACTAGGCAATTGTGATGGCATATGACATGGCAATGGTGATGACTAGGCAAATGACATGGCAATGTATCTTGACTCAATTTTTTGTCTAGCCAAAAACTTTTTCAACTTATGGATGTGGATGACACGTGTATGGCATATATGATGATGAGGAGGATGATGTGCAAATGACATGGCACTCCCAAGTGGCAATATTACATAGAATCATAATCAACTTGAAAAATGGAAGCCCTTTAGCCAATTTTTAATTTTTGAACTTGGGGATGGAGGGAGTATGATGTAAGTGATGATGAGAAATGATGGAGATGTGAGGTGGCTTCCAAGGTTATACGTGGCACAATGCCACCTTTATGCGTAACTTTTGCAAATTTCTTGACCATTTTTCTTTTTGGAAGCTTATCATGGAAATGAATGTATGGAGTTATGGAAGAGATGAGAGTGAAGCTTTTTGGCTAGACAAAAATGTTGTCAATTGGAAAACAAGGTTGATTGAGGATGTACCAACTTGGAAATCAAGGAAAGAAGGTGGTATGGGGTGAAATAATGGTATAGGAATTTGCCTCAATATGAACTTGATCTAGAGTTATTTTGCACATACCATGGAACTCTTGGGGGTCTTCAAAACCTTCTTATGTCTTCAAAGTAAATGTTTGTGTCCTTTGCTCTCTTGTTTGCTCAAATATGATGACTTGACTTTTTCTTGCTCCTTGTGACCATTTAATTTGATCTAATGAAATAGCTTCCATGAATGTCCTTCCTTAGTCTTCATCAAAAAAATTCTTCAATGATCTGAAACAAAATAATCCTTCAAGAGTGTAATCAGCTTAAAATCAGCATTGGCAGCTTGTCTTCTTCTTGTGTTGTACAATTTCCTCTTGCTGCCACAAAATGTGGCAGCACTTGCCATCTATCCTTAGAACCTGTGCAGTCCAAAGGAGTTGGAATCATTCAAAAATACCAAGTATAGCTCAAATTCAAAAAAATTGCTCTCGGGTTTGGACAGTTTTGACTGTATTTTGCCAAATCTAGCCACAAAAAATACTTTTACATATCCAAATGAAGATTTGATTGATTGCCCCTCTTCCCTAGCATCATTGCAACCTATCTACTTGGGAATTTCTCAAAAAGATGATTGGCAACTCCAAATCTCAATTTCTGATCACTGTTTTCTACATTTGACCTCTATTGACCAAAATTTGACCCCACTTTGAGCTCGAATAACTCACAGATTAAGTCTCTGACTTGGTCACAGGTTTTACTGTTGGTTAACTACCACTTTTTTGACCAAGTCTATTGCATCTGACTTAAAAAATCGATCTGCATCTCGACACCACATTTGTTTTGGCAAAGGTACTATTTTTTGGAAATGGGAAAGGTATAGAACTCGAACTTTTTTAACTTGTTTTTGGGATTTCCTTGCATAGACTGATCACCTCAAGTGATCTGGAGGTTCTAACCCCAATTTGAGTGAAAACTTGAATTGGTTACTTGTGGTTGACCTTTAAGCCAGGTTTAGGGTCAACAATATTTCTGATGGGTGAGAATTCCTATTGCAATGAATACATTCAGGGTAAGTTTTACCTGCTCTTGCAGCCGTGAGTTCAACCAATTGTTTAGTTATTTCTGCTAAGGCTTCAGTGACCTTGGATAGGTCTGACTTGACCTCTGCAACTTGAGAATTGGCTTCCTCCTCTTTAGATTTCCTTTTCTCTTTTTGTATGGCATAGACTGGAATAGAAGGGTGATGATCATAATGTGCATCAGTAACATCAGGGTAAAACGGGTCGTGATTATGATGAGGAGCATGGTGCTTGTCAGGCAAAGTAGAAAGCATCTGGGTTAGATCAGTGGTTTTGGCAAAGACTTTGTATATGGAATCAAACCCTTCAGCAGCTTGGATTTTGAGCAATTTTCTTTGGATATCTGGTCTTCTTTGCAGACCATTAATAAAAGCATTAACTAAAAAAACAGAGTTGGAATGGTGATTTGTGCTTTTTGACACCTGCTCATGAATGTACTAAACCTTTCCTTGTCTTTGGTTCACACTTTCTCCTGCATGTATAGCAAAACCTTGCAATTCATTAACCAAGTCTTGTGGAGCAGCTAACTTACCAAATCTATCCAGAAACTTCTTGACAAGTTCATCCCATGAGGTGGTACCCATCAACTTTTCATAAGTTAACCAAGCACCAGCTTCACTCTCATCTTTGAAACATTTTTCAAATTCTGAAAGCTTGCATCCTTTCTTGAAACCATAATCCCTGTAATAGTCTTCAAATATTCTCAAAAGTGGTTAGCACTCATACTGGAATCAAAGGTAGGCAAAGGAACAGGGACATTCAACTCAAACTGGTATGGCATGTTCTGAAGTAAGCTAGCTGAGAAGCTTGAAGGCAATGACCTCTCTCTGCAATGATCTGATACATCAACATCTTCCAATGGTTCTGATTCTGCTGGAAATTTTTGCTTTGGAGCCATGAGTTCTGAGATCCAAGAAGATCTCGGTAGAACCTCCAAAATGTTGACCCTAAACCTGGCTTAAAGGTCAACCTCAAGGTACCAATTCAAGTTTTCACTCAAATTGGGGTTAGAACCTCCAGATCACTTGAGGTGATCAGTCTATGCAAGGAAATTCCAAAAACAAGTTCAAAAAGTTTGAGTTCTATACCTTTCCCATTTCCAAAAAATAGTACCTTTGCCAAAACAATTGTGGTGTCGAGATACAGATCGATTTCTTAAGTCAGATGCAGTAGACTGTTAGAAATCAGTGGTCATGTGAATCTTTCTACTTGCAGTTAAACACAGAGATTGCAGCCAAAGCCAGTATAAGAACATATTAAGCTAATGTGGTTAAGATGGTTTGAAGAAACTAGGAGCACGAAATAATATTGCAAGGGAGTTTGATATTTTTACAAGTGATTTAATGGTTCAATGGTTTTGGGCCAATTTCACGGTTAATGTCTGTGGGATAATTCGAAGGTGCTGGATTTAATGCATAATGCCTGTGGGATATCTCAAGACCACCGAGATCCAAAGATAGAACTTCTATCTAAGCTAAACCGACGGAGCACAATATATAATCGGATGCATTGATGTTGAAGAACGACCCCCGGCTGTAGATCGAATGCACTGAAGAAGTTTTAAAGTCATTAGAGTTCATTGTTGATTCATAGCTACAGTAGATTGAAGTATTAATGACTATGATTTTAAGCTGAAGGTTGAATTACCATTTAGTGCAAGGGATTAGGGACCATATTGTGGCTCTCTTGCATCCTTGAATTTCTAGAGGAAGTTCATGCTTAATTCAACTAAGTGCTTTAAGTGCTTTATGTGCAAAGTTAAGTGAAGCTTGCTTTTAAGTTCTAAACATCTAGTTGACTCATAATTCCATCATTGGTATCAGAGCCAAGTTGGCTTAAGTCATAATGTCAACTAGATTTGCAGCAAATTTGTTGAATCAAATTGAAGTATTTAAGGGGGACACTGGATTCCAAGTCTAGAAGGAGTCTATTAAGTCTGTGCTAGAGTTTGAACACTTGTGGCACCTTGTAGGTGGTGGTCAGGCCACTGTTTCAGCAAGTTCTGGAAGTGCAAGTCCAGGAGCCAGCTCTAGCAATCCAGGAGGAGAAACTGGAGACTCACAAAGTTCAGGAGCAGCTTCAGCTCCCAGGGTTCCAGCAACATATGACAATAAAATTATGGAAGCTCAGCAGATAATTCTAAGCAAGGTAGGAACTGCTTTGAAGCTGAGGTTAAGGGGAATGAAGCCACATGAGATGTGGCAGTATCTTGTAAGTCAGTATGAGGTAAAAAGCTCATCTCAAATAGATTTGTTGGAAAAACAACTAAGGAAACTTAAATTGTTTGAAAAAGATGAGCTAACAGATTTTTTGGAGAAGTTTGATTCAATTGTGGCAGATCTTGAAGGAGTTGGGAATGTTCTAAGTGAGCAATATCAAATCTTGGCATTATCTCGAGCTGTTTCTCACAATACTCAGCTTGCAACACTAGTAAGGAATATTGCCACATCAAAAGAGCATGCTTTGAGGATAATTAGAACAGAATTTGAGCAGTCAAAAGGCCTGCAAGATGATGATCAAACTCCAGAAGTGTTGTTTGCAAGAAAGCAGAAAAAAGGAGGAGGAACCAGTAGAATTGGATCCTGCTATTCTTGTAATCAATATGGGCATCTGAAAAATGAATGTCCAAATGTAAGTGAAGGTAAACAATTCAAATGCTTTAACTGTGATGGTAAAGGCCATATTTCAGCAAATTGTCCAAGCCCAAAGGGTATTGGAGGAAGAGGAAGAGGTCGAGGGAGAACACAAGTGGACTTTTACAAGATCTAGTTGACATTACTTTCAAAAATTATCTTATGACTTGTGATGATTATTTTTCTATATCTGAAGCTATGAAGCATTCTTACCTATTGTTATCATGATATATTTACCTCCATATCAATTCAAATTGACTGCCAAGTTGTCAAATTATTTCCTGATATTTTTCTTAACAATTCTTGCTACAAAATATTCTACAGAAAATCTTTGAGTGTCTTCCAGCACTTTTGGCCCACTTGCCATCTATTCTTAGAGTCTGTGTAAGCCAAAGGAGTTGGAATCATTCAAAAATATTACATTTAGCTCAAGTTATAAAAAATTGCTCTCTGTTTTGATCAGTTTTGACTGTATTTTGCCAAATCCAACCACAAAAAATACTTATCCAAATGGAAATCTGACTACTTGCCTCTCTTCCTTATCACCATTGCAACATATTTGCTTTGGAAATTCTCAAAAACACGCTTGGCAACTCCAAATCTCATTTCCTGATCACTGTTTTTCATATTTGACTTCTATTGACCAAATTTTGACCTCACTTTGAGATCAAATAACTCTTAAGTTTAGTCTCTGACTTGGTCAGGGGCTTTACCATTGGATACCTGCAACTTTTTTGACCAAATCTATAGTGTTTGACTCGAGAAATCAAACTATATCTCATCATCACATCTGTTTTAGTGAAGGTACCAGTTTTTGGAAATGGGAAAGGTATAGAATTCCATACTTTTGAACTTCTCTTTAAATTTATTCTTGCATAGACTGATCACCTTAAGTGATCTGGAGGTTGTAACCCCAATTTGAGTGAAAACTCAGGTTGGTTCCTTGTGGTTGACCTTTAAGCCAGGTTTAGGGTCAACAAGAGATGTTCCTTATGCAAAGGATTAGATGTAAACTCCACATGCAAAGGGGAATGATCTGATTCCGGCATTTTATCTCCCACAGTGTATGCTGATACCATATCCAAACCACATGCTAAGAAATAATCCACTATGCTTGATCCCGTATGGCTGAAGCAAGTGGAATTTCCAGAGTAGGGAAACTTATGGATGCCATTTGCTTCTTCAATCCGCAAATGGTGCCTGTTTCTAGCAAAAATTCTCCCATTGCATTTGAGAGTTTGTCTTCAGAACTCCTGTTAAATAACTCTTCTTGCTCATCCAGGCATGTATCCAGAGGATCTACAAATGTTCGAGACTGATGGCAGCCCGTTCTGGCATTAAAATCACAAACAAAGAATATTTTTCCCTGCTCACTAAATTCCAATGCATCTGCACACAGGTTTCCCAGAGGATCCTCCATATCAAAATTCCTATTTTTGTATAAAGTAGCATTGAGTGGAGCAAAATAGCATGCATCAATGAAAAGATTTACATTTGAAGTCTTTATTTTCAACCACAGATACTGTTTATTTACATCTTCTTTCACTATCTGGAGAGCAGGCTCCATGTATTTGTTTCCATAGACAGCTATTCCTCCATAACCTCGCCCAGGTCCTTCCTTCTTTTCATTCCATAAATGACCAATTACTACATGTCCCGATATGTTTGGCAAAGAGCGAGATTGATGTTCCCATGTCTCAACAAAGATCAATATATCTTGCTGTTTCCGTGTTTCAGTTGTTGCATCCACCTTAACTTGATTCAATCCATGAGCATTCCACATACTCATTCTCAAGGCCCTGAATCCCTAGTTCTTTTTTCTCTTCGTGATCACTGCTTTTCCACTTTGATCTAGGTATGCCACAAAACCAGCATCTCTTGCTTCTTTCACCCTTGCCCATTCTTTTTTCCAGATTTCCAACTGTGTTGGTGTGAGATCTGAGTTAAGCCATATCCTTTCTCCTTTTAATGCAACTCGATTTTGCATGATCCTGTCTCTGGCTTCTTTTGAACGAAACCTGACAAGAATTGGGCGAGTATGGAAACCAGGTTTCCCCAATCTCCTTCCTGATACAAAATGGGGCTCATGAAGATGCATCAATTTTGAGAAAAAATACCTCTCGGATATTTTCATTTTCTTCTTCAGATAGTCCTGAGATTTTCAGGTTTCTAGCTCGAAACTCAAGATCTGCCTGCTCTGCTGTGATATGTTCATGGTGGAGTGACATTTGCTCCTTAGTTGTTTCAGCAATTAAGGTTGCAAGATTGGTTTCCAAAGTCTAGATCTGCGCAGTATAATCAATTTCCGGGTGCTTATTGGAATCACTGGGTATTGATTTCTGCTGCATCAGTTCATCCAAGGATTTTTTGAGCGATGAAACCTCACCCCTAAGATTGTGAATTTCAGATTTCAATTCCTGAACAAGGGCCACCAGATCCGAGCCCCCCTCATATTCGATCCCCTCACCTTCAGATGAGGGTTTCTTCTTCGGAGGCATACAAAGATGCCCTAATGTCCGTTGAAGCTGGGGATCCCGTCTGCGAATATGCACTGTCTGAAACAAGGTTTTGATTGCAGGTCTTCAGGAGGCCAAAGCTATGGATATTGCTAACATTCACATCTATGTTGACTCACATCTTGGTCCTCGTGTTCAAATAGAGCATAAAGTAGATAGGCACTGGGATTTTCCACTAAATTCACAACTTTGACATTCATATTATAGGCTTGAACTTTACAAGTCCATCTACACCACTTTGCTTTAGGTTGTTTCTTTGCAAAAAGGAGAGACAGAGGATTTTGCCTCATATAAACTTGAGTTTGGCTGTTTTGTAGCAAATGTCTATCAAAAACATCAGAGGAGCTACACTTTTTTCCAATCTGGGATATTTTATCAGACCACATCTTGCTGGCAAAAGCAATAACATGGTCTTCTTGCAGTAACGCAACACCAATTGTCTTTTTGGTAACACTGATATAGGCTTTGAAAGGCTTTTCTAGATCTGGGGGCTTCAGCAAGATAGAATGGCAGATGGCATTGATGATTTTATCAAAGGATTCCTAACACTCTTCATTCCAATCAACCAGAATATGCTTGCTTTCACTCTTGGAACATTTCCCAACCTTTGTGAGGTTAGAAATTGGATTCATAGTGTGTGAGAAGTGAGGGACATACATTCTCAGAAAACTGGTCATTCCCATGTTTTACCTGTTTGAGTGTTTTTGGAGGTGCTAGCTTCTTCAGAGCCTCAATCTTAGCTTCAGCCACTTGAATGCCTTTTGTTGACACAATATGTCCAAGCAATTATCCTTTTGAACACAAAAAAACACATTTCTTTGGGTTTAAGCTGACCCCCTTTAAGCTGACCCCCCCTTTTCTTTGGGTTTTGAAGTTCCTTAACTCTCCCATAGCTTGATCTCTAAGTAAGATCACTTTTAACCTGATATTCTCCCAATATTTGCCTACAAACAAGTTGAGAGTCTCCAAAGATAACAACTTCAATAATATTCAAATTCTTAGCCTCTTGGAGACCTGCTATGAGAGCCTTATATTCTGCCATATTTGAGGTTATATTAGGAAAAATTCTGCCTACTTTTGCAAGCAATCTATTGGAGGAATCTTTGAGAAGAGCAGCAGATGAGGCAACACTCAATCTTTTAGAAACACCACCATCAAGCCATAAGTAAGCAAAATTTTCTTGTTTTGGCAATGCCAACTGAATGGGGAGCTCCAAGTTGGGTATTCGATCACTTGTATTTAATTCAAATTCCCCACATGGGTTTGACAACATCATTTCTTCTTCTTCTATGAAATTTAAGGCCTCAAATTCACCCACTTTGTTGTATAATGTTACCTTTTTCTTACCATTGGAAATAGTGCATTTCCCTTTTGACCAAACAGGTCTGGCATCAACTGTAGAAAGCCATTTCCTTCCCAAAAGCAAATCATAAATGTCTGATTTCTCTTCAATCCCTTCAAAAGCCACCACAACAAAGTTAGCTGTAACAATTATACCTTCAACATCAATTTGGTACATTGTTGACTATTCCTACTGGGCTAATCTTTGTGTTTGAGAAAGATTTTAAGACCATTGGAGCCTTCTTATCTATCTCAAGGCCACACAATCTCATGACATGATGAGGCGTAACATTCAGAGGTGATCCTCCATCCAATAGGACCTTGGTCAAGATTTTCTTGCCCGTTCTGGCAACACAAGTGAAAGCCCCTGGTTCATAATCCTCCTGAGTAAGCATGTGCTCCTCAATATGATTAGTTAGAGGAAACTCATCTTTTTTGGTCAAATTGAGCACCTTTTTCCTGTAGGATGGAGCTATTTTGAGCAAAGTTGGCAGATCAACAATGATTTTAGAATTTTTAAGCAGATGCTCAAAATTCTCACTATCTTTATCTTTTTTTAAATATTTCTGGACAGGGGGAGGAGGTACAACCATATTTTGATCAACTTCCTTGTGTTTTATAGCATTGACTTCCTCATTAGCTCGTGCTGGCTCCTTTTCCTTTGCATTGTTCATTCCTCTAATATGCACATCCATAATCTCCTCCCATTCTTCAATTTCCTGCACAAATCTGATGGAAGCATTTTGCTTATCATGCTTAGATTTTTCCTGCCTAGCAAAATATTATTTTACATTACACCTATCTTCATAATGTCCCACAGCTTTGCAAAAGGCACGCACAGGGCATTCCTTACCAAAATGCCCCCTTTTACCACATTTTGTACAAGGCCTATACCAGCAGTAATCAGATGAATGAGAATTTCTTGAACAGTGAGCACAAGGTGGATAAATCTTTTTCTCAAATTTGAAATTCTTCATCTCTTGAGTTGCTTGGTCATCTCGACTAAGGGCTCTAATACTTTGGTAATCTCAGCTCTCACATCTGCTACAAGACCCTCAGCATCCTCCATCTTTGTTTTTTTTCTTTTCCTTTTGAATAGCATAAACTGGTATAGGTCCTGGTCCCATGTATTCCTGTTCATATTCTGGAAAGAATGGATCATGAGGTGAGTGCATATCATCTGGCAAGTAAGAAATCATATCTGCAATTTCAGTAGCTTTAGTGAAAGCCTTATGTATTGTATCAACGCCTTCTTGTATTTGGATCTTGAGTATCTTCCTGTGTATCCTTGGTCTACTGCTTAAAACTCTGATAAAAGATGCCTGTTGACCCTAAACCTGGCTTAAAGGTCAACCACAAGGAACCAATTCAAGTTTTCACTCAAATTGGGGTTAGAACCTCCAGATCACTTGAGGTGATCAGTCTATGCAAGGAAATCCCAAAAACAAGTTCAAAAAGTTCGAGTTCTATACCTTTCCCATTTCCAAAAAATAGTACCTTTGCCAAAACAAATGTGGCGTCGAGATGCAGATCGATTTTTTAAGTCAGATGCAATAGACTTGGTCAAAAAAGTGGTAGTTAACCAACAGTAAAACCTCTGACCAAGTCAGAGACTTAATCTGTGAGTTATTCGAGCTCAAAGTGGGGTCAAATTTTGGTCAATAGAGGTCAAATGTAGAAAACAGTGATCAGAAATTGAGATTTGGAGTTGCCGATCATCTTTTTGAGAAATTCCCAAGTAGATAGGTTGCAATGATGCTAGGGAAGAGGGGCAATCAATCAAATCTTTATTTGGATATGTAAAAGTATTTTTTGTGGCTAGATTTGGCAAAATACAGTCAAAACTGTCCAAACCCGAGAGCAATTTTTTTGAATTTGAGCTATACTTGGTATTTTTGAATGATTCCAACTCCTTTGGACTGCACAGGTTCTAAGGATAAATGGCAAGTGGTCCAAATGAATAGAAAAACACACTAGAATTTTCTGTAGACTATTTTGTAGCAAGAATTGTAGAATAATATATCAGAGATGGATTTGACAACTTGGCAATCGATTTGAATTGATATGGAAGTAAATATATCATGATAACAGAATATAAGGATGCTTCATAGCTTTAAATCACAGGAGAATAATCTTCTCAAGTCAATAAATAATTTTTGAAGGTAATGTCAATCAGATCTTGTGGATCCAATTGAGGAGAGCTCAAGAACTTCAAGGATCGTCCAGATCTTGCTCAGCAATGATCAATGTAGGATCTGAATACTTCTGGGCCTTCAAATTTTTCTCTGTCTTCGTTTCCCATGTATATAGATTTAGATTTTAACGGTTCCGGCATCTTAGAGCTTAAATTTAGGCTTGATTGGATGCTTAGGGGCGGGAATACAGAAGTAGGTAGTTTTCAGAGTCCAAGGCTTCCATTCCGGCGTGATTCGAGCAGTTTTCCAATTTTAGGGTTCTTCACTGTATTTTTTCCAGAATTTGCGCGATACGGTGGCCGTATTTTTGGGAGTATAAACCAGGAATATGCTGTATTTAGCCATTTAGAAATGTTAGGCCATGGTTTCAAAGGGTGCCTTATAAAATAATTAGATAGATAGATCAATTGAGGAGATGGCAACCCTAATTTTTGAGGAATATGCTAGGCTTAGATACCATGTATTGGGATATTCCATAGGTAGCAAGAATATTTAAGGCACAATGGTGGACAAAGCAAAGTGGTCATAAAATTCCAGGCTAGAAATGGGCTAGGGGTATTTATGAAGGTGTGATAAGAGTGGGAAAAGGGATATGAAATAAGGAGGCAAAAAGAATTAAGCAATCAAGGTGTGATTTGGCAAAAAAATGAACAAGGGAAAATATAAGCATAAGGGGAATATGACTAGGGAAATGGGTGTAATAATATGGATAAAAATGACTAGGAGGTGGAATCTAATGCCATGGGATCTTCCAAACTTTTAACTTCCAATCTTCAAAAATTGTCTTCCAAACTTCATAACCCAGAATCTTCTAGAGCATATTCTTGACTAAGCACTTTGACCTTAAATAAAGTACCTCATGTGAGTTTTGAACCTGGAGCACTTGTTGTCTTGTAAAATGAACATCCTTTGACCTTCATATCAATGTTGACTACCAAGTCCTCTTTTGACTTAGCCTTCCTAACTTCAACAAATAAACCATTCAATTAGTATGTTGCCCTTTGGGGGCAACATCTCGCCAAAACAAGAAAATGGCTGGTCCCCTCAGCCACAAGGGTCTTCATCTTGGTACCAAGGTATCTAAGTGAGAATTATGGTAAAAAGAGAATGTAAAGTGCAAGTGCTGATGGAATGGGGGTGAATATGGTGGTGTAAAAAAGTGAGTGAGTGAGAAGGAGGTGAGAATGAATGTAAACATGGTAAAGTAGTGATGGGAATGGAATGTATGAGTGAGTGAGAAGTGCTGATGGAGTCTTGATGAGTGCAAGTCTTTGATGAGTGCAAAGTCTTTGAGAAGTCTTGATGAGTGCAAGTGCTGATGGAATGGGGGTGAATATGGTGGTGTTATTAAGTGAGTGAGTGAGAAGGAGGTGAGAATGAATGTAAACATGGTAAAGTAGTGATGGGAATGGAATGTATGAGGTGATATGGATATGTAAATGTTTGAATCTCGCCAAAACAAGAAAATGTGTGGCTTCTTGATCCTTAAAAATGCAACTCGCTATGATGGTAAAAGCTGAATTGCAGAGTGCCTTCTTTTGGGAATGAGAACAAGAGTAAGGAGTTTAAATGGATAGCAGGACCACTTATGGCAGATGAATAAAGATGGAGAAAGGGTGCACCTGTCATGGAAACATACAAACAAGTTAAACTTGATTCTTGCACTCTGCTATGATGGTGAAGCTGAATTTGCAGAGTGCACATTTGGGGAGATAAAAATAAAAGAGCATGGCTGAATGGAGGGCAAGACCACACTGAGACAGATGAATAAAGATGGATAAAGGGTGCTCCTGCAAATGACACTTGGCAGTTGTTGCCCTGCTATGGCAACATGGCAAAGTGCCATCAAATCTCATTTATGTTGCAGGAAAAAAGAAGATACTATGTTGAAGAACCAAGTGAAGACATTGAATTGGAATCAAGATCACACATTGAGAGGACCTAAGCATCTAGAAGTTTGGAAGACCTATGAAGTTTGCAAGCTATTAAAGTGGTATCTTTTCTCCTTCATATTGTCATTTCTATTCTCCTACCTCACACTCCACATTTCCAACATTCCATTACCCCATACTATCATACATCTCACACATAGCCTTTTGTTCCATAGTTGACCTACCATTACCTAAGGCACATTTTCAAAGTTGTTACACCAAAAGGATTGCCTAAGCATCAAGTTCTACATCATCTTTTTTCATCATATCATTCTATTATCACACACTCCACACCATGTGGCTATAAAAAAAAAAAAAAGGGGAAGCATTTGAAAAAGCTAAACACGAGTTTGCCTAGTCACCACCTCCAGGCGACATGGCATGATGACTAGATACATATGTCATCACTTACAAAGCCACATTGGTCCACTCACCATTTGCCACTTCCATATATCATTCACCAAGTTGCCACCTAAGCAACAAGTGTCCACATCACCACATCACTCCATACCATTACATCACTCAACATCATTCCACATCATCACATCACCTTGCATCATCAAATGATGACTAGGCAAATGTTGACCAAACCCAAAAAGTTGGTCAACCATAAGATTGAAATGATTAATAAATGTGCCTATTAGCCTTGTTCTCCCTCCTTGCCACCTCACCAAATCCCATGTCTAATGCCTACTTACCCCATTCATTTTTCCTACAAAAATCAAAAGTATTGCATTTGAGAGTTTGATGATACCACCTGATAGCCCTCATGGAATCATGCCACCTGGCACAAAAAAATTTTGAAAAAAGGGTGCGTATTGACCTTCTAAATGGCTTTCTTGGGAAACGTGCTTCATTTGAAAAAATGGCAAAACCTACCTACATCTACCCCCCCATCTATCTACCCTCTCATCCTCTGCCAAGTGGCGTCCCCCCTGGCATGCCAAGTCGAAACACGAGCCGAGCTTGGCGTGGGAGAAGACCACGTAATCAAGAGAGAGGAAAATAGCTCTCTATTTATACCTTAGCCTCTTTTCTGATTTTTGCCTGTGGGATAATTGCTCTCAAGAAAACTCCGAACCCTAAAAATGTGACTTGCCAAGAACTTGTTTTTGTCGATTGAAACCGAGCAATCATTACATTGGCTAACCATTCTGTCTGTTACACCCAAAGAAATGTCTAAACCAACCAAAAACATGGCCAAGATCCCGAATTTGCCAAGATCCGTAGGAAACAGAGTTTTTAAAAGGGGATTCATTCAACAGAGAAAAGTGTGGGCTTTTGCGCGATTCAAAGACGAAGTACCTGAAGTGTGAAGTCGGAATTGATGCTGAGAGTTCCTCCTGCCTTAAGAGATCTATCCTGAGGCATATTATGATTGATTTGTATCCGAAAAATTCACGATTTGCGTGTTTTAGAGAGGTCCTGTTGATTGATCATCTTGATCATTGACGTGACGTCAAATGTGAGGACTTTGATTCCAGTTTAATGAAAATCTGACCTTGGAAAATATCATTTGATGCATTTGTGTTTGAATTAATTCTAGAAATGGGAAGAAAAAGCCATACCTCTGCACCTGGTCGCATACAAAAGCTCTAGCTGCGTTGGTACAATCATTTAGGAAAGGAAAAGCTAAAAAAAAAAAGAAGGGGGGGAAGATCAACCCACTGATGTTTTAAAAGTCTGTCATACTTTTTATGCTCATTAGATGCTCAGACATACTTCTCAAATTCTGGACCGACTTTTTTAACCCCGAAAATAACATGCTCTTATTGTGTGGGGCCTCGTGTTCTTTGTCTAAACTTAGTTGGATTGAAAATTCATCACCATTCTCATTTGGCAAAATTGAGTGCACTGTCCAGTCCATTGACCAACTTCTGACTTAGTCAAGAGTCATTAATTCTCACCAACCGTGAGGATTCTTTGCATAGACTTTCTCCAACACTTTCTTCAGATATCATGGTAGCATGCTATGCTTGTTTGGGTTCAAAATGTTGAATGCATTGATTTCTGTGCCTGTTAGAGTAAGACTAGCTTTTTTGGCTTTTGGGAAACTAGTGAAATCTTGTTTTCTGGAAGTTTAAAAACAGATATTTTAGCACAGAGTGATCACCTCAAGTGATCTGGAGGTCCTAGACCAAGATTAGTGCTTCTTTGACCTGAGGTTGGTGGTTTAGCCAGGATTGCCATCAACATTTTGGAGGTCCTACCGAGATTTCCACCTGGTTTTCAAAGAACTCATGGCTCCTAGAAGAAATGAACAGCAAGAAGCTCCAGAACCATTGGAACCACAAGGAGTACCTTTGCAGCTGTGGTACAGCCAAATTGTGCAATCCCACAGTATTTTGAGCTAAGTTTGCCCATTACTCCACCCATATTCGAACCAACTATGAATGCTAACCATTTTCTGAAGGTATTTGATGAATATTATAGAGATTATGGTTGTAAAAAGGGCTGTAGGTTTTCTGAGTTTAAGAGATGCATGAAATCTGATGAGGCATATGCTTGGTGTGAGCATGTGACCTCAGTTATGGGTACTTGATACATATGAAAGTCTTGTGCAGCAATTTTTGGCTAGGTTTGGCAAACTGTCGCCCCTCAGGAGCTAGCAAATGAGCTACAGACTTTTTGCATAAGGGCAGGTGAAAGTATCAATCACTATGTGGAAAGGTTTAGTGCATACCTGAGAAAATGCCAAAAGAGTCAGGTGCCCACTCCCACACTCTACTTTGTGGCTGCTTTCATTAAGGGACTGTCACCAAGGCCTAAGGTGCACAGAAAGATGCTAAAAATTCAAAATCAGGAAGGTTTTGATACCATACACAAGGCTTTTGAAAAGGCAACTAAAATCTCTAATGATATGTCTTTTTTACCTGATAACCATGTAAACCATTGTGCTGACCCTTTTTACCCAGATTATGAACAAGAGTATGAGCATGTGCTGTGTATGCAAATTGCAAAAAGAAAGAAGAAAATCCAAAGATGAAGAGGCTGCACCTAAAATCAATGAATCCAAGAGTGAGATGGCCAAAATGTCCGAGACCATTGCGAAGCCCGACCAAACAACTCTTGGAGTTGAAAAACAGCAAAAAAACTTATCCTCCTTGTGCACATTGTTTCAAAGATACTCATCCTTCTGATATTTGCTATTACAGGGCATGCTTAAAATGTGGAAAGAAAGGTCATTTTGGAAAAATTTGCCCTGTGTGCAACTTCTGCAAGGAAATAGGTCATCTTGAAGACAAGTGTTTTGTCAAAGAATACTTTGACAAGCAGGACAAAGGCAAGAAATTGGAAGGAACATCTGCCATCAGGTTTGTGGAGGAATATGAGGAGCAGGAAGAGATCATGGTGGTGCAAACAAGAAAAATGTTGGAAAATGGAACACCTGCAGATAAAGGTATGAGCAAGAACCTTCCTGTCAACAAAGAAATTCAGGTAATAGCTCCACCTCCTTTTGAGAAGTTTAATAAAAAGGACAAAGAGTTAGATGAGCTAGACATGATCCTAAAAAGTTCTAAAGTGAGCATAGATCTCCTCACGCTTCTCAAAATTGCACCTAGCTATAGAGAGAAAATATTAAAGTGTAATGATGTTGAACAAATTTCATTTACTGATGTGCATGAGACAGAGAAAGTTGTATTAATTCAAGAAGAAAAAGATCCAGGTGCCTTTACTTGCTCAGCTAGTGTAGGTAACTTGCATTTGTCTAGGGTCTTGCTAGATGGAGGCTCCCCATTAAATGTCATGCCTCAGCATGTAATGAAGAAATGTGGTCTTGCTGTTACTCAACCATCACCTGTCATATTGAGGTCATTCTCCAATGCTAAAATAAAACCTATAGGACTAGTGACAAGGGTGCCAATAGAAATTGAAGGTATAATTGTTGAGGCAAGTTTCATAGTTGTGGCTTTTGAAGATAACTGTGATGTGACTGACATATATGACTTGTTGCTGGGAAGGAGGTGGTTATCTACTGTAGATGCTAGACCTGTCTGGTCCAAAGGGCAGTGTACTATTTCAAATGGAACAAGAACTGTAACTCTATACAACAAAACAGGTGATGCTAATCTGTACAACTTTATAGAACAAGACATGTTGATTGAAGATGAGCCAGGTGTGTTAAAAATGCCTATCTCTGTATGCAAACCAATAGAAATCATACCGACCTGTTTAGGTGACCTTGACATGGAAGCAAAACTCAATAGAGGTGTGTTGTGGTTTGATGGTGGAATTTCAACCAAATTGAGTATAGCATCTTCTGCAGCTGTAATCAGAAACTCTGCCAATAAACTCTTATCCAAAGTTGGTAGAGTACATGAAAGAATTACTTCAAATATGGCTGAATATAAGGCACTTATAGCTGGCTTAGAAGAGTCTTTGGCTTTAGGTTTGACTAATATATCTATCTTTGGTGACTCTCAACTGATATGCAGACAGGTAACTGGAGAGTATCAGACCAAAAACCAAGACATGTCAGAACTCAAAGAAAGGGTATTGCAATTGCTAAGCAAGTTCAAGGCTTGGGAGATCAAACATATACCTAGGGAAGAGAATTGTGAGGCAGATGCACTTTGCAGAACCGTGCTCCTTGACTATTTTTTGGCTGAGGGAGCTATAAATGAAGATGAATTGAACAAGGAAGATGCAACACAACTGTATCCTATTCTGGTGATAGATGCACATCAAGAGAAAGAGGTAAAAGAATTAACTATCAACAAAAATGGACAGGTAGGAACACTTTTCCTTGGGGATCTTTTTGATAGCAAAGATGAGGCCTCCTTAAAAATTTTCTTTGAGAGTTGGAAAGATGTATTTGCCTGGGATTATACAGAATTAGTGGGAGTGAGGACTGACATCTGTGAAATTGAAATAAAGATAAAGGAAGATGCTAAACCTGTAATGCAAAAACTCAGAAGAATAAATGCATCACTGCTTACCCTGATCAGAGAGGAATTATTAAAGATGAAAGAAGCTGAGGTTATTAAAGAGATAACAAACCCTGACTGGCTGTCTTGCATTGTTCCAGTAGAAAAGAAAAATAAGAGCATTAGGATTTGTATAGATTACAGGGATCTAAACAAGGCCACTATTAAAGATTGTTATCCATTACCATTTCTAGAAGAAGTGTTACATGCAACTGCAGGCAAGGAAATATATTCCTTTTTAGATGGATTTTCAGGTTTCAATCAAATCAAGATAAAAGAGGCAGATCAAGCCAAGACCTCTTTCATAACCCCTTGGGGTACTTTTGCCATGATGAAAATGCCTTTTGGCTTGATGAATGCATCTGCTACCTTTCAAAGAGCAATGGATAAAATATTTCAAAGCATGCCAATATCAAACTTTAGAGTTTTCTTGGATGATTTGTGCCTAGGATCTTCTCTAACTAAGCATATGGAATTGCTGACAATGACAATGGAATTGTGCAGGAAGGGTGGAGTGTGTTTGAATCCAAAGAAGTGTGTATTCTTCTGTTCTAAAGGTGAATTGCTAGGTCATGAGGTATCTACTCAAGGTATTAAAGTGTCTGAAGGAAAAATGGAGGCTTTGAAGAAATTAGCTCCACCTAAAACCTTAAAACAGGTGAAGAGTTTCATGGGCTTGACAAGTTTTTTGAGAATGTATGTGCCTAACTTTTCACACATCATAAGTCCTTTGGCAGCTCTGACACGTGTTGGCAAGTATAATAAGAATGAGAGCAAATTTATTGCAATAGAATGGACAGATGAATGTCAAACTGCATTTGACCTGTTGATAACTTCCATATGCCAATCAGAGATTCTGAAACCACCAGACCTTGCTCAACCATTCCAGGCATATATCAGTGTCACTAGCAAAGCTGTAGGCATAGCACTCATGCAGAAGCATGGGATAATATCTTTTGCCAGCAAAATTTGGTCTGATGCTGAGAACAGATACCCTAGAATGGAAAAAAGTGCAGCTGGAATAATGTTTTTCCTACAAAGGCTTGGTCATATAGTTCAGCACAATGAGGTAAAAGTAATGATGCATCAAAATCCTATTCCCATGCTGTTCCAGAAAACTCAGAGTAAGGCTAAATTATGTAGATGGGCTTGCAAGATACAGGATTACAATTTAAATGTTAGAACTGTCAAAACAATTAAAAGTCCTAGTGATTATTTGACCAATAAGGTGTTTGAGTTTGAAGATTTTAATGGTTTGAGCACTGATGAAGTGTGTGAGATTGCTACTAACCTTGTGCTATCTAGCAAGATGCAAGAAGATTGGCAGGATGAAATCATCAAGTTTCTCCAGCATAAGGAGGTGCCAGAAAACTTTACAAGCAGCCAGCTGAGGAGATTCAGAGAAAAAGCAAAAACCTACAGGATGATTGGAGAGGTATTATGTAAGATTGATCAGTATGGTGTCCTTCTGAGGTGTGTTGACAGGTCAGAAGCTGAGTTGATACTAGAGGCTTGTCATGAAGGAATTTGTGGAGGCCACTATGCAGCTGACACAACTGCAAAGAAAATACTCAGGTCTGGATATTATTGGTCTAGCTTGTTTAAAGATTGTTATGAGACCATTAGGAGGTGCCATAAATGCCAGATACATGGAAGAAGAATTCTTCAGCCTGCTGCTTTGACTAGCATCACGTCTCCAGGTCCATTCCAGACTTGGGGACTAGACTTCATAGGACCTATAAATCCAAATTCTCCCTCTCAGCATGAATACATACTAGTGGCAACAGATTTCTTCACCAAGTGGGCAGAGGCTGTCCCATTGAGACAAGCAAATGCCCTAACAACTGCCAGGTTCCTCCATGAAAACATATGCACTAGGTTTGGCATCCCTCTGAAAATAGTTTCTGACAGAGGCACTCAGTTCATGAATGATGTGATCAGCAACCTGCTAAAAACCTTGAAAGTAAAGCATGTGAAAAGCTCAGCATACTACCCTCAAGGCAATGGCCAGGCTGAATCTACCAACAAGGTGCTAAAAGCCATTCTCAAGAAAACAATAGAGGTGCATAAAAAAGATTGGCACCTTAAATTACATGATGCACTTTGGGCATATAGAACCACAATTAAAAGTGCTACCAATCATACACCTTTTGCTCTTGTCTATGGTGTTGAGGCTGTTGTTCCAGTGGAATTGGAGTTGCCCTCATTAAGGTTGGCTCTAAAGATTCAAATGCAGATAGAGGAAGCATACAGGGAAAGGTTTGATAGGTTACTCCATCTAAAAGAAGAGAGGTTTGAAGCAGAGAATACCATGTTACTAAAGAAAGCAAAGGATGCAGCAGCATTCAAGGCCATTCACAAATTGCAAGGAAGTTTCAAAGAGGGAGAGCTAGTTCTCAAGTGGGACAAGGCAAAGGAAAACACAGCAGGTAAATTTGACTGCTTATGGGAAGGGCCATACAAAATCTGTGGACAAGCAGGTACAAATTCTTACTTCCTGGAAGATATCACAACAGGTCAGTAGCTCATGAACCCTATAAACATATTGCATCTGAAAAGGTATTGGCAACAACATATTTGTATGAGTTTGTTTGAATAGAATAGTTATTGGATAGTTAGCCATTTGAGTTGCCATTTGAGTTATTAGAGACACTAGCTTTAAAATTAATAGGCATGTTCCTTAAAGATGTGGATGCTTGTGCTCCTATAGTGTTATTTTGAAATTGCTTTAAAAAAAAAAAAAAAAAAAAAAAAAAAAAAGAAAGAAAGAAAGAGAGAGAGAAAAAAGAGGAAAAAAGGAAAAAAGGGAAAATAGGTTTAACTTTGATATCTTGTGTGTGTTATGATGTTGCAGGTTGAGTTCACAGTCATGAAAGCAAGGGAGGAGTTGTTTTCTAACATATATAGAACTTGTCATGACAGGTTCATCAGTCTGAATAATCTCCACCTGAGCAAACAGTTGCCTTCCAATTCATATCAACCAGAATTCTTCACTGATGCAGGATCCCAAACAACTAAATATTACCACAATTAGCTGGGAGGACGTGGTACTAACATCATATTTTTTCCACACCTGCAGGTTCACTTGATACATTCCATTCATGTTCATCTGCCCTTGTTCCATTCTCATCTAACCCTTGCTTCCCAAATCTTTTTTTTCAAAAGAGAAACACACCGCTACCTTCCATCAGCCTTCCATAAAGGTAGCTCAAGTTTTAGAAAAAGTCAAAAAAAAAAAAAAAAAAAAAAAGCACTCCCAACTCAAGTCACTTGTTCTGCTCCACACATATTTCAAAAGAAGTCAAGCAAGTCAAGCCAGGTCATGAGTCAACTCACCCTCAGAGTCAAGTCCCTGTTCCCACTCCATATGAACATCCTTCTGAAGACATCCATTCAAACATCACTCACATCCTTATGTCCATCTGTTCAGACTTTCCCCAACATCATTTCCATTGTTTTTTCATCTCTTTTTATCACCCTTGCTGCCCATATTCTCAGAATTTCCATTCTCTTGCACTACCATCACCATTCTTCTGTCACATTTTGCTCACAAGGCTGAGGGGACCAGCCATTCCTTTTCCTTGTTTAGCATGATGTTGCCCTACTATGGCAACATGGCAAAGTGCCATCAAATCTCATTTATGTTGCAGGAAAAAAGAAGATACTATGTTGAAGAACCAAGTGAAGACATTGAATTGGAATCAAGATCACACATTGAGAGGACCTAAGCATCTAGAAGTTTGGAAGACCCCTATGAAGTTTGCAAGCTATTAAAGTGGTATCTTTTCTCCTTCATATTGTCATTTCTATTCTCCTACCTCACACTCCACATTTCCAACATTCCATTACCCCATACTATCATACATCTCACACATCAGCCTTTTGAGTGCAAGTGCTGATGAGTGCAAGTGCTGAGAAGTGCTGATGAGTGCAAATGCTGATGGAATGGGGGTGAATATGGTGGTGTGAGGAAGTGAGTGAGTGAGAAGGAGGTGAGAATGAATGTAAACATGGTAAAGTAGTGATGGGAATGGAATGTATGAGGTGATATGGATATGTAAATGTTTGAATCTCGCCAAAACAAGAAAATGTGTGGCTTCTTGATCCTTAAAAATGCAACTCTGCTATGATGGTAAAGCTGAATTGCAGAGTGCCTTCTTTTGGGAATGAGAACAAGAGTAAGGAGTTTAAATGGATAGCAGGACCACTTATGGCAGATGAATAAAGATGGAGAAAGGGTGCACCTGTCATGGAAACATACAAACAAGTTAAACTTGATTCTTGCACTCTGCTATGATGGTGAAGCTGAATTTGCAGAGTGCACATTTGGGGAGATAAAAATAAAAGAGCATGGCTGAATGGAGGGCAAGACCACACTGAGACAGATGAATAAAGATGGATAAAGGGTGCTCCTGCAAATGACACTTGGCAGTTGTTGCCCTGCTATGGCAACATGGCAAAGTGCCATCAAATCTCATTTATGTTGCAGGAAAAAAGAAGATACTATGTTGAAGAACCAAGTGAAGACATTGAATTGGAATCAAGATCACACATTGAGAGGACCTAAGCATCTAGAAGTTTGGAAGACCTATGAAGTTTGCAAGCTATTAAAGTGGTATCTTTTCTCCTTCATATTGTCATTTCTATTCTCCTACCTCACACTCCACATTTCTAACATTCCATTACCCCATACTATCATACATCTCACACATAGCCTTTTGTTCCATAGTTGACCTACCATTACCTAAGGCACATTTTCAAAGTTGTTACACCAAAAGGATTGCCTAAGCATCAAGTTCTACATCATCTTTTTTCATCATATCATTCTATTATCACACACTCCACACCATGTGGCTATAAAAAAAAAAAAGGGGAAGCATTTGAAAAAGCTAAACACGAGTTTGCCTAGTCACCACCTCCAGGCGACATGGCATGATGACTAGATACATATGTCATCACTTACAAAGCCACATTGGTCCACTCACCATTTGCCACTTCCATATATCATTCACCAAGTTGCCACCTAAGCAACAAGTGTCCACATCACCACATCACTCCATACCATTACATCACTCAACATCATTCCACATCATCACATCACCTTGCACCATCAAATGATGACTAGGCAAATGTTGACCAAACCCAAAAAGTTGGTCAACCATAAGATTGAAATGATTAATAAATGTGCCTATTAGCCTTGTTCTCCCTCCTTGCCACCTCACCAAATCCCATGTCTAATGCCTACTTACCCCATTCATTTTTCCTACAAAAATCAAAAGTATTGCATTTGAGAGTTTGATTGTTGGAAAGTTTTTGATGATACCACCTGATAGCCCTCATGGAATCATGCCACCTGGCACAAAAATTTTTTGAAAAAAGGGTGCGTATTGACCTTCTAAATGGCTTTCTTGGGAAACGTGCTTCATTTGAAAAAATGGCAAAACCTACCTACATCTACCCCCCCCCCATCTATCTACCCTCTCATCCTCTGCCAAGTGGCGTCCCCCCTGGCATGCCAAGTCGAAACACGAGCCGAGCTTGGCGTGGGAGAAGACCACGTAATCAAGAGAGAGGAAAATAGCTCTCTATTTATACCTTAGCCTCTTTTTTCTGATTTTTGCACGTGGGATAATTGCTCTCAAGAAAACTCGAACCTAAAAATGTGACTTGCCAAGAACTTGTTTTTTGTCGATTGAACCGAGCAATCATTACATTGGCTAACCATTCCTGTCCTGTTACACCCAAAGAAATGTCTAAACCAACCAAAAACATGGCCAAGATCCCGAATTTGCCAAGATCCGGCCGGAAACAGAGTTTTTAAAAGGGGATTCATTCAACAGAGAAAAGTGTGGGCTTTTGCGCGATTCAAAGACGAAGTACCTGAAGTGTGAAGTCGGAATTGATGCTGAGAGTTCCTCCTGCCTTAAGAGATCTATCCTGAGGCATATTATGATTGATGTGTATCCGAAAAATTCACGATTTGCGTGTTTTAGAGAGGTCCTGTTGATTGATCATCTTGATCATTGACGTGACGTCAAATGTGAGGACTTTGATTCCAGTTTAATGAAAATCTGACCTTGGAAAATATCATTTGATGCATTTGTGTTTGAATTAATTCTAGAAATGGGAAGAAAAAGCCATACCTCTGCACCTGGTCGCATACAAAAGCTCTAGCTGCGTTGGTACAATCATTTAGGAAAGGAAAAGCTAAAAAAAAAAAAAGAAGGGGGAGAAAGATCAACCCACTGATGTTTTAAAAGTCTGTCATACTTTTTATGCTCATTAGATGCTCAGACATACTTCTCAAATTACAGACTGACTTTTTAACCCTGAAAATAACATGCTCTTATTGTGCAGGCCTCGTGTTCACTGTCTAAACTTAGTTGGATTGAAAATTCATCACCATTCTCATTTGGCAAAATTGAGTGCACTGTCCAGTCCATTGACCAACTTCTGACTTAGTCAAGAGTCATTAATTCTCACCAACCGTGAGGATTCTTTGCATAGACTTTCTCCAACACTTTCTTCAGATATCATGGTAGCATGCTATGCTTGTTTGGGTTCAAAATGTTGAATGCATTGATTTCTGTGCCTGTTAGAGTAAGACTAGCTTTTTTGGCTTTTGGGAAACTAGTGAAATCTTGTTTTCTGGAAGTTTAAAAACAGATATTTTAGCACAGAGTGATCACCTCAAGTGATCTGGAGGTCCTAGACCAAGATTAGTGCTTCTTTGACCTGAGGTTGGTGGTTTAGCCAGGATTGCCATCAACAGCAGTTAATAAAAATCCTTGTCCTGAGACTGTTTGATAGCTCATCCTTCATGCTGGCTAATCTGCAAACATAAACTTAATGAAGACATTAGTTCTAAATTTAAGACAAAGTGAAATCCAATCTATCTAACATCTAAATTTAATTCTAACTTGTTTAAATTCTAGAGCATAAAAAGGGACAAGCAAATGTGCTGATGATCCCAGTACCTCTTCAGATGAATAGTGTTGATGGGATTTGGGAGTGACAAACCTGAAGTTAATTCCTTTAGCCAATATGAATTGGTGCCTGCAGGTTCCAACACTTCATAGGGACCCTCCCAAAGGTTCTCAAACTTACTGGCTGAATCCTCCCTTGATTTATTCCATTTCAGAACTAATTCTCCAGTCTTGAAGGTCCCTTGTATTTTATGAGCAGCTTTGAAAGCAGCCAAATCCTTGGCTTTTTTGAGCAAATTAGCATTCTCAGCTTCCATCCTATATTCTTCTAAATGCAGAAGGGCATCCAGTCTTTCCTGCAAGGCATACTCAAAAGGCAAACACAACTTATGAGCTAACCTCAGAGATGGAAGCTCAAGCTCTACTGGAAGCACAGCTTCAATGCCATAAACCAAGTTAAAAGGGGTATGAGTGGTTGCTGCTTTGATGGTGACTCTATAAGCCCATAGGGCATCCACTAATTTAACATGCCAATCCTTCTGATTATCATCCACTGTTTTCTGCAAAATACCCTTCAAAACTTTGTTAGTAGCTTCTGCTTGACCATTACCTTGGGGATAGTAAGAGGAACTCTTGGTATGTTTGACTTTAAGAATGGTCAATAAATTAGTAATAACTTCATTCACAAAAGGAGTACCTCTATCAGAATGTAATTGTAAAGGAATACCAAACCGTGCACAAATGTACTCATGTAAGAACTTTGCTGTTGTAAGGGCATTAGCCTGTCTCAAAGGAATTGCCTCTGCCCATTTGGTAAAATAATCTGTAGCTACAATAATGTGCTGATGTTGCCCTGCAGAAGAGGGGTTAATAGGACCAATATAATCTAATCCCCAAATTTGGAAGGGTCCTGGAGAAATTATGGGGTTTAGTGCAGCTGGAATAAGGATCCTCTTGCCAAATATTTGGCACTTGTGGCAAGATTTTATAGCAGTATAACAATCTTTAAATATTGTAGGCCAATAGTATCCTGACCTGAGAATTTTCTTGGCAGTAGTATCTCCAGCAAAATGGCCTCCACATATTCCTTCATGCATTTCTTTAATGATCAAGGCAGATTCTTCTTCATTGACACACCTCAATAATAGTCCATCCCTGTTGACTTTACATAAAACATCATTAATCATTTTGAACTGCCTACACTTTTCTTTAAATCTCCTTTGCTGGCTTGAGGTCAATCCTGAGGGCATCTCCTTGAATTGTAGAAAATTCTTTATAGATAGCTGCCAATCCTGTTGGCCCTGCTCATCATCATTTGCCTGTAAATAAGCTAAGGCATCCACAAAATCAACAACTTCCACTACATCCTCATGGTCAAAGAAAATATAAGGTAAATAGAGACTGGGACTCTTTACTTGATGTAACTCTTTTATAGAAATATCAAAGGTTTGTAACTTGCACACCCACCTTTGAATTTTTGGTTTAGAGGTAGCCTTACCAAATAACAAACCTGTTGGATTTTGCTTCATATAAACTTGAACTGAACTCTTCAATAATAAATGACCTTGCCTGTCAATGAGAAACATGAGAGCAGCAGCACTCTTCTCCATTCTGGTGTATTTTTCTTCAGTTGAACTCCATTGTTTGCTGGCAAAAGCTATGATGTGCTTGTCCTGCAGAATAGCTAAGCCTATGGCCTTTTTAGTAATAGTAATGTAGACCTCAAATGGCTTGGCCAAATCTGGTTTTTTTAGGAGAGTTGCTTCACAAATGGATTTTATAAGCAACTCAAAAGACTCTTGGCAATCTGATGACCATGTGTGGGGAACATACTTACTCTCAGATTTGGAAATCCTGCCTATTCTTGTCAACTTAGAAATAGGACTTATAATGTGAGCAAAATTAGGAATATACATCCTAAGAAAACTAGTCATGCCAATAAAACTTTTAACCTGCTTCAGGTTTTTGGGGGGCACCAGTTTTTTGAGAGCTTCAACCTTTTCTTGTGCCACCTATATACCATTGTTGGATACCTCGTGTCCCAAAAGTTGTCCCTTGGATGCAAAAAAAATACATTTCTTTGGATTAAGGTTGACTCCAGATTCCCTACACAAAGAACATATTTTTGCCAACAATTCCAAATGATTAGTAGGGTGAGATCCTAAACAAAGGTCATCCAAATAAACTCTGAATTCTTGAGGAGACATAGGCCTAAAAATAACATCCATGGCTCTCTGGAAGGTAGCAGGTGCATTCATTAGCCCAAAAGGCATTCTTTTCATTGCATAAGTTCCCCAAGGAGTAATAAAAGAGGTCTTGGGTTGATCTTCTTCTTTAATACTAATCTGATTGAATCCTGAGAAGCCATCTAAAAATGAATACACCTCTTTACCTGCTACAGCATATAAGATTTCTTCTAAAAAGGGCAAAGGGTAACAATCTTTGATGGTAGCTTTGTTGAGATCTCGATAGTCAATGCAAATTCTTAAAGCACCACTTTTCTTCTCCACAGGAACAATACAAGATACCCATTCCAGATTAATAATTTCAATAATAACACCTGCATCCAACATCTTATCCAATTCATCTTTAATTAGTCCCATTAGTGAAGCATTAATCCTTCTTAATTTTTGAAAAACAGGTTTACAACCTTCTTTAATCTTAATTTCAAATTGACATACATCAGGTTTGATACCTGATAGCTCTGAATAATCCCAAGCAAATACATCTTTCCTTTCTTCAAAAAACACTTGTATGTTCTCTCTGTTTTGATATTCAATCAAATCCCCAACAAACAAGGTTCGAGTCTTACCATTCTTAGTGATTACAATCTCTTCAGTCTCCTTTTTTTCTGATGCATCAATGGTCAAAATAGGACAGAGTGATTTTACCTCATTGTCATCAAGATCATCTTCAGGGATAGCTCCCTCAGTTAAGTGTGACATGAGAGTCTCCCTACACAAGGCATCAGCTTCAAAATTCTGTTCTCTGGGGATATGAGTGATTTCCCATGAAGCAAAGCTCGAGAGCACTCCCATTGCTTGATTCTTCAAGAGCTCCATATCTGCATTTTTTGTTTGATAGTCTCCACGAGGCAACTTGTCTGCAGATTAATTGTGAATCACCATAAATGTGAATATTGGCAATATTCATAGATTTAGCTTCCTGGAGACCTGCAATCAAGGCTTTATATTCTGCCACATTAGAAGTGACTTGAGGAAAGATCCTTCCTACTTTAGCTAAAAGTTTGTGAGAAGAGTCTTTCAAAATAGCAGCAGATGATGCAACATTTAATTTTTTAGAGATACCTCCATCAAACCATAAGAACCCTGTTGGTCCTTGTATGCTGGGAGGTGCACTTTCCATAATAAGAGGAACCATTTCATATTTTCTTGGTTTTGTATTTTTTATCCTGTAAGATCCCAACGGTTCTTCAATTAGCATTTCTTTAATAAAATGTACCTCTTCCTTGGAGTCATAGGAGCCCTCTTGGTTATAAATTGTAGCAGTCTGAGAGCCATTGGAGATGGTACATCTCCCTTGAGACCAGACTGGCCTGGCATCCACAGTGGCTAACCATCTCCTCCCCAAAAGTAAGTCATAAATATCAGATTCATCTCCTATATCTTCAAAAGCCACCACAATAAAGTTAGCAGCTACAGTTATGCCTTCTGTATTAACAGGCACTTTAGTCACCACACCAATAGGAGAAATCTTAGCATTATAAAAAGATTTTAATAACATAGAAGCCTTCTTATCCACTTCAAAACCACACTTCTTCATAATATGATATGGCATGATATTTAGGGGAGAACCCCCATCAAGTAATACATTAGAAAAGGTATACCCTCCTAAAGCAGCTGAACATGTGAATGCTCCAGGGTCTTCTTCATGCTGTGCTAGAATAAGGTCAGTGGCATCAGTAAAATTCACACAAGCATTTAATACCTCATTATTAGTTTGTTGAAGTACCCTTTTCCTGTAACTAGGTGCAATCTTTAATAAAGTAAAGAGATCCACACTCACCTTGGAATTTTTAAGCAAAACATCAACCTCATCAAAGTCTTGATCTTTCTTACCACATTTTTGCTGAGGGGGTGGAGCTATGATCTGAACAGGTGATTCCATTACAGGTGGCACAGGCCTGACAGTAGAATGCTTACTTGGTTTGCACCACCATAACTTCTTCAGATTTAGGAACTTCTGTAGCTTGAATAAACCTTATAGAGGTGCTTGGTTCAGCAAATCTCACAGGGGGTTTAGACTCTGGTCTTTTCTCTTTTTCCTGTTTAGCAAAATATTCCTTAACAGCACACCTAGCATCAGTATAGCCAACCTCTTTACAAAAAGAACAAACAGGACATTCCTTTCCAAAATGGCCTTTTCTATTACATTTGGAGCACACTTGCCAATAGCATATTTCGGATGGGTGAGAATTCCTATTGCAATGAATACATTCAGGATAAGTTTTACCTGCTCTTGCAGCCTTGAGTTCAACTAATTGTTTAGTTATTTCTGCTAAGGCTTCAGTAACCTTGGATAAGTCTGACTTGACCTCTGCAACTTGGGAATTGGCTTCTTCCTCTTTGGATTTCTTTTTTTCTTTTTGTATGGCATAAACTGGAATAGAAGGATGATGATCATAATGTGCATCAGTAGCATCAGGGTAAAACGGGTCAGGAGTATGATGAGAAGCATAATGCTTATCAGGCAAAGTAGAGAGCATCTGGGTCAGATCAGTGGTTTTGGCAAAGACTTTGTAAATGGAATCAAACCCTTCAGCAGCTTGGATTTTGAGCAACTTTCTTTGGATATCTGGTCTTCTTTGCAGACCATTGATAAAGGCAGTAACTAAAAACAGAGTTGGGATGGTAACTTGTGCTTTTTGACACCTGCTCATGAATGTACTAAACCTCTCCTTGTACTGATTCACACTTTCTCCTGCATGTATAGAAAAACCTTGCAGTTCATTAACCAAATCTTGTGGAGCAGCTAACTTACCAAATCTATCCAGAAACTTCTTGACAAGTTCATCCCATGAAGTGGTACCCATTAACTTCTCATAAGTTAACCAAGCTCCAGCTTCACTCTCATCTTTGAAACATTTTTCAAATTCTGAAAGCTTGCATCCTTTCTTGAAACCATAATCCCTGTAATAGTCTTCAAATATTCTCAAAAAGTGGTTAGCACTCATGCTGGAATCAAAGGTAGGCAAGGGAACAGGGACATTCAACTCAAACTGGTATGGCATGTTTTGAAGTAAGCTAGTTGAGAAACTTGAAGGCAATGGCCTTTCTCTGCAATGATCTGATACATTAACATCTTCTAATGGTTCTGTTTCTGCTGGAAATTTTTGCTTTGGGGCCATGAGTTCTGAGATCCAGGAAGATCTCGGTAGAACCTCCAAGATGTTGACCCTAAACCTGGCTTAAAGGTCAACCACAAGGAACCAATTCAAGTTTTCACTCAAATTGGGGTTAGAACCTCCAGATCACTTGAGGTGATCAGTCTATGCAAGGAAATCCCAAAAACAAGTTCAAAAAGTTTGAGTTCTATACCTTTCCCATTTCCAAAAAATAGTACCTTTGCCAAAACAAATGTGGTGTCGAGATGCAGATCGATTTTTTAAGTCAGATGCAATAGACTTGGTCAAAAAAGTGGTAGTTAACCAACAGTAAAACCTCTGACCAAGTCAGAGACTTAATCTGTGAGTTATTCGAGCTCAAAGTGGGGTCAAATTTTGGTCAATAGAGGTCAAATTGAGATTTGGAGTTGCCAATCATCTTTTTGAGAAATTCCCAAGTAGATAGGTTGCAATGATGCTAGGGAAGAGGGGCAATCAATCAAATCTTCATTTGGATATGTAAAAGTATTTTTTGTGGCTAGATTTGGCAAAATACAGTCAAAACTGTCCAAACCCGAGAGCAATTTTTTTGAATTTGAGCTATACTTGGTATTTTTGAATGATTCCAACTCCTTTGGACTGCACAGGTTCTAAGGATAAATGGCAAGTGGTCCAAAGGAATAGAAAAACACACTAGAATTTTCTGTAGACTATTTTGTAGCAAGAATTGTAGAATAATATATCAGAGATGGATTTGACAACTTGGCAATCGATTTGAATTGATATGGAAGTAAATATATCATGATAACAGAATATAAGGATGCTTCATAGCTTTAAATCACAGGAAAATAATCTTCTCAAGTCAATAAATAATTTTTGAAGGTAATGTCAATCAGATCTTGTGGATCCAATTGAGGAGAGCTCAAGAACTTCAAGGATCGTCCAGATCTTGCTCAGCAATAATCAATGTAGGATCTGAATGCTTCTGGGCCTTCAAATTTTTCTCTGTCTTCGTTTCCCATGTATATAGATTTAGATTTTAACGGTTCCGGCATCTTAGAGCTTAAATTTAGGCTTGATTGGATGCTTAGGGGCGGGAATACAGAAGTAGGTAGTTTTCAGAGTCCAAGGCTTCCATTCCGGCGTGATTCGAGCAGTTTTCCAATTTTAGGGTTCTTCACTGTATTTTTTCCAGAATTTGCGCGATACGGTGGCCGTATTTTTGGGAGTATAAACCAGGAATATGCTGTATTTAGCCATTTAGAAATGTTAGGCCATGGTTTCAAAGGGTGCCTTATAAAATAATTAGATAGATAGATCAATTGAGGAGATGGCAACCCTAATTTTTGAGGAATATGCTAGGCTTAGATACCATGTATTGGGATATTCCATAGGTAGCATGAATATTTAAGGCACAATGGTGGACAAAGCAAAGTGGTCATAAAATTCCAGGCTAGAAATGGGCTAGGGGTATTTATGAAGGTGTGATAAGAGTGGGAAAAGGGATATGAAATAAGGAGGCAAAAAGAATTAAGCAATCAAGGTGTGATTTGGCAAAAAAATGAACAAGGGAAAATATAAGCATAAGGGGAATATGACTAGGGAAATGGGGGTAAGAATATGGATAAAAATGACTAGGAGGTGGAATCTAATGCCATGGGATCTTCCAAACTTTTAACTTCCAATCTTCAAAAATTGTCTTCCAAACTTCATAACCCAGAATCTTCTAGAGCATATTCTTGACTAAGCACTTTGACCTTAAATAAAGTACCTCATGTGAGTTTTGAACCTGGAGCACTTGTTGTCTTGTAAAATGAACATCCTTTGACCTTCATATCAATGTTGACTACCAAGTCCTCTTTTGACTTAGCCTTCCTAACTTCAACAAATAAACCATTCAATTAGTATGTTGCCCTTTGGGGGCAACAATGCCATAAGATGCAAAGTATGGTTAGGAACTTGATTAATCTGACATTTGACAAGATAAAGATTAAACCTTTCCACATATTGGTGAACACTCTCACCATGCTTTATATGAAAGGTTTGCAGTTCAAAAACAAATCCTGAGGATCCAAGCGCTTATCAAACCTTGCCAATAATTTCTTGATCAATTCATCCCAAGAGTTAGCTCCTAAACTCATAACATACTCAAGCCAAGCTCTAACCTCATCATTCTTGAAACATTTTTTAAACTCAGAGAATTTGCAACCTTTCTTGTGTCCATATTCTTGGTAATACTCCTCAAAAGTCTTTAGAAAATTGTTAGCATTCATGCTTGGATCAAAAGTAGGAACAGGAATTGGCATATTCAACTCAAAGTAATCACAAGGCATACTTGAGTTTGCTTGTATAGTCACAGTAAGTGCTGCAGCAGAGGCTTCATGATTCTCCCGTGCTTCAGCATGCTCGGATATCTTGAGGTCAGGATATTTTTGGCCTACCCTTTTCAATGATTGTTATAATGTTTTCAACAGCAAGCTATTTTTTGCAGATTGAAGATGGAACAAGTTTTTTTAGTTTTGGAAATTTGAGATATCTCTGACTGGTGTCTAGATTGAAGGCAACTTAAAAATTGCAGGAAATTAACAACCTAAAGGGTAGAATTTGATTAAAATCTCCTATCAGTCTGACTGTGCAAGAACCCGAGAGCAACTTTACCTAATATGAAATCTAATTGGCTTTTTTGTGTTTTTTCAAGTGTATCAGTTCGGAAATACCCTCTAGTTATAGTGCATAAAAATTTCAAACTAAATTATTTTTTAGTTTTCTGAAAATCAAGGATTAAACTCAAGAACAATCACCACACGAATTTTTTTCTAAGGTCAGATTTTCATTCAAGAAGCTATTCAAAAGATCAACATCAATTTCCCTGAGTCTAATGGTCTCAGGAAAAACAATCAAACAGATCAAATTGTCAATAATCTCAAAAGTGGTCGATAATCTCAATAGCCCGTCAATTCTTCCGAATTTGGAGGCTAGAGGAGCAAATGCAGCTAGGAATCAGTCAATCCGGCTCGGAAAAGCTTCAAGTCGACGTTCTTCACGCATACAACCCCCAGAAAACAATGCAAGATCTCAATCCATCTTAAACGCCCCTGTTTTGGGTTCAAATCTTGGCAAATTCTGTTTGAAATTCAAATTTTTGTTTGTTTATGAGTCGGTATGGATGCGTGTAGGTGAATGGAGGGTGTGAGCTATGATTAAGCGAGGTAATTCCAACCAATTTTCGGATCTTGGCCTTCATCGAAAATTAGGGTTCTTGAAAAATAGTCCAAATATCCCCAGGCATGTTTAGAAAAAGCGGACTAGTGTATAAAAGGAATTTTACCGCAATTTCTTCCGAATAAACGCGTGCCATTATGAAGGGGAACCGGCCCGTGCCCGGCCCCCATGCCCCATGGTGCCACGTGGAGGGTGTGGATTGGTGGATGAGCTGGCAGGGGGGGAGGTAGAAAATGCTAGGTGGGGTAGAATAGGAAAATTTTTTTTAATTTTTTATAGAAAGGCACGAATCTCAAGGCAATAATCCAAAGGCCAAGATAAAGGATATTAGCATATTCTCCCATCTCAATTGGAATCTTTTGCTAGGAATAATTTTTTGCATAGCTTAACCATAGGATGTGAAATATGGCAAAAAAGATGACTAGGCAATTGTGATGGCATATGACATGGCAATGGTGATGACTAGGCAAATGACATGGCAATGTATCTTGACTCAATTTTTTGTCTAGCCAAAAAACTTTTTCAACTTATGGATGTGGATGACACGTGTATGGCATATATGATGATGAGGAGGATGATGTGCAAATGACATGGCACTCCCAAGTGGCAATATTACATAGAATCATAATCAACTTGAAAAATGGAAGCCCTTTAGCCAATTTTTAATTTTTGAACTTGGGGATGGAGGGAGTATGATGTAAGTGATGATGAGGAATGATGGAGATGTGAGGTGGCTTCAAGGTTATTATTGGCACAATGCCACCTTTATGCATAACTTTTGCAAATTTCTTGACCATTTTTCTTTTTGGAAGCTTATCATGGAAATGAATGTATGAAGTTATGGAAGAGATGAGAGTGAAGCTTTTTTTGGCTAGACAAAAATGTTGTCAATTGGAAAACAAGGTTGATTGAGGATGTACCAACTTGGAAATCAAGGAAAGAAGGTGGTATGGGGTGAAATAATGGTATAGGAATTTGCCTCAATATGAACTTGATCTAGAGTTATTTTGCACATACCATGGAACTCTTGGGGGTCTTCAAAACCTTCTTATGTCTTCAAAGTAAATGTTTGTGTCCTTTGCTCTCTTGTTTGCTCAAATATGATGACTTGACTTTTTCTTGCTCCTTGTGACCATTTAATTTGATCTAATGAAATAGCTTCCATGAATGTCCTTCCTTAGTCTTCATCAAAAAAATTCTTCAATGATCTGAAACAAAATAATCCTTCAAGAGTGTAATCAGCTTAAAATCAGCATTGGCAGCTTGTCTTCTTCTTGTGTTGTACAATTTTTCTTCTTTCGCCACAAAATGTGGCAGCATCATGCTAAAAAAGAAAGAGGAAGCTGGTCTGCCAGCTCCCATACTTCAACCTCACAGCTTCAGCATGTTGAGAAGTTTGCCTTGATGGGAAGTTGAACTAGGCACTTCTGAGGGAAATGAATGTGGCAAGGAGTGAAGTCATATGGAATAAATAGGCCAACAAGTGAGCAGATGGAAGTATGACAATGGCTGGTGCACCTGCATGGAAATAAAAATGTTCAGCATTTGCAAGCCTGCTTGGTGGGATGTTGATTTGGCAGTGTTTGCTAAAGGGATAGGAATATGAAAAGAAGAGTATATGATAAGGCTTGATGCTAGGTAGGACCACAAATGTGCAGATGAATGATGGCCAACCTGGTGCACCTGCATGACAAATAAAGATGATTAGCATTTGCAAGCCTGCTTGGTGGGATGTTGATTTGGCAGTGCTTGCTAAAGGAATAGGAATATGAAAAGAAGAGTATATGATAAGGCTTGATGCTAGGTAGGACCACAAATGTGCAGATGAATAATGGCCAGCCTGATGCACCTGCATGACAAATAAAGATGATTAGCATTTGCAAGCCCCGCTTGTGTGGGATGTTGATTTGGCAGAGCTTGCTAGAAGGACATGATCATGAAGTGAAGGTAAGGAATAAGGCTCAGATGCTGGGCAGGATCACTAATGCACAGATGAATGATGGTCAGACTGGTGAACCTGCATGGAAAATATTCAACCTCTTGAAGACAACATCCCTGGACTGCTAAACCCTGTTAAAAGCTACACATGACATTTTAAGCAGTAACAAAGTCAGAATAATACTTAATCAATCACAAAGAACATACGTAACAAAATGTTTTTGATGTTTTGATGTTTTTATCTTTTATAATTTTTCTCAAAGTTGAATTTATGTCTAAACACACTTAAATCCTAATTTAAGTTAAGGATGCATCTTCAGATTATGCAAACAAACATAGGGCAACATGTTGTTGCCAATACCTCTTCAAATGTAGAATGTTGATAGGATTTGGCAGCTTATAGTTATCTTCCACAGATCTTAACCAGTATGAATCTCGTCCTGCTACACCTATAACTTCAAAAGGACCCTCCCATAAATTCTCAAATTTGCTTGCAACCTTCTCCCCTTGCTTTATTCCATTTCAAAACCAATTCCCCTTCCTTGAATATTCCTTGAGCTTGTGAGCAGCTTTTAAAAAGCTGCAACATCCTTGGCCTTTTTAATCATAACAAAGATTTTACGCTTCATATATCAGGTGCTCATCCAATTGCATCAGCCTTACACACCTTTCCCTCACGGCTTCTTCCATTTCCAGATTGATTCTATGAGCCAACCTTAATGAAGGTAACTCGAGCTCTATAGGAACTACGATTCCACACCATAAACCAAGCTAAATGGAGTGTGATTGGTAGAATTTTTTACTGTAGTTCTATAAGCCCACAATGCATCATAAAGTTTTTCATGCCAATCTCTTTTTGACAAACTAACAGTTTTTTGCAATATGGACTTAAGAACCTTGTTTGTTGATTCTGCTTGGCCATTTCCCTGTGGATAGTAGGCTGAACTCTTTACATGCTTAACCTTAAGGATCTCTAGGAGTGTAGCAATAACTTGATTTACAAACTGAGTTCCTCTGTCAGATATAATTTTAAAAGGTATCCCAAACCTGCTGCAAATATTTTCATGCAGGAACCTAGCAGTTGTAAAAGCATTTGCTTCCCTAAGAGGTACAGCTTCTGCCCATTTAGTGAAGTAATCTGTTGCAACCAAGATATATTGATGTTGAGCAGATGAAGGGGGATCTAAGGGTCCTATAAAATCCAAACCCCAAACTTGGAATGGTCCAGGTGATACAATGGCAGTAAGTGGTGCTGGCTGCAATATTCTTTTTCCAAAAATCTGGCACTTATGACAACTTTTAATTTTATTATAACAATCTTTAAACAAGGTTGGCCAAAAATACCCTGACCTCATGATCTTCTTTGCTGTAGTATCTACAGCATAATGGCCTCCACAAATGCCTTCATGGCATGCCTCTATGATTAATTCAGCCTCACCCTTGTCAACACACCTGAGCAGCACCCCTTCTTTATCCACCTTGCATAGCACACCTTCAATGAGCCTAAAAGTTTTACACTTTTCCTTGAACCTCCTCAGCTGGCTGCTATTCAGATCTTTTGGTATCTCAGCATGCTCCAAAAAATTCTTAATGTCAACCTGCCAATCAATCATCTCACTGCCAAAAGCTACTATGTTAGTTGTATTTTCCTCATTCAAACCTTCTTGATCTTCATACTTAAACATCATATTAGGCAAATAAGCACTAGGATCTTCAAGAACTTTAATTACTTTAATGTCAATATCATAATTTTGTACCTTACAAGCCCATCTGCATAACTTTGCCTTTGGTAAATTTTTGCAAACAATAGTGTCAATGGTTTTGCTTCATGAAAAACGGGGGTATGATGTTAATAAGTAAGTGTCCATGCTTTTCCAATAAGAACATTAGTGCAGCAAAGATTTTTTTTCTAATCTTTGATATCTAAGTTCTCGTGTCGGACCATTTTGCTTGAAAAGGCTATAATTCCATGTTCCTCAGAAAGGGGCTATACCTATGGCTCTCTTGGTCACACTTATATATGCAGTGAAAGTTTTTGTAAGATCAGGAGGTTTTAAAATAGTAGGATTGCAAAGGGTTTCTATAATTTCCTCAAAAGCTCTCGGCAAACATCATCCCATTTTATAAAAAATATACTTACTCTCTTCCTTGGAGTATTTACCAACCCTGGTCAACCTGGCTATAGGACAAATAATGTGTGATAAGTGAGGCACATATATCCTAAGAAAACTTGTCATCCCCATAAAACCTTTAACCTTTTTGAGGGTTTCTGGTGGTGTCAACTTCTTCAAGGCTTCCAATTTCCCTGCAGCCACCGGATCCCTTTGAGTTGATATCTCATGTCCAAGAAGATCCCCTTTAGAACAGAAGAAAACACATTTCTTAGGATTTAGGCTCACTCCACTTCCCCTGCATAATGAACATATTTTTGTTAGCAAACTGAAATGATCTCTGATAAATGTGCCTAAACACAAATCATCCAGAAACACCCTGAAGTAATTGACAGGCATCTCCTTGAAAATAGTGTCCATAGCTCTCTGAAAAGTGGCAGGAGCATTCATTAGTCCAAAAGGCATTTTTTTCATTGCAAAATTACCCCAAGGTGTAATGAAAGCAGTCTTTGGTTGATCCTCCTCCTTTATGCTGATTTGATTGAAACCTGAAAAACCATCCAAGAATGAAAACATTTCCTTACACAAGCCACGCATATAGCACTTCCTCTAAAAAGGTAGAGGATAACAGTCCTTAATTGTGGCTTTGTTGAGCTCCCTATAATCAATGCATATCCTAATTGTCTTATTCTTTTTTTTTCAAATGTGTACTATACAAGATAACCATTCGGATTCATAATTTCGCTATTACCCCAAAGATCCTTCATCCTATTCAATTCTTCCCTAATCAAGGTCATCAATGATCCATTTATCCTCCTCGTTTTTTGTATTCTTGGCTTAACTCCTTCCTTTGTTTTTATCTCAAATTCACAAATCTTCTTGTCAACCCCTTTCAGCTCATCATAATCCCAAGCAAATACATCACTCCATTCTTCAAAAAATCTCTTACCCTACTCTCATCCTCTTCCTGAAATAAATCCCCTACATAAAGAGTCCTTTCCCTGATTATTCTTTTTATCTTCAGCTCCCCGGCCTGCTTTTTTTCCTCACTAGCATTAATCACTAATATGGGATACAACGCTGTAATTCTTTTCCTCTCCAATTCTTTCCTCATTGATGGCACCTTCAGCTAGATGCTCTAATAGAACACTTCTGCAAAGTGCATCAGCCTCTGAATTAAACTCCCTTGGTATATGATGTATCTCCCATCTTTTGAAATCCAATAATTCTCCCAAAACTTCATCCCTTAAGAAAATCATATCCGATTCTTTTGACTGATATTCTCCCAATACACTGTTTGCAAACAAGCTGAGAATCTCCAAATATAACCAGCTCATTAATTCCCAAATGTTTGGCTTCTTGTAAGCCTCGCTAATAGAGCTCAGATTCGCCACATTTGATGTTATCCCCGAGTAAATTCTGCCAACTTTAACCAAAAGCTTGTTAGAGTTATCTCGATAATTGCAGAAGAAGCAAACAACATTCAATTTTTTGATATACCTCCATCAAACCACATGTATGCATGTTCACCAGATTTTTTTAGCTTACCCTCTTCTATTGAACATGTTGCAATTGTAGGAACAGAAATCTCATATTCTCCACAAGGATTTTGGGATAGCATGTCTATCTCTAAGAAATTTAAGGCCTCCAGTTCTCCAACCCTGTTGTAGAGAGTCACTTTCTTTTTCCCATCTGAAATAATACATTCTCCCTTGGACCACACTGGCCTTGCATCCACAAAGAGACAACCATTTCTGCCCAAAAGTAGATCATAAATATCAGTATTCTCATCAACCCCTTCAAAAGCTACCACCACAAAACTAGCAGCCACAATAATACCCTCAATGTCAACTAAAACACTACTAATTATCCCTATAGGATGAATTTTTGTGTTAGAGAATGATTTCAAAACCATAGGTGCTCGTCTATCACATTCCAAACCACAAGATTTCATTATGTGATGTGGCATCACATTCAAAGGGGAACCACCATCTAATAATACTTTGGTTAGAACCTTTTTACCAATGTTTGCAACACAAGTAAAAGGCCCCGGATCAGCATCATCCGGGATAATACAAGCTCACCAACATGATTAGTAAACATATCCTCTTTTTTTCCTCATTTAAACTCAACAACTTTTTTTCTCAGAAGAGGGAGCAATCCTTAGCAAGGTTAGTAAGTCTATGCTTATCTTAGAATTTTTTAGCAAAATCTCCAAATCTTCTCCTTCTTTATCTTTTCTTGCAAATTTTTTGGAGGAGGTGGTACTACCTGAATAATTTCATCTTTCCTCTCCTTATCTTGATGAACAACTTTTTGAGCAAGGGGATGAGATAATACCTGATTGCCTTCAAAATCTTTACCTCTTCTTGCATTCCCTTCTTTGGTTACAAATTCTCGCTTCTTTGCCTTTGGATTCCAAAGATTCCTCGAGTGTGTACATGCCCAAAATCTCTTCTTGATCCTCCATTTCCTGCACAAATCTGATAGATGCACTTGTTTCTGTTGCTTTGGCTAACTCTTGTCTAGCAAAATACTCTTTGACACTACACTTATCTTCAAGATGACCTATGCCCTTACAAAAAGTACAAACAGGACACTCTTTACCATAATGCCCTCTCCTACCACACTTAAGGCAAGGCCTATAATAACAAACTTCAGAAGAATGACTATCCCTTAGACAATGAATGCATGGGGGAAAGACCCTTTTCTCAGGTTTGGATGCCTTCAACTCTTGAAGTTGTTTAGTCACTTCAGCCAATGCCTCAGCCATCTTGAGCAACTCAGATTTTGAATCTGCAGTAGGGATATGTTGAAGGCTTTTTTGGCAAAACCTCCAACCTAATGGTTTAGAACCTCCAGGTTGCTTAAGGCAACCACTCTGAATCACCAAAACCTGGAAAAGTCACTGAAATTTCAAGATCAGACTGCTTTCCCTGAAGCAAAAAAAAATGGTCTGACCATAAACTTGTGCCATTTAAAATCAAATCAAGCAAATCAATTGATTTTTTGATAGAGATCTTCTTAACAGATGTGGGAATCAGTGTTCAAAAGTCTAGATAGAGCTGAGATAAGCAAGGTTCTCAAAATCACACTTCCGACCGGGTCAAAATTGGTCAATACCAAAGAACAAAGAAGCTATTTTTGCAGATTGAAGATGGAACAAGTTTTTTTAGTTTTGGAAATTTGAGATATCTCTGACTGGTGTCTAGATTGAAGGCAACTTAAAAATTGCAGGAAATTAACAACCTAAAGGGTAGAATTTGATTAAAATCTCTCCTATCACCGACCTGCAAGAACCCGAGAGCAACTTTACCTAATATGAAATCTAATTGGCTTTTTTGTGTTTTTTCAAGTGTATCAGTTCGGAAATACCCTCTAGTTATAGTGCATAAAAATTTCAAACTAAATTATTTTTTAGTTTTCTGAAAATCAAGGATTAAACTCAAGAACAATCACCACTAATTTTTTTTCTAAGGTCGATTTTCATTCAAGAAGCTATTCAAAAGATCAACATCAATTTCCCCGAGTCTAATGGTCTCGGGAAAACAATCAAACAGATCAAATTGTCAATAATCTCAAAAGTGGTCGATAATCTCAATAGCCCGCCAATTCTTCCGGAATTTGGAGGCTAGAGGAGCAAATGCAGCTAGGAATCACCAATCCGCCCGGAAAAGCTTCAAGTCGACGTTCTTCACGCATACAACCCCTTTAAAACAATGCAAGATCTCAATCCATCTTAAACGGCCCTGTTTCAGTTCAAATCTTGGCAAATTCCTGTTTGAAATTCAAATTTTTGTTTGTTTATGAGTCGGTATGGATGCGTGTAGGTGAATGGAGGGTGCAGAGCTATGATTAAGCAGGTAATTCCAACCAATTTTCCGGATCTTGGCCTTCATCGAAAATTAGGGTTCTTGAAAAATAGTCCAAATATCCCACGTGCATGTTTAGAAAAAAGCGCACTAGTGTATAAAAGGAATTTTACCGCAATTTCTCCCGAATAAACGCGTGCCATTATGAAAGGGGAACCGCCCGCGTTCCCCCCATGCCCCATGGTGCCACGTGGAGGGTGTGGATTGGTGGATGAGCTGGCAGGGGGGGAGGTAGAAAATGCTAGGTGGGGTAGAATAGGAAAATTTTTTTTTAATTTTTTATAGAAAGGCACGAATCTCAAGGCAATAATCCAAAGGCCAAGATAAAGGATATTAGCATATTCTCCCATCTCAATTGGAATCTTTGTTAGGAATAATTTTTTGCATAGCTTAACCATAGGATGTGAAATATGGCAAAAAAAGATGACTAGGCAATTGTGATGGCATATGACATGGCAATGGTGATGACTAGGCAAATGACATGGCAATGTATCTTGACTCAATTTTTTGTCTAGCCAAAAAACTTTTTCAACTTATGGATGTGGATGACACGTGTATGGCATATATGATGATGAGGAGGATGATGTGCAAATGACATGGCACTCCCAAGTGGCAATATTACATAGAATCATAATCAACTTGAAAAATGGAAGCCCTTTAGCCAATTTTTAATTTTTGAACTTGGGGATGGAGGGAGTATGATGTAAGTGATGATGAGGAATGATGGAGATGTGAGGTGGCTTCCAAGGTTATACGTGGCACAATGCCACCTTTATGCATAACTTTTGCAAATTTCTTGACCATTTTTCTTTTTGGAAGCTTATCATGGAAATGAATGTATGAAGTTATGGAAGAGATGAGAGTGAAGCTTTTTTGGCTAGACAAAAAATGTTGTCAATTGGAAAACAAGGTTGATTGAGGATGTACCAACTTGGAAATCAAGGAAAGAAGGTGGTATGGGGTGAAATAATGGTATAGGAATTTGCCTCAATATGAACTTGATCTAGAGTTATTTTGCACATACCATGGAACTCTTGGGGGTCTTCAAAACCTTCTTATGTCTTCAAAGTAAATGTTTGTGTCCTTTGCTCTCTTGTTTGCTCAAATATGATGACTTGACTTTTTCTTGCTCCTTGTGACCATTTAATTTGATCTAATGAAATAGCTTCCATGAATGTCCTTCCTTAGTCTTCAAAAAAAAAAAAATTCTTCAATGATCTGAAACAAAATAATCCTTCAAGAGTGTAATCAGCTTAAAATCAGCATTGGCAGCTTGTCTTCTTCTTGTGTTGTACAATTTCCTCTTCTTCGCCACACAAAATGTGGCAAAGATCATGCTAAAAAGAAAGAGGAAGTCGGTTCACAGCTCCCATACTTCAACCTCACAGCCTTTCAAAGATGTTGAGAAGTTTGCCTTGATGGGAAGTTGAACTAGGCACTTCGAGGGAAATGAATGTGGCAAGGAGTGAAGTCATATGGAATAAATAGGCCAACAAGTGAGCGGATGGAAGTATGACAATGGGCTGGTGCACCCGCATGGAAATAAAAATGTTCAAAGATTTGCAAGCCCGCTTGGTGGGATGTTGATTTTGGCGTTGTTTGCTAAAGGGATAGGAATATGAAAAGAAGAGTATATGATAAGGCTTGATGCTAGGTAGGACCACAAATGTGCAGATGAATGATGGCCAACCCGGTGCACCCGCATGACAAATAAAGATGATTAGCATTTGCAAGCCCGCTTGGTGGGATGTTGATTTGGCGGTGCTTGCTAAAGGAATAGGAATATGAAAAGAAGAGTATATGATAAGGCTTGATGCTAGGTAGGACCACAAATGTGGATGAATAATGGCCACTGATGCACCCCGCATGACAAATAAAGATGATTAGCATTTGCAAGCCCGCTTGTGTGGGATGTTGATTTGGCGAGCTTGCTAGAAGGACATGATCATGAAGTGAAGGTAAGGAATAAGGCTCGAGATCGGGCGGGATCACTAATGCAATGATGAATGATGGTCGACCGGTGAACCCGCATGGAAAATATTCAACCTCTTGAAGACAACAACATCCCCGGATTTGCTAAACCCCGTTAAAAGCTACACATGACATTTTAAGCAAGAACAAAGTCAGAATAATACTTAATCAATCACAAAGAACATACGTAACAAAATGTTTTTGATGTTTTGATGTTTTTATCTTTTATAATTTTTCTCAAAGTTGAATTTATGTCTAAACACACTTAAATCCTAATTTAAGTTAAGGATGCATCTTCGTGATTATGCAAACAAACATAGGGCAACATGTTGTTGCCAATACCTCTTCAAATGTAGAATGTTGATAGGATTTGGCAGCTTATAGTTATCTTCCACGATCTTAACCAAGATGAATCTCGGCCCCGCTACACCTATAACTTCAAAAAGGACCCTCCCATAAATTCTCAAATTTTTTTGCAACCTTCTCCCTTGCTTTATTCCATTTCAAAACCAATTCCCCTTCCTTGAATATTCCTTTGAGCTTGTGAGATGCTTTAAAAAGCTGCAACATCCTTGGCCTTTTTAATCATAACAAAGATTTTTCGCTTCATATCTGTGCTCATCCAATTGCATCAGCCTTACACACCTTTCCCTCACAGCCTTCTTCCATTTCAGATTGATTCTATGAGCCAACCTTAATGAAGGTAACTCGAGCTCTATAGGAACCTGATTCCACACCATAAACCAAGCTAAATGGAGTGTGATTGGTAGAATTTTTCTTTGTAGTTCTATAAGCCCACAATGCATCATAAAGTTTTTCATGCCAATCTCTTTTTTGACAAACTAACAGCTTTTTGCAATATGGACTTAAGAACCTTGTTTGTTGATTCCGCTGGCCATTTCCCCGTGGATAGTAGGCTGAACTCTTTACATGCTTAACCTTAAGGATCTCTAGGAGTGTAGCAATAACTTGATTTACAAACTGAGTTCCTCTGTCAGATATAATTTTAAAAGGTATCCCAAACCTGCTGCAAATATTTTCATGCAGGAACCTAGCAGTTGTAAAAGCATTTGCTTCCCTAAGAGGTACAAACGCCCATTTAGTGAAGTAACTGTTGCAACCAAGATATATTGATGTTGAGCAGATGAAGGGGGATCTAAGGGTCCTATAAAATCCAAACCCCAAACTTGGAATGGTCCAGGTGATACAATGGCGTTAAGTGGTGCTGGCTGCAATATTCTTTTTCCAAAAATCTGGCACTTATGACAACTTTTAATTTTATTATAACAATCTTTAAACAAGGTTGGCCAAAAATACCCTGACCTCATGATCTTCTTTGCTGTAGTATCTACAGCATAATGGCCTCCACAAATGCCTTCATGGCATGCCTCTATGATTAATTCAGCCTCACCCTTGTCAACACACCTGAGCAGCACCCCTTCTTTATCCACCTTGCATAGCACACCTTCAATGAGCCTAAAAGTTTTACACTTTTCCTTGAACCTCCTCAGCTGGCTGCTATTCAGATCTTTTGGTATCTCAGCATGCTCCAAAAATTCTTAATGTCAACCTGCCAATCAATCATCTCACTGCCAAAAGCTACTATGTTAGTTGTATTTTCCTCATTCAAACCTTCTTGATCTTCATACTTAAACATCATATTAGGCAAATAAGCACTAGGATCTTCAAGAACTTTAATTACTTTAATGTCAATATCATAATTTTGTACCTTACAAGCCCATCTGCATAACTTTGCCTTTGGTAAATTTTTTGCAAACAATAGTGTCAATGGGTTTTGCTTCATGAAAACACGGTATGACTGTTAAGCAAAGTAAGTGTCCATGCTTTTCCAATAAGAACATTAGTGCAGCAAAAAGACTTTTTTCTAATCTTTGATATCTAAGTTCTGTGGTCGCACTGTGATTTTGCTTGAAAAGGCTATAATTCCATGTTCTCAGAAAGGTGGCTATACCTATGGCTCTCTTGGTCACACTTATATATGCAGTGAAAGTTTTTGTAAGATCAGGAGGTTTTAAAATAGTAGGATTGCAAAGGGTTTCTATAATTTCCTCAAAAGCTCTCTGGCAAACATCATCCCATTTTATAAAAATATACTTACTCTCTTCCTTGGAGTATTTACCAACCCTGGTCAACCTGGCTATAGGACAAATAATGTGTGATAAGTGAGGCACATATATCCTAAGAAAACTTGTCATCCCCATAAAACCTTTTAACCTTTTGAGGGTTTCGGTGGTGTCAACTTCTTCAAGGCTTCCAATTTCCCTCGGCAGCCCACCCGGATCCCTTTGAGTTGATATCTCATGTCCAAGAAGATCCCCTTTAGAACAGAAGAAAACACATTTCTTAGGATTTAGGCTCACTCCACTTCCCTGCATAATGAACATATTTTTGTTAGCAAACTGAAATGATCTCGATAAATGTGCCTAAACACAAATCATCCGTAAAACACCTCAAGTAATTGATGTGCATCTCCTTGAAAATAGTGTCCATAGCTCTCTGAAAAGTGGCAGGAGCATTCATTAGTCCAAAAGGCATTTTTTTCATTGCAAAATTACCCCAAGGTGTAATGAAAGCGCCTTTGGTTGATCCTCCTCCTTTATGCCGATTTGATTGAAACCCTGAAAAACCATCCAAGAATGAAAACATTTCCTTACTCAAGCATCGCATATAGCACTTCCTCTAAAAAGGTAGAGGATAACAGTCCTTAATTGTGGCTTTGTTGAGCTCCCTATAATCAATGCATATCCTAATTGTCTTATTCTTTTTTTCAACGTGTACTATACAAGATAACCATTTCGATTCATAATTTCTCGCTATTACCCCAGCATCCTTCATCCTATTCAATTCTTCCCTAATCAAGGTCATCAATGATCCATTTATCCTCCTCAGTTTTTGTATTCTTCGGGCTTAACTCCTTCCTTTGTTTTTATCTCAAATTCACAAATCTTCTTGTCAACCCTTTCAGCTCATCATAATCCCAAGCAAATACATCACTCCATTCTTCAAAAAATCTCTTACCCTACTCTCATCCCTCTTCTGAAATAAATCCCCTACATAAAGAGTCCTTTCCCGATTATTCTTTTTTTATCTTCAGCTCCCGGCCTGCTTTTTCCTCACTAGCATTAATCACTAATATGGGATACAACTGCTGTAATTCTTTCCTCTCCAATTCTTCCTCATTGATGGCACCTTCAGCTAGATGCTCTAATAGAACACTTCTGCAAAGTGCATCAGCCTCTGAATTAAACTCCCTTGGTATATGATGTATCTCCCATCTTTTGAAATCCAATAATTCTCCCAAAACTTCATCCCTTAAGAAAATCATATCCGGATTCTTTGACTGATATTCTCCCAATACCTGTTTGCAAACAAGCTGAGAATCTCCAAATATAACCAGCTCATTAATTCCCAAATGTTTGGCTTCTTGTAAGCCTGCTAATAGAGCTCAGATTACGCCACATTTGATGTTATCCCCCGAGTAAATTCTGCCAACTTTAGCCAAAAGCTTGTTAGAGTTATCTCTGATAATTGCAGAAGAAGCAGCAACATTCAATTTTTTTGATATACCTCCATCAAACCACATGTATGCATGTTCACCAGATTTTTTTAGCTTACCCTCTTCTATTGAACATGTTGCAATTGTAGGAACAGAAATCTCATATTCTCCACAAGGATTTTGGGATAGCATGTCTATCTCTAAGAAATTTAAGGCCTCGGTTCTCCAACCCTGTTGTAGAGAGTCACTTTCTTTTTCCCATCTGAAATAATACATTCTCCCTTGGACCACACTGGCCTTGCATCCACAGTAGACAACCATTTCCTGCCCAAAAGTAGATCATAAATATCAGTATTCTCATCAACCCCTTCAAAAGCTACCACCACAAAACTAGCAGCCACAATAATACCCTCAATGTCAACTAAAACACTACTAATTATCCCTATAGGATGAATTTTTGTGTTAGAGAATGATTTCAAAACCATAGGTGCTCGTCTATCACATTCCAAACCACAAGATTTCATTATGTGATGTGGCATCACATTCAAAGGGGAACCACCATCTAATAATATTTTGGTTAGAACCTTTTTACCAATGTTTGCAACACAAGTTAAAAGGCCCTGGATCAGCATCATCCTCGGGATAATACAAGCTCACCAACATGATTAGTAAACATATCCTCTTTTTCCTCATTTAAACTCAACAACTTTTTTTTCAGAAGAGGGAGCAATCCTTAGCAAGGTTAGTAAGTCTATGCTTATCTTAGAATTTTTTAGCAAAATCTCCAAATCTTCTCCTTCTTTATCTTTTCTTGCAAATTTTTGGGCTGGAGGAGGTGGTACTACCTGAATAATTTCATCTTTCCTCTCCTTATCTTGATGAACAACTTTTTGAGCAAGGGGATGAGATAATACCTGATTGCCTTCAAAATCTTTACCTCTTCTTGCATTCCCTTCTTTGGTTACAAATTTCGCTTCTTTGCCTTTGATTCCAAAGATTCCTCGAGTGTGTACAACCAAAATCTCTTCTTGATCCTCCATTTCCTGCACAAATCTGATAGATGCACTTGTTTCATTTGCTTTGGCTAACTCTTGTCTAGCAAAATACTCTTTGACACTACACTTATCTTCAAGATGACCTATGCCCTTACAAAAAGTACAAACAGGACACTCTTTACCATAATGCCCTCTCCTACCACACTTAAGGCAAGGCCTATAATAACAAACTTCAGAAGAATGACTATCCCTTAGACAATGAATGCATGGGGGAAAGACCCTTTTCTCAGGTTTGGATGCCTTCAACTCTTGAAGTTGTTTAGTCACTTCAGCCAATGCCTCAGCCATCTTGAGCAACTCAGATTTTGAATCTGCAGTAGGGATAATTGCCTCCTCAGCCTTGGTAGTTCTCTTCTCCTCAGACGGCATAGATTGGCACCGATGTTGTGTATTCTCGTTCAAATTTGGTGAAAAAGGATCATTAGTAAATCGCATCATAGGTTCGGGTTGAGCAGAAATAAACATCTGCTAATTCAGAAGCTTTAGTAAAGGCCTTATGTATGGTGTCAAATCCTTCAGAATCCTGTATCCTGGTCATCTTCTTGTGCACCCTAGGTCTGTCACTTAATCCATTTATAAAAGCTGCTACTAAATCCAAAGTATGATGGAGGACATGCTCAGTTTGGCATTTTAACAAATATGCATTAAACCTTTTCAGTATATTGATGAATAGTCTCACCATGCTTGATGTGGAATGAGTGTAGCTCCGGAGCTAATTCTCTTGGCTTAACCAATTTCCCAAATCTGGTTAGAAACTTAGGCACAATATCTTCCCATGTTCTAGTACCTAAAAGTCCACATAATCCAACCATGCTCTTACCTCCTCATTCTTGAAACATTTCTTGAATTTCGAGAGCTTGCAGCCTTTCTTGTGTCCATAATCCCGGTAATATTCCTCAAAAACCTTCAAAAATAATTAGCATTTATGCTGGGATCAAAAGTTGGTGCGGTGAACGGCACACTAAGCTCATAAGATTGATGGAGACAAGTGTTCCCCAATACATTGATTCCTTGGGGCACAGTGAGAACTCTCGGGGTTTTCTTGTGCCTCCGTCTGCTCAAGATGATCATTTCCCCTTCTTGGTGCCATTAATTCTTCTTCAAAGTATAGTAATCTCGGTAGAACCTCCAAAATGTTGAAGGCTTTTTTTGGCAAAACCTCCAACCTAATGGTTTAGAACCTCCAGGTTGCTTAAGGCAACCACTCTGAATCACCAAAACCGGAAAAGTCACCGAAATTTCAAGATCGATCGCTTTCCACGAAGCAAAAAAAAAATGGTCTGACCATAAACTTGTGCCATTTAAAATCAAATCAAGCAAATCAATTGATTTTTTGATAGAGATCTTCTTAACAGATGTGGGAATCGGTGTTCAAAAGTCTAGATAGATTTGAGATAAGCAAGGTTCTCAAAATCACACTTATTTGGGTCAAAAATTGGTCAATATGAAATAGCAAAGAAGCTATTTTTGCAGATTGAAGATGGAACAAGTTTTTTAGTTTTGGAAATTTGAGATATCTCGACTGGTGTCTAGATTGAAGGCAACTTAAAAATTGCAGGGAAATTAACAACCTAAAGGGTAGAATTTGATTAAAATCTCCTATCACCGACTGTGCAAGAACAGAGAGCAACTTTACCTAATATGAAATCTAATTGGCTTTTTGTGTTTTTCAAGTGTATCGGGTTCGGAAATACCCTCTAGTTATAGTGCATAAAAATTTCAAACTAAATTATTTTTAGTTTTTACGAAAATCAAGGATTAAACTCAAGAACAATCACCACACAATTTTTTTCTAAGGTCAGATTTTCATTCAAGAAGCTATTCAAAAGATCAACATCAATTTCCCCGAGTCTAATGGTCGGGAAAAACAATCAAACAGATCAAATTGTCAATAATCTCAAAAGTGGTCGATAATCTCAATAGCCCGTCAATTCTTCCCGATTTGGAGGCTAGAGGAGCAAATGCTTGACTAGGAATCAGTCAATCCGCCTCGGAAAAGCTTCAAGTCGGCGTTCTTCGCATACAACCCCGAGAAAACAATGCAAGATCTCAATCCATCTTAAACGGCCCCTGTTTGAGTTCAAATCTTGGCAAATTCCTGTTTGAAATTCAAATTTTTGTTTGTTTATGAGTCGGTATGGATGCGTGTAGGTGAATGGAGGGTGCAGAGCTATGATTAAGCAGGTAATTCCAACCAATTTTCCGGATCTTGGCCTTCATCGAAAATTAGGGTTCTTGAAAAATAGTCCAAATATCCCACAGGCATGTTTAGAAAAAGCGGACTAGTGTATAAAAGGAATTTTACCATAATTTCTTCGAATAAAGCGTGCCATTATGAAGGGGGAACCGTGCGGCCCCCATGCCCCATGGTGCCAATGGAGGGTGTGGATTGGTGGATGAGTGGCGTGGGGGAGGTAGAAAATGCTAGGTGGGGTAGAATAGGAAAATTTTTTTAATTTTTATAGAAAGGCCGCGAATCTCAAGGCAATAATCCAAAGGCCAAGATAAAGGATATTAGCATATTCTCCCATCTCAATTGGAATCTTTTGCTAGGAATAATTTTTTGCATAGCTTAACCATAGGATGTGAAATATGGCAAAAAAGATGACTAGGCAATTGTGATGGCATATGACATGGCAATGGTGATGACTAGGCAAATGACATGGCAATGTATCTTGACTCAATTTTTGTCTAGCCAAAAACTTTTTCAACTTATGGATGTGGATGACACGTGTATGGCATATATGATGATGAGGAGGATGATGTGCAAATGACATGGCACTCCCAAGTGGCAATATTACATAGAATCATAATCAACTTGAAAAATGGAAGCCTTTTAGCCAATTTTTAATTTTTGAACTTGGGGATGGAGGGAGTATGATGTAAGTGATGATGAGGAATGATGGAGATGTGAGGTGGCTTCCAAGGTTATACGTGGCACAATGCCACCTTTATGCATAACTTTTGCAAATTTCTTGACCATTTTTCTTTTTTGGAAGCTTATCATGGAAATGAATGTATGAAGTTATGGAAGAGATGAGAGTGAAGCTTTTTTGGCTAGACAAAAAATGTTGTCAATTGGAAAACAAGGTTGATTGAGGATGTACCAACTTGGAAATCAAGGAAAGAAGGTGGTATGGGGTGAAATAATGGTATAGGAATTTGCCTCAATATGAACTTGATCTAGAGTTATTTTGCACATACCATGGAACTCTTGGGGGTCTTCAAAACCTTCTTATGTCTTCAAAGTAAATGTTTGTGTCCTTTGCTCTCTTGTTTGCTCAAATATGATGACTTGACTTTTTCTTGCTCCTTGTGACCATTTAATTTGATCTAATGAAATAGCTTCCATGAATGTCCTTCCTTAGTCTTCATCAAAAAAATTCTTCAATGATCTGAAACAAAATAATCCTTCAAGAGTGTAATCAGCTTAAAATCAGCATTGGCAGCTTGTCTTCTTCTTGTGTTGTACAATTTCCTCTTGCTGCCACAAAATGTGGCAGCACTTGCCATCTATCCTTAGAACCTGTGCAGTCCAAAGGAGTTGGAATCATTCAAAAATACCAAGTATAGCTCAAATTCAAAAAAATTGCTCTCGGGTTTGGACAGTTTTGACTGTATTTTGCCAAATCTAGCCACAAAAAATACTTTTACATATCCAAATGAAGATTTGATTGATTGCCCCTCTTCCCTAGCATCATTGCAACCTATCTACTTGGGAATTTCTCAAAAAGATGATTGGCAACTCAAATCTCAATTTGATCCTTTGTTTTCTACATTTGACCTCTATTGACCAAAATTTGACCCCACTTTGAGCTCGAATAACTCCGCAGATTAAGTCTCCGACTTGGTCACGAGGTTTTCTTGTTGGTTAACTACCACTTTTTTGACCAAGTCTATTGCATCTGACTTAAAAAATCGATCTGCATCTCGACACCACATTTGTTTTGGCAAAGGTACTATTTTTTGGAAATGGGAAAGGTATAGAACTCGAACTTTTTTAACTTGTTTTTGGGATTTCCTTGCATAGACTGATCACCTCAAGTGATCACGGAGGTTCTAACCCCAATTTGAGTGAAAACTTGAATTGGTTACTTGTGGTTGACCTTTAAGCCAGGTTTAGGGTCAACAATATTTCTGATGGGTGAGAATTCCTATTGCAATGAATACATTCAGGGTAAGTTTTACCTGCTCTTGCAGCCGTGAGTTCAACCAATTGTTTAGTTATTTCTGCTAAGGCTTCAGTGACCTTGGATAGGTCTGACTTGACCTCTGCAACTTGAGAATTGGCTTCCTCCTCTTTAGATTTCCTTTTCTCTTTTTGTATGGCATAGACTGGAATAGAAGGGTGATGATCATAATGTGCATCAGTAACATCAGGGTAAAACGGGTCGTGATTATGATGAGGAGCATGGTGCTTGTCAGGCAAAGTAGAAAGCATCTGGGTTAGATCAGTGGTTTTGGCAAAGACTTTGTATATGGAATCAAACCCTTCAGCAGCTTGGATTTTGAGCAATTTTCTTTGGATATCTGGTCTTCTTTGCAGACCATTAATAAAAGCATTAACTAAAAACAGAGTTGGAATGGTGATTTGTGCTTTTTGACACCTGCTCATGAATGTACTAAACCTTTCCTTGTACTGGTTCACACTTTCTCCTGCATGTATAGCAAAACCTTGCAATTCATTAACCAAGTCTTGTGGAGCAGCTAACTTACCAAATCTATCCAGAAACTTCTTGACAAGTTCATCCCATGAGGTGGTACCCATCAACTTTTCATAAGTTAACCAAGCACCAGCTTCACTCTCATCTTTGAAACATTTTTCAAATTCTGAAAGCTTGCATCCTTTCTTGAAACCATAATCCCTGTAATAGTCTTCAAATATTCTCAAAAAGTGGTTAGCACTCATACTGGAATCAAAGGTAGGCAAAGGAACAGGGACATTCAACTCAAACTGGTATGGCATGTTCTGAAGTAAGCTAGCTGAGAAGCTTGAAGGCAATGACCTCTCTCTGCAATGATCTGATACATCAACATCTTCCAATGGTTCTGATTCTGCTGGAAATTTTTGCTTTGGAGCCATGAGTTCTGAGATCCAAGAAGATCTCGGTAGAACCTCCAAAATGTTGACCCTAAACCTGGCTTAAAGGTCAACCTCAAGGTACCAATTCAAGTTTTCACTCAAATTGGGGTTAGAACCTCCAGATCACTTGAGGTGATCAGTCTATGCAAGGAAATTCCAAAAACAAGTTCAAAAAGTTTGAGTTCTATACCTTTCCCATTTCCAAAAAATAGTACCTTTGCCAAAACAATTGTGGTGTCGAGATACAGATCGATTTCTTAAGTCAGATGCAGTAGACTGTTAGAAATCAGTGGTCATGTGAATCTTTCTACTTGCAGTTAAACACAGAGATTGCAGCCAAAGCCTGAGTATAAGAACATATTAAGCTAATGTGGTTAAGATGGTTTGAAGAAACTAGGAGCACGAAATAATATTGCAAGGGAGTTTGATATTTTTACAAGTGATTTAATGGTTCAATGGTTTTGGGCCAATTTCACGGTTAATGTCTGTGGGATAATTCGAAGGTGCTGGATTTAATGCATAATGCCTGTGGGATATCTCAAGACCACCGAGATCCAAAGATAGAACTTCTATCTAAGCTAAACCGACGGAGCACAATATATATTCGGATGCATTGATGTTGAAGAACCCCCGGGGCTGTAGATCGAATGCACCGAAGAAGTTTTAAGTCATTAGAGTTCATTGTTGATTCATAGCTACAGTAGATTGAAGTATTAATGACTATGATTTTAAGCTGAAGGTTGAATTACCATTTAGTGCAAGGGATTAGGGACCATATTGTGGCTCTCTTGCATCCTTGAATTTCTTGTGGAAGTTCATGCTTAATTCAACTAAGTGCTTTAAGTGCTTTATGTGCAAAGTTAAGTGAAGTTTGCTTTTAAGTTCTAAACATCTAGTTGACTCATAATTCCATCATTGGTATCAGAGCCAAGTTGGCTTAAGTCATAATGTCAACTAGATTTGCAGCAAATTTGTTGAATCAAATTGAAGTATTTAAGGGGACACTTTGGATTCCAAGTCTAGAAGGAGTCTATTCTATTAAGTGCATTGCTAGAGTTTGAACACTTGTGGCACCTTGTAGGTGGTGGTCGGGCCTTTGTTTGACAAGTTGCGGAAGTGCAAGTCCAGGAGCCAGCTCTAGCAATCCAGGGGAGGTGGAGACTCACAAAGTTCAGGAGCAGCTTCAGCTCCCAGGGTTCCAGCAACATATGACAATAAAATTATGGAAGCTCAAAGAGATAATTCTAAGCAAGGTAGGAACCTTTGAAGCTGAGGTTAAGGAATGAAGCCACATGAGATGTGGCAGTATCTTGTAAGTCAGTATGAGGTAAAAAGCTCATCTCAAATAGATTTGTTGGAAAAACAACTAAGGAAACTTAAATTGTTTGAAAAAGATGAGCTAACAGATTTTTTGGAGAAGTTTGATTCAATTGTGGCAGATCTTGAAGGAGTTGGGAATGTTCTAAGTGAGCAATATCAAATCTTGGCATTATCTCGAAACATTTCTCACAATACTCAGCTTGCAACACTAGTAAGGAATATTGCCACATCAAAAGAGCATGCTTTGAGGATAATTAGAACAGAATTTGAGCAGTCAAAAGGCCTGCAAGATGATGATCAAACTCCAGAAGTGTTGTTTGCAAGAAAGCAGAAAAAAGGAGGAGGAACCAGTAGAATTGGATCCTGCTATTCTTGTAATCAATATGGGCATCTGAAAAATGAATGTCCAAATGTAAGTGAAGGTAAACAATTCAAATGCTTTAACTGTGATGGTAAAGGCCATATTTCAGCAAATTGTCCAAGCCCAAAGGGTATTGGAGGAAGAGGAAGAGGTCGAGGGAGAACACAAGTGGACTTTTACAAGATCTAGTTGACATTACTTTCAAAAATTATCTTATGACTTGTGATGATTATTTTTCTATATCTGAAGCTATGAAGCATTCTTACCTATTGTTATCATGATATATTTACCTCCATATCAATTCAAATTATTTGCCAAGTTGTCAAATTATTTCTGATATTTTTCTTAACAATTCTTGCTACAAAATATTCTCTGAGAAAATCTTTGAGTGTCTTCCGGCACTTTTTGGCCCCTTGCCATCTATTCTTAGAGTCTGTGTAAGCCAAAGGAGTTGGAATCATTCAAAAATATTACATTTAGCTCAAGTTATAAAAAATTGCTCTGTTTTGATCAGTTTTGTTGTATTTTGCCAAATCCAACCACAAAAATACTTATCCAAATGGAAATCTGACTACTTGCCTCTCTTCCTTATCACCATTGCAACATATTTGCTTTGGAAATTCTCAAAAACACGCTTGGTAACTCTCAAATCTCATTTCACGATCAACTTTGTTTTTCATATTTGACTTCTATTGACCAAATTTTGACCTCACTTTGAGATCAAATAACTCTTAAGTTTAGTCTCGACTTGGTGGGGGGGCTTTACCATTGGATACCTGCAACTTTTTGACCAAATCTATAGTGTTTGACTCGAGAAATCAAACTATATCTCATCATCACATCTGTTTTAGTGAAGGTACCAGTTTTTGGAAATGGGAAAGGTATAGAATTCCATACTTTTGAACTTCTCTTTAAATTTATTCTTGCATAGACTGATCACCTTAAGTGATCTGGAGGTTGTAACCCCAATTTGAGTGAAAACTTCGGGTTGGTTCCTTGTGGTTGACCTTTAAGCCGGGTTTAGGGTCAACAAGAGATGTTCCTTATGCAAAGGATTAGATGTAAACTCCACATGCAAAGGGAATGATCTGATTAGGCATTTTATCTCCCACGGTGTATCGCGATACCATATCAAACCACATGCTAAGAAATAATCCACTATGCTTGATCCCCGTATGGCTGAAGCAAGTGGAATTTCAGTAGGGAAACTTATGGATGCCATTTGCTTCTTCAATCCGCAAATGGTGCACATTTCTAGCAAAAATTCTCCCATTGCATTTGAGAGTTTGTCTTGAACTCTGTTAAATAACTCTTCTTGCTCATCCAGGCATGTATCCAGAGGATCTACAAATGTTCGAGACTGATGGCAGCCCGTTCTGGCATTAAAATCACAAACAAAGAATATTTTTCCCTGCTCACTAAATTCCAATGCATCTGCACACAGGTTTCCCAGAGGATCCTCCATATCAAAATTCCTATTTTTGTATAAAGTAGCATTGAGTGGAGCAAAATAGCATGCATCAATGAAAAGATTTACATTTGAAGTCTTTATTTTCAACCACAGATACTGTTTATTTACATCTTCTTTCACTATCTGGAGAGCAGGCTCCATGTATTTGTTTCCATAGACAGCTATTCCTCCATAACCTCGCCCAGGTCCTTCCTTCTTTTCATTCCATAAATGACCAATTACTACATGTCCCGATATGTTTGGCAAAGAGCGAGATTGATGTTCCCATGTCTCAACAAAGATCAATATATCTTGCTGTTTCCGTGTTTCAGTTGTTGCATCCACCTTAACTTGATTCAATCCATGAGCATTCCACATACTCATTCTCAAGGCCCTGAATCCCTAGTTCTTTTTCTCTTCTCGTGATCCTTTGCTTTTCCACTTTGATCTAGGTATGCCACAAAACCGGCATCTCTTGCTTCTTTCACCCCTTGCCCATTCTTTTTTCCAGTTTCCAAGCGTGTTGGTGTGAGATCTGAGTTAAGCCATATCCTTTCTCCTTTTAATGCAACTCGATTTTGCATGATCCATCTCGGCTTCTTTTGAGCTTAAACCCGACAAGAATTATAGTATGGAAACCAGGTTTCCCCAATCTCCTTCCTGATACAAAATGGGGCTCATGAAGATGCATCAATTTTGAGAAAAAATACCTCTCGGATATTTTCATTTTCTTCTTGGATAGTCTGAGATTTTCGGGTTTCTAGCTCGAAACTCAAGATTGCTCTCTGCTGTGATATGTTCATGGTGGAGTGACATTTGCTCCTTAGTTGTTTCAGCAATTAAGGTTGCAAGATTGGTTTTCAAAGTCTAGATCTGCCAGTATAATCAATTTTAGGGTGCTTATTGGAATCCTTGGGTATTGATTTCTGCGCATCAGTTCATCCAAGGATTTTTTGGATGATGAAACCTCACCCCTAAGATTGTGAATTTCAGATTTCAATTCTGAACAAGGGCCACCAGATCAGAGCCCCCCTCATATTCGATCCCCTCACCTTCGGATGAGGGTTTCTTCTTCGGAGGCATACAAAGATGCCCTAATGTCCAAGTGAAGCGGGGGATCTGTCTGAATATGCACCTTTATGCGAAACAAGGTTTTGATTGCAGGTCTTGAGGAGGCCAAAGCTATGGATATTGCTAACATTCACATCTATGTTGACTCACATCTTGGTCCTCGTGTTCAAATAGAGCATAAAGTAGATAGGCACTTTGGGATTTTCCACTAAATTCACAACTTTGACATTCATATTATAGGCTTGAACTTTACAAGTCCATCTACACCACTTTGCTTTAGGTTGTTTCTTTGCAAAAGGAGAGACAGAGGATTTTTGCCTCATATAAACTTGAGTTTGGCTGTTTTGTAGCAAATGTCTATCAAAAACATCGGAGGAGCTACACTTTTTTCCAACGGGATATTTTATCAGACCACATCTTGCTGGCAAAAGCAATAACATGGTCTTCTTGCAGTAACGCAACACCAATTGTCTTTTTGGTAACACCGATATAGGCTTTGAAAGGCTTTTCTAGATCACGGGGCTTCAAAGAAGATAGAATGGCGATGGCATTGATGATTTTATCAAAGGATTCCTAACACTCTTCATTCCAATCAACCAGAATATGCTTGCTTTCCTCTTGGAACATTTCCCAACCTTTGTGAGGTTAGAAATTGGATTCATAGTGTGTGAGAAGTGAGGGACATACATTCTCGTAAAACTGGTCATTCCATGTTTTACCTGTTTGAGTGTTTTTGGAGGTGCTAGCTTCTTGAGCCTCAATCTTAGCTTCAGCCACTTGAATGCCTTTTGTTGACACAATATGTCCAAGCAATTATCCTTTTGAACACAAAAAAACACATTTCTTTGGGTTTAAGCTGACCCCCTTTAAGCTGACCCCCTTTTCTTTGGGTTTTGAAGTTCCTTAACTCTCCCATAGCTTGATCTCTAAGTAAGATCACTTTTAACCTGATATTCTCCCAATATTTGCCTACAAACAAGTTGAGAGTCTCCAAAGATAACAACTTCAATAATATTCAAATTCTTAGCCTCTTGGAGACCTGCTATGAGAGCCTTATATTCTGCCATATTTGAGGGTTATATTAGGAAAAAATTCTGCCTACTTTTGCAAGCAATCTATTGGAGGAATCTTTGAGAAGAGCAGCAGATGAGGCAACACTCAATCTTTTTAGAAACACCACCATCAAGCCATAAGTAAGCAAAATTTTTCTTGTTTTGGCAATGCCAACTGAATGGGGAGCTCCAAGTTGGGTATTCGATCACTTGTATTTAATTCAAATTCCCCACATGGGTTTGACAACATCATTTCTTCTTCTTCTATGAAATTTAAGGCCTCAAATTCACCCACTTTGTTGTATAATGTTACCTTTTTTCTTACCATTGGAAATAGTGCATTTCCCTTTTTGACCAAACAGGTCCGCATCAACTGTAGAAAGCCATTTCCTTCCCAAAAGCAAATCATAAATGTCTGATTTCTCTTCAATCCCTTCAAAAGCCACCACAACAAAGTTAGCTGTAACAATTATACCTTCAACATCAATTTGGTACATTGTTGACTATTCCTACTGGGCTAATCTTTGTGTTTGAGAAAGATTTTAAGACCATTGGAGCCTTCTTATCTATCTCAAGGCCACACAATCTCATGACATGATGAGGCGTAACATTCAGAGGTGATCCTCCATCCAATAGGACCTTGGTCAAGATTTTCTTGCCCGTTCTGGCAACACAAGTGAAAGCCCCTGGTTCATAATCCTCCTGAGTAAGCATGTGCTCCTCAATATGATTAGTTAGAGGAAACTCATCTTTTTTGGTCAAATTGAGCACCTTTTCCTGTAGGATGGAGCTATTTTGAGCAAAGTTGGCGAATCAACAATGATTTTTAGAATTTTAAGCGGATGCTCAAAATTCTCACTATCTTTATCTTTTTTTAAATATTTCTGGACAGGGGGAGGAGGTACAACCATATTTTGATCAACTTCCTTGTGTTTTATAGCATTGACTTCCTCATTAGCTCGTGCTGGCTCCTTTTCCTTTGCATTGTTCATTCCTCTAATATGCACATCCATAATCTCCTCCCATTCTTCAATTTCCTGCACAAATCTGATGGAAGCATTTTGCTTATCATGCTTAGATTTTTCCTGCCTAGCAAAATATTATTTTACATTACACCTATCTTCATAATGTCCCACAGCTTTGCAAAAGGCACGCACAGGGCATTCCTTACCAAAATGCCCCCTTTTACCACATTTTGTACAAGGCCTATACCAGCAGTAATCAGATGAATGAGAATTTCTTGAACAGTGAGCACAAGGTGGATAAATCTTTTTCTCAAATTTGAAATTCTTCATCTCTTGAGTTGCTTGGTCATCTCGACTAAGGGCTCTAATACTTTGGTAATCTCAGCTCTCACATCTGCTACAAGACCCTCAGCATCCTCCATCTTTGTTTTTTTTCTTTTCCTTTTGAATAGCATAAACTGGTATAGGTCCTGGTCCCATGTATTCCTGTTCATATTCTGGAAAGAATGGATCATGAGGTGAGTGCATATCATCTGGCAAGTAAGAAATCATATCTACAATTTCAGTAGCTTTAGTGAAAGCCTTATGTATTGTATCAAAGCCTTCTTGTATTTGGATCTTGAGCATCTTCCTGAATAGCATAAACTGGTATAGGTCCTGGTCCCATGTATTCCTGTTCATATTCTGGAAAAAAAGGATCATGAGGTGAGTGCATATCATCTGGCAAGTAAGAAATCATATCTGCAATTTCAGTAGCTTTAGTGAAAGCCTTATGTATTGTATCAACGCCTTCTTGTATTTGGATCTTGAGTATCTTCCTGTGTATCCTTGGTCTATCGCTTAAAACTCGATAAAAGATGCCTGTTGACCCTAAACTGGCTTAAAGGTCAACCACAAGGAACCAATTCAAGTTTTCACTCAAATTGGGGTTGAACCTCCAGATCACTTGAGGTGATGGGTCTATGCAAGGAAATCCAAAAAAACAAGTTCAAAAGTTCGAAGTTCTATACCTTTCCCATTTCAAAAAATAGTACCTTTGCCAAAACAAATGTGGCGTCGAGATGCGATCGATTTTTTAAAGTCGGATGCAATAGACTTGGTCAAAAGTGGTAGTTAACCAACAGTAAAACCTCCGACCAAGTCGAGGAGACTTAACTGTGAGTTATTCGAGCTCAAAGTGGGGTCAAATTTTGGTCAATAGAGGTCAAATGTAGAAAACAAAGGATGAGAAATTGAGATTTGGAGTTGCCGATCATCTTTTGAGAAATTCCCAAGTAGATAGGTTGCAATGATGCTAGGGAAGAGGGCAATCAATCAAATCTTTATTTGGATATGTAAAAGTATTTTTTGTGGCTAGATTTGGCAAAAAATACCAAAACTGCCCAAACCCGAGAGCAATTTTTTTTGAATTTGAGCTATACTTGGTATTTTTGAATGATTCCAACTCCTTTGGACTGCCACGAGGGTTCTAAGGATAAATGGCAAGTGGTCCAAATGAATAGAAAAAAAAACACACTAGAATTTTCTGTAGACTATTTTGTAGCAAGAATTGTAGAATAATATATCGGAGATGGATTTGACAACTTGGCAATCGATTTGAATTGATATGGAAGTAAATATATCATGATAACAGAATATAAGGATGCTTCATAGCTTTAAATCACAGGAGAATAATCTTCTCAAGTCAATAAATAATTTTTGAAGGTAATGTCAATCAGATCTTGTGGATCCAATTGAGGAGAGCTCAAGAACTTCAAGGATCGCCCAAGATCTTGCTCAAGAATGATCAATGTAGGATCTGAATATACGGGCCTTCAAATTTTTCTCTGTCTTCGTTTCCCATGTATATAGATTTAGATTTTAACGGTTCGCATCTTAGAGCTTAAATTTAGGCTTGATTGGATGCTTAGGGCGGGAATACTGTAGTAGGTAGTTTTCGAGTCCAAGGCTTCCATTCCAAGTGATTCGAGCAGTTTTTCCAATTTTAGGGTTCTTCAACTGTATTTTTTTCCAGAATTCTGCGCCGATACGGTGGTCAGTATTTTTGGGAGTATAAACCAGGAATATCTTTGTATTTAGCCATTTAGAAATGTTAGGCCATGGTTTCAAAGGGGTGCCTTATAAAATAATTAGATAGATAGATCAATTGAGGAGATGGCAACCCTAATTTTTGAGGAATATGCTAGGCTTAGATACCATGTATTGGGATATTCCATAGGTAGCAAGAATATTTAAGGCACAATGGTGGACAAAGCAAAGTGGTCATAAAATTCCAGGCTAGAAATGGGCTAGGGGGTATTTATGAAGGTGTGATAAGAGTGGGAAAAGGGATATGAAATAAGGAGGCAAAAAGAATTAAGCAATCAAGGTGTGATTTGGCAAAAAAATGAACAAGGGAAAATATAAGCATAAGGGGAATATGACTAGGGAAATGGGTGTAATAATATGGATAAAAATGACTAGGAGGTGGAATCTAATGCCATGGGATCTTCCAAACTTTTAACTTCCAATCTTCAAAAATTGTCTTCCAAACTTCATAACCCGGAATCTTCTAGAGCATATTCTTGACTAAAGCACTTTGACCTTAAATAAAAAGTACCTCATGTGAGTTTTGAACCTGGAGCACTTGTTGTCTTGTAAAATGAACATCCTTTGACCTTCATATCAATGTTGACTACCAAGTCCTCTTTTGACTTAGCCTTCCTAACTTCAACAAATAAACCATTCAATTAGTATGTTGCCCTTTGGGGGCAACATCTCGCCAAAACAAGAAAATGGCTGGTCCCCTCAGCCACAAGGGTCTTCATCTTGGTACCAAGGTATCTAAGTGAGAATTATGGTAAAAAGAGAATGTAAAGTGCAAGTGCTGATGGAATGGGGGTGAATATGGTGGTGTAAAAAAGTGAGTGAGTGAGAAGGAGGTGAGAATGAATGTAAACATGGTAAAGTAGTGATGGGAATGGAATGTATGAGTGAGTGAGAAGTGCTGATGGAGTGCTGATGAGTGCAAAGTCTTTGAGAAGATGAGTGCAAATCTTTGATGGAATGGGGGTGGAATATGGTGGTGTGAGGAAGTGAGTGAGTGAGAAGGAGGTGAGAATGAATGTAAACATGGTAAAAGTAGTGATGGAATGGAATGTATGAGGTGATATGGATATGTAAATGTTTGAATCTCATAAAACAAGAAAATGTGTGGCTTCTTGATCCTTAAAATGCAACTCTGCTATGATGGTAAAGCTGAATTGCAGAGTGCCTCTTTTGGGAATGAGAACAAGAGTAAGGAGTTTAAATGGATAGCAGGACCACTTATGGCAGATGAATAAAGATGGAGAAAGGGTGCACCTGTCATGGAAACATACAAACAAGTTAAACTTGATTCTTGCACTCTGCTATGATGGTGAAGCTGAATTTGCAGAGAGCACATTTGGGGAGATAAAAATAAAAGAGCATGGCTGAATGGAGGGCAAGACCACCTTGAGACAGATGAATAAAGATGGATAAAGGGTGTTCGCGCAAATGACACTTGGCGCTTGTTGCCCTGCTATGGCAACATGGCAAAGTGCCATCAAATCTCATTTATGTTGCAGGAAAAAAGAAGATACTATGTTGAAGAACCAAGTGAAGACATTGAATTGGAATCAAGATCACACATTGAGAGGACCTAAGCATCTAGAAGTTTGGAAGACCTATGAAGTTTGCAAGCTATTAAAGTGGTATCTTTTCTCCTTCATATTGTCATTTCTATTCTCCTACCTCACCTCCACATTTCCAACATTCCATTACCCCATACTATCATACATCTCACACATAGCCTTTTGTTCCATAGTTGACCTACCATTACCTAAGGCACATTTTCAAAGTTGTTACACCAAAAGGATTGCCTAAGCATCAAGTTCTACATCATCTTTTTTCATCATATCATTCTATTATCACACACTCCACACCATGTGGCTATAAAAAAAAAAAAAAAAAGGGGAAGCATTTGAAAAAGCTAAACACGAGTTTGCCTAGTCACCACCTCCGTGCGACATGGCATGATGACTAGATACATATGTCATCACTTACAAAGCCACATTGGTCCACTCACCATTTGCCACTTCCATATATCATTCACCAAGTTGCCACCTAAGCAACAAGTGTCCACATCACCACATCACTCCATACCATTACATCACTCAACATCATTCCACATCATCACATCACCTTGCATCATCAAATGATGACTAGGCAAATGTTGACCAAACCCAAAAAGTTGGTCAACCATAAGATTGAAATGATTAATAAATGTGCCTATTAGCCTTGTTCTCCCTCCTTGCCACCTCACCAAATCCCATGTCTAATGCCTACTTACCCCATTCATTTTTTCCTACAAAAATCAAAAGTATTGCATTTGAGAGTTTGATGATACCACCGATAGCCCTCATGGAATCATGCCACGGGCACAAAAAAAAATTTTGAAAAAGTGCGTATTGACCTTCTAAATGGTTTTTTTTGGGAAACGTGCTTCATTTGAAAAAAATGGCAAAACCTACCTACATCTACCCCCATCTATCTACCCTCTCATCCCTTCGCCAAGTGGCGTCCCCGGCATGCCAAGTCGAAAACACGAGCCGAAGCTTGGCGTGGGAGAAACCACGTAATCAAGAGAGAGAGGAAAATAGCTCTCTATTTATACCTTAGCCTCTTTTTGATTTTTGCACGTGGGATAATTGCTCTCAAGAAAACTCAAGAACCCCTAAAAATGTGACTTTTGCCAAGAACTTGTTTTTGTCGATTGAACCGAGCAATCATTACATTGGCTAACCATTCTGCCCTGTTACACCCAAAGAAATGTCTAAACCAACCAAAACATGGCCAAGATCCCAATTTGCCAAGATCCGTGGGAACGGAGAGTTTTTAAAAAGGGGATTCATTCAGAGAGAAAAGTGTGGGGCTTTTGCGCGATTCAAAGGCGAAGTACACTCTAGTGTGAAGTCGGAATTGATCGAGTTCCTCCTGCCTTAAGAGATCTATCCCGAGGCATATTATGATTGATTTGTATCCGAAAAATTCAAACGATTTATGTGTTTTAGAGAGGTCCCGATTGATTGATCATCTTGATCATTGACGGACGCCAAATGTGAGGGACTTTGATTCGTTTAATGAAAAATCGACCTTGGAAAATATCATTTGATGCATTTGTGTTTGAATTAATTCTAGAAATGGGAAGAAAAAGCCATACCTCTGCACACCTGGTCGCATACAAAAAGCTCTAGAAGCAAGTTGGTACAATCATTTAGGAAAGGAAAAGCTAAAAAAAAAAAAGAAGGGGGGAAGATCAACCCATCGATGTTTTAAAAGTCCATCATACTTTTTATGCTCATTAGATGCTCGAACATACTTCTCAAATTACAGGCCCTTTTTTAACCACGAAAATAACATGCTCTTATTATGGGCCTGTTCATCATCTAAACTTTAGTTGGATTGAAAATTCATCACCATTCTCATTTGGCAAAATTGAGTGCACTGTCCAGTCCATTGACCAACTTCTGACTTAGTCAAGAGTCATTAATTCTCACCAACCGTGAGGATTCTTTGCATAGACTTTCTCCAACACTTTCTTCAGATATCATGGTAGCATGCTATGCTTGTTTGGGTTCAAAATGTTGAATGCATTGATTTCTGTGCCTGTTAGAGTAAGACTAGCTTTTTTGGCTTTTGGGAAACTAGTGAAATCTTGTTTTCTGGAAGTTTAAAAACAGATATTTTAGCACAGAGTGATCACCTCAAGTGATCTGGAGGTCCTAGACCAAGATTAGTGCTTCTTTGACCTGAGGTTGGTGGTTTAGCCAGGATTGCCATCAACATTTTGGAGGTCCTACCGAGATTTCCACCTGGTTTTCAAAGAACTCATGGCTCCTAGAAGAAATGAACAGCAAGAAGCTCCAGAACCATTGGAACCACAAGGACAATTTTGCAGCTGTGGTAAACCAGACCAAATTGTGCAATCCCACAAGATTTTTGAGCTAAGTTTGCCCATTACTCCACCCATATTCGAACCAACTATGAATGCTAACCATTTTCTGAAGGTATTTGATGAATATTATAGAGATTATGGTTGTAAAAAGGGCTGTAGGTTTTCTGAGTTTAAGAGATGCATGAAATCTGATGAGGCATATGCTTGGTGTGAGCATGTGACCTCGGTTATGGAACTGGGATACATATGAAAGTCTTGTGCGGCAATTTTTGGCTAGGTTTGGCAAGCCCCGCCTTTCGAGCTAGCAAATGAGCTGAGACTTTTGCATAATGGGCGGTGAAAGTATCAATCACTATGTGGAAAGGTTTAGTGCATACCTGTGAAAATGCCAAAAGAGTCAGGTGCCCACTCCCACACTCTACTTTGTGGTGCTTTCATTAAGGACCGTCACCAAGGCCTAAGGTGCAATGTAGAAGATGCTAAAAATTCAAAATCAGGAAGGTTTTGATACCATACACAAGGCTTTTGAAAAGGCAACTAAAATCTCCTAATGATATGTCTTTTACCCCGATAACCATGTAAACCATTGTCCGACTTTTTACCCAGATTATGAACAAGAGTATGAGCATGTACTGTGTATGCAAAGGTAAAAAAAGAAAGAAGAAAATCAAAGATGAAGAGGCTGCACCTAAAATCAATGAATCCAAGAGTGAGATGGCCAAAATGTCCGAGACCATTGCAGAACCGACCAAACAACTCTTGGAGTTGAAAACAAAAAAAAACTTATCCTCCTTGTGCACATTGTTTCAAAGATACTCATCCTTCCGATATTTGCTATTACGGGCATGCTTAAAATGTGGAAAGAAAGGTCATTTTGGAAAAATTTGCCCCTCAGGTGCAACTTCTCGTAAAGGAAATAGGTCATCTTGAAGACAAGTGTTTTGTCAAAGAATACTTTGACAAAGGGGACAAAGGCAAGAAATTGGAAGGAACATCTGCCATCAGGTTTGTGGAGGAATATGAGGAGAGGAAGAGATCATGGTGGTGCAAACAAGAAAAATGTTGGAAAATGGAACACTGGGCAGATAAAGGTATGAGCAAGAACCTTCCGTCCAACAAAGAAATTCAGGTAATAGCTCCACCTCCTTTTGAGAAGTTTAATAAAAAGGACAAAGAGTTAGATGAGCTAGACATGATCCTAAAAAGTTCTAAAGTGAGCATAGATCTCCTCACGCTTCAAAATTGCACCTAGCTATAGAGAGAAAATATTAAAGTGTAATGATGTTGAACAAATTTCATTTCTGGATGTGCATGGGACAGAAAGTTGTATTAATTCAAGAAGAAAAAGATCCAGGTGCCTTTACTTGCTCAGCTAGTGTAGGTAACTTGCATTTGTCTAGGGTCTTGCTAGATGGAGGCTCTCCCATTAAATGTCATGCCTCAAAGATAATGAAGAAATGTGGTCTTGTTGTTACTCAACCATCAATTGTCATATTGAGGTCATTCTCAATGCTAAAATAAAACCTATAGGACTAGTGACAAGGGTGCCAATAGAAATTGAAGGTATAATTGTTGAGGCAAGTTTCATAGTTGTGGCTTTTTGAAGATAACCGTGATGTGATCGACATATATGACTTGTTCTTTGGGAAGGAGGTGGTTCCATCGTAGATGCTAGACCTCTTTCAACGTCCAAAGCAGTGTACTATTTCAAATGGAACAAGAATCGTAACTCTATACAACAAAACAGGTGATGCTAATCTGCACAACTTTATAGAACAAGACATGTTGATTGAAGATGAGAGGTGTGTTAAAAAATGCCTATCTCTCATTATGCAAACCAATAGAAATCATAAACCGACTGTTTAGGTGACCTTGACATGGAAGCAAAACTCAATAGAGGTGTGTTGTGGTTTGATGGTGGAATTTCAACCAAATTGAGTATAGCATCGGTATGTCAAAACTCCGCCAATAAACTCTTATCCAAAGTTGGTAGAAAATATGAAAGAATTACTTCAAATATGGTGAATATAAGGCACTTATAGCTGGCTTAGAAGAGTCTTTGGCTTTAGGTTTGACTAATATATCTATCTTTGGTGACTCTCAACCCATATGCGCCAGTGCTTGGAGAGTATCGCATCAAAAACCAAGACATGTCAGAACTCAAAGAAAGGGTATTGCAATTGCTAAGCAAGTTCAAGGCTTGGGAGATCAAACATATACCTAGGGAAGAGAATTGTGAGGCAGATGCACTTTGCGTAACCGTGCTCCTTGACTATTTTTTGGTCGAGGGAGCTATAAATGAAGATGAATTGAACAAGGAAGATGCAACACAATCAGATCCTATTCTCGGTGATAGATGCACATCAAGAGAAAGAGGTAAAAGAATTAACTATCAACAAAAATGGATGTGTAGGGAACACTTTTCCTTGGGGATCTTTTTGATAGCAAAGATGAGGCCTCCTTAAAAATTTTCTTTGAGAGTTGGAAAGATGTATTTTTCTGGGATTATCTGATAATTAGTGGGAGTGAGGGACCGACATCCTGTGAAATTGAAATAAAGATAAAGGAAGATGCTAAACCAGTAATGCAAAAACTCGTAAGAATAAATGCATCACCGCCCCCCTCGACGAGAGGAATTATTAAAGATGAAAGAAGCTGAAGAGGTTATTAAAGAGATAACAAACCCCGACCGTCATTTTGCATTGTTCAAAAGAGAAAAGAAAAATAAGAGCATTAGGATTTGTATAGATTAGGGGATCTAAACAAGGCCACTATTAAAAGATTGTTATCCATTACCATTTCTAGAAGAAGTGTTACATGCAACCGCAGTAAGGAAATATATTCCTTTTAGATGGATTTTCGTGTTTCAATCAAATCAAGATAAAGAGGCAGATCAAGCCAAGACCTCTTTCATAACCCCTTGGGGTACTTTTGCCATGATGAAAATGCCTTTTTGGCTTGATGAATGCATCCTGCTACCTTTCAAAGAGCAATGGATAAAATATTTCAAAGCATGCCAATATCAAACTTTAGAGTTTTCTTGGATGATTTGTGCCTAGGATCTTCTCTAACTAAGCATATGGAATTGCTGACAATGACAATGGAATTGTGCGGGGAAGGGTGGAGTGTGTTTGAATCCAAAGAAGTGTGTATTCTTCTGTTCTAAAGGTGAAATGCTAGGTCATGAGGTATCTACTCAAGGAATTAAAGTGTCTGAAGGAAAAATGGAGGCTTTGAAGAAATTAGCTCCACCTAAGACCTTAAAACAGGTGAAGAGTTTCATGGGCTTGACAAGTTTTTTGAGAATGTATGTGCCTAACTTTTCACACATCATAAGTCCCTTTGGCGGCCCGACACGTGTAAGTTGGCAAGTATAATAAGAATGAGAGCAAATTTATTGCAATAGAATGGACAGATGAATGTCAAGCTGCATTTGACCTGTTGATAACTTCCATATGCCAATCAGAGATTCTCAAACCACCAGACCTTGCTCAACCATTCCAGGCATATATCGATTGTCACTAGCAAAGTCAGAGGGCATAGCACTCATGCGAAGCATGGAATAATATCTTTTGCCAGAAAATTTGGTCTCGATGCGAGAAGACGATACCCTAGAATGGAAAAAGTGTACCGAATAATGTTTTTTCCTACAAAGGCTTGGTCATATAGTTCAAGACAATGAGGTAAAAGTAATGATGCATCAAAATCCTATTCCCATGCTGTTCTGTAAGACCGTGAGTAAGGCTAAATTATGTAGATGGGCTTGCAAGATCTGATTACAATTTAAATGTTAGAACTGGCCAAAACAATTAAAAGTCCAATGATTATTTGACCAATAAGGTGTTTGAGTTTGAAGATTTTAATGGTTTGAGCAATCGATGAAGTGTGTGAGATTGCTACTAACCTTGTGCTATCTAGCAAGATGCAAGAAGATTGGCGGGGATGAAATCATCAAGTTTCTCCAAAGATGAGGAGGTGCTTAAAAACTTTACAAGCTACCCACCGAGGAGATTCAAAGAAAAAGCAAAACCCACTGGGGATGATTGGAGAGGTATTATGTAAGATTGATCAAGTATGGTGTCCTTTTCGAGGTGTGTTGACAGGTCGGGGTTTGAGTTGATACTAGAGGCTTTGTCATGAAGGAATTTGTGGAGGCCACTATGCACGGTGACACAACCGCAAAGAAAATACTCAGATCCGGATATTATTGGTCTAGCTTGTTTAAAGATTGTTATGAGACCATTAGGAGGTGCCATAAATGCCGTGATACATGGAAGAAGAATTCTTCACCGGCCGCTTTGACTAGCATCACGCCTCGTGTCCATTCCGCACTTGGGGACTAGACTTCATAGACCTATAAATCCAAATTCTCCCTCAAAGATGAATACATACTAGTGGCAACAGATTTCTTCACCAAGTGGGGCGAGGCTGTCCCATTGAGACAAGCAAATGCCCTAACAACCGCCAGTTCCTCCATGAAAACATATGCACTAGGTTTGGCATCCCTCCAAAAAATAGTTTCCGACAGAGGCACTTTCGGTTCATGAATGATGTGATCAGCAACCCCGCTAAAAACCTTGAAAGTAAAGCATGTGAAAAGCTTCAAGATACTACCCTCAAGGCAATGGCCGCTGAATCTACCAACAAGGTGCCGAAAGCCATTCTCAAGAAAACAATAGAGGTGCATAAAAAAAGATTGACACCTTAAATTACATGATGCACTTTGGGCATATAGAACCACAATTAAAAGTGCTACCAATCATACACCTTTGCTCTTGTCTATGGTGTTGAGGTCTGTTGTTCCATTGGAATTGAGTTGCCCTCATTAAGGTTGGCTCTAAAGATTCAAATGCAGATAGAGGAAGCACTACAGGGAAAGGTTTGATAGGTTACTCCATCTAAAAGAAGAGAGGTTTGAAGGTAGAATACCATGTTACTAAAGAAAGCAAAGGATGCAAAGAAGCATTCAAGGCCATTCACAAATTGCAAGGAAGTTTCAAAGAGGGAGAGCTAGTTCTCAAGTGGGACAAGGCAAAGGAAAACACAAAGAAAATTTGATTTGCTTATGGGAAGGGCCATACAAAATGTGGACAAGCAGTACAAATTCTTACTTCCCCGAAGATATCACAACAGGTCAGTAGCTCATGAACCCTATAAACATATTGCATCTGAAAAGGTATTGGCAACAACATATTTGTATGAGTTTGTTTGAATAGAATAGTTATTGGATAGTTAGCCATTTGAGTTGCCATTTGAGTTATTAGAGACACTAGCTTTAAAATTAATAGGCATGTTCCTTAAAGATGTGGATGCTTGTGCTCCTATAGTGTTATTTTGAAATTGCTTTCATAAAAAAAAAAAAAAAAAAAAAAAAAAAAGAAAGAAAGAAAGAGAGAGAGAAAAAAGAGGAAAAAAGGAAAAAAGGGAAAATAGGTTTAACTTTGATATCTTGTGTGTGTTATGATGTTGCAAAAGTTGAGTTCACAAATATGAAAGCAAGGGAGGAGTTGTTTTCTAACATATATAGAACTTGTCATGACAGGTTCATCAGTCTGAATAATCTCCACCTGAGCAAACAGTTGCCTTCCAATTCATATCAACCAGAATTCTTCACTGATGCAGGATCCCAAACAACTAAATATTACCACAATTAGCTGGGGAGGACGTGGTACTAACATCATATTTTCCACACCGCGGTGTTCACTTGATACATTCCATTCATGTTCATCTGCCCTTGTTCCATTCTCATCTAACCCTTGCTTCCCAAATCTTTTTTTCAAAAGAGAACACACTGCTACCTTCCATCACCTTCCATAAAGGTAGCTCAAGTTTTAGAAGTTTAAAAAAAAAAAAAAAAAGCACTCCCAACTCAAGTCACTGCTCCTCGCCCACACATATTTCAAAAAAGAAGTCAAGCAAGTCAAGCCAGGTCATGAGTCAACTCACCCTCGAGAGTCAAGTCCCTCGTTCTACTCCATATGAACATCCTTCAAGACATCCATTCAAACATCACTCACATCCTTATGTCCATCCGTCGGACTTTCCCCAACATCATTTCCATTGTTTTTCATCTCTTTTTTATCACCTTGCTGCCCATATTCTCGAATTTCCATTCTCTTGCACTACCATCACCATTCTTCTCGTCACATTTTGCTCACAAGGTCGAGGGGACCAGCCATTCCTTTTCCTTGTTTAGCATGATGTTGCCCTACTATGGCAACATGGCAAAGTGCCATCAAATCTCATTTATGTTGCAGGAAAAAAGAAGATACTATGTTGAAGAAACCAAGTGGAAGACATTGAATTGGAATCAAGATCACACATTGAGAGGACCTAAGCATCTAGAAGTTTGGAAGACCCCTATGAAGTTTGCAAGCTATTAAAGTGGTATCTTTTCTCCTTCATATTGTCATTTCTATTCTCTACCTCACACTCCACATTTCCAACATTCCATTACCCCATACTATCATACATCACACACATCAGCCTTTTTGAGTGCAAGTCTTTTGATGAGTGCAAGTCTTTGAGAAGTGCCGATGAGTGCAAAATGCCGATGGAATGGGGGTGAATATGGTGGTGTGAGGAAGAAGTGAGTGAGAAGGAGGTGAGAATGAATGTAAACATGGTAAAGTAGTGATGGGAATGGAATGTATGAGGTGATATGGATATGTAAATGTTTGAATCTCGGCCAAAACAAGAAAATGTGTGGCTTCTTGATCCTTAAAAATGCAACTCGCTATGATGGTAAAGTGAATTGCAGAGTGCCTTCTTTTGGGAATGAGAACAAGAGTAAGGAGTTTAAATGGATAAAGGGGACCACTTATGGCAGATGAATAAAGATGGAGAAAGGGTGCACCGTCATGGAAACATACAAACAAGTTAAACTTGATTCTTGCACTCGCTATGATGGTGAAGTTTGAATTTGCAAAGAGTGCACATTTGGGGAGATAAAAATAAAAGAGCATGGCTGAATGGAGGGCAAGACCACAATCGAGACAGATGAATAAAGATGGATAAAAGGGTGTTTCCCCCGCAAATGACACTTGGCAGTTGTTGCCCGCTATGGCAACATGGCAAAGTGCCATCAAATCTCATTTACGTGAAAAAAGAAGATACTATGTTGAAGAACCAAGTGAAGACATTGAATTGGAATCAAGATCACACATTGAGAGGACCTAAGCATCTAGAAGTTTGGAAGACCCATGAAGTTTGCAAGCTATTAAAGTGGTATCTTTTTTCTCCTTCATATTGTCATTTTATTTCTCCCACCTCACATTAAGGTCCACATTTCTAACATTCCATTACCCCATACTATCATACATCTCACACATAGCCTTTTGTTCCATAGTTGACCTACCATTACCTAAGGCACATTTTCAAAGTTGTTACACAAAAGGATTGCCTAAGCATCAAGTTCTACATCATCTTTTTTTCATCATATCATTCTATTATCACACACCTCCACACCATGTGGCTATAAAAAAAAAAGGGGAAGCATTTGAAAAGCTAAACACGAGTTTGCCTAGTCACCACCTCCAGCGACATGGCATGATGACTAGATACATATGTCATCACTTACAAAGCCACATTGGTCCACTCACCATTTTGCCACTTCCATATATCATTCACCAAGTTGCCACCTAAGCAACAAGTGTCCACATCACCACATCACTCCATACCATTACATCACTCAACATCATTCCACATCATCACATCACCTTGCACCATCAAATGATGACTAGGCAAATGTTGACCAAACCCAAAAAGTTGGTCAACCATAAGATTGAAATGATTAATAAATGTGCCTATTAGCCTTGTTCTCCCTCCTTGCCACCTCACCAAATCCCATGTCTAATGCCTACTTACCCCATTCATTTTTCCTACAAAAATCAAAAGTATTGCATTTGAGAGTTTGATTGTTGGAAAGTTTTTGATGATACCACCTGATAGCCCTCATGGAATCATGCCACCTGGCACAAAAATTTTTTGAAAAAAGGGTGCGTATTGACCTTCTAAATGGCTTTCTTGGGAAACGTGCTTCATTTGAAAAAATGGCAAAACCTACCTACATCTACCCCCCCCCCATCTATCTACCCTCTCATCCTCTGCCAAGTGGCGTCCCCCCTGGCATGCCAAGTCGAAACACGAGCCGAGCTTGGCGTGGGAGAAGACCACGTAATCAAGAGAGAGGAAAATAGCTCTCTATTTATACCTTAGCCTCTTTTCTGATTTTTGCCTGTGGGATAATTGCTCTCAAGAAAACTCCGAACCCTAAAAATGTGACTTGCCAAGAACTTGTTTTTTGTCGATTGAACCGAGCAATCATTACATTGGCTAACCATTCCTGTCCTGTTACACCCAAAGAAATGTCTAAACCAACCAAAAACATGGCCAAGATCCCGAATTTGCCAAGATCCGTGGGAAACAGGAAGTTTTTAAAAGGGGATTCATTCAACGGAGAGAAAAGTGTGGGCTTTTGCGTGATTCAAAGACGAAGTACCCAAGTGTGAAGTCGAATTGATGCCGAGAGTTCCTCCGCTTTAAGAGATCTATCCTGAGGCATATTATGATTGATGTGTATCCGAAAAATTCACGATTTGCGTGTTTTAGAGAGGTCCTGTTGATTGATCATCTTGATCATTGACGTGACGTCAAATGTGAGGACTTTGATTCCAGTTTAATGAAAATCTGACCTTGGAAAATATCATTTGATGCATTTGTGTTTGAATTAATTCTAGAAATGGGAAGAAAAAGCCATACCTTTGCACCGGTCGCATACAAAAGCTCTAGCTGCGTTGGTACAATCATTTAGGAAAGGAAAAGCTAAAAAAAAAAAAGGGGAGAAAAGATCAACCCATCGATGTTTTTAAAAAGTCATCATACTTTTTATGCTCATTAGATGCTCGGACATACTTCTCAAATTACGGACTAACTTTTTAACCCCACGAAAATAACATGCTCTTATTGTGCGGGCCTCGTGTTCACCGGCTTCCTAAACTTTAGTTGGATTGAAAATTCATCACCATTCTCATTTGGCAAAATTGAGTGCAATCGCCCGATCCATTGACCAACTTTCGACTTAGTCAAGAGTCATTAATTCTCACCAAGTGAGGATTCTTTTGCATAGACTTTCTCCAACACTTTCTTCAGATATCATGGTAGCATGCTATGCTTGTTTGGGTTCAAAATGTTGAATGCATTGATTTGTGTTGTTAGAGTAAGACTAGCTTTTTGGCTTTTGGGAAACTAGTGAAATCTTGTTTTTCGGAAGTTTTAAAAAAAGATATTTTAGCACGAGTGATCACCTCAAGTGATCTGGAGGTCCTAGACCAAGATTAGTGCTTCTTTGACCTGAGGTTGGTGGTTTAGCCGAGGATTGCCATCAAAGTAGGTTAATAAAAATCCTTGTCCCGAGACCTGTTTGATAGCTCATCCTTCATATTTGGCTAATCAAGTAAAACATAAACTTAATGAAGACATTAGTTCTAAATTTAAGACAAAGTGAAATCCAATCTATCTAACATCTAAATTTAATTCTAACTTGTTTAAATTCTAGAGCATAAAAGGGACAAGCAAATGTGTGATGATCTGTACCTCTTGGATGAATAGTGTTGATGGGATTTGGGAGTGACAAACTGAGAAGTTAATTCCTTTAGCCAATATGAATTGGTGCCTGCAGGTTCCAACACTTCATAGGGACCCTCCCAAAGGTTCTCAAACTTACTTTGGCTGAATCCTCCCTTGATTTATTCCATTTCAGAACTAATTCTCCAGTCTTGAAGGTCCCTTGTATTTTATGAGCAGCTTTGAAAGCAGCCAAATCCTTGGCTTTTTTGAGCAAATTAGCATTCTCAGCTTCCATCCTATATTCTTCTAAATGCAAAAGGGCATCCAGTCTTTCCTGCAAGGCATACTCAAAAGGCAAACACAACTTATGAGCTAACCTCGAGATGGAAGCTCAAGCTCCACCGAAGCACACTTCAATGCCATAAACCAAGTTAAAGGGGTATGAGTGGTTGCTGCTTTGATGGTGACTCTATAAGCCCATAGGGCATCCACTAATTTAACATGCCAATCCTTCTGATTATCATCCACTGTTTTCTGCAAAATACCCTTCAAAACTTTGTTAGTAGCTTCTGCTTGACCATTACCTTGGGGATAGTAAGAGGAACTCTTGGTATGTTTGACTTTAAGAATGGTCAATAAATTAGTAATAACTTCATTCACAAAAAAGGAGTACCTCTATCGTAATGTAATTGTAAAGGAATACCAAACCGTGCACAAATGTACTCATGTAAGAACTTTGTCGTTGTAAGGGCATTAGCCTTTGTCTCAAAGGAATTGCCTCTGCCCATTTGGTAAAATAATCAGAGCTACAATAATGTGCTGATGTTGCCCCGCAGTAAGAGGGGTTAATAGGACCAATATAATCTAATCCCCAAATTTGGAAGGGTCCCGGAGAAATTATGGGGTTTAGTGCAACTGGAATAAGGATCCTCTTGCCAAATATTTGGCACTTGTGGCAAGATTTTATAGCAAGATAACAATCTTTAAATATTGTAGGCCAATAGTATCCTGACCGAGAATTTTCTTGGCGATAGTATCTCCAAACAAAATGGCCTCCACATATTCCTTCATGCATTTCTTTAATGATCAAGGCAGATTCTTCTTCATTGACACACCTCAATAATAGTCCATCCCCTGTTGACTTTACATAAAACATCATTAATCATTTTGAACTGCCTACACTTTTCTTTTAAATCTCCTTTTGCCGGCTTGAGGTCAATCCTGAGGGCATCTCCTTGAATTGTAGAAAATTCTTTATAGATAGCCGCCAACTCATTGGCCCGCTCATCATCATTTGCACGTAAATAAGCTAAGGCATCCACAAAAATCAACAACTTCCACTACATCCTCATGGTCAAAGAAAATATAAAGGTAAATAGAGACTGGGACTCTTTACTTGATGTAACTCTTTTATAGAAATATCAAGGTTTGTAACTTGCACGCCCACCTTTGAATTTTTGGTTTAGAGGTAGCCTTACCAAATAACAAAACCTGTTGGATTTTTGCTTCATATAAACTTGAACCCGAACTCTTCAATAATAAATGACCTTGCACTGTCAATGAGAAACATGAGAGCAAGCACACTCTTCTCCATTAATTGTATATTTTCTTCAGTTGAACTCCATTGTTTGCTGGCAAAAGCTATGATGTGCTTGTCTGCTAGAATAGCTAAGCCTATGGCCTTTTAGTAATAGTAATGTAGACCTCAAATGGCTTGGCCAAATCTGGTTTTTAGGAGAGTTGCTTCACAAATGGATTTTATAAGCAACTCAAAAGACTCTTGGCAACTGATGACCATGTGACAGAACATACTTACTCTCGATTTGGAAATCCTGCCTATTCTTGTCAACTTAGAAATAGGACTTATAATGTGAGCAAAATTAGGAATATACATCCTAAGAAAACTAGTCATGCCAATAAAACTTTTAACCCGCTTCGTGTTTTGGGGGCACCAGTTTTTGAGAGCTTCAACTTTTCTTGTGCCACCTATATACCATTGTTGGATACCTCGTGTCCCAAAAGTTGTCCCTTGGATGCAAAAAAAATACATTTCTTTGGATTAAGGTTGACTCAGATTCCCTACACAAAAAGAATATATTTTTGCCAACAATTCCAAATGATTAGTAGGGTGAGATCCTAAACAAAGGTCATCCAAATAAACTCTGAATTCTTGAGGAGACATAGGCCTAAAAAATAACATCCATGGCTCTGGAAGGTAGCAGGTGCATTCATTAGCCCAAAAGGCATTCTTTTCATTGCATAAGTTCCCCAAGGAGTAATAAAAGAGGTCTTGGGTTGATCTTCTTCTTTAATACTAATCTGATTGAATCCCACGAAGCCATCTAAAAATGAATACACCTCTTTACCGCTACATCATATAAGATTTCTTCTAAAAGGGCAAGGGTAACAATCTTTGATGGTAGCTTTGTTGAGATCTCGATAGTCAATGCAAATTCTTAAAGCACCACTTTTCTTCTCCACGGGAACAATACAAGATACCCATTCAGATTAATAATTTCAATAATAACACCTGCATCCAACATCTTATCCAATTCATCTTTAATTAGTCCCATTAGTGAAGCATTAATCCTTCTTAATTTTTTGAAAAACAGGTTTACAACCTTCTTTAATCTTAATTTCAAATTGACATACATCAGGTTTGATACCCGATAGCTCAATAATCCCAAGCAAATACATCTTTCCTTTCTTCAAAAAACACTTGTATGTTCTCTCTGCTTTGATATTCAATCAAATCCCCAACAAACAAGGTTCGAGTCTTACCATTCTTAGTGATTACAATCTTTTCAGTCTCTTTTTTTTTCTGATGCATCAATGGTCAAAATAGGACAGAGTGATTTTACCTCATTGTCATCAAGATCATCTTCGTGATAGCTCCCCGGTTAAGTGTGACATGAGAGTCTCCCTACACAAGGCATCAGCTTCAAAATTGCTGTTCCTCGGGGATATGAGTGATTTCCCATGAAGCAAAGCTCGAGAGCACTCCCATTGCTTGATTCTTCAAGAGCTCCATATCTGCATTTTTTGTTTGATAGTCTCCCTAAAACTTGTTAGATTAATTGTGAATCACCATAAATGTGAATATTGGCAATATTCATAGATTTAGCTTCCTGGAGACACGCAATCAAGGCTTTATATTACGCCACATTAGAAGTGACTTGAGGAAAGATCCTTCCTACTTTAGCTAAAAAGTTTGTGAGAAGAGTCTTTCAAAATAGTAGCGAGATGATGCAACATTTAATTTTTAGAGATACCTCCATCAAACCATAAGAACCCTGTTGGTCCTTGTATGTTGGGAGGTGCACTTTCCATAATAAGAGGAACCATTTCATATTTTCTTGGTTTTGTATTTTTTATCCTGTAAGATCCCAACGGTTCTTCAATTAGCATTTCTTTAATAAAATGTACCTCTTCCTTGGAGTCATAGGAGCCCTCTTGGTTATAAATTGTAGCAGTCTGAGAGCCATTGGAGATGGTACATCTCCCTTGAGACCAGGTGGCCTGGGCATCCACAGGGGGCTAACCATCTCCTCCCAAAAGTAAGTCATAAATATCAGATTCATCTCCTATATCTTCAAAAGCCACCACAATAAAGTTAGCAGCTCAAAAGTTATGCCTTCAGATATTGTGCACTTTAGTCACCACACCAATAGGAGAAATCTTAGCATTATAAAAAGATTTTAATAACATAGAAGCCTTCTTATCCACTTCAAAACCACACTTCTTCATAATATGATATGGCATGATATTTGGGGAGAACCCCATCAAGTAATACATTAGAAAAGGTATACCCTCCTAAAGCGGTGAACATGTGAATGCTCCGGGGTCTTCTTCATGCCGTGCTAGAATAAGGTCGTTGGCATCAGTAAAATTCACACAAGCATTTAATACCTCATTATTAGTTTGTTGAAGTACCCTTTTCCCAGTAACTAGGTGCAATCTTTAATAAAGTAAAAGAGATCCACACTCACCTTGGAATTTTTAAGCAAAACATCAACCTCATCAAAGTCTTGATCTTTCTTACCACATTTTTTGCTGAGGGGTGGAGCTATGATCTGAACAGTGATTCCATTCACGGTGGCACAGTGCCCGACAGAAATGCTTACTTGGAATGTACTTTACTTGGTTTGCACCACCATAACTTCTTCAGATTTAGGAACTTCAGAGCTTGAATAAACCTTATAGAGGTGCTTGGTTCAGCAAATCTCATGTGGGGGTTTAGACTCGGTCTTTTTCTTTTTTCTGTTTAGCAAAATATTCCTTAACAAAGACACCTAGCATCAAGATAGCCAACCTCTTTACAAAAAGAACAAACAGGACATTCCTTTCCAAAATGGCCTTTTCTATTACATTTGGAGCACACTTGCCAATAGCATATTTCGGATGGGTGAGAATTCCTATTGCAATGAATACATTCGGGATAAGTTTTACCGCTCTTGCAGCCTTGAGTTCAACTAATTGTTTAGTTATTTTGCTCGCTAAGGCTTCAAGAACCTTGGATAAGTCCGACTTGACCTCCGCAACTTGGGAATTGGCTTCTTCCTCTTTGGATTTCTTTTTTTTCTTTTGTATGGCATAAACCGGAATAGAAGGATGATGATCATAATGTGCATCGGTAGCATCGTGGTAAACGGGTCAGGAGTATGATGAGAAGCATAATGTTTATCGCAAAGTAGAGAGCATATCCAGGTCGATGGTTTTGGCAAAGACTTTGTAAATGGAATCAAACCCTTCAGCAGCTTGGATTTTGAGCAACTTTCTTTGGATATCTGGTCTTCTTTGCAGACCATTGATAAAGGCAGTAACTAAAAACAGAGTTGGGATGGTAACTTGTGCTTTTTGACACCTGCTCATGAATGTACTAAACCTCTCCTTGTACTGATTCACACTTTCTCCTGCATGTATAGAAAAACCTTGCAGTTCATTAACCAAATCTTGTGGAGCAGCTAACTTACCAAATCTATCCGAAACTTCTTGACAAGTTCATCCCATGAAGTGGTACCCATTAACTTCTCATAAGTTAACCAAGCTCCAGCTTCACTCTCATCTTTGAAACATTTTTCAAATTCTGAAAGCTTGCATCCTTTCTTGAAACCATAATCCCTGTAATAGTCTTCAAATATTCTCAAAAAGTGGTTAGCACTCATGCTGGAATCAAAGGTAGGCAAGGGAACAGGGACATTCAACTCAAACTGGTATGGCATGTTTTGAAGTAAGCTAGTTGAGAAACTTGAAGGCAATGGCCTTTCTACGCAATGATCCGATACATTAACATCTTCTAATGGTTACATTTTCGCTGGAAATTTTTGCTTTGGGGCCATGAGTTACGAGATCGGGGAAGATCTCGGTAGAACCTCCAAGATGTTGACCCTAAACGGCTTAAAGGTCAACCACAAGGAACCAATTCAAGTTTTCACTCAAATTGGGGTTAGAACCTCCGGATCACTTGAGGTGATCGGTCTATGCAAGGAAATCCCAAAACAAGTTCAAAAAGTTTGAGTTCTATACCTTTCCCATTTCCAAAAATAGTACCTTTGCCAAAACAAATGTGGTGTCGAGATGCGGATCGATTTTTAAGTCGGATGCAATAGACTTGGTCAAAAAAGTGGTAGTTAACCAACAGTAAAACCTCTGACCAAGTCAGAGACTTAATCTGTGAGTTATTCGAGCTCAAAGTGGGGTCAAATTTTGGTCAATAGAGGTCAAATTGAGATTTGGAGTTGCCAATCATCTTTTGAGAAATTCCCAAGTAGATAGGTTGCAATGATGCTAGGGAAGAGGGGCAATCAATCAAATCTTCATTTGGATATGTAAAAGTATTTTTTGTGGCTAGATTTGGCAAAATACAGTCAAAACTGTCCAAACCCGAGAGCAATTTTTGAATTTGAGCTATACTTGGTATTTTTGAATGATTCCAACTCCTTTGGACTACCATACGGGTTCTAAGGATAAATGGCAAGTGGTCCAAAGGAATAGAAAAACACACTAGAATTTTTTCAGACTATTTTGTAGCAAGAATTGTAGAATAATATATCGGAGATGGATTTGACAACTTGGCAATCGATTTGAATTGATATGGAAGTAAATATATCATGATAACAGAATATAAGGATGCTTCATAGCTTTAAATCCAGGGAAAATAATCTTCTCAAGTCAATAAATAATTTTTGAAGGTAATGTCAATCAGATCTTGTGGATCCAATTGAGGGAGAGCTCAAGAACTTCAAGGATCGTCAGATCTTGCTCAAGAATAATCAATGTAGGATCTGAATGCTTACGGGCCTTCAAATTTTTCTCTCATCTTCGTTTCCCATGTATATAGATTTAGATTTACCTTGGTTCCAAAAGGCATCTTAGAGCTTAAATTTAGGCTTGATTGGATGCTTAGGGGCGGGAATACGAAGTAGGTAGTTTTGAGTCCAAGGCTTCCATTCCGGCGTGATTCGGCAGTTTTCAATTTTAGGGTTCTTCACCCTGTATTTTTCCAGAATTTGCTGCGACACGGTGGTAGCGTATTTTTGGGAGTATAAACCAGGAATATCTTTGTATTTAGCCATTTAGAAATGTTAGGCCATGGTTTCAAAGGGTGCCTTATAAAATAATTAGATAGATAGATCAATTGAGGAGATGGCAACCCTAATTTTTGAGGAATATGCTAGGCTTAGATACCATGTATTGGGATATTCCATAGGTAGCATGAATATTTAAGGCACAATGGTGGACAAAGCAAAGTGGTCATAAAATTCGGGGCTAGAAATGGGCTAGGGGTATTTATGAAGGTGTGATAAGAGTGGGAAAAGGGATATGAAATAAGGAGGCAAAAAGAATTAAGCAATCAAGGTGTGATTTGGCAAAAAAAAATGAACAAGGGAAAATATAAGCATAAGGGGAATATGACTAGGGAAATGGGGTAAGAATATGGATAAAAATGACTAGGAGGTGGAATCTAATGCCATGGGATCTTCCAAACTTTTAACTTCCAATCTTCAAAAATTGTCTTCCAAACTTCATAACCCAGAATCTTCTAGAGCATATTCTTGACTAAGCACTTTGACCTTAAATAAAGTACCTCATGTGAGTTTTGAACCTGGAGCACTTGTTGTCTTGTAAAATGAACATCCTTTGACCTTCATATCAATGTTGACTACCAAGTCCTCTTTTGACTTAGCCTTCCTAACTTCAACAAATAAACCATTCAATTAGTATGTTGCCCTTTGGGGGCAACAATGCCATAAGATGCAAAGTATGGTTAGGAACTTGATTAATCTGACATTTGACAAGATAAAGATTAAACCTTTCCACATATTGGTGAACACTCTCACCATGCTTTATATGAAAGGTTTGCAGTTCAAAAAACAAATCCTGAGGATCCAAGCGCTTATCAAACCTTGCCAATAATTTCTTGATCAATTCATCCCAAGAGTTAGCTCCTAAACTCATAACATACTCAAGCCAAGCTCTAACCTCATCATTCTTGAAACATTTTTTAAACTCAGAGAATTTGCAACCTTTCTTGTGTCCATATTCTTGGTAATACTCCTCAAAAGTCTTTAGAAAATTGTTAGCATTCATGCTTGGATCAAAAGTAGGAACAGGAATTGGCATATTCAACTCAAAGTAATCACAAGGCATACTTGAGTTTGCTTGTATAGTCACAGTAAGTGCTGCAGCAGAGGCTTCATGATTCTCCCGTGCTTCAGCATGCTCGGATATCTTGAGGTCAGGATATTTTTGGCCTACCCTTTTCAATGATTGTTATAATGTTTTAAAATGTTGCCACAAATGCCAAATCTTTGGTAGAAGAACCCTATAGCCAGCTCTCCTCATTGCTATAACTTCCCCTGGACCTTTTCAAACATGAGGTCTAGATTTCATAGGTCCAATAGATCCACCTTCTTCAGCTCAACACCAATTTATACTTGTGGCCACAGATTACTTCACTAAGGGGGCTGAAGCAATTCCCTTGAGAGAAGCAAATGCCTATGCTACTGCAAGATTTCTCCATGAAAATATTTGTGCCACAGGTTTGGAATTCCTTTTAAGATTATCTCAGATAGGGGGAGTCAGTTTATCAATCAAACAATTACACTTTTGCTAGCCACTTTGAAGGTCAAACACACTAAGAGTTCGTCCTATTATCCTCAAGGCAATGTCAAGCAGAGTCAACCAACAAAGTTCTCAAATCAATCCTGAAAAAGACTATCAGCATATCAAAGAAATATTGGCACCTAAAACTCCATGATGCACTTTGGGCCTATAGAACCACAATTAAAGCATCCACAAGGCATACACCTTTTAGTTTGGTGCATGGCCAAAGACATTGCAGCCTTCAAATCAGCTCACAAACTCCAAGGTAGTCTAAAGACAGGTGAGTTAGTCTTGAAATGGAATAAAGCAAGGGAAGAAATAGCATCCAAATTTGAAAATCTCTGGGAAGGGCCTTTTGAAGTCATTGGCACAGCAGGAAAAGATTCTTACTGATATGTCTGATGGTAGAGAATTATCAAATCCTATTAACATTCTGCATTTGAAAAGGTATTGGCAACAACATGTTGCCCTGAGCTTGTTCAATTAGGAAGCATTTAGAATTTATAGGTAGGTGTAGTTTGATTTGTTTGGATATTACATCAAAAAAGTAAAAAGAAAATAAACTATGTGCAGGTTCTGATCGAGTTGAGATCCAAATCAAGTGCTAACATTGTCAAGACTATGGCTTCCATGCAGGAGCATCTGGGTTTTACAATCATCCATCTCATCTTTCATTCATCACACTACATACCATCACTCATAGTTCATAGTTGCTGCCATTCCCTTCATAACAGCAACTCATTTGAGCTAACAGATTTTATTTCCACATGCAGGTGCATCCTAATACATGCATTCCATATTCATCTGCTCAAGAGTTGTCCTAGCTCCACATAAAAACTCCACATTTCCACAAAATCCACAAAACTGCTGTCATATGTCCATCCAACAGTTCACATTTTGCTAATAAGTCCATTTGTCATTGCAGGTTCACCTGAAAACCACCTCCATATTCACATTCATGCCATACTGAATATTATTACTACCATTTTTGTCAAATCCATTGCAGGTTCATTGAACTGCCAAACACATCCTCATATTGGCAATTAGCTGGAGTCCTACTATGATTATCAAGCAGTAAGAAAAAGGGGCTGGGAGACCAGCCTATTCTTTTAGTTTGGCATAATGCTGCCATGCTATGGCAGCATGGAAGAGCAAGGCATATTTTGACACTTATTCTCACACTTTGATCTGAATTTAGAGGCACAAGAAGAATTCATACTTGCACACTTAGAAGACTTGAAGAGCAAGGTGAGAACATTTGACTCAGGTCACACGGGCAAGGCAAAAAGGAGAATCAAGCAAAGTTTGAAGGATTGAAGATCCCTTGAAGATTTCTTGGTATGTGATGTTATCATTTGAGTTCTTGGCATGATTGCACCCTTTGATTCCTATCCTACATCCCCCCTACCTTTAACCATGATGAAATGCCCATGATATCTTGAGTTCCATGCCTACACCTCACTTCCAAATCAAATTTGACCTTGAAGATTTTTTCTAGTCAAGACTATCCCTTCACAAGTCATTCACACGCCATACACTTACCATACCATTTCCATATCATTCTAAGTACTAAACTCCACTTGACTTGGTCATGCATGTGGTCAAAGGTCAACATCCTCTCCCTATAAGTAAAAAAGGAGAGAGAATGCAAAAATTCCTAAGGGAAACACTCAAAATTCAAGATTTGCCTAGAAAATGCTAATGTCATGCAATTATGCCTAAATTGACCCATGAGAATACCTTTGAGATGCCAAGTCACCATACATGTCACCCTTTCTTGCCATGTCATATCATGCACTTCTCACCACATTGAGACTCTAATTTTTTTGCAAAAATCCTTCAAATTACATGTTTGATCCTACGAAAATGACACATTATCATGCCACATCATCATCAACACCTCCACATCATCATCCACATGTCACACACATCATGACTAGAAAAAATATTCTAAGCCAAGTTGATTGACACGTCACCATCCTTGTTTGCCATGTCACCCTTACTTTGCCATGTCATCATGCTCACATGCCACATCACCCTTCTTACATGCCATTTTAAAGGCAAAATTTGAAAGTGCCCATTTGCAAAAAAGATTCCAGCATCTTCTAGAGCATATTCAAAGATTCCCCTTGAAAAAAAAAAGAAAATTGAAAAAATCATTCATTTTGGCCCTCAAATTCAGCGCCTTAGACCATTTTGCAAACAAATTTTCCTACCTACCCCCAAGCCTATTTTTTCCCAGCCAATCTCCCCATGCCACGTGGAACATCCGAGCGTGTGGGGCGATGGAGGTACCGAGGCCCACGTGGATATTACACGTTAAATATTAATAATAAGGATTTTGTTATTCCTCGTGATCGTCCGAGTTGAATCAGGCCTGTGGGATATTTCATCAAGAACTGCCAAGAACCCTAAAATTTGAGAGTGCCAAGATCCGTCTGATTCGATCAAAACAACCACGCAATCATGATCCTAAGCTGTCGAATAACCTTGTATAATGTCAAAATGCATCAGAGAAGCAAAAAGACAGAGAATCGAACTGAATTAGCTAAGAACGCAATAGAACAGGGGAATTTTAAAAGTGGATTTCGTGCTCAGAAAAAATTCGAGGGCTTTGAGGTGAAAGAGTGATTGATTACCTTGAAGAAGGACCGGCTTGCATTACTGGAGCTTGATTCTGCCTTCCATATTCGATTTTTTACTTGAATTATTGACAAATTCATGCAAATTCCTTGACTGTATACCTATTTGATCCTGTGCCCAAGACTCAGAGCTTGGGATTGTTATTGTTTGCCTATGTGTGCCTGATTCAAATGAAAATCCGAGCCTTGTTATCAAATTCTGAGTGTTCTATTTCGATTTGGTGACAGAATTTCTATGCTTGCATTATTTCCCCATGCATTTCATTCCGAAGCTCAAAGCATTACTAGCATTGCATTTAAGCATCTATAATACAAGTGTTTCCTAGTCTTAGTGTTTGTCTGAGCTATCACTACAAAAGCTGAGCTTATATTTAGAGTTATAGAAGCACAAGTCCACATTCAGCTCAATAGCAGTCAACAAAAATTCTCAAACATCAGTAGATGGTCGTGTCATGCATGGACATTGCATAAAAAGCAAGATTTGCATCCATTCCCTCTGGCAAAAAATATATTTTCACTTCAGCTTATACTTTATCTCAGTCAGCCTCTGAAAAATCAAAACACCCAAAAACTAGATCTCCACTTGCAAAAACCATCAAGGACCATTGGATGCAGACATTTTAGGAATGGGCAGAAGTATCAGATCTCCAAAAGGAAGATCCAGTATCGAGTTCTAAAATCTAGCTCTCTGCCAGGGATAATGACCAAAATTTGACTTGGTCAGGAGTGGCTCTTTGATCCATCTGCCCTTATCAAAGCTTCTCTGACTTTTGCCCCCCACTCATAGGTCTTATGCAGCCATGGATGCAAGAATCATGATGAAAGTCTATTTGGTTTGCATTTGGCATGCTTTTTTATGACACAGACTTTTTACCCTTAATGGAAAGCTAAGTCAGATAACTGTTTGAGCAATTTTCTTGGTTCTTTCTCACTCAGAGTGGTTGTCTTAAGCAGCCTGGAGGTTCTAAACCATTGAAGTTGAAGGTTTTGCCAGGAACACCTTCAACATACTCTTTTTAAAGATTGCTATAATGTTATAAAATATTGTCATAAATGCCAGATCTTTAGCAAGAGAGCATTGCAACCAGCCCCTCTCACTGCTGTAACTTCTCCAGGGCCATTCCAGACATGGGAACTTGACCATAGGTCCAGTAGATCGACCCTCTTCAGCTCAGTATCAATTCATACTTGTAGCCACAAATTATTTTACCAAATGGGCTGAAGCAGTTCCCCTTAGAGAAGCAAATGCATACACCACTGCAAGATTTCTTCATGAGAACATCTGTGCTAGATTTGGAGTTCCCTTCAAAATCATCTCTGATAGGGGAAGTCAATTCATGAGTCAAACCATTGCCTTATTGCTAGCCACTCTAAAAGTTAAATACACTAAAAGTTCAACATATTACCCTCAAGGCAATGGTCAAGCTAAGTCAACTAATAAGGTTCTGAAGTCAATTCTGAAAAAAGACCATCAGCATTTCAAAAAAAGATTGGCACCTCAAACTCCGTGATGCACTATGGCCATACAGAACTACTATTAAGGCCTCCACCAAACACACACCTTTTAGTCTGGTCTATGGCATAGAGTCTGTGTTGCCAATTGTGCTTGAACTTCCATCACTCAGATTGGCATATCAAATAAACTTAGAAATGGATGATGCACTGAAGGAAAGATGTGTGAGATTGTTGCAGCTTGAAGAACACAGGTATGAAGCAGAAAATGCTATTATGATTAAAAAGACCAAGGATATAGCAGCATTCAAGGCTGCTCACAAGCTCCAAGGTACTCTCAAATCAGGAGAACTGGTCTTGAAATGGAACAAGGCAAGGGAAGCCACAGCAACAAAGTTTGAAAATCTTTGGGAAGGGCCTTTTGATGTAATTGGCAAGGCAGGAAAAGATTCTTATTGGCTGAGAGATGTACTTGATGGCAGAGAGTTGTTGAATCCTATCAATATCCTACACTTGAAAAGGTATTGGCAACAACATGTTGCCTTAAGTTTGCTTAGTTAAAAGTTTACTTAGAATTTGTAGGTAGGATAGCTTAGTTTGCTTTTGGTTGACTGAGATTGCAAAAAAGCTAAAAAGAAGAAAAAGAAAAGACAAAAAAACAATGCATGAGTATTTGATAAATAATATTTGTTTTCAAATTCTAGTATTTGCATAAATTAAGCTTTTGAATTCGAGATTTACGCTACTGATGCAAGAACAAGAGATTTGTGCAGGTTTTAACTTATTCAAGGTTCAAATCAAATACTTTTATTGCTCAAGTTCTGAATTCCATGCAGGAACATCTGGATTTGCAGTCATACATCTCACATTCATACACTTTTCTTCATTCACCTTCATCTCTATAGCTGCTGCCATCCCCACCACAACAGCAGCTCATTATGCTAATAAATCTTTTGTCACATGCAGATGCATCCTGAGACATTCATTTCATACTCATCTGTATAGAAGTTGCCCTTGATTCACACAAAACACTTCAAACCATCGTTCTTTTCTACCAAATCCATTAGACTGCTGTCACATTTCCATCCAGCAACTCATATTCTTTACTAATAATCACACTTGCCATGCAGGTTCATTTGCAGATTACTTCCATGATAATATTCATATCATACTTGAATCTACCATCACCTTCTATTTTCAATCCATTGCAGGTCCATTGAGCTGTCAAACATACCTCCACATTGGCAGTTAGCTGGAATTCCATTCTGATCATCAAGCAAAAAACAAGAGGCTGGGGGACCAGCCTGTTCTTTTAGTTTGGCATAATGCTTCCATAGCTGCTGCCATGCTGGAAGAGCAAAACACATTCTGACATTCTCATGCTCACGCTTTGATTTGAACACAGATATACAAGCACAATTCATTGAAGGAAAATGCATCTTTGCACATTGTGAAGAAAAGACTTGAAGACCAAGGTGAGGACATTTGACAAAGACCGCATAAGCATGCTAAGGAAGGTGATTCAAGCAACACATTTTTGAAGATTTGAAGACCCCTTGAAGTGTTCTTGGTATGTGATGCTTCTATTTAAGTTCTTGGCATAACTACATTTCATAATCTCCATCTTAAGCCTTCCATATCCTTTGCCATGAAAACATGCCCATGAAACCCCAAGTTCCATGCCTAGCCTTCATTTCCTAGGGCAAATTGGCCTAGAAGAATTTTTTCTAGTCAAAACTTCTCTTTCACATGTCATTCACATCACACACACTTATCATACCATCACCATCTCATTAAAGCACAAATTTCCACTTGATTTGGTCACACTCATGGTCAAAGGCCAAAATTCTCTCTCTAGAAGTCAACGAGAGAAAGTGCAAGATTCGTAAAGGAAGCAATTAAAAGTCAATACTCTTGAGGCCGCTTGTTGGGGATTGTGGGGAAAATCCGTCAACAAAATGGAGGTCCTACCGAGATCTGATGTTTCCCCAGATCATTTTGGTGCTGCAAATTTATTTGGAGCAGTCATTGTTTACAGATTTATTTGGAGCAGTCTTTGTTCATTTCGGGTTGCTTACAGACTTACTTAGGATTCTATTATTTTTTAAGAGAAGAGGTAGTGAATCTTATGTACTTGGAAGACTGTTGATGATGAAGACTGTTGCAGGCTCTCCCTGTTCTTTCTCTCTGCTGAGATAATGCAAAGTTCTGCTTCAATATATTTAAGGAGAGTTCGCTATTGCCAGCGCTCCGTGATTTATCTGAAGAAAATTGCTCCACTCCATTTTTATCCCTGATCTCTGCACTGTTGGCTCTGCTCTTACTAGTCGAAAAACTTGCTCTTGCTTCATAGTTTTTTCCAGTGCTCTCCAATCCTTGCCTTTACCACAAAATCCTACATATCTGTTACTCCATCTCTACTGATCGTTTGTAACGAGCACTTGCTTGCTAAACCTGTAACAAACAGAAAAAAGAGATGAAGATTTGCCATAGCCATTTTCTTCTGCCGGATCCCTGCCAAGCCTCTATTTTTTGTTCTAAACCGTCGGACCTGCAGAAAAAAAAAGATGGGAAGAAGTGGGAAGGAGGGAGAAGAGAAGCAAGAAGCCACCATAGCCGCTGCCATAGCCACAACTATCCTTCTATTGCTGAATCCATGAGTCAAGCTGCTGTCGGACCTGTAAAGAAAAGAAATCAAAGGATGAAAGTAAAGAAAAGAGAAGCTCCATTTCATCCGCCGCCATAGCCTCTTGTTCACTGTCGCCCATGCACAGAAAGAAGCACAGAAGAAAAAAAATTTGTTTGCCCTTTCTTGGAACTATTGCCACGTCTACCTTTTTTTACCACATCTCCTATCTTTGCAATTTTTTTACCCACTTGCCCTTACGTTGCTTTTTCCCACTTCTTATTCTTCTTGCCATTTATAGCCCACCCACCTTTTGATTCTTTTTTAATGCCCACTCACTATTCTCACCACTTATCACGTTGCCCTTTTACCACTTGTTATTTTTGCTCTTTTTTATGCCTTGGCCACACCTTAGCCCGTATTTATGATTAGCATATTTTTGTTTGGGCGAAGAGCCTTCGCTTTCCTCTCCTCCTCACCATGGCAAAGCCAAGCCAAAAAAATTGTGAAACTTATTAAGATTTTATCCTTTGCCGTAACATTTAATGGTGCCCTACCCCATGGTTTTGCTATATTATACACAAGTGATATTATTTTATTAACTTTGTTAAAAATTATTACCAAGGAGGGATACTTGCACATGGACCAGAGCCATAGTAGCCAGCGCGGACGATGTAAGCGACCTTCTTGGAATTCTCTTATTGAGCATGGTTATCCACACGTGGTCCAGAGCCAAAGTAGCCAGTGCGGGTGTGTGGGTGTGGAGCAATGAGATGCGTGTAGGCATGGAACTCAAGATCTCATGGGCATTTCATCGTGGTTAAAGGTAGGGGGGATGTAGGATAGGAATCAAAGGGTGCAATCATGCCAATAACTCAAATGATAACATCACATACCAAGAAATCTTCAAGGGATCTTCAATCCTTCAAACTTTGCTTGATTCTCCTTTTTGCCTTGCCTGTGTGACCTGAGTCAAATGTCCTCACCTTGCTCTTCATGTCTAATAAGCGTGAAAGTATGAATTCTTCTTGTGCCTCTAAATTCAGATCAAAGTGTGAGAATAAGTGTCAAAATATGCCTTGCTCTTCCATGCTGCCATAGCATGGCAGCAGAGTAGGCCAAAAATATCCAGACCTCAAGATCTTCTTGGCAATTGTGTCAGCAGCAAAGTGTCCACCACAAATACCTTCATGACAAGCCTCAATGATCATCTTGGCTTCTTCAGGATCCACACACCTCAGCAACACTCCCTCTTTGTCAACCTTGCACAACACCTCCGCAATCAACCTGAACTTTTTGCACCTCTGTTTGAATCTCCTTTCCTGACTGCTACTTAAGTCTTTTGGCAGCTCATTGTGTTCAAGATAATTCCTGATATCCAATTGCCAATCCAAATCTTTTGCATAGGAAACAACCATGTTAGTAACACAATCAACATCATTCAATCCTTCTTGATCCTCATGTTTAAACAAAACATAGGGCAAATAAGAACTGGTATTTTCAACTAAGTTCACAACTTTGACTGTAATGTTGTTGTAAGCTTGAACTTTACAAGCCCATCTACATAACTTGGCTTTGGGTTGTTTCTTTGCAAAGAGGAGAGATAAAGGGTTTTACCTCATAAAGACTTGAGTTTGGTTGTTTTGTAGTAAATGACCCTGTCTTTCTATCAGAAACATTAAAGCAGCTGCACTTTTCTCCAGCCTATGATATCTTAGCTCAGTATCAGACCACATTTTGCTGTCTTCTTGCAGCAATGCCACACCAATTGCCCTTTTTGTGACACTAATTGCTGCATGCTATGGCAGCATGGAAGAGCAAGACACATTCTCATATTCTCATGCTCACACTTTGATTTGAACATAGATATACAAAGACGATGCATCTTTGCACACTTTGAGAAGAAGACTTGAAGACCAAGGTGAGGACATTTGACAAAGATCACACAAGCATGCCATGGAAGGTGATTCAAGCAAATGTTGAAGATTTGAAGACCATCTATATACCCCTTTCCAAGGCAAAAATACTAAAAAGCTCTTTGCAAAAAAAGATTCCACCATCCTTGAGAGCATAAAAAAAGATCTTTTTTGCAAAAAAGAAATTCAAAAAATTCGTTTATTTGGGCCTTCATATGTGATTTCTTAGGAATCATGCCATACCATGTTCTGCAAAAAAAAATTCCTATCTACCCCCAAAGCCTAGATTTCCCTGCCAATCTCCCCCTGCCACGTGGTATACCTGGGCGTGTGGGGCGGTGGAGGTACCGAGGCCCACATGGATATAGCACGCTTATTATTAATAATATTGAAAATACTATTCCTTATATACCCTGGCTTCAGTTTACAACCCGGCCTGTGGGATAGATTTTGCCAAGAACCCTAATCTTTGGAAATGCCAAGAAAATCTGCTTGAAACAACCACCCAATCATGACTTGAAGCTGTCAGATCAGCCTGTGTGATACCAAGAATGTTACGAATGCTCTATTCTTCCTGCAAAACTCATCAATATATTAGAAGGTAAAACACCACAGGGTACTCGATTTACCACCCAATCGGACCAACTAGAAGAGATGTCACCAAGTCAAGCTACTCCGCAAGACTGTATAAGAACAAACTCTCTCTAGCCACCAACCACTGGTGTTATATGAACTCCTTCTAATGATATGATCAAGCAAGAAACAAGAGAGATACTAGAAGGTAAGGCTAGGCACATCATCAACATAGGAAGAAGCAGATTTAGTTGTGCAGTCATCTTAGACCCCTATCTTAGACCCCTATGCACCTTTCTGGGCATAACTTTCAAACCGTAAGGAATCTATGGACAACCCGATCTTGAGTTGTGGTCGCGGAGATATCATGTCTCAAAGTTGTCCTTCTATTTATAGGTAACAACACCTTTTTTTTTTGCCTTTTTGCTTCTAAATAAAGGTCAAGGTTTATTTTTAGCTCTCTCTTTGATAATAGCAAGGCTTAGACATACTGGATGACTTTCGTACTTGATCATATCAATAAATATTGTTCCATGCAAGGCCACTCCCCCGAGCACCGTTATTAGTTATTAACCTTAAACCATATCAAAGAACCTATCAAACAAGCTAAACAACAAAACTCTAGACCGAATTTGCCAACAGAGCTAAACAAGGGAATTTAAAAAAGGGGTTTCATTCTCAGAGAATTTTTCGAGGGCTTTAAGGCGAAAGACGGGTCGATTGCTTTGAAGAAAGACCGGTTCATACATCTGGAGCTTGATTCTGCCTTCCAAACATGAGATTTTGCATGAATTATTGACTGATTTGTGCAGATTACTTGATTGTGTACCTTTTTCATCTTGTACCCAAAACTCAGAGCTTGTGATTATTATTATCTACCTGTGTGATTTTGAATTGAATGAAAATCCGATCCTTGTTGACAAATTTGTGAATGCTTCCTACTGATCTTGTGACAGATGTCATATCTGTGCAACACTTAGTCCTTGCACCCTACCTTGAGAAAGAAAGAACACAGAAATATTGCACATAAGTATATGTAGCATAGGTTCAGGATATTTGAATGTTTGCTCAATCCAATGATACTAGTTTAAGCTTGCATCACTAGGCCTCTGATCTGTTCTCATTACTCTATATCTACATTATGTCCAAGTAGCCTTCATTTGATTATTTGCACAGGCATTGTTGACATTGATACTGCTTAGAAAAGCAAGAAAATGCATCCAAACATCTAGCAATTCTAAATTTTCTTGCTGTTCATACTCTATGACAGACAGCCAAACAAAAATCAAAATTCTAAAAAATATACCCATCTATCTGCAAAAAGCATTCTTGATCATTGTGTGCAGACATTCTGGAGAGGGATTGAAGCATCAAATCTCAAAAAGAAGTTACCTTTATCGAGTTAGAAAATTTAACTCTCTGCCAGGGATATTGACCAAAAATTGACCTGGTCAGGGACGCTTATTTGACAGGCTTGCTCTAATCAAAGTTTATCTGACTTTTTTCCCAACATCCTTCTTATCTGACTTTTTTCCCAACATCCTTCAAGGTCTTGTGCAGCTTTAGAATCAGGAATCATGAGTAAAGTCCCTTCGGTTTGCATTTGGCATGTATTCTTGCAAGGCAGACTTTTTTCTCTTTAGGGAAAGCTATTCATAATCACTGTTCGAGCATTCTTCTTGAGATTTTTTCACTCAGAGTGTTGCCTCAAGCAACCTAGAGGTTCTAAACCACTGAGGTTGAAGGTTTTGCCAGGAACACCTTCAACACTAATATAGGCTTTGAAAGGCTTTCCTAAGTCTGGGGGGCTTTAGCAGAATGGAATGGCAGATAACATTGATGATTTTGTCAAAGGACTCTTGACATTCTTCATTCCGATCAACCAAAATGTGTTTTGCTTGGGTGAAGGCATGGGAGTATGAAAAAATAAGGATGGGAAGAAGAAAAATTTCCAAGGGCAAATATAGCATGACAAGGGTAAAGGTAGAGCATAGATATGAAAAAAAAAATGGCTAGGCTAAAATGCAATGGCGAGTAAAAATGGAAGGTGAATGTAGAAATGAGAGAAAATAGATAAGATTTGGGAACCATATACCATAGGGTCTTCCAAACTCTAACTTTAAATGACTGGTCCCCTCAGCGATAGAATACCAAAAGTAAACATCAAGGGAAAGTCTTATTCTGAATAGAAATGTGGTGGAGTGGTGTATGAAAAAGAGTGTGAAGTGCATGTGGATGGAGAGAATGTAAGTATGATGGAGTTATGAGGTGAATGATGTGTGAATAGTGAAGTAGATGTGAAAATGAGGTGTATGATATGTATGGGATGGAAAGTGTGGGATGTAGATGTGTTAAAGGTATTCCTGGCAAAACCTTCAACCTCATTGGTTCAGGGCTGTTGCCCCCAAAGGGCAACATGCTAATTGTGATCCATGCATTCAAAACTAGGTCAACTAATCTTGGGATACTAGGTCAAAGTTTGGAAGATCCTTGGCATTCAATATTGTTGTGGAGGTCAAAGGGTGTTCATTTTTCAAGTCAACAAGTGCTCAAGGCTCAAAACTCACATGAGGTACTTTATTTGAGGTCAAAATGCTTAGTCAAGAATCCATAGATTTAACTGAGGGAGCCATTCCTGAAGATGATCTTGATGACAATGAAGTAAAAGCACTCTGTCCTATTTTAACCATTGATGCATCAGAAAAAAAGGATATTGAGGAGATTGTGATCACAAAAAATGGTACACCTAGAACTCTGTTTGTTGGAGATCTGATTGAATATCAAAACAGGGAGAGCATACAAATGTTTTTTGAAGAAAGAAAAGATGTATTTGCCTAGGACTATTCAGAACTATCAGGTATCAAAACTGAGGTATGCCAATTTGAAATTAAAATCAAGGAAGGTTGTAAACCTGTTTTCCAAAAATTAAGGAGGATTAATGCTTCACTTATGGGGCTAATCAAGGATGAATTGAATAAGATGTTAGATGCAGGTGTGATTATTGAAATCATTAATCCTGAATGGGTATCTTGCATTGTTTCTGTAGAGAAGAAAAGTGGTGCTTTAAGAATTTGCATTGATTATCGAGATCTCAACAAAGCTACCATCAAGGATTGTTACCCTTTGCCTTTTTTAGAAGAGATCCTATATGCTGTAGCAGGTAAGAAAGTGTATTCATTTTTGGATGGATTCTCAGGATTCAACCAGATCAGCATCAAAGAAGAAGACCAGCCAAAAACTTCCTTTATCACTCCCTGGGGTACATGTGCTATAAAAAGAATGCCTTTTGGTTTGATGAATGCTCCAGCCACCTTCCAAAGGGCAATGGATGTCATTTTCAAATCAATGTCTGCTGAAGAGTTCAGGGTGTACTTAGATGACCTCTGCTTAGGCTCTAATCCATCTAATCATGTGGAGCTACTTGCAAAAATTTGTTCTTTGTGCAGGAGCTCAGGAGTCAATCTAAATCCAAAGAAATGCATCTTTTTTGCATCAAAAGGACAACTCTTAGGGCATGAAGTATCTAGCCAAGGCATTCAGGTTGCTCAAGACAAGATTGAAGCCCTCAAAAAATTAGCACCTCCCAAGAATCTAAAACAGGTCAAAAGTTTTGTTGGTATGACAAGTTTTCTCAGGATGTATATTCCTAATTTTGCTCATATTTTGAGCCCTATTTCTAGATTGACAAGGGTAGGCAAGTTCTCCAAGTCTGAAAGTAAGCATATACCTATCACATGGACTTCAGAATGCCAAGAGGCTTTTGACTTTCTCATTCAATCCATATGTGAAGCCACGCTTTTGAGGAAACCAGATTTGAATATGCCATTTGAAGTTTATATTATTGTTACTAAAAAAGCTATAGGGTTAGCCATTTTGTAGGAAAAGCACACCATAATGTTTGCAAGTAAACAATGGTCTGCTCTAGAGGAGAGGTATACCAGAATAGAAAAAAGTGCTGCTGCCCTCATGTTTCTCATCAATAGGCAAGGACACTTGCTCCTGAAAAGTCAAGTTCAAGTCTACATGAAGCAAAATCTAATGGGTCTACTATTTGGTAAGACAACCAGTAAGCCAAAAATCCAAAGGTGGGCTTGTAAGTTGCAATGTTATGATATTTCTGTAAAAGAATTACATTTGGTACGAAGTCCTAGTCTTTATTTGTGCTGCCACATTTTGTGGCAGCAAGAGGAAATTGTACAACACAAGAAGAAGACAAGCTGCCAATGCTGATTTTAAGCTGATTACACTCTTGAAGGATTATTTTGTTTCAGATCATTGAAGAATTTTTTTGATGAAGACTAAGGAAGGACATTCATGGAAGCTATTTCATTAGATCAAATTAAATGGTCACAAGGAGCAAGAAAAAGTCAAGTCATCATATTTGAGCAAACAAGAGAGCAAAGGACACAAACATTTACTTTGAAGACATAAGAAGGTTTTGAAGACCCCCAAGAGTTCCATGGTATGTGCAAAATAACTCTAGATCAAGTTCATATTGAGGCAAATTCCTATACCATTATTTCACCCCATACCACCTTCTTTCCTTGATTTCCAAGTTGGTACATCCTCAATCAACCTTGTTTTCCAATTGACAACATTTTTTGTCTAGCCAAAAAGCTTCACTCTCATCTCTTCCATAACTCCATACATTCATTTCCATGATAAGCTTCCAAAAAGAAAAATGGTCAAGAAATTTGCAAAGTTATGCATAAAGGTGGCATTGTGCCACGTATAACCTTGGAAGCCACCTCACATCTCCATCATTCCTCATCATCACTTACATCATACTCCCTCCATCCCCAAGTTCAAAAATTAAAAATTGGCTAAAGGGCTTCCATTTTTCAAGTTGATTATGATTCTATGTAATATTGCCACTTGGGAGTGCCATGTCATTTGCACATCATCCTCCTCATCATCATATATGCCATACACGTGTCATCCACATCCATAAGTTGAAAAAGTTTTTTTTGGCTAGACAAAAATTGAGTCAAGATACATTGCCATGTCATTTGCCTAGTCATCACCATTGCCATGTCATATGCCATCACAATTGCCTAGTCATCTTTTTTGCCATATTTCACATCCTATGGTTAAGCTATACAAAAATTATTCCTAGCAAAAGATTCCAATTGAGATGGGAGAATATGCTAATATCCTTTATCTTGGCCTTTGGATTATTGCCTTGAGATTCGTGCCTTTCTATAAAAATTAAAAAAATTTTCCTATTCTACCCCACCTAGCATTTTCTACCCCCCTGCCCCACTCATCCACCAATCCACACCCTCCACATTGGCACCATGGGGCATGGGGGGCGGGGCCGGGCGGTTCCCCCTTCATAATGGCACGTTTATCGGAAGAAATTGCGGTAAAATTCCTTTTATACACTAGTACGCTTTTTCTAAACATGCCCGTGGGATATTTGGACTATTTTCAAGAACCCTAATTTTCGATGAAGGCCAAGATCCAGGAAAATTGGTTGGAATTACACCGCTTAATCATAGCTCAAGCACCCTCCATTCACCTACACGCATCCATACCGACTCATAAACAAACAAAATTTGAATTTCAAGCGAGGAATTTGCCAAGATTTGAACGAAAGCAGGGGGCGTTTAAGATGGATTGAGATCTTGCATTGTTTTAAAGGGGGGTTGTATGCGTGAAGAACGTCGACTTGAAGCTTTTAGAGGCGGATTGACTGATTCCTAGCTGCATTTGCTCCTCTAGCCTCCAAATTAGGGAAGAATTGTGGGCTATTGAGATTATCGACCACTTTTGAGATTATTGACAATTTGATCTGTTTGATTGTTTTTCCCGAGACCATTAGACTCGGGGAAATTGATGTTGATCTTTTGAATAGCTTCTTGAATGAAAATCTGACCTTAGAAAAAAATTCGTGTAGTGATTGTTCTTGAGTTTAATCCTTGATTTTCAGAAAACTAAAAATAATTTAGTTTGAAATTTTTATGCACTATAACTAGAGGGTATTTCGAACTGACACACTTGAAAAACACACAAAAAGCCAATTAGATTTCATATTAGGTAAAAAGTTGCTCTCGGGTTCTTGCGGTCAAATGACCGATAGGAGATTTTAATCAAATTCTACCCTTTAGGTTGTTAATTTCCTGCAATTTTTAAGTTGCCTTCAATCTAGACACCGGTCGGAGATATCTCAAATTTCCAAAACTAAAAACTTGTTCCATCTTCAATCTGCAAAAATAGCTTCAGCATTCTTTGGTATTGACCAATTTTGACCCGGTCGGAAGTGTGATTTTGAGAACCTTGCTTATCTCAGCTCTATCTAGACTTTTGAACACCGATTCCCACATCTGTTAAGAAGATCTCTATCAAAAATCAATTGATTTGCTTGATTTGATTTTAAATGGCACAAGTTTATGGTCGAGACATTTTTTTTTGCTTCGAGGGAAAGCGATCGATCTTGAAATTTCGGTGACTTTTTCAGGTTTTGGTGATTCAGAGTGGTTGCCTTAAGCAACACGGAGGTTCTAAACCATTAGGTTGGAGGTTTTGCCAAAAAAGCCTTCAACATTTTGGAGGTTCTACCGAGATTACTATACTTTGAAGAAGAATTAATGGCACCAAGAAGGGGAAATGATCATCTTGGCGACCCGAGGCACAAGAAAACCCCGAGAGTTCTGGGCATTGCCCCAAGGAATCAATGTATTGGGGAACACTTGTCTCCATCAATCTTATGAGCTTAGTGTGCGGTTCACGCACCAACTTTTGATCCTAGCATAAATGCTAATTATTTTTGAAGGTTTTTGAGGAATATTACGGGATTATGGACACAAGAAAGGCCGCAAGCTCTCAGAATTCAAGAAATGTTTCAAGAATGAGGAGGTAAGAGCATGGTTGGATTATGTATTTGCTTTAGGTACTAGAACATGGGAAGATATTGTGCCTAAGTTTCTAACCAGATTTGGGAAATTGGTTAAGCCAAGAGAATTAGCTCACGGAGCTACACTCATTCCACATCAAGCATGGTGAGACTATTCATCAATATACGAAAAGGTTTAATGCATATTTGTTAAAATGCCAAACCGAGCATGTCCTCCATCATACTTTGGATTTAGTAGCAGCTTTTATAAATGGATTAAGTGACAGACCTAGGGTGCACAAGAAGATGACCGGGATCTGAGGATTCTGAAGGATTTGACACCATACATAAGGCCTTTACTAAAGCTCTGAGAATTAGCAGATGTTTATTTCGTTCAACCTGAACCTATGATGCGATTTACTAATGATCCTTTTTCACCAGAATTTGAACAGGGAATACACAACATCGGTGCCAATCTATCTTTGTCGCGAAGGAGAAGAGAACTACCAAGGCTGAGGAGGCAATTATCCCCTACTGCGCAGATTCAAAATCTGAGTTGCTCAAGATGTTTTGAGGCATTGGTGAAGTGACTAAACAACTTCAAGAGTTGAAGGCATCCAAACCTGAGAAAAGGGTCTTTCCCCCATGCATTCATTGTCTAAGGGATAGTCATTCTTCTGAAGTTTGTTATTATAGGCCTTGCCTTAAGTGTGGTAGGAGAGGGCATTATGGTAAAGAATGTCCTGTTTGTACTTTTTGTAAGGGCATAGGTCATCTTGAAGATAAGTGTAGTGTCAAAGAGTATTTTGCTAGACAAGAGTTAGCCAAAGCAACAGAAACAAGTGCATCTATCAGTTTTGTGGGGAAATGGAGGATCAAGAAGAGATTTTACTGTACACACTCGAGGAATGCTGGAATCCAAAGGCAAAGAAGCAGAATTTGTAACCAAAGAAGGGAATGCAGTAAGAGGTAAAGATTTTGAAGGCAATCAGGTATTATCTCATCCCCTTGCTCAAAAAGTTGTTCATCAAGATAAGGAGAGGAAAGATGAAATTATTCAGGTAGTACCACCTCCTCCAGCCCAAAAATTTGCAAAAAAAGATAAAGAAGGAGAAGATTTGGAGATTTTGCTAAAAAATTCTAAGATAAGCATAGACTTACTAACCTTGCTAAGGATTGCTCCCTCTTACAGAAAAAAGTTGTTGAGTTTAAATGAGGAAAAAGAGGATATGTTTACTAATCATGTTGGTGAGCTTGTATTATCCGGGATGATCTTTGATCCGTGGCCTTTTACTTGTGTTGCAAACATTGGTAAAAAGGTTCTAACCAAAGTATTATTAGATGGTGGTTCCCCTTTGAATGTGATGCCACATCACATAATGAAATCTTGTGGTTTGGAATGTGATAGACGAGCACCTATGGTTTTGAAATCATTCTCTAACACAAAAATTCATCCTATAGGGATAATTAGTAGTGTTTTAGTTGACATTGAGGGTATTATTGTGGCTGCTAGTTTTGTGGTGGTAGCTTTTGAAGGGGTTGATGAGAATACTGATATTTATGATCTACTTTTGGGCAGGAAATGGTTGTCTCATCTGTGGATGCAAGGCCGGTGTGGTCCAAGGGAGAATGTATTATTTCAGATGGGAAAAAGAAAGTGACTCTACAACAGGGTTGGAGAACCTGAGGCCTTAAATTTCTTAGAGATAGACATGCTATCCCAAAATCCTTGTGGAGAATATGAGATTTCTGTTCCTACAATTGCAACATGTTCAATAGAAGAGGGTAAGCTAAAAAAATCTGGTGAACATGCATACATGTGGTTTGATGGAGGTATATCAAAAAATTGAATGTTCTTCGCTTCTTTCGCAGAATTATCGAGAGATAACTCTAACAAGCTTTTGGCTAAAGTTGGCAGAATTTACTCAGGGATAACATCAAATGTGGCAGAATACAGAGCTCTATTAGCAGGCTTACAAGAAGCCAAACATTTGGGAATTAATGAGCTGGTTATATTTGGAGATTCTCAGCTTGTTTGCAAACAGGTATTGGGAGAATATCAGTCAAAGAATCTGGATATGATTTTCTTAAGGGATGAAGCTTTGGGAGAATTATTGGATTTCAAAAGATGGGAGATACATCATATACCAAGGGAGTTTAATTCAGAGGTGATGCACTTTGCGAAGTGTTCTATTAGAGCATCTAGCTGAAGGTGCCATCAATGAGGAAGAATTGGAGAGGAAAGAATTACAGCAGTTGTATCCCATATTAGTGATTAATGCTAGTGAGGAAAAAAACAGCCAGGAGTCAAGATAAAAAGAATAATCAGGAAAGGACTCTTTATGTAGGGGATTTATTTCGGGAAGAGGATGAGAGTAGGGTAAGAGATTTTTTGAAGAATGGAGTGATGTATTTGCTTGGGATTATGATGAGCTGAAAGGGGTTGACAAGAAGATTTGTGAATTTGAGATAAAAAACAAAGGAAGGAGTTAAGCCAAGAATACAAAAACCGAGGAGGATAAATGGATCATTGATGACCTTGATTAGGGAAGAATTGAATAGGATGAAGGATCTTTGGGGTAATAGCAGAAATTATGAATCGAATGGTTATCTTGTATAGTACCCGTTGAGAAAAAAAGAATAAGACAATTAGGATATGCATTGATTATAGGGAGCTCAACAAAGCCACAATTAAGGACTGTTATCCTCTACCTTTTAGAGGAAGTGCTATATGCTTGAGTGTAAGGAAATGTTTTCATTCTTGGATGGTTTTTCGGGTTTCAATCAAATCAAAGATAAAGGAGGAGGATCAACCAAAGGCGCTTTCATTACACCTTGGGGTAATTTTGCAATGAAAAAAATGCCTTTTGGACTAATGAATGCTCCTGCCACTTTTCAGAGAGCTATGGACACTATTTTCAAGGAGATGCCTGTCAATTACTTCAGGGTGTTTCTGGATGATTTGTGTTTAGGCACATTTATCAGAGATCATTTCAGTTTGCTAACAAAAATATGTTCATTATGCAGGGGAAGTGGAGTGAGCCTAAATCCTAAGAAATGTGTTTTCTTCTGTTCTAAAGGGGATCTTCTTGGACATGAGATATCAACTCAAGGGATCCAGGTGGCTGCAGGGAAATGGAAGCCTTGAAGAAGTTGACACCACGAAACCCTCAAAAGGTTAAAGGTTTTATGGGGATGACAAGTTTTCTTAGGATATATGTGCCTCACTTATCACACATTATTTGTCCTATAGCCGGAGTTGACCGGGGTTGGTAAATACTCCAAGGAAGAGAGTAAGTATATTTTTATAAAATGGGATGATGTTTGCCAGAGAGCTTTTGAGGAAATTATAGAAACCCTTTGCAATCCTACTATTTTAAAACCTCCTGATCTTACAAAAACTTTCACTGCATATATAAGTGTGACCAAGAGAGCCATAGGTATAGCCCTGCTACAGGAACATGGAATTATAGCCTTTTCAAGCAAAATCTGTGCTGACACAGAACTTAGATATCAAAGATTAGAAAAAAGTGCTGCTGCACTAATGTTCTTATTGGAAAAGCATGGACACTTACCGCTTAACAGTCATACCAGGTTTTCATGAAGCAAAACCCATTGACACTATTGTTTGCAAAAAATTTACCAAAGGCAAAGTTATGCAGATGGGCTTGTAAGGTACAAAATTATGATATTGACATTAAAGTAATTAAAGTTCTTGAAGATCCTAGTGCTTATTTGCCTAATATGATGTTTAAGTATGAAGATCAAGAAGGTTTGAATGAGGAAAATACAACTAACATAGTAGCTTTTGGCATTGAGATGATTGATTGGCGTGTTGACATTAAGAATTTTTGGAGCATGCTGAGATACCAAAAGATCTGAATAGCAGCCAGCTGAGGAGGTTCAAGGAAAAGTGTAAAACTTTTAGGCTCATTGAAGGTGTGCTATGCAAGGTGGATAAAGAAGGGGTGCTGCTCAGGTGTGTTGACAAGGGTGAGGCTGAATTAATCATAGAGGCATGCCATGAAGGCATTTGTGGAGGCCATTATGCTGTAGATACTACAGCAAAGAAGATCATGAGGTCAGGGTATTTTTGGCCAACCTTGTTTAAAGATTGTTATAATAAAATTAAAAGTTGTCATAAGTGCCAGATTTTTGGAAAAAGAATATTGCAGCCAGCACCACTTACTGCCATTGTATCACCTGGACCATTCAAGTTTGGGGTTTTGATTTTATAGGACCCTTAGATCCCCCTTCATCTGCTCAACATCAATATATCTTGGTTGCAACAGATTACTTCACTAAATGGGCAGAAGCTGTACCTCTTAGGGAAGCAAATGCTTTTACAACTGCTAGGTTCCTGCATGAAAATATTTGCAGCAGGTTTGGGATACCTTTTAAAATTATATCCCATGGAGAGGAACTCAGTTTGTAAATCAAGTTATTGCTACACTCCTAGAGATCCTTAAGGTTAAGCATGTAAAGAGTTCAGCCTACTATCCACAGGGAAATGGCCAAGCAGAATCAACAAACAAGGTTCTTAAGTCCATATTGCAAAAAACTGTTAGTTTGTCAAAAAGAGATTGGCATGAAAAACTTTATGATGCATTGTGGGCTTATAGAACTACAGAAAAAAAAATTCTACCAATCATACTCCATTTAGCTTGGTTTATGGTGTGGAATCTGTGGTTCCTATAGAGCTCGAGTTACCTTCATTAAGGTTGGCTCATAGAATCAATCTGGAAATGGAAGAAGCTGTGAGGGAAAGGTGTGTAAGGCTGATGCAATTGGATGAGCACAGATATGAAGCAGAAAATGCTGTTATGATTAAAAAGGCCAAGGATGTTGCAGGCTTTTAAAGTCGCTCACAAGCTCCAAGGAATATTCAAGGAAGGGGAATTGGTTTTGAAATGGAATAAAGCAAGGGAGAAGGTTGCAAGCAAATTTGAGAATTTATGGGAGGGTCCTTTTGAAGTTATAGGTGTAGGGACGAGATTCATCTTGGTTAAGATCCGTGGAAGATAACTATAAGCTGCCAAATCCTATCAACATTCTACATTTGAAGAGGTATTGGCAACAACATGTTGCCCTATGTTTGTTTGCATAATCTGAAGATGCATCCTTAACTTAAATTAGGATTTAAGTGTGTTTAGACATAAATTCAACTTTGAGAAAAAATTATAAAAAGATAAAAACATCAAAAACATCAAAAACATTTTGTTCTCGTATGTTTGTTGTGATTGATTAAGTATTATTCTGACTTTGTTCTTGCTTAAAATATCATGTGTAGCTTTTAATGGGGTTTAGCAGTCCGGGGATGTTGTCTTCAAGAGGTTGAATATTTTCCATGCAAAGTTCACCGGTCGACCATCATTCATCGTGCATTAGTGATCGCCCAAAGATCCGAGCCTTATTCCTTACCTTCACTTCATGATCATGTCCTTCTAGCAAGCTCGCCAAATCAACATCCCACACAAGCAAAGGCTTGCAAATGCTAATCATCTTTATTTGTCATGCGGGTGCATCAGTGGCCATTATTCATCGCACATTTGTGGTCCTACCTAGCATCAAGCCTTATCATATACTCTTCTTTTCATATTCCTATTCCTTTAGCAAGCAGCGCCAAATCAACATCCCACCAAGCAGGCTTGCAAATGCTAATCATCTTTATTTGTCATGCGGGTGCACCGGGTTGGCCATCATTCATCCGCACATTTGTGGTCCTACCTAGCATCAAGCCTTATCATATACTCTTCTTTTCATATTCCTATTCCTTTAGCAAGCAATCGCCAAATCAACATCCCACCAAGCGGGGCTTGCAAAATTTCAACATTTTATTTCCATGCGGTGCACCGACCATTGTCATACTTCCATCCGCTCACTTGTTGGCCTATTTATTCCATATGGCTTCACTCCTTGCCACATTCATTTCCCTCGAAGTGCCTAGTTCAACTTCCCATCAAGGCAAACTTCTCAACATCTTTGAAGGCCGTGGAGGTTGAAGTATGGGAGCTGGCACCAGCTTCCTCTTTCTTTTTTAGCATGATGCTGCCACATTTTGTGGCAGCAAGAGGAAATTGTACAACACAAGAAGAAGACAAGCTGCCAATGCTGATTTTAAGCTGATTACACTCTTGAAGGATTATTTTGTTTCAGATCATTGAAGAATTTTTTTGATGAAGACTAAGGAAGGACATTCATGGAAGCTATTTCATTAGATCAAATTAAATGGTCACAAGGAGCAAGAAAAAGTCAAGTCATCATATTTGAGCAAACAAGAGAGCAAAGGACACAAACATTTACTTTGAAGACATAAGAAGGTTTTGAAGACCCCCAAGAGTTCCATGGTATGTGCAAAATAACTCTAGATCAAGTTCATATTGAGGCAAATTCCTATACCATTATTTCACCCCATACCACCTTCTTTCCTTGATTTCCAAGTTGGTACATCCTCAATCAACCTTGTTTTCCAATTGACAACATTTTTTGTCTAGCCAAAAAAGCTTCACTCTCATCTCTTCCATAACTCCATACATTCATTTCCATGATAAGCTTCCAAAAAGAAAAATGGTCAAGAAATTTGCAAAAGTTATGCATAAAGGTGGCATTGTGCCCACGTATAACCTTGAAGCCACCTCACATCTCCATCATTCCTCATCATCACTTACATCATACTCCCTCCATCCCCAAGTTCAAAAATTAAAAATTGGCTAAAGGGCTTCCATTTTTCAAGTTGATTATGATTCTATGTAATATTGCCACTTGGGAGTGCCATGTCATTTGCACATCATCCTCCTCATCATCATATATGCCATACACGTGTCATCCACATCCATAAGTTGAAAAAGTTTTTGGCTAGACAAAAAAATTGAGTCAAGATACATTGCCATGTCATTTGCCTAGTCATCACCATTGCCATGTCATATGCCATCACAATTGCCTAGTCATCTTTTTTTTTGCCATATTTCACATCCTATGGTTAAGCTATACAAAAAATTATTCCTAGCAAAAGATTCCAATTGAGATGGGAGAATATGCTAATATCCTTTATCTTGGCCTTTGGATTATTGCCTTGAGATTCGTGCCTTTCTAAAAAAAATTAAAAAAATTTTCCTATTCTACCCCACCTAGCATTTTCTACCCCCGCCATCTCATCCACCAATCCACACCCTCCCGTGGCACCATGGGGCATGGGGGGGCGCTGGGCAGTTCCCCCTTCATAATGGCACGTTTATTCTAAGAAATTGCGGTAAAATTCCTTTTATACACTAGTCGCTTTTTCTAAACATGCCGTGGGATATTTGGACTATTTTTTCAAGAACCCTAATTTTCGATGAAGGCCAAGATCCGGAAAATTGGTTGGAATTACACGCTTAATCATAGCTCGCACCCTCCATTCACCTACACGCATCCATACCGACTCATAAACAAACAAAAATTTGAATTTCAAACAGGAATTTGCCAAGATTTGAACCAAAAACAGGCCGTTTAAGATGGATTGAGATCTTGCATTGTTTTCGGGGGTTGTATGCGTGAAGAACGTCGACTTGAAGCTTTTCCGAGCGGATTGGTGATTCCTAGCTGCATTTGCTCCTCTAGCCTCCAAATTGGAAGAATTGACGGGCTATTGAGATTATCGACCACTTTTGAGATTATTGACAATTTGATCTGTTTGATTGTTTTTCCGAGACCATTAGACTCGGGGGAAATTGATGTTGATCTTTTGAATAGCTTCTTGAATGAAAATCTGACCTTAAAAAAAAAATTCGTGTAGTGATTGTTCTTGAGTTTAATCCTTGATTTTCAGAAAACTAAAAAATAATTTAGTTTGAAATTTTTATGCACTATAACTAGAGGGTATTTCGAGTGACACACTTGAAAAAACACAAAAAGCCAATTAGATTTCATATTAGGTAAAAAGTTGCTCTCGGGTTCTTGCACAGTCAGACTGATAGGAGATTTTAATCAAATTCTACCCTTTAGGTTGTTAATTTCCTGCAATTTTTAAGTTGCCTTCAATCTAGACACCAGTCAGAGATATCTCAAATTTCCAAAACTAAAAAAACTTGTTCCATCTTCAATCTGCAAAAAATAGCTTCTTTGTTCTTTGGTATTGACCAATTTTTGACCCAGTCAGAAGTGTGATTTTGAGAACCTTGCTTATCTCAGCTCTATCTAGACTTTTGAACACTGATTCCCACATCTGTTAAGAAGATCTCTATCAAAAAATCAATTGATTTGCTTGATTTGATTTTAAATGGCACAAGTTTATGGTCAGACCATTTTTTTTGCTTCAGGGAAAGCAGTCTGATCTTGAAATTTCAGTGACTTTTCCAGGTTTTGGTGATTCAGAGTGGTTGCCTTAAGCAACCTGGAGGTTCTAAACCATTAGGTTGGAGGTTTTGCCAAAAAAGCCTTCAACAATTTGCCTTATATATTTTTTGACCATGAAGATGAGTTGGATACTGCTGACATTTCACTTGCAGTAGCTCATGTAGAGGTAACTCCAGAAGATCAAGCTGATGGTGGGTGGCAACAACCTATCAGAAACTTCTTACAACATGGAATTATCTCTTCAAGCCTCACTTCAAACCAAAAAAGGAGACTCAAGGATAAATGCAGACAATTCAAGATGATAGACAATGTCTTGTGCAAAGTCAACCGAGATGGAGTCTTGTTGAGATGTGTGAATGAAAGTGAATCTGCTCTAATCATCAGAGAAATGCACAAAGGTATTTGTGGAGGGCATTTTGCTGGTGATACTACAAACAAAAAAGATTCTCGTGTCCGGATACTATTGGCCCACATTGTTTTTAAAGATTGTTATGATATTATAAAGACTTGCCATCAATGCCAAATCTTTAGCAAAAGAATTTTACTTCCAGCTGCCCTTAATCCCATCATATCTCCAAGGCCTTTTCAAATTTGGGGGTTAGATTATATTGGCCCTATTAATCCTTCTTCTGCAGGTCAACATCAGCATATCATTGTGGCCACAGATTATTTTACTAAATGGGCAGAAGCTATACCTTTGAGGCAGGCTAATGCTGCCACAACTGCAAGATTTTTACATGAGTATGTTTGCTCCAGGTTTGGTATTCCTTTTCAGTTGCATTCTGATAGGGGCACGCCTTTTGTTAATGAAGTTATTACTAACTTGATGGACATCTTGAAGGTCAAGCATACCAAGAGCTCCTCATACTATCCCCAAGGTAATGGATGTTTGAAGCCACTAACAAAGTGTTGAAAAATATCTTGCAGAAGACAGTTGAGATCAACAAGAGAGATTGGCATGTCAAAATAGTGGATGCACTTTGGGCTTATAGAGTCACTATCAAAACAGCTACAAATCATACACCCTTCAATTTGGTTTATGGCATAGAGCCAGTCTTACCAGTGGAACTCGAGTTGCCCTCCCTGAGGTTAGCTTATAAATTATGTTTACCTTTTGAACATGCCTTGCAGGAGAGATTGGATGCCTTGCTGCACCTAGATGAATATAGGATGGAGGCTGAGAATACTAATTTGCTGAAAAAGGCCAAAGATCTGGTTGCATTCAAGGCTGCACACAAAATACAAGGCACCTTTAAGCAAGGAGAGCTTGTTCTCAAATGGAACAAGTCAAAGGAAGACTCAGCTGGCAAATTTGACAATATTTGGGAAGGACCCTTTGTAGTATTGGAACCTGCAGGTACTAACTCTTATTGGCTACAAGAGGTTGCTTCAGGAATGCCACTGCCAAATCCAATCAATATCTTGCACCTGAAAAGATATTGGGACCAGCATGCTTGCTTGTCCCTATTCTCTCATTAAAAAGCTTGGAGATTTATGGTAGGTTTAAAGTAGTTAAATCCGTTAGATTTTTAAGCACACTATTTCAGTAGATAGAATAGTCTGACTTTGAGCACTTTACTCTAATAGAATTGGTTTCATGTTCTTAGGTTGATTTGACCAGATAGCAGTACAGATGATCTCAAGAACAGGGTTGATACTAATGATTACCAAGTGTCATATGCAGGAGCATTCTTTCTTCCATTTTTATTCACCTGTCTTAAGCATTTCTACCATCCATCCAACCCTCTATTCTTGCTTTTCCATACCTTGACAGCACTCTGCAAAATCACCTTCACCATCATAGCAGAGTTGCAAGGTTTTGAGACTAATTGGTTTATGTGTTTCCATGACAGGTGCACTCTTCCTCCATATTTTTCATCTGTCATAAGTGGCCCTACCTTCCATCTGGACTCCTTATTCTTGTTCTCATTCCCTAAAGAAAAAAAGCACTCTGCAATTCATCTTTACCATCACAGCAGAGTTGCACTTGTTGAAGATCAAGAAGGATACACACATTTTCTTGTTTTGGCGAAGTTTCAAACACTTGTACACTCACTTCATCTCCATTTCATCATCATCTTGTCATATTCACATTCACTTTTATCCCTTCTCACTCACTATATTCCATTCACCATCATTCCATCATCACCTTGTCATTTTCACACTCATTTCTGCCTTTTCTCACTCACCATATTCCCTCCACATCATTTCATTATCACATTTACACTAACTTCATCAATATTTGCACTTTTATTCTATCATAGACACCTTGGTACAAAGTGGAAGACCCCTCTAGTTATTCATTCTTGACATTATATGGCTGAGGGGACCAGCCTTTTTCTTGTTTTGGCGAGATGTTGCCCCCAAAGGGCAACATGCTAATTGTGATCCATGCATTCAAAACTAGGTCAACTAATCTTGGGATACTAGGTCAAAGTTTGGAAGATCCTTGGCATTCAATATTGTTGTGGAGGTCAAAGGGTGTTCATTTTTCAAGTCAACAAGTGCTCAAGGCTCAAAACTCACATGAGGTACTTTATTTGAGGTCAAAATGCTTAGTCAAGAATATGCTCTAGAAGATCCTGGGTTATGAAGTTTGGAAGACATTGCTTGAAGTTTGGAAGTTGAAGTTTGGAAGATTCCCCTATATGGTTCCACCCTTATCACCTTGCTTTTTGCCTAGCCACTTTTCCCTTTTTATATCCCTAACCTATCTTATTTCCATTATTTGCTAATTTCCCCATGACATCCTCCTTATTCATTTTTCATATCCACTTTTACACCATTGCTCTCCAAATTTGCTCCTTCTTTGCCATATTTGCCAAGTTGCTCATCTCTAGTCATATTTTCCTTTTCTTTGCACACCCTTATGGGACCTTGTTGTTTTAGTTTTTCTCATGTTATCTTCCCTCACCTTTGTGACCACCATTCATTTTTCTTCTTCTACCATTGCACCTCATGGCGTGTACTTACTCAAGGCCTAAAAATGCTCCAGAATATTCTATGATTCCATCTCAAGCATGCAAAGGTTCCATGGTCTCCAAAATTCCCAAGTATTCCTTGCCTTTTTTCTAAGAGATCCTTAGAACCATGCTCGAAAAATCCAAAATAGCCAAAATACAGCATATTCTGGAAATATACCTCTAAAAATACGGAACCGTATCGCGCCATTTTCACGAAAAATACGCTCGAGAACCCTAAATCCGAGTTTCTGGCTCGAATCACGCCGGATTTGATTCCATTCTCCCTGCAACCAATCTATTCTTGGATTCCGGAACTTAAGCAACAATTTAAGCCTAAATTTATCACCCGAAATCACTGGAACCGAAATTCAAAAACTATATACAGGGGAAACACAATCAGAACATTTTAGAAAGCCTAGAAGTATTCAGATCCTACATTGATCATTGCTGAGCAAGATCTGGACGATCCTTGAAGTTCTTGAGCTCTCCTCAACTGGATTTACAAGATCTAGTTGACATTACCTTCAAAAATTATTTATTGACTTGAGAAGATTATTTTCCTGTGATTAAAAAGCTATGAAGCATCCTTACATTCTGTTATCATGATATATTTACCTCCAAATCAATTCAAATCGATTGCCAAGTTGTCAAATCCATTTCTGATATGTTCTTCTACAATTCTTGCTACAAAATATTCTACAGAAAATTCTAGTGTGTTTTTCTATTCTTTTGGATCACTTGCCATCTATTCTTAGGGCCTGTGCAAGCCAAGGGAGTTGGAATCATTCAAAAATACCAAGTATAGCTCAAATTCAAAAAAATTGCTCTCGGGTTTGAACAGTTTTGACTGTATTTTGCCAAATCTAGTCACAAAAAATATCTCTACACATCCAAATGAGGATTTGATTGCTTGCCCCTCTTCCCTAGCACCATTGCAACCTATTTACTTTGGAATTTCTCAAAAAGATAATTGGCAACTCCCAAATCTCAATTTCTGATCACTGTTTTTCACATTTGACCTCTATTGACCAAAATTTGACCTCACTTTGAGCTCGAATAACTCACAGATTAAGTCTCTGACTTGGTCAGAGGCTTTACTGTTGGTTACCTACAACTTTTTTGACCAAGTCTACTGCATCTGACTCAAAAAATCGATCTGCATCTCGACACCACAATTATTTTGGCAAAGGTGCCATTTTTTGGAAATGGGAAAGGTATAGAACTCAAACTTTTTGAACTTGTTTTTGGAATTACCTTGCATAGACTGATCACCTCAAGTGATCTGGAGGTCCTAACCCCAATTTGAGTGAAAACTTGAATTGGTTCCTTGAGGTTGACCTTTAAGCCAGGTTTAGGGTCAACATTTTGGAGGTTCTACCGAGATCTCCAAAGCAAAAATTTCCAGCAGAATCAGAACCATTGGAAGATGTTGATGTATCAGATCATTGCAGAGAGAGGCCATTGCCTCCTAGTTTCTCAGCCAGCTTACTTCAAAACATGCCATACCAGTTTGAGTTGAATGTCCCTGTTCCCTTGCCTACCTTTGATTCCAGCATGAGTGCTAACAGCTTTTTGAGAATATTTGAAGACTATTACAGGGATTATGGTTTCAAGAAAGGATGCAAGCTTTCAGAATTTGAAAAATGTTTCAAAGATGAGAGTGAAGCTGGTGCTTGGTTAACTTATGAGAAGTTAATGGGTACCACCTCATGGGATGAGCTCGTCAAGAAGTTCCTGGAAAGGTTTGGTAAGTTAGCTGCTCCAAAAGATTTAGTTAATGAGTTGCAAAGTTTTTCTATACATGCAGGAGAGAGTGTGAATCAGTACAAAGAAAGATTTAGCACATTTATGAGCAGGTGCCAAAGAGCCTGAGTCACAATTCCAACACTTTTTTAGTTCATTGCTTTCATTAATGGTTTGGAAAGAAGACGAGATATCCAAAGGAAATTGCTCAAGATCCAAGCTGCTCTGGTTGATTGGAATGAAGAATGTCAGGAATCTTTTGACAAAATCATCAATGCCATCTGTAATTCCATTCTACTAAAACCTCCTGATTTAGAAAAGCCCTTCAAAGCTTATATCAGTGTCAGTGTCTTGCCTTGCTGCAAGAGGATCATGTAATTGCTTTTGTAAGCAAAATGTGGTCAGACACTGAGCTAAGATATCCTAGACTAGAAAAAAGTGCAGCAGCTCTCATGTTTCTAATAGGGAGGCATGGACATTTGCTACAAAACAGCTCACTGTATTTTGCCAAATCTAGTCACAAAAAATACCTCTACACATCCAAATAAGGATTTGATTGCTTGCCCCTCTTCCCTAGCACCATTGCAACCTATTTACTTTGGAATTTCTCAAAAAGATGATTGGCAACTCCCAAATCTCAATTTCTGATCACTGTTTTTCACATTTGACCTCTATTGACCAAAATTTGACCTCATTTTGAGCTCGAATAATTCACAGATTAAGTCTCTGACTTGGTCAGAGGCTTTACTGTTGGTTACCTACAACTTTTTTGACCAAGTCTACTGCATCTGACTCAAAAAATCGGTCTGCATCTCGACACCACAATTATTTTGGCAAAGGTGCCATTTTTTGGAAATGGGAAAGGTATAGAACTCAAACTTTTTGAACTTGTTTTTGGAATTACCTTGCATAGACTGATCACCTCAAGTGATCTGGAGGTCCTAACCCCAATTTGAGTGAAAACTTGAATTGGTTCCTTGAAGTTGACCTTTAAGCCAGGTTTAGGGTCAACATTTTGGAGGTTCTACCGAGATCTCCAAAGCAAAAATTTCCAGCAGAATCAGAACCATTGGAAGATGTTGATGTATCAGATCATTGCAGAGAGAGGCCATTGCCTCCTAGTTTCTCAGCCAGCTTACTTCAAAACATGCCATACCAGTTTGAGTTGAATGTCCCTGTTCCCTTGCCTACCTTTGATTCCAGCATGAGTGCTAACAGCTTTTTGAGAATATTTGAAGACTATTACAGGGATTATGGTTTCAAGAAAGGATGCAAGCTTTCAGAATTTGAAAAATGTTTCAAAGATGAGAGTGAAGCTGGTGCTTGGTTAACTTATGAGAAGTTAATGGGTACCACCTCATGGGATGAACTCGTCAAGAAATTCCTGGATAGGTTTGGTAAGTTAGCTGCTCCCAACGATTTGGCTAATGAATTGCAAAGTTTTTCTATACATGCAGGAGAGAGTGTGAATCAGTACAAAGAAAGATTTAGCACATTTATGAGCAGGTGTCAAAGAGCACAAGTTACAATCCCCACTCTTTTCCTAGTTACTGCTTTCATCAATGGCTTGGAAAGAAGACCAGATATCCAAAGGAAATTGCTTAAGATCCAAGCTGCTGAAGGATTTGACTCTATATACAAAGTTTTTGCCAAAACCACTGACCTAACTCAGATGCTCTCTACTTTGCCTGACAAGCATCATGTTCCTCACCATAGCCATGATCCTTTCTACCCTGAAGCTTCTGATATCCATTATGATCATCACCCTTCTATTCCAGTTTATGCCATACAAAAAGAAACCTAAAGAGGAGGAAGCCAATTCTCAAGTTGCAGAGGTCAAGTCAAACCTATCCAAAGTTATTGAAGCCTTGGCAGAAATAAACAAACAATTGGTTGAACTCAAGGCTGCAAGAACAGGTAAAACTTACCCTGAATGTGTTTATTGTAATAGGAATTCCCATCCATCAGAAATTTGCTATTGGCAGGTGTGTCCCAAGTGCAATAGAAAAGGTCATTTTGGAAAGGAATGCCTTGTTTGTTCTTTTTGTAAAGAAGTTGGCCATACTGACGCTAGGTGTGCTGTTAAAGAATATTTTGCTAAACAGGAAAAGGAAAAGAAGCCAGAGCCAAAACCTCCTGTCAGATTTGTTGAACCAAGCACCTCTATAAGATTTATTCAAGCTATTGAAGCTCCTAAGTCAGAAGAAGTTATGGTGGTGCAAACCAGAAGTATGAATGAAGCCCATGTGCATGCTGAACCAAGTAGGCATTCTATTGCCAGGTCTTCTCCTCCTATGGTGGAAGCACCTGCTCAAATCATAGCCCCACCTCCTCAACAAAAATATGGTAAGAAGGATCAAGACTTTGATGAGGTTGATGTTCTGCTTAAAAATTCCAAAGTAAGTGTGGACCTTTTCACATTGCTAAAAATTGCACCTAGCTATAGAAAAAGAGTACTGCAGCAAACTGGTAGTGAGGCATTGAATGCTTGTGTGAATTTTACTGATGCTACTGACCTTATTCTAGCACAGAATGAAGAAGACCCTGGAGCATTCACATGTTCAGCTGCTTTAGGAGGGTATACCTTTTCAAATGTGTTACTTGATGGGGGTTTCCCTTTAAATATCATGCCATATCATATTATGAAGAAATGTGGTTTCGAGGTGGATAAGAAAGCTTCTTCTATGTTATTAAAATCTTTTTATAATGCCAAGATTTCTCCTATTGGTGTGGTGACTAAGGTGCCTGTTAATACAGAGGGCATAACTGTAGCTGCTAACTTTATTGTGGTGGCTTTTGAAGATATAGGAGATGAATCTGATATCTATGACTTACTTTTAGAGAGGAGATGGTTAGCCACTGTGCATGCCAGGCCAGTCTGGTCTCAAGGGAGATGTACCATCTCCAATGGCTCTCAAGCTGCTACAATTTATAATCAAGAGGGCTCCTATGACTCCAAAGAAGAGGTAAATTTTATTAAAGAAATGCTAATTGAAGAGCCTTTGGGATCTTACAGGGTAAAAAATATAAAACCAAGAAAATATGAAATGGTTCCTCTTATTATGGAAAGTGTACCTCCCAGCATACAAGGACCAACAGGGTTCTTATGGTTTGATGGAGGTATTTCTAAAAAACTAAATGTTGCATCATCTGCTGCTATTTTGAAAGACTCTTCTCACAAACTCTTAGCTAAAGTAGGAAGGATCTTTCCTCAAGTCACCTCTAATGTGGCAGAATATAAGGCTTTGATTGCAGGTCTCCAGAATATTCACATTTATGGTGATTCACAATTAATATGCAAACAAGTTTCAGGGGAGTATCAAACAAAAAATGCAGATATGGAGCTCTTGAAGAATCAAGCAATGGGAGTACTCTCGAGTTTTGCTTCATGGAAAATCACTCATATCCCCAGGGAACAGAATTTTGAAGCTGATGCTTTGTGTAGGGAGACTCTCATGTCACATTTAACTGAGGGAGCCATTCCTGAAGATGATCTTGATGACAATGAAGTAAAAGCACTCTGTCCTATTTTAACCATTGATGCATCAGAAAAAAAAGGATATTGAGGAGATTGTGATCACAAAAAATGGTACACCTAGAACTCTGTTTGTTGGAGATCTGATTGAATATCAAAACAGGGAGAGCATACAAATGTTTTTTGAAGAAAGAAAAGATGTATTTGCCTGGGACTATTCAGAACTATCAGGTATCAAAACTGAGGTATGCCAATTTGAAATTAAAATCAAGGAAGGTTGTAAACATGTTTTTCAAAAATTAAGGAGGATTAATGCTTCACTTATGGGGCTAATCAAGGATGAATGGAATAAGATGTTAGATGCAGGTGTGATTATTGAAATCATTAATCCTGAATGGGTATCTTGCAAAGTGGTGTTCTCATTGAGCTTTTGTAAAATCTTTGAGTACATACTGATCCCCCTACTAGGGGATGAAACGCTTGAAAAAATGAACATGCTCCGAAATTAGACAATTTATCGAGAGCATGATAAAACTGAAGAGTGCTAGATAAAAGACAATTGTTCCGCCATTGGTATATGCAAATGTGAGAAAACCGGCTACCGCTTCTCATCGAAATGAGAAACTCTGCTACTCTTTCGGGTTTTCGAGGAAACCCCTAATGAAAAATGGTCGCCAATGCTCTCATTGAATGCCACCAGCATACGTCGGCCAAGGAGTGAACCGTAGCAAACATGATGGCGCTGACAATCGAGAGAACTACAAAAAAGGACCTGCACTAGAAAGTCTGAAAACGAGAATGACCCGTTAGAAAGTTAGGAGCTTTAAGCCAGGGCCTGTTCCAAACTTCAGTTTAGAAAAAGAATATAATAGCACTCGGAGGCTCCAAGGCCACGCCGAGGAAGAAACAACAGCCGACCAACCAGGAACTGTCCACGGAATGACCATCGCAGAAAAAACATCTGGTTAGTGCTGCCTCGGAGGCTACATTGCCACGCCGAGAGAAAATGAAAAAGAAGAAAACCTTGGAGGCTACAGTGCCACGCCAAGAAAGAACAAAATAATAAGTATGCCCCGGAGGCTACAGTGCCACGCGGAGAGAAAAAGAATAATATATCATATCTCGAAGGCTACAGTGCCACGCCGAGAAAATGAGACTATTACAGAATCCCACCATAGGAAGAAATGATAATAAGAAAAGAAGTCTCAATCCCGCCAAGTTAGGGTGGGAGGGATGAGGGAAGCTAGGAGGAATAGAATAGAGTAGACGTAGACTGAAAAAATGGGTCTGACCTCTTGGCAGAGAATCAAGGGAGGGAGGGTGAGGGAAACTGGTAGAACAGAGGAGGAGGAGAAAATAGCTCAAGAGAACGCCGATGAATGAAAATAGGAGAAGAGGCAGAATAAATAGGAGATGTGAGATGAGGCGTCCCCATCCAAGGAATGTCGGTTCTATTGCTATCGCAATAGAACCGTGGCATTCCTAGGATGGGTCCTATGACACAACCAAGTGGCCGATAGAAGAGGAACCTACCCTAAAAGAATAATGCAAACTAGGTTGACAGGAGGAAAAAAGACGAAACAAATGAAGTGAGGAAATAACAAATAGGATGGCTAGAAGACAAGACAAGAGTGGCAAATTGTGGAACAGATAACAGAGCAATGAGACAAACGGGCAGAAGGGGCAATTGAGAAGTACTAGAGTACCGAAGGAGATGGCTCGTCGAGAGCAAGGAGCAACCAAGGCAACCGTAGTAAATGGAAGGAAGAAGAAACCAAGAAAAATAGAGGAAAATGGAATAAAGAGAAGATAGAGATGATGGAGCAATGAAGTAGAATGAGCAAGTAACGCTGGAATCCAGATAATGGAATGAGTAAAAAGGACACAATGGAACAATGCAGTGAGAGATAGAAAGGGACATCAACAAAGGACACAATGGAACAATGTAGTAAGAGATGGGAAAAGGAACTTATAGACAACAGCAGATCAAGCTATAAACATGGTAATATCAGCATGTAAAGATCTCAAATGGCTAATATACTAGTAAATACTACACTAACAATGATACTATAAACCCAAACTAGCCTTCCTAGCAAATAGAAGAGAGCAAGAAGACAAAGAAACCAAAGAAGGAACCATGCAATAAAAAGGAGTAATAAGGTCAACAAAAATAAACAAAACAAGCCAAAAGAACTTTATGAAGGAAAGAATGTAAACATAATAAAAAGAGAAACGATATTAAATGGCACAACTGAGCTAATGAGAAGCAACTAGAGCGCAACAAATCCTCAAAGGAGTAAGTTAGAAATAATAGAATAGTTAGAGCAAAGAAGAGAAGTGGAGAATTGGGTCTATCAACGTCAAGATTAAAGAATGACGAATTGACACTGAAGGGATAACTGAGGTAACCGTAATAGAAGGAGGAAGGGGAAACAAGAGCTAATGGAATGAATTGGAAAAATGAACATGGCATAAGTTGACAGAGAAAATGGCCAAACAACCGCGCATTGGTATCATGCCGAAAGAGAAACAGTCAGGCGCCACTGGAACACATGAAGAAACGAGATAGAGAAAATGATAGAGGAAACGCAGACTAGATCAGAAAAATGCATGAGGGTATCAAACAACCACATTGGTAAACCAATATACCTACCATGAACATATGTAACATCATACCATAATGAAGCACAAACGTCCATCTCTAGTACCTCGATCAACGTCCCAACAAAAAAGAAACGAATTCAATCACCATAGTAGATATGGGGAACTACGAGGGAAACAATTGCCCATGGGACAAGACCAAGCCAATGTTAGCATAAAGATCTGCCAATCGTATCAAGAAGGAACTACATCACAAAAATGCAAAATAGAGAACAAGCAAACTAACTATTATGGGGTAAAAATTGCCTTAATAGGAGCAAAGCAGAGGAAAGAACAATGATGTGCAAAGAATTAACAAAGAAGGAACATGAGAAAAATGGGTTAACCACGACAAAAAGGAACAAACACAAAAATCGCATACCAAAGGAGCAGCTAGACCAATAGGATATAGGAACTAAAGATACAAATGAACCAAATAGGGGGCAAATTGATACAAGTGAGGGGCGCCTAAAGGTGCCACAACATGGAGCAAGGGAGCACATAAGCAAGTGGCTAGAAGAGACAATGAGGTAGTGGTAACCAATGAAATGAAGAGACCAAAGGAAGTACTTGAACTGGACCAACATAGACGGAGCAATGACACCAAAGGAGTTGATATGGCCCGGAACCATGGTGCCCTCATACTAAGAGAAAGAAGTAAGCAAGAGGGGAACAAATGGAATAATAGCGGGCAAAGGTACGATGCAAGAGAAAATAGCAAGCCTAAAGCAAAAGGAGCAAAGAACGAGAAAAGAAGAAAATAAAAAATCGGGACGAATCATTTCAATGAGATCAATAGCATAGACAAAAGTACTATTAACCCAGCAAAATTCAAGGAACACATGGAACCACTAAGAATGGATCATAACCCGCCATATTTAATGCCCTTTCAGAGGCAAAACTAAGAACCTACCACAATACAACAATAAGAGAGCGATAAAAATGTACACCATGACCAAAGATAATAAATGGGTCAACTGGGCGACACCTACTGCCATCAAGTAATGGCATATCAAGAATAAGAAAATAAGAAATAATAACAGAAACAAGGAAAGAAATGCAAGTCACAGGCAAACAAAAATCGTGCAAGCATATGAAATCCCAAATGAAAATCTAAGCATGGAGAAAATGAAGAGAATCATGAAACTCCATGAAACCCAAGAATGGTGTAAATGCAGAGCACAAATATTGAACCCCAAAACACGTAGAATAAAAAGAATAGAACTCCAGTCAAACGTCATATTCACACCAGACGATACGCACTTGTCAAAAATAAAAATACAACCTCAAGAGAATGTAAAGATAGAATTTGACGAAATCAAAGTGATCCACTAGACATCCAACCATGAAAACACTACATGCGAAATGAATGCCGATACATCCTAAGAAACAACGTGTAATTGGAACGAAAACAACTGAATAAGCATCTATGACTAGAAATGAAGACAAACATGTAGAGGAAAAAGAAGAAATCATGCTAAACCGAGCCCGTCCACGTGAGAATGGCAAGGACATAGAAAGATAAGATTTACCCGGACATAAATTGTAGAAGCTTAGAATAACTCGGTTGAATTTGCCTTAACCAATGCATGTGAAAACATGAAAAGCACGTATAAACAGCACCAGGTAGAAGAAGCAAGTAATTTAAAGATAATAGAAAGAATAAGTGAAGTCCTACCGACCATAACAGAAAGGCAATGTTGATGTTGGGCTCCAACATAACCACAAGCCTTTATAAAATGGCATAAACAACCCATAAAAAACTCCTAGGCCGTCGCCAATATGAGGGCACTAGCTGAAAGAAAAATCAAGATGAATTATGTCAGACCTCAGTACCGCATAATGTGAGTGTTGTGAATTGCAACCAAAGGGCCACAATACTAATAGACAACAAATAGTAACGCAAATAAGGATAACATGCATGTGTGATCGTGTCCTCGAAACACCTACAAGAACAATGGTTAATGCTAAATGAAACTGGCATTTAGAAAACAACTCTAAGAACCCTGTATACACATCAATTGAAAATAGAACGAGCGAAATTTCTGAGAAAGCATACCTGACCCCCGTTGAGAGAATCATGTGCCCTAAAATACGAGCAGTAAAAAACCAGAAACCCCCAACAAATTGACTAAAGACATCAGGGATACTGGAGTATAAAATTAAGGAACTCGTAGAAAACGGTTGGGGCACCAAAAATATCCACACTTTATTACGATTAAGGGAACACATAGGGAAGAACGTCACAAAGGGACAAACATGCTAAACCTTGAACTTCTAAAAACTAAACGATGTCAAACTTCTCGCTCAAGAGAAACTTGTCAGGAACCAAACAACCAGGACGGTGGGGCATTAAACCCCTAACCCCCTTAAACCCCTAATCCATACTGCAAAGCTAGATTCAGAGAGAAAACGAAACTAGACTCACCAATCCAAAGGTTAGTGATATCCACAACATCAACCAACAAGAGAGAGGCACCCCTATTACGCCGTTAATGCGCAATCAAGAAGAAAAGACCCTTACCAATATACAAAAAAAGGAGAAACCACGGAACCCAGAAAGAGGGGAGAAAAGGGGCGACTTAACAACAACTACCAAAGCAACTTTAAAGGAGACGAAGCAAGCAAAAGAACAAATGCAGACCCGACAAAAATGAGCAGGGACGTACAAGCTCGAGAAAGAAATTGAAGAGCACAGGAACAAGGGAACTAGGCTCTAGCAAGTACAAGAAATGAAAGAGCGAGAAAATAATAAAGCTTATAGGAAATATACGAAAACCATTAAAAAGCAAAAGATATGAAGGATAACGCCAGCCACATTAAAGATAAAAAACGAGAAAAAATAAAGCTGAAAAGAAAGAAAAGAATAGATTAACGTCCAATGGAATACTCACAGACCTTATGGGACGAGCACAGAGCAAAGGGTCGGGCCAAAGCAAACTTGAGGATTGAGTGGGAAAAATATAACAAAAAAGAGGTGCAAGGGCCATAGAACAACACAAGGGAAAGCAGAAACCCAGTATCCCCCATCAAAAAAGGGGAAAAAGCCTGGCTTGCGACAGAGACGGAAGCGGTTGCTTATTGCAGAGAGGGAAAGACTCGAGAGAGTGATTGCAGGAGAAGATTGCATATTAGGGAAGCAGATGCAGGTCGGATGCGGCTGAGTACGCCCCATAACCACATCGGATCAGCCATTGAAAAAGCAGAGGCGATCATAACACGAATCCATGGTAGAAACGAATAAGAAAGGCAACACAATAACAGATATAACCGCCAAACTGGCAAGCGAAGGTCAGAATAGATCTCTACTGCCAAACCGTTCTATGCATAGGGCAAAACTGAGTCCTCTTGATCCACAAACCAGACAGAAACCAAATATGCGACCTGAGGAAGGAGGAAGCAATTTCGGAAAACCAATCCAGGGCATGATATCGAAAACGTTGTAGAAGGCCAGATAAGTAAGAGGAGATCAGAGAGAGCAGAAGATGCTTACAGGGAAAAGGAAGGAATAGAAAGAACCGAAAAACCATGAATCTGTCACTGCTGATCACGAACTCAAGGACAGCGTGCTTTCAAATAAAAAATAAAAAAGCAAAGAAGGAAAAACCTTACCGACAAGTCGTGGCAAAAACTATGTTCCTGTAGACTGGGGCAGAACCGCTACCACTGATGCACGAAGTCTGCAAAACGAAACCAACAACAGAAATACTGTAAAAAACGAGATTCATACCTTATAAGAAATGTGTTCTGAGAGCATGGAGTGCTTGATGCAAATCGGGCAACTTGTAGAAATCCGATTTTGTGGAGCGCGGCGTGCTTTGAAGCAGGTGGCGCTGCTTGTAGAAACAGCTGAATCTGTTGGTGGCGAGAGATGGAGCGAGTGGGGCTGCTTGTAGGAAATACTGAATCTTTTGTGGCTAGAGGTGGAGCGTGGAACTGGTTGGGACAGGCAGCCATCCACAAAGAACCCTAGAAACTAACTGGTAGAACAGAGGAGGAGGAGAAAATAGCTCAAGAGAACGCCGATGAATGAAAATAGGAGAAGAGGCAGAATAAATAGGAGATGTGAGATGAGGCGTCCCCATCCAAGGAATGTCGGTTCTATTGCTATCGCAATAGAACAGTGGCATTGTTCCTGTAGAGAAGAAAAGTGGTGCTTTAAGAATTTGCATTGATTATCGAGATCTCAACAAAGCTACCATCAAGGATTGTTACCCTTTGCCTTTTTTAGAAGAGATCCTATATGCTGTAGCAGGTAAGAAAGTGTATTCATTTTTGGATGGATTCTCAGGATTCAACCAGATCAGCATCAAAGAAGAAGACCAGCCAAAAACTTCCTTTATCACTCCCTGGGGTACATGTGCTATGAAAAGAATGCCTTTTGGTTTGATGAATGCTCCAGCCACCTTCCAAAGGGCAATGGATGTCATTTTCAAATCAATGTCTGCTGAAGAGTTCAGGGTGTACTTAGATGACCTCTGCTTAGGCTCTAATCCATCTAATCATGTGGAGCTACTTGCAAAAATTTGTTCTTTGTGCAGGAGCTCAGGAGTCAATCTAAATCCAAAGAAATGCATCTTTTTTGCATCAAAAGGACAACTCTTAGGGCATGAAGTATCTAGCCAAGGCATTCAGGTTGCTCAAGACAAGATTGAAGCCCTCAAAAAATTAGCACCTCCCAAGAATCTAAAACAGGTCAAAAGTTTTGTTGGTATGACAAGTTTTCTCAGGATGTATATTCCTAATTTTGCTCATATTTTGAGCCCTATTTCTAGATCGACAAGGGTAGGCAAGTTCTCCAAGTCTGAAAGTAAGCATATACCTATCACATGGACTTCAGAATACCAAGAGGCTTTTTGTTGCCCCCAAAGGGCAACATACTAATTGAATGGTTTATTTGTTGAAGTTAGGAAGGCTAAGTCAAAAGAGGACTTGGTAGTCAACATTGATATTAAGGTCAAAGGATGTTCATTTTACAAGACAACAAGTTGTTGATGGCAAACCTGGCTGAGCCACCAACCTCAGGTCAAAGAAGCAATAATCTTGGTCTAGGACCTCCAGATCACTTGAGGTGATCACTCTGTGCTGGAATATCTGTGCTTAAACTTCCAGAAAACAAGATTTCACTAGTTTCCCTAAAGCTAGAAAAGGTAGTCTTATTCTAACAGGCACAGAAATCAATGCATTCGACATTTTGAACCCAAACAAGCATAGCATGCAACCATGATATCTAAAAAAAAGTGTTGTAGAAAGCCTGTGCAAAGAGTCTCCACGGTTGGTGAGAAATATTGATTCTTAACTAAGTCAGAAATTGGTCAATGGACTGGACAGTGCACTAAATTTTGCCAAATGAAAACGATGATGAATTTTTGATCCAACTAAACTCAGACAGTGAACATGAGACTGCACAATAAGAGCATGCCATTTTCAAAGTCAAAAAATTCAGTTTGTTATTTGAAAAGTGTCTCTGAGCATCTCATATTCATAAGAAAACGTGACAGACTTTAAAACATCAGGAGATTGATCTTTCACCTCCCTTTTTGATCTTTTCTTTCCTAAATGATTAACTTAATGCAACTAGAGATTTATATGCAACCAGATACAGAGATGTGGCCCCCCCTTTTTTTTATTTCTTGAATTAATTCAAATGCAAGATGCACCAAATAATATTTCCCAAGGTCAGATTTTCATTAAACTGGAATCAAAGTCATCTCATTTGACATCGTGTTAATGATCAAGACGATCAATCAACAGGACATCTATAAAACATACAAATCATGAATTTTTCGGATACAAATTGATCATAATGTGCCTCAGGACAGATCCCTTGAGGTAGGAGGAACTCTCAGCATCAATTCCGACTTCACTCTTCAGGTACTTCGTCTTTGAATCGCGCAAAAGCCCACGAATCTTTCTATCGAATGAATCCCCTTTAAAAAAACTCTTTCCGTGGGATCTTGGCAAATTCGGGATCTTGGCCATGTTTTTGGTTGGTTTAGATATTTCTTTGGGTGTAACAGGACAGAAATGGTTAGACAATGTAATGATTGCTCAGTTCGATCGAAGAAAAACAAGTTCTTGGCAAGTTACATTTTAGGGTTCTGGAGTTTTCTTGAGAGCAATTATCCCTGTGCAGGAATCAAAAATGGGCCAAGGTATAAATAGAGAACTATTTTCCTCTCTCTTGATTACGTGGTCTCCTCCCACGCCAAGCTTCGGCTCGTGTTTCGACTTGGCATGCCAGGGGACGCCACTTGGCGAGAGGATGAGAGGGTAGATAGGTAGGGGGTAGATGTAGGTAGGTTTTGCCATTTTTTGAATGAAGCACGTTTCCCAAGGAAGCCATTTAGAAGATCAATTCACACTCTTTTTCCAAATTTTTTTGTGCCAGGTGGCATGATTTCATGAGGGTTACTAGGTGATATCATCAAACTCTCAAATGCAATACCTTGATTTTGTAGGAAAAAATGGATAGAGTGAGTAGGCATTAGGCATGGGACTTGGTGAGGTGGCAAGGAGGAAGAACAAGGCTAATAGGCACATTTACCAAGTATTTCAATCTTATGGTTGACCAAGCTTTTGGGTTTGGTCAAAATTTGCCTAGTCATCTTTTGATGATGCAAGGTGGTGTGATGATGTGGAATGATGTAATGATGTTGAGTGATGAAATGGTATGGAGTGATGTGATGATGTGGACACTTGTTGCTTAGGTGGCAACTTGGTGAATGACATATGGAGGTGGCAAATGATGGATGGACCAAAGTGGCTTTGTAAGTGATGACATGTGTATCTAGTCATCATGCCATGTCACTTGGAGGTGGTGACTACGCAAACTCGTGTTTAGCTTTTTTCTTTTCCCCTTTTTTTTTTTTTTTTTTTTTTACTTTGGCTAGCATAAAATGCTTTTTAGCTTTAGCCACTTGGTGTGGAGTGTGTGATAATGGAGTGGTATGATGAAAAAGATGATATAAAACTTGATGCTTAGGCAATCTTTTTGGTGTAACAACTTTGAAAATGTGCCTTAGATAGTGGTAGGTCAACTATGGAACAAAAGGCTATGTGTGAGCTGCATAATGGTATAGGGTGATGGTATGTGGGAGATGAGGTAGATGTGAGGGAGTGGAATAGAAATGACAACATGAAGGAGAAAAGATACCACTTCATAGCTTGCAAACTTCATAGGGGTCTTCCAAACTTCTAGATGCTTAGATCCTCTCAATGTGTGACCTTGATTCCAGTTCAATGTCTTCACTTGGTTCTTCACTTTGTTCTTCAACATAATATCTCCCTTTTTCCTGCAACATGAATAAGATTTGATGGCACCTTGCCATGTTGCCATAGCAGGGCAACATCATGCTAAACAAGGAAAAGGAATGGCTGGTCCCCTCAGCCTTGTGAGTGCAAAAAAAAGCAAGGAATGGAATGTGACAAAAGCGTGATGATGATAGTGCAAGAGAATGGAAAAAACTAGAAAATATGGGCAGCAAAGGTGATGTAAGAAAAAATGGAAATGGTATTTGGGAAAATCTGTGCAGATGGATATAGTGATGTAAATAATGCTTGAGTGAGATGTCTTCAAGGATGTGTGTGGAGTTGGAATAGTGACTTGTCTTGAGAGTGACTTGACTAGTGGCTTGACTTGACTTGCTTGACTTCATTTGAGAGATGTATGGAGCAGGAACAGAAACTGACTTGACTTGACTTGCTTGACTTCATTTGAAAGATGTATGGAGCAGGAACAGAAACTTGATTTTGAAACTTTTGAAACTTAAGCCACCTCTATGGAAGGCTATGGAAGGTAGCAGGTTGTGTTTTCTCTTATTTGAAGATGATTTGGGAAACAAGGGTTAGATGAGAATGGGAACAGAGGCTGATGAAAATGAATGGAATGTATCAGGTGAACCTGCAGGTGTGGAAAAAATATGATGTTAGTACCACGTTCTCCCAGCTAATTGTGGTAATGTTTAGCTGTTTGGGATCCTGCATCAGTGAAGAACTCTGGCTGATATGAATTGGAGGGCAACTGTTTGCTCAGGTGGAGATTATTCAGACTGATGAACCTGTGATGACAAGTTCTACATATGTTAGAAAACAACTCCTCCTATGCTTTCATGACTATGAACTCAACCTGCAACATCATAATGCACACAAGATATCAAAGTTAAACATATTTTCTCTTCTTTCCCCTTTTTTTTTTTTTTTCTCTTTTTTTTCTTCTTATTTTGTGAAAGCAATTTCAAAATAACACCAAAAGAGCACAAGCATCCACATCTTTAAGGAATATGCCTATTAATTTTAAAGCTAATGTCTCTAATAATTCAAATGGCTAACTATCCAATGACTATTTTATTCAAACAAACTCATACAAATATGTTGTTGCCAATACCTTTTCAGATGTAATATGTTTGTAGGGTTCATGAGCTGCTGACCTGTTGTGATATCTTCTAGGAAGTAAGAATTTGTACCTGCTTGTCCACAGATTTTGTATGGCCCTTCCCATAAGCAGTCAAATTTACCTGCTGTGTTTTCCCTTGCCTTGTCCCACTTGAGGACTAGCTCTCCCTCTTTGAAACTTCCTTGCAATTTGTGAATGGCCTTAAATGCTGCTGCATCCTTTGCTTTCTTAAGCAAGATGGCATTCTCTGCTTCAAACCTCTCTTCTTCTAGATGGAGCAACCTATCAAACCTTTCTCTGTATGCTTCCTCCATCTGCATTTGAATCTTTAGAGCTAACCTTAATGAGGGCAACTCCAATTCCACTGGAACAACAGCCTCAACACCATAGACAAGAGCAAAAGGTGTATGATTAGTTGCACTTTTAATTGTAGTTCTATATGCCCAAAGTGCATCATGTAATTTAAGGTGCCAATCTTTTTTATGCACCTCTATTGTTTTCTTGAGAATAGCTTTCAGTACCTTGTTGGTGGATTCAGCCTGGCCATTGCCTTGAGGGTAGTATGCTGAGCTTTTCACATGCTTTACCTTCAAGGTCTTTAGCAGGTTGCTGATTACATCATTCATGAACTGAGTGCCTCTGTCAGAAACTATTTTCAGAGGAATGCCAAACCTAGTGCATATGTTTTCATGAAGGAACCTAGCAGTTGTTAGAGCATTTGCTTGTCTCAATGGGACAGCCTCTGCCCACTTGGTGAAGAAATCTGTTGCCACTAGTATGTATTCATGCTGAGAGGGAGAATTTGGATTTATAGGTCCTATGAAGTCTAGTCCCCAAGTCTGGAATGGACCTGGAGACGTGATGCTAGTCAAAGCAGCAGGCTGAAGAATTCTTTTTCCATGTATCTGGCATTTATGGCATCTCCTGATGGTCTCATAACAATCTTTAAACAAACTAGGCCAATAATATCCAGACCTGAGTATTTTCTTTGCAGTTGTGTCTGCTGCATAGTGGCCTCCACAAATTCCTTCATGACAAGCCTCCAGTATCAACTCAGCTTCTGTCCTGTCAACACACCTCAGAAGGACACCATATTGATCAATTTTACATAATACCTCTCCAATCATCCTGTATGTTTTTGCTTTTTCTTTGAATCTCCTCAGCTGGCTGCTTGTAAAGTTTTCTGGCACCTCCTCATGCTTGAGAAACTTGATGATCTTCTTGCATCTTGCTAGACAGCACAAGGTTAGTAGCAATCTCACACACTTCATCAGTGCTTAAACCATTAAAATCTTCAAACTCAAACACCTTATTGGTCAAATAATCACTGGGACTTTTAATTGTTTTGACAGTCCTAACATTTAAATTGTAATCCTGTATCTTGCAAGCCCATCTACATAATTTAGCCTTACTCTGAGTTTTCTGGAACAGCATGGGAATAGGATTTTGATGCATCATTACCTTTACCTCATTGTGCTGAATTATATGACCAAGCCTTTGTAGGAAAAACATTATTCCAGCTGCACTTTTTTCCATTCTAGGGTATCTGTTCTCAGCATCAGACCAAATCTTGCTGGCAAAAGATATTATCCCATGCTTCTGCATGAGTGCTATGCCTACAGCTTTGCTAGTGACACTGATATATGCCTGGAATGGTTGAGCAAGGTCTGGTGGTTTCAGAATCTCTGATTGGCATATGGAAGTTATTAACAGGTAAAATGCAGCTTGACATTCATCTGTCCATTCTATTGCAATAGATTTGCTCTCGTTCTTATTATACTTGCCAACACGTGTCAGAGCTGCCAAAGGACTTATGATGTGTGAAAAGTTAGGCACATACATTCTCAAAAAACTTGTCAAGCCCATGAAACTCTTCACCTGTTTTAAGGTTTTAGGTGGAGCTAATTTCTTCAAGGCTTCCATTTTTCCTTCAGACACTTTAATTCCCTGAGTAGATACCTCATGACCTAGCAGTTCACCTTTAGAACAGAAAAATACACACTTCTTTGGATTCAGACACACTCCACCCTTCCTGCACAATTCCATTGTCATTGTCAGCAATTCCATATGTTTAGTTAGAGAAGATCCTAGGCACAAATCATCCAAGAAAACTCTAAAATTTGACATTGGCATGCTTTGAAATATTTTATCCATTGCTCTTTGAAAGGTAGCAGATGCATTCATCAAGCCAAAAGGCATTTTCATCATGGCAAAAGTACCCCAAGGGGTTATGAAAGAGGTCTTAGCTTGATCTGCCTCTTTTATCTTGATTTGATTGAAACCTGAAAATCCATCTAAAAAAGAGTATATTTCCTTGCCTGCAGTTGCATGTAACACTTCTTCTAGAAATGGTAATGGATAACAATCTTTAATAGTGGCCTTGTTTAGATCCCTGTAATCTATACAAATCCTAATGCTCTTATTTTTCTTTTCTACTGGAACAATGCAAGACAGCCAGTCAGGATTTGTTATCTCTTTAATGACCTCAGCTTCTTTCATCTTCAATAATTCCTCTCTGATCAGGGTAAGCAGTGATGCATTTATTCTTCTGAGTTTTTGCATTACAGGTTTAGCATCTTCTTTTATCTTTATTTCAAATTCACAGATGTCAGTCCTCACTCCCACTAATTCTGTATAATCCCAGGCAAACACATCTTTCCAACTCTCAAAAAATTTTTTTAAGGAGGCCTCATCTTTGCTATCAAAAAGATCCCCAAGGAAAAGTGTTCTTACCTGTCCATTTTTGTTGATAGTTAACTCTTTTACCTCTTTCTCTTGCTGTGCATCTATCACCAGAATAGGATATAGTTGTGTTGCATCTTCCTTGTTCAATTCATCTTCATTTATAGCTCCCTCAGCCAAATAGTCAAGGAGCACGGTTCTGCAAAGTGCATCTGCCTCACAATTCTCCTCCCTAGGTATATGTTTGATCTCCCAAGCCTTGAACTTGCTTAGCAATTGCAATGCCCTTTCTTTGAGTTCTGACATGTCTTGGTTTTTGGTCTGATATTCTCCAGTTACCTGTCTGCATATCAGTTGAGAGTCACCAAAGATAGATATATTAGTCAAACCTAAAGCCAAAGACTCTTCTAAGCTAGCTATAAGTGCCTTATATTCAGCCATATTTGAAGTGATTCCTTCATGTACTCTACCAACTTTGGATAAGAGTTTATTGGCAGAATTTCTGATTACAGCTGCAGAAGACGCTATATTCAATTTGATTGAAATTCCACCATCAAACCACAACACACCTTTATTGAGTTCCGCTTCCATGCCAAGGTCACCTAAACAGGTAGGTATGATTTCTATTGGTTTGCATACAGAGACAGGCATTTTTAACACACCTGGCTCATCTTCAATCAACATGTCTTGTTCTATAAAGTTGTACAGATTAGCATCACCTGTTTTGTTGTATAGAGTTACAGTTCTTGCTCCATTTGAAATAGTGCACTGCCCTTTGGACCAGACAGGTCTAGCATCTACAGTGGACAACCATCTCCTTCCCAACAACAAATCATATATGTCAGTCACATCACAATTATCTTCAAAAGCCACAACTATGAAACTTGCCTCAACAATTATGCCTTCAATTTCTATTGGCACCTTTGTCACTAGTCCTATAGGTTTTATTTTAGCATTGGAGAATGACCTCAATATGACAGGTGATGGTTGAGTGACAGCAAGACCACATTTCTTCATTACATGCTGAGGCATGACATTTAGTGGGGAGCCTCCATCTAGCAAGACCCTAGATAAATGCAAGTTACCTAAACTAGCTGAGCAAGTGAAGGCACCTGGATCCTTTTCTTCTTGAGTCAATACAACCTTCTCTGTCTCATGCACATCAGTAAATGAAATTTGTTCAACATTATTAGACTTCAATATTTTCTCTCTATAGCTAGGTGCAATTCTGAGAAGCGTGAGGAGATCTATGCTTACTTTAGAACTTTTTAGGATCATATCTAGCTCATCTAACTCTTTGTCCTTTTTATTAAACTTCTCAAAAGGTGGTGGAGCTATAACCTGAACTTCTTTGTTGATAGGAATGTTCTTGCTCATACCTTTATCTGCAGGTGTTCCATTTTCCAACATTTTTCTTGTTTGTACCACCATGATCTCTTCTTGCTCCTCATATTCCTCCACAAACCTAATGGCAGATGTTCCTTCCAATTTCTTGCCTTTATCTTGCTTGTCAAAGTATTCTTTAACAAAACATTTGTCTTCAAGATGACCTATCTCCTTGCAGAAATTGCACACAGGGCAGATTTTTCCAAAATGACCTTTCTTTCCACATTTTAAGCATGCCCTGTAATAGCAAATATCAGAAGGATGAGTATCTTTGAAACAATGTGCACAAGGAGGATAAGTTTTTTTGCTGTTCTTCAATTCCAAAAGTTGTTTGGTCAGTTCTGCAATGGTCTCAGACATTTTGGCCATCTCACTCTTGGACTCATTGATTTTAGGTGTGGCTTCTTCATCTTTGGATTTTCTTCTTTCTTTTTGCACTGCATACACAGGCACATGCTCATACTCCTGCTCATAATCTGGATAGAAAGGGTCAGCACAATGGTTTACATGGTTATCAGGTAAAAAAGACATATCATTAGAGATTTTAGTTGCCTTTTCAAAAGCCTTGTGTATGGTATCAAAACCTTCCTGATTTTGAATTTTTAGCATCTTTCTGTGCACCTTAGGCCTTGGTGACAGTCCCTTAATGAAAGCAGCCACGAAATAGAGTGTGGGAGTAGGTACCTGACTCTTTTGGCATTTTCTCAGGTATGCACTAAACCTTTCCACATAGTGGTTGATACTTTCACCTGCCCTTATGCAAAAAGTCTGTAGCTCATTTGCTAACTCTTGAGGGGCAGAAAGTTTGCCAAACCTAGCCAAAAATTGCTGCACAAGACTCTCGTATGTATCAGTGCCCATAACTGAGGTCACATGCTCACACCAAGCATATGCCTCATCAGATTTCATGCATCTCTTAAACTCAGAAAATCTACAGCCCTTTTTACAGCCATAATCTCTATAATATTCATCAAATACTTTCAGAAAATGGTTAGCATTCATAGTCGGCTCAAATATGGGTGGAGTAATGGGCAAACTTAGCTCAAAATACTGTGGGATTGCACAATTTGGCTGTACCACAGTTGCAACAGGTACTCCTTGTGGTTCCAATGGTTCTGGAGCTTCTTGCTGTTCATTTCTTCTAGGAGCCATGAGTTCTTCGAAAACCAGGTGGAAATCTCGGTAGGACCTCCATGATGATGACGGATTTTCCCACATCCTCATCATCGACCTTCAAAGGCAAACATGGGATCAAATAGTGCTGCTGCAAGGCAAAAGAACCAAGAAAAATTTTGAAGGAAAAAAAGGACGAAAATTTGGTAATGAAAATTTGATAAAGGAAATGTGGAAGAAAATGTAGAAATATGGAAAAATGGAAAAGATGTGGAAGATAAAAAGAGGGTGCACCACTTTATTCAAGAAAATAATATAAAACAATGCTTCAAGATATCTTGCATGGGGGAAGAGGTCTCTGAAACCATCTTCCCAGGGCTGCCACTACCCTTGCTCCATGTGAGATTCTAGAGCCAAAGAGGAGGAGAACAAGTCCCCTCAAGATATTTATAATTTTTTTGATAAATCTTGGCCATCCACTTGGCATGATCTTGACACTCCCTTTTTTTTACACCTCATCAATCCTTTGTTTTTTGTCTTCTTCTTCTCCATAACAAAATTTGTCTTTTTGTTTAACAACTAACACAACTTAATAGGGCCCTTGGATTCTAACAACAAGCACAAATGAATCTGGACCCTTGATCTTCACCCCCCCTTTAGACCTTGATAGTGTTCTTCTATGTTGACCCCGATTTTGCCAAAAATCGGGTCAACATCACGCACAAACAAAAAGATGTGGCCGGTCCCCTCGGCCACCGACTTCAACACTTTTCACATTTAAGTACAATAAGTTAGTCTTCTTTGGCACAAAGAATAGCTAACTGGGGGTTTTACGGGTCCCACCAAACCTATTAAGAAAATGGGGGTTTTAACGGACCCTCCAAACCTATTAAAAAAGATAATATTTTGGAGTTTTTTAGGTGTACTCCAACACCAAAATGTAACTTGTGCCATAGGAAAGATTTTGAAAAAATGATGATAGTATTTGGCCTTGAGGTAGGGCTTAAAAATGCAAAAGGGGCTATGTCATAAAGATCTTGGGAGATGGTGAGATAGAGTCGCACAAACAAAAAGATGTCCAAGTTGCTAGCCAAGGTGTCCAACAAGATGTGTAACAAGGTGAATGATAATTTTTTTCACAATAAGGAAGTGGCAAGATAAGATATATGAAGGTGCAATAAAGGCAATAATGTGTGCAAGGTATGGCCAAGGCATAACAAAAAGTAAATAAAAATAATAAGTGGTAAAAGGCAACGTGATAAGTGGGGAAAATAATGAAAGCATGGTGTTAGTAAAGGGCAAGAGACAAAAAGTGGTTCAAAAATAGTGTGGCTAAGGAAGATAAACATGGGAAAATAAAGTGGTGGCAAAAATAAAATATGATAGGAAAAGGAGGACGTGGCAAAAAGTAAAGGAGGGGCAAAAAATTTGTTGCCTTTCTTCTTCCTGCTTCCGGTGGCGGCAACGAGCAACAGCTACTCTCTTGATCTGATTCTTTCTCTTCCTCTTCTTTCTTGATCCAATATCTTTCTTGGCTTGCTTTACAGGTGGTTGGAGCAGTCTTCTTTCTTGATCCAATATCTTTCTTGGCTTGCTTTACAGGTGGTTGGAGCAGAGTTATGGCGATAACAGAGGCAGCTATGGCAGACTTCCTTCTTCCTCTTCTCTCCTTCCCTTCCCATTTCTTTCTTGCAGATGGCGATGGCAGAGACAGGGCTTCTGGCGGCAGATGGATTCGGCAATAGGCAGGGCAGTTGTGGCTTCTTGATCTTACCTCCTCTTCTCTCCTCATTCTCTTGCAGGTTCGGCAGCAAGCTTAGGGCTTCGAATGTCTTTGTTAGCTCATCCTTTTGTCTCCCACAGAGCATGGAGTAGAGAGCAGAGGCAACGAGTAAGAGGAAATGGTTTTTCTGTTGGAGCTTGGAGAACTTGAAGCAAGAGCAGAGGATCTTTTTCTTCTTGGCCTTTGCATGCTTGGCTATGGCTTTCCTTGCAGGCAGAGAATCCACAGAGAAACAAGGCAAAGTATGCAGCACAGCACAGGGCGAGAAACAAGGCAAAGTATGCAGCACAGCACAGGGCAAGAGCAGGGCACAAGGCATGATTTTATAGCATTGGAGGGCTGGCGTTTTGCTGGCTCTCCCAAAATAATCATAAGCAGCATCAATCCTTCTTGATTTGTCATTCTTTCTCTCTCGAGATGCCCTGGTACTGTGACAAAACCAACACTTTTAGAATCAGCAACTTGTGTAGAAAAAGACCTTCAAGCTTGTCTCTTTTGGCATACTGTCATTTTTTACAGCAAGCACTAGGAATGGTACAGCAAAGTTTTTACAGCAAGCACTAGGAATGGTACAGCAAAGTTTTTACAGCAAGCACTAGGAATGGTGCAGCAAAGAACGAAGCTGGATATGAAAAAGATGGCAGGGAAAGAGAGCAGGAAAATCTAAGATATGGAAAGAATGAATGATGGAGAAAATTACAGCAGCACCAAAACTTGATCCCGGGGAAAATTAGGATCTCGGTAGGACCTCCAAAATGTTGATGGCAAACCTGGCTGAGCCACCAACCTCAGGTCAAAGAAGCAATAATCTTGGTCTAGGACCTCCAGATCACTTGAGGTGATCACTCTGTGCTGGAATATCTGTGCTTAAACTTCCAGAAAACAAGATTTCACTAGTTTCCCTAAAGCCAGAAAAGGTAGTCTTATTCTAACAGGCACAGAAATCAATGCATTCGACATTTTGAACCCAAACAAGCATAGCATGCAACCATGATATCTAAAAAAAGTGTTGTAGAAAGCCTGTGCAAAGAGTCTCCACGGTTGGTGAGAAATATTGATTCTTGACTAAGTCAGAAATTGGTCAATGGACTGGACAGTGCACTAAATTTTGCCAAATGAAAACGATGATGAATTTTTGATCCAACTAAACTCGGGACAAGTGAACATGAGACCTGCACAATAAGAGCATGCCATTTTCAAAGTCAAAAAATTCAGTTTGTTATTTGAAAAGTGTCTCGAGCATCTCATATTCATAAGAAAACGTGATGAGACTTTTAAAACATCGGGAGATTGATCTTTCACCTCCCTTTTTGATCTTTTCTTTCCTAAATGATTAACTTAATGCAACTAGAGATTTATATGCAACCAGATACAGAGATGTGGCCCCCCCTTTTTTTATTTCTTGAATTAATTCAAATGCAAGATGCACCAAATAATATTTCCCAAGGTCAGATTTTCATTAAACTGGAATCAAAGTCATCTCATTTGACATCGTGTTAATGATCAAGACGATCAATCAACAGGACATCTATAAAACATACAAATTATGAATTTTTCGGATACAAATTGATCATAATGTGCCTCAGGACAGATCCCTTGAGGTAGGAGGAACTCTCAGCATCAATTCCGACTTCACTCTTCAGGTACTTCGTCTTTGAATCGCACAAAAGCCCACGAATCTTTCTATCGAATGAATCCCCTTTTAAAAAACTCTGTTTCCGGCCGGATCTTGGCAAATTCGGGATCTTGGCCATGTTTTTGGTTGGTTTAGATATTTCTTTGGGTGTAACAGGACAGAAATGGTTAGACAATGTAATGATTGCTCAGTTCGATCGAAGAAAAACAAGTTCTTGGCAAGTTACATTTTAGGGTTCAAAGTTTTCTTGAGAGCAATTATCCCACAGGCAGGAATCAAAAAATGGGCCAAGGTATAAATAGAGAACTATTTTCCTCTCTCTTGATTACGTGGTCTCCTCCCACGCCAAGCTCGGCTCGTGTTTCGACTTGGCATGCCAGGGGGGACGCCACTTGGCAGAGGATGAGAGGGTAGATAGGTAGGGGGGTAGATGTAGGTAGGTTTTGCCATTTTTTGAATGAAGCACGTTTCCCAAGGAAGCCATTTAGAAGATCAATTCACACTCTTTTTCCAAATTTTTTTGTGCCAGGTGGCATGATTTCATGAGGGCTACTAGGTGATATCATCAAACTCTCAAATGCAATACCTTGATTTTGTAGGAAAAAATGGATAGAGTGAGTAGGCATTAGGCATGGGACTTGGTGAGGTGGCAAGGAGGAAGAACAAGGCTAATAGGCACATTTACCAAGTATTTCAATCTTATGGTTGACCAAGCTTTTGGGTTTGGTCAAAATTTGCCTAGTCATCTTTTGATGATGCAAGGTGGTGTGATGATGTGGAATGATGTAATGATGTTGAGTGATGAAATGGTATGGAGTGATGTGATGATGTGGACACTTGTTGCTTAGGTGGCAACTTGGTGAATGACATATGGAGGTGGCAAATGATGGATGGACCAAAGTGGCTTTGTAAGTGATGACATGTGTATCTAGTCATCATGCCATGTCACTTGGAGGTGGTGACTAGGCAAACTCGTGTTTAGCTTTTCTTTTCCCCTCTTTTTTTTTTTTTTTTTTTTTTTTTTTTTACTTTGGCTAGCATAAAATGCTTTTTGGCTTTAGCCACTTGGTGTGGAGTGTGTGATAATGGAGTGGTATGATGAAAAAGATGATATAAAACTTGATGCTTAGGCAATCTTTTTGGTGTAACAACTTTGAAAATGTGCCTTAGATAGTGGTAGGTCAACTATGGAACAAAAGGCTATGTGTGAGCTGCATAATGGTATAGGGTGATGGTATGTGGGAGATGAGGTAGATGTGAGGGAGTGGAATAGAAATGACAACATGAAGGAGAAAAGATACCACTTCATAGCTTGCAAACTTCATAGGGGTCTTCCAAACTTCTAGATGCTTAGATCCTCTCAATGTGTGACCTTGATTCCAGTTCAATGTCTTCACTTGGTTCTTCACTTGGTTCTTCAACATAATATCTCCCTTTTTCCTGCAACATGAATAAGATTTGATGGCACCTTGCCATGTTGCCATAGCAGGGCAACACAAGTGCTCCAGGTTCAAAACTCACATGAGGTACTTTATTTAAGGTCAAAGTGCTTAGTCAAGAATATGCTCTAGAAGATTCTGGGTTATGAAGTTTGGAAGACAATTTTTGAAGATTGGAAGTTAAAAGTTTGGAAGATCCCATGGCATTAGATTCCACCTCCTAGTCATTTTTATCCATATTCTTACCCCCATGTCCCTAGTCATATTCCCCTTATGCTTATATTTTCCCTTGTTCATTTTTTTGCCAAATCACACCTTGATTGCTTAATTCTTTTTGCCTCCTTATTTCATATCCCTTTTCCCACTCTTATCACACCTTCATAAATACCCCTAGCCCATTTCTAGCCTGGAATTTTATGACCACTTTGCTTTGTCCACCATTGTGCCTTAAATATTCATGCTACCTATGGAATATCCCAATACATGGTATCTAAGCCTAGCATATTCCTCAAAAATTAGGGTTGCCATCTCCTCAATTGATCTATCTATCTAATTATTTTATAAGGCACCCTTTGAAACCATGGCCTAACATTTCTAAATGGCTAAATACAAGATATTCTGGTTTATACTCCCAAAAATACGCCACCGTATCGGCGCAAATTCTGGAAAAATACAGTTGAAGAACCCTAAAATTGGAAAACCGCTTTCGAATCAACGCGGAATGGAAGCCTTGGACTCGAAAACTACCTACTTCAGTATTCCGCCCTAAGCATCCAATCAAGCCTAAATTTAAGCTCTAAGATGCCGGAACCGTTAAAATCTAAATCTATATACATGGGAAACGAAGACAGAGAAAAATTTGAAGGCCCAGAAGCATTCAGATCCTACATTGATTATTGCTGAGCAAGATCTGGACGATCCTTGAAGTTCTTGAGCTCTCCTCAATTGGATCCACAAGATCTGATTGACATTATCTTCAAAAATTATTTATTGACTTGAGAAGATTATTTTCCTATGATTTAAAGCTATGAAGCATCCTTATATTCTATGAGGTACTCTATTCAAGGCCAAAATGCTTAGTCAAGAATATGCTCTAGAAGATTCTGGGTAAAGAAGTTTGGAAGGCATTTTTTGAAGATTGGAAGTTCAAAGTTTGGAAGACCCCATGGTATTTTGTTTCATTCTCTAGCCATTTTTACTTGCTCCTTGAAATTTCCTAGCCTCCTTTCCTATATGCCCCCTTTTGTTCACTCTTGCATTTGCTCCTTCATACCTATTGCCTATTTCCTTGCCATGCTCACCTTGCCATACCTACCATTTTGCTCAAATCCCTTGTCAATTCCTCCAAATGTCACTACTCAAAAACTTCAAGCCCTTGTGGCAAGGTTATTATTTCCCTCTTTTGCATTCCTATTCTTATCTTCCTACTAGCCTTTAATGATTTCTTTTATCTCCATTCCTACCCCATCATGCTCTCTTTGGTATACCCTAGACCTTGTCAAAAGATGCTCTAAAGATTCTATATCCCTTAGCACGTGTGGATATCCTTCCCCATGGTTGAAAAGTTATAACCCTTTTTTAGGTATTCCATGGGAAAAGCCTTAAAACCATTAGCCAAGTTTTTTATGGCCAAACACGGCATATATGGGGCATATTCTTCAGAAATCTTTAAAACCGTATCGCAAAAAATGTTTAAAATACGGTTTGAAGAACCCAAAAATTGAAAACCGGCTCGAATCACGCCATCCGCTCCATTCTCCTCAGTAACCAATCTATTCTTGGATTCGGAACTTAAGCAACAATTTAAGCCTAAATTTATCACCCCAAACTCTTTGGAACCGAAATTTGAAACTATAAAGTGGGGAACACAATCTCGACATTTTCAAAGGCCCGTAGTATTCAGATTCTACATTGATCATTGCTGAGCAAGATCTGGACGATCCTTGAAGTTCTTGAGCCCTCCTCAATTGGATTCACAAGATCTAGTTGACATTACCTTCAAAAATTATTTATTGACTTGAGAAGATTATTTTTTCTGTGATTAAAAGCTATGAAGCATCCTCATATTACATTATCATGATATATTTGCCTCCATATCAATTCAAATCGATTGCCAAGTGTCAAATCCATTTTGATATGTTATTCTACAATTCTTGCTACAAAATATTCTACAGAAAATTCTAGTGTGTTTCTCTATTCTTTTGGACCACTTGCCATCTACTCTTAGGGCCTGTGCAAGCCAAAGGAGTTGGAATCGTTCAAAAATACCAAGTATAGCTCAAATTCCAAAAAAGTGCTCTCGGGTTTGGACAGTTTTGACTGTATTTTGCCAAATCTAGTCACAAAAAATACTTCACATCCAAATGAAGATTTGATTGATTGCCCTTCTTCCCTAGCACCATTGCAACCTATCTACTTTGGAATTTCTCAAAAGGTGATTGGCAACTCAAATCTCAATTTCTGATCCTTTGTTTTTCTACATTTGACCTCTATTGACCAAAATTTGACCCCACTTTGAGCCCGAATAACTCACAGATTAAGTCTCTGACTTGGTCAGAGGTTTTACTGTTGGTTAACTACCACTTTTTTGACCAAGTCTATTGCATCTGACTTAAAAAATCGATCTACACTTCGACTCCACATTTGTTTTGGCAAAGGTACCATTTTTTGGAAATGGGAAAGGTATAGAACTCAAACTTTTTAAACTTGTTTTTGGGATTTCCTTGCATAGACTGATCACCTCAAGTGATCTGGAGGTTCTAACCCCAATTTGAGTGAAAAACTTGAATTGGTTCCTTGTGGTTGACCTTTAAGCCAGGTTTAGGGTCAACATTTTGGAGGTTCTACCGAGATCTTCCTGGATCTCAGAACTCATGGCTCCAAAGCAAAAATTTCCAGCAGAATCAGAACCATTGGAGGAAGTTGATGTATCAGATCACTGCAGAGAAAGGCCATTGCCTTCAAGTTTCTCAACTAGCTTACTTCAAAACATGCCATACCAGTTTGAGTTGAATGTCCCTGTTCCCCTGCCTACCTTTGATTCCAGTATGAGTGCTAACCACTTTTTGAGAATATTTGAAGACTATTACAGGGATTATGGTTTCAAGAAAGGATGCAAGCTTTCAGAATTTGAAAAATGCTTCAAAGATGAGAGTGAAGCTGGTGCTTGGTTAACTTATGAAAAGTTGATGGGTACCACCTCATGGGATGAACTTGTCAAGAAGTTTCTGGATAGATTTGGTAAGTTAGCTGCTCCACAAGATTTGGTTAATGAATTGCAAGGTTTTTCTATACATGCAGGAGAAAGTGTGAACCAGTACAAGGAAAGGTTTAGTACATTCATGAGCAGGTGTCAAAAAGCACAAATCACCATCCCAACTCTGTTTTTAGTTACTGCTTTTATTAATGGTGCGCGAAAGAAGACCCGGATATCCAAAGAAAACTGCTCAAAATCCAAGCTGCTGAAGGGTTTGATTCCATATACAAAGTCTTTGCCAAAATCACTGATCTAACCCAGATGCTTTCTACTTTGCCTGACAAGCACCATGCTCCTCATCATAATCATGACCCGTTTTACCCTGATGTTACTGATGCACATTATGATCATCACCCTTCTATTCCAGTCTATGCCATACAAAAAGAGAAAAAGAAATCTAAAGAGGAGGAAGCCAATTCTCAAGTTGCAGAGGTCAAGTCAAACCTATCCAAGGTTACTGAAGCCTTAGCAGAAATAACTAAACAATTGGTTGAACTCAAGGCTGCAAGAGTAGGTAAAACTTACCCTGAATGTATTCATTGCAATAGGAATTCTCACCCATCAGAAATATGCTATTGGCAAGTGTGCCCCAAATGTAATAGAAAAGGCCATTTTGGGAAGGAATGTCCTGTTTGTTCTTTTTGTAAAGAGGTTGGCCATACTGATGCTAGGTGTGCTGTTAAGGAATATTTTGCTAAACAGGAAAAAGAGAAGAGACCAGAGCCTAAACCCCCTGTGAGATTTGCTGAACCAAGCACCTCTATAAGATTTATTCAAGCTACAGAAGTTCCTAAATCTGAAGAAGTTATGGTGGTGCAAACTAGAAGCATGAATGAAGCTCAAGTACATGCTGAACCAAGTAGGCATTCTACTTGCCGGGGCCTGTGCCACACTGTAATGGAATCACACTGCTCGGATCATAGCTCCACCCCCAAGCAAAAAATATGGTAAGAAAGATCAAGACCTTGATGAGGTTGATGTTTTGCTTAAAAATTCCAAGGTGAGTGTGGATCTCTTTACCTTATTAAAGATTGCACCTAGTTACAGGAAAAGGGTACTTCAACAAACCAATAGTGAGGTATTAAATGCTTGTGTGAATTTTTGCGATGCCATTGACCTTATTCTAGCACGAGCATGAAGAAGACCCCTGGAGCATTCACATGTTCATTTTGCTTTAGGAGGGTATACCTTTTCTAATGTGTTACTTGATGGGGGTTCTCCCCAAATATCATGCCATATCATATTATGAAGAAGTGTGGTTTCGAGGTGGATAAGAAAGCTTCTATGTTATTAAAATCTTTTTATAATGCTAAGATTTCTCCTATTGGTGTGGCGACTAAAGTGCCTGTTATCTGAAGGCATAAGCAGTAGCTGCTAACTTTATTGTGGTGGCTTTTGAAGATATAGGAGATGAATCGATATTTATGACTTGCTTCTAGGGAGGAGATGGTTAGCCTTGTGGATGCGGGGCGGTCTGGTCTCAAGGGAGATGTACCATCTCCAATGGCTCTCAATTTGCTACAATTTATAACCAAGAGGGCTCCTATGACTCCAAAGAAGAGGTACATTTTATTAAAGAAATGCTAATTGAAGAACCTTTGGGATCTTACAGGGTAAAAAATATAAAACCAAGAAAATATGAAATGGTTCCTCTTATTATGGAAAGTGCACCTCCCAGCATACAAGGACCAACAGGGTTCTTATGGTTTGATGGAGGTATTTCCAAAAAACTAAATGTTGCATCATCTGCTGCCATTTTGAAAGATTCTTCTCACAAACTCTTAGCTAAAGTGGGAAGGATCTTTCCTCAAGTCACCTCTAATGTGGCAGAATATAAGGCTTTGATTGCAGGTCTCCAGGAAGCTAAATCTATGGATATTGCCAATATTCACATTTATGGTGATTCACAATTAATATGCAGACAAGTTTCAGGGGAGTATCAAACAAAAAATGCAGATATGGAGCGCTTGAAGAATCAAGCAATGGGAGTACTCTCGAGTTTTGCTTCATGGAGAATCACTCACATTCCCAGGGAACAGAATTTTGAAGCTGATGCTTTGTGTAGGGAGACCCTCATGTCACATTTAACTGAGGGAGCCATTCCTGAAGATGATCTTGATGACAATGAAGTAAAAGCACTCTGTCCTATTTTGACCATTGATGCATCAGAGAAAAAGGATATTGAGGAGATTGTGATCACAAAAAATGGTACACCTAGAACTCTGTTTGTTGGAGATCTGATTGAATATCAAAATAGGGAGAGCATACAAATGTTTTTTGAAGAAAGAAAAGATGTATTTGCCTGGGACTATTCAGAACTATCAGGTATCAAAACTGAGGTATGCCAATTTGAAATTAAAATCAAGGAAGGTTGTAAACCTGTTTTTCAAAAATTAAGGAGGATTAATGCTTCACTTATGGGGCTAATCAAGGAGGAATTGAATAAGATGTTAGATGCAGGTGTGATTATTGAAATCATTAATCCTGAATGGGTATCTTGCATTGTTCTGTAGAGAGAAGAAAAGTGGTGCTTTAAGAATTTGCATTGATTATCGAGATCTCAACAAAGCTACCATCAAGGATTGTTACCCTTTGCCTTTTTTAGAGGAGATCCTATATGCTGTAGCAGGTAAGGAGGTGTATTCATTTTTGGATGGATTCTCAGGGTTCAACCAGATCAGCATCAAAGAAGAAGACCAGCCAAAAACTTCCTTTATCACTCCATGGGGTACATATGCTATGAAAAGAATGCCCTTTGGTTTGATGAATGCTCCAGCCACCTTCCAAAGGGCAATGGATGTTATTTTCAAATCAATGTCTGCTGAAGAGTTCAGGGTGTACTTAGATGACCTTTGCTTAAGCTCTAATCCATCTAATCATGTGGAGCTACTTGCAAAAATTTGTTCTTTGTGCAGGAGCTCAGGAGTCAATCTAAATCCAAAGAAATGCATATTTTTGCATCAAAAGGACAACTCTTAGGGCATGAAGTATCCAGCCAAGGCATTCAGGTTGCTCAAGACAAGATTGAAGCCCTCAAAAAATTAGCACCTCCCAAGAATCTAAAACAGGTCAAAAGTTTTGTTGGTATGACAAGTTTTCTTAGGATGTATATTCCTAATTTTGCTCATATTTTGAGCCCTATTTCTAGATTGACAAGGGTAGGCAAGTTCTCCAAGTCTGAGAGTAAGCATATACCCATCACATGGACTTCAGAATGCCAAGAAGCTTTTGACTTTCTCATTCAATCCATATGTGAAGCCACACTTTTGAGGAAACCAGATTTGAATATGCCATTTGAAGTTTACATTACTGTTACTAAAAAAGCTATAGGGTTAGCCATTTTGCAGGAAAAGCACACCATAGTGTTTGCAAGTAAACAATGGTCTGCTCTAGAGGAGAGGTATACCAGAATAGAAAAAAGTGCTGCTGCTCTCATGTTTCTTATCAATAGGCAAGGACACTTGCTCCTGAAAAGTCAAGTTCAAGTCTACATGAAGCAAAATCCAATGGGTCTACTATTTGGTAAGGCAACCAGTAAGCCAAAAATCCAAAGGTGGGCTTGTAAGTTGCAAAGTTATGATATTTCTGTAAAAGAATTACATTTGGTACGAAGTCCTAGCCTTTATTTGCCTTATATATTTTTTGACCATGAGGATGAGTTGGATAATGCTGACATTTCACTTGTAGTAGCTCATGTAGAGTTAACTTCAGAAGATCAAGCTGATGGTGGGTGGCAACGACCTATCAGAGACTTCTTACAACATGGAATTATCTCTTCAAACCTCACTTCAAACCAAAAAAGGAGATTCAAGGATAAATGCAGACGATTCAAGATGATAGACAATGTTTTGTGCAAAGTCAACTGAGATGGAATCTTGTTGAGATGTGTGAGTGAAAGTGAGTCTGCTCTAATCATCAGGGAAATGCACAAAGGTATTTGTGGAGGGCATTTTGCTGGTGATACTACAGCAAAAAAGATTCTCAGGTCTGGATACTATTGGCCTACTGTTTTTTAAGATTGTTATGATATTATAAAGACTTGCCATCAATGCCAAATCTTTAGCAAAAGAATTTTACTTCCAGCTGCCCTTATCTCCAGGGCCCTTTCAAATTTGGGGATTAGATTATATTGGCCCTATTAATCCTTCTTCTGCAGGTCAACATCAGCATATCATTGTGGCCACAGATTATTTTACTAAATGGCAGTGCTTAGGACCCAGCCAAAGAGCATCTAAATAAAGCGCTCACCTCTGACGACGAGGGAAATACTGAGGGGCAATAGGGAAAGGGGGCCCTTGCGGGAGAGAAGAAGCGAGAGGAAGTGCTAAGGAAGTGTTAAAAGAAGCCAAATGGGCAAAACATGTTTCAACCCTATGATTATTACGACCGCAGAATGTACAAAACAAACGAGAGGTGCCATGGGGAAGAGGAACAGCCGAGGCAATCCTACAATATTTAAAGATTGTTATACTACTATAAAATCTTGCCACAAGTGTCAAATATTTGGCAAAAGGATCCTCCTCCCAGCTGCACTAAACCCCATCATTTCTCCAGGACCTTTCCAAATATGGGGATTAGATTATATTGGCCCTATTAACCCCTTCAGCAGGACAACATGACACATTATTGTAGCTTCTGATTATTTTACTAAATGGGAAGAAGCTATTCCTTTAAGACAGCAGCCAATGCTATTACAACGGCAAAGTTTTTACATGAATATATCGTGCGCGGTTTGGTATTCCTCTACAATTACTCTGACGAGAGGTACCCCTTTTTGTGAGCGAAGTTATTGCTAATCTGCTAACCATTCTTAAGGTCAAACATACCAAGAGCTCTTCTTATTACCCCCAAGGCAATGGTCAAGCAGAAGCTACTAACAAAGTTTTGAAAAGCATTTTGCAGAAAACAGTGGATGATAATCAAAAGGATTGGCATGTCAAACTGGTGGATGCTCTATGGGCTTACTGAGTCAACATTAAAGCAGCAACCACTCACACACCCTTTAACTTAGTATATGGCATTGAAGCTGTGCTTCCGGTAGAACAGGCTTCCTTCTCTAAGGTTAGCCCATAAGTTGTGTTTGCCTTTTGAGTATGCTTTTATGAGGAAAGATTGGATACCCATACGCATTTAGAAGAATATAGATTGGAATTTGAGAATGCTAATTTGCTAAAAAAAGCCAAGGATTTTTGCTTTTCAAAAGCTGCTCATAAAATACAAGGGACTTTCAAGACTGGAGAGTTAGTTCTAAAATGGAATAAATCAAGGGAAGACTCGGCTAGTAAGTTTAAAAATCTTTGGGAGGGCCTCTATGAGGTGTTGGAACCTGCAGGCACCAATTCTTATTGGTTAAAGGAATTAACTTCAGGGATGCCACTTCCAAATCCTATCAACACTATTCACCTGAAAAGGTACTGGGATCAGCATATATGCTTGTCCCTTTTTATGTTCTAGAACTTAGACAAGTTAGAATTAAAGTTAAATATTAGATAGGTTGGATTAGATTTCACTTTGTCCTAAGTTTAGAACTAATGTCTTCATTGAGTTTATATTTGCAGATTAGCCAGTATGAAGGATGAGCTATCAAACAACTTCAGAACAAGGATTTTTATTAATTGCCAAGTGTCATTTGCAGGAGCACCCTTTTTCCATCTTCATCTGTCTCATTGTGGTCCTGCCCTCCATTTAGCCATGTACTCTCATTTTATCTCCCTAAATGTGCACCCTGCAAATTCAGCTTCACCATTATAGAAGAGTTGCAAAGATCAAGATTAACTTGTTTGCATGTTTCCATGACAGGTGCATCCTTTCTCCATCTTTATTCATCTGCCATAAGTGGTCCTGCTATCCATTTAAACTCCTTATTCTTGTTTTCATTCCCAAAAGAAAGCACTCTGCAAATCAGCTTCACCATCATGGCAGAGTTGCATTGTTAAGGATCAGGGAGGCATACATTTTCTTGTTTTGGTGAGATCTCAACTTTTGCACATTCACTTCACCCTCTCACACCCCATTTCCATCACCACCTTACCATATTCACACTCATTCTTACCTTTCTTTTCACACACTTTCTTGTTTTGGCGAGATTCCCACATTTACACACTCACCTCATCTCATACACTCCATTTCCATCACCATCTTACTATATTCACACTCACTTGTTGAAGGTGTTCCTGGCAAAACCTTCAACCTCAGTGGTTTAGAACCTCCAGGTTGCTTGAGGCAACCACGCTGAGTGCAAAGATTCCAGAAATAATGCTCAAAAATTCAATGAGAACTTGTTTCCCTGAAGGCCAAAAAGTCTGCTTCACAAAATGGTCTGCAATATGCACACTATTCAAGTTTTGGACATGATTTTCACTCCCTAAGATGCTCAACACTTCTTGTCAACAGATTGCAAAAACTCAGACAGGTCTGATGGGATTATATAGGCCAAATTTTGATCCCTGACCCAGTCAATTTTAGGTCAATATCCCTGGCAGAGAGCTAGAATTTGTAACTCGATGCTGACAAAGAATTTTTTGGACTTACAAACTCTACTCTCCTTAGATTCACCTGCACAACGAGGGCAGAGTCTTCTTTTTGCAAAAGGGATCCTTATTTTTTTCTTTTGATGATTTCTTGCTAAGATCTGTAAAGTGTGAACAGTTCTGAGAGAGGATACTTTTTAATGGAGGAATGCACGTGTGTCTAATGTTGTCTTGTTCAACATATCTTGTTTAGCAAGACTAATGCTCAAATGGTTGTTCTTCTATACTCAAGTGCCCGATGTCAACCGCAACTGGATCTAACCATGTTGGCTCAAAGTAGCGTTGGACATTGGACTTGACAACGACTCAGCATTTGCTTTCTCTGAAGACATACTAGGTTGACATATCACCAATATCTGGCAATCGGGATGAAATAATACGCAAGACTCCTAATAACTATTTTCTTTTGGGAATATAACTCAATGTGAAACAAACAGATGGCAACAAAGGTTGGATTTTCAATTGAATCAAACACTCAGGAGATAATGATACAATATCCCAAGTTCATGGTCTTGGGCACAAAATCAAATAGGTAAACATTCAAATAATCCGGAGAATTAAGTCAATAATCCAGATCAGAGGTAAACATTGGAGGTCGGGATCAAGCTCAGGATCATCAAGCCGATCCTTCTTCAAAGCCAGGAATCTCTTCTTTGCCTCAAAGCCCTCGAATTTTTCTTCTGTCAAAAAGCCCCTTTTGTAAATGCTCTGTTCTGTTGAGTTCTTGATCATTTCCCTTCGATTCTCTGTCTTTTAGCTTACAATAGGTATTCTTGGCATTAAACATGGTTATCCGGCCGGTTTAAGTCATGATTGAGTGGTTTGTTTGGCCGAATTAAACAGATCTTGGCGTTTCCGGATTTTAGGGTTCATGAGAGTTCAAGCGAAATATCCCACAGGCTCGATTAGGTTTGAACGACCAAGGTATATAAGGAAAAGAAAATCCATTATTTATAATTATTGCGTGCAATATCCACGTGGGATCCGGTACCTCAACCGCCCCACACGCCCGGATGTTCCACGTGGCATGGGGAGACTAGCTGGGAAAGAAAAATAGGCTGGGGGGGGGGGGTAGTGTTGAAGGTGTTCCTGGCAAAACCTTCAACCTCATTGGTTTAGGACCTCCAGGTTGCTTGAGGCAACCACTCTGAGTGCAAAGATTCCAGAAAAAATGCACAAAAGTTCACTATGAGTATGTTTCCCTGAAGGCAAAAAAGTCTGCTTCACTAAATACCCTGCAGAGTATGATCTATCAAGCTATGGATATGGATATCTCTCCTCAAGATGCTTAACACTTGACACCAACAGACTGCAAAAACTCAGCGAGGTCTGAATAGGTTAGATAGGCCAAAATTAGATCACTGACCCAGTCAATTTTTGGTCAATATCCCTGGCAGAAAGCTAAAATTTGAAACTCGATATTGGCAAGGAATTTTTTTGAGCTACCAACTCTATTTTGCTCTAATTTTATCGCACTGTGGGGGGCCAAGTTTTCTTTTTGACAAAAAGGAACCTATTCTTCTTTTTTGACAATTTTTTTGCCTAAGACTATAAGAAATGAATAATCTTGAAAGAAAATATTTTCTAATGAAGGATTGCACGCGTGTCTAGCATTGCCTTGTTCAACATATTTAGTTTGGCAAGATTGATGCTCAAACAATTGCTCTCCTATGCACCATGCCTGTTGTGCAATACCATTGGATCTAAAAATGTTGGCTTGAATTGGTATTGTAAATTTGCTTTGACAGGAATTTGGCTTTTATACTCTCTAATGAGTTGCTACATAGGCAGACCACACATATCTAACAGTCTGTACAGGCACAAGACGCCTAGCCTCTAACAATTGTTTGCTTTTGGGAAAGAGTTTCAATGCAACTCAAACAGATTGCCACAAAGGTCGGATTTTCAATTTAATCAAACACTCAAAAGATACAAAGTAATATCCCAAGCTCGAGGTCTTGGGCACCGGATCAAATAGGTACACATTCAACAAATCCAGAAAATTGAGTCAATGATCTAGATCATAGGTAAACATTGGAGGTCAGAATCAAGCTCAGTATCATCAAGCCGGTCCTTCTTCAAAGCCAGAAATCGCTTCTTTGCCTCAAAGCCCTCGATCTTCTTCTGTGCCAAAAAACCCTTACAATAGGTATTCTTGGCATTAAACATGGTGATTCGGCCAGTTTAGGTCATGATTTATTAGTTTGTTGGGCCGAATTAACTGGATCTTGGCGTTTTCCAAATTTAGGGTTCATACGGGTTCAGACGAAATATCCCACAGGCTTAAATGGATTTGGCGGCCAAGGTATATAACGAGAAGAAAATTCAATATTTCTGATTATTGCGTGCAATATCCACGTGGGATCCGGTACCTCCACCGCCCCACACGCCCGGATGTTCCACGCGGCATGGGGAGATTGGCTGGAAAGAGAAGTTAGGCTTGGGGTAGATAGGAAAATCTTTTGCACCCCCTAAACCCTATGGCACAATTCCCTAGGAAGCACATATAATGCCCAAAACAAAGCCTTTTTCAAAATTCTTTTTTTTTCCTAGAGGAATCTTTTTTTCATACCCTATAAGATTACGGAATCTCTTCTCACAAAGGAGCTCTTTGGCTTTTGGCAAAAAATGAGCTAAGGAGTGGATGAAGTGGGATTTGGAAATGATGACAAGGCTAGGTGGTATGATGTGGCAAATAGAAATGATGACGTGTTAGCCATCTTGAATTTGAAAATTCTTTCTAGTCAAAATTTTTGAATGATATGGAGATGATGTGTGTGAGTGATGAGGTGTCAATGGTGATGTGGCAACAATGATGCTAGTTTAACTTTGATATGAATTTTGATTTGAATGTGAGAGTTTGACATGAAATGGCTAGAGTGAAGGTGGGTGTGATGACTTGGCGTGTGAAGTGAGGTGTGAAGTGACTTGGCACATCAAGTGCTCATTTAGGAGCCAAAGATTTCATGGTGCAACTTTTAAGTACCTCTTTGGGCACATTCGAAATTTGAGCACTTCCCTTAGGAATTTTTGTAAACTTTTTTCTTTGCTCAAGTTGCATGGGATGTTGACTTCATGAGCAGGATTATGGAACTAGTGGATGATGAAGCAAGTAGGTGTTCCATGAAAGTGTATTTTGACTAGAAAGAATCTTCAAGGTCAAGCTTGACTTTGGGAGGTGTATGAGCAAGGGGTCAAAGTTCAATGGTATCTTGGGATGGTGGAGTAAATGAGGAAGGAAATCAAAATGCCAAAGATGCCAAGATCACAAATAGCTACATACCATGGAATGTTCTTCAAGGGGTCTTCTTTCTCCTCTTCCCTTCACTTCCTTTGCTTGTTTGACCTTTTGTATCTCTTGAGTGACTTGAGTCAATTGTCCTTCCTTTGCTCTTCAAACTTTGATGTATCATAGTGAAGCATTTCCCTATTGTCTTGCAAACCAAATCAAGCTGAGAGGATTAGTGCAAACACGTGATTGGCTCTTCCATGCTGCCATGGCATGGCAGCATTATGCCAAACTAAAAGAGAAGGCTGGTCTACCAGCCCCTTTGACTAGCTGTTTGTACTTCTGACATAGCTCCAGCCAGTTGCCAATGTGAGAATATGGTTGGCAACTTAATGACCTGCATATGGATTAAAGTGACAGATTTGGCATTATGAATGTATATATGAATGATGTTCCTTTCAGATGAACCTGCATGAAAAATAAAACTCTTTAGCTATGAAAAGCTGCAGGATGCTGGTATGTCAGTAGCTTGGGAATTTATGAAGATGTAGGGGTTTCCAGATGTAATGAGGCCAACTCTTGAACAGATGACAGATGGAGGCAGATAAAAGGATGCACCTGCATGTGAAGATAAAGCTTGTTAGTTTGAATGAGCTGCTGGTGTGGAGGCAATGGCAGCAACTCCAGATGATGAGGAATAATATAATGTAGTGAATGAAATGTGTGAATGACATGCTCAGATGCATCTGCATGGAACTGTGATCAGTATTAATTCACTCCCTCAGTTGATCACAACCTGTACAGCCCTTTTAAACTTGCAACACTAGAAACTTATTAGTACACGAATAATAACTTCAAAGCAGAACTAGACTAAACAAGATAGGCTTAATTAACTTTTGCTTTCATCCAACTGAAGCACCCTCTTTTTTTTTCTTATATTTTGCTTTTTTTTCAGTTTTTTCTTATTTTTCTTTTAGCAATGCACTAACTAATCCTAACTACATCTTACCATGAAGACTCTAGTTAAACAAAGCAAGGGCAACATGTTGTTGCCAATACCTTTTTAAGTGCACAATGTTGATTTCAGCCAATATGAATCCTTGCCAGCTGTTCCTATCACTTCAAATGGTCCCTCCCAGAGATTCTCAAATTTGGATGCTATATCTTCCCTTGCTTTGTTCCACTTTAACACCAACTCTCCTGTTTTTAAGACTCCCTGCAATTTGTGTGCTGCTTTGAAGGCTGCAATATCTTTAGCCTTTTTTCTCATTATTGCATTCTCAGCCTCATATCTATGCTCCTCAAGCTGCATCAATCTCACAAATCTGTCTTTTAGAGCATCATCCATCTCCAAATTGATCTGATAAGCCAGTCTGAGTGATGGAAGCTCTAATTCTATAGGCCATATTGACTCTATCCCATACACCAAACTGAAAGGAGTGTGTTTTGTAGCCATTTTGATGGTAGTTCTATATGCCCAAAGTGCATCATGGAGTTTTAAATGCCAATCCTTTTTTGAAACACTGATGGTCTTTTTGAGGATAGATTTGAGAGTCTTATTGGTTGATTCTGCCTGGCCATTTCCTTGAGGGTAATAGGATGAACTCTTGGTGTGTTTGACTTTCAAGGTGGCTAGAAGTAATGCAATTGTATGGTTGATGAACTGGCTGCCTCTATCATAAACTATTTTGAAAGGGATGCCAAATCTGGCACAAATATTTTCATGTAGAAATCTTGCAGTGGCTTGAGCATTGGCTTCTCTCAAGGGAATTGCCTCTGCCCATTTGGTAAAGTAATCAGTGGCAACTACTATAAATTGGTGTTGAGCTGAAGAGGGTGGGTCTATGGGGCCTATAAAATCCAGCCCCCACATTTGGAAAGGTCCAGGGGAAGTTATGGCAGTCAGGGCAGCTGACTGCAAGGTTTTTTTACCAAAAATCTGACATTTATGGCAGCATCTTATAGTCTCATAACAATCCTTAAAGAGAGTAGGCCAAAAGTATCCTGACCTCAGAATCTTTTTTGCAGTTGTATCTGCTGCAAAGTGTCCTCCACAAACTCCCTCATGACATGCTTCAATTATCATTCTAGCCTCTTCTTCATCCACACATCTCAGCAAGACTCCTTCCTTGTCAACTTTGCATAGGATCCCTTCAATTAGCCTGAATTTCTTGCACTTGTCCCTGAATCTCCTTTCTTGACTGCCACTCAAATTCTTAGGCAACTCATTGCTCTCCAGATAGTTTCTGATGTCAAATTACCAGTCAATGTTTTCTGCATCAGAAGAAATCAAGTTTGTTAGATTGTCATCAACACATAAACCATCTTGATCTTCATGCTCAAACAACACAAGTGGAAGATAAGAACTGGGATTCTCGATCAACTTTACCACCTTTACAGTAATATCATAAGCTTGGATCTTACAAGCCCACCTGCACAATTTGGCCTTTGGTTGCTTTTTTGCAAAAAGGAGTGAGAAAGGATTTTGTCTCATGAATACTTGCATCTGATTGTTTTGAAGAAGATGTCCTTGTCTCTCTATCAAGAACATCAGAGCTGCTGCACTTTTCTCCAACCTGGGATATCTTAATTCAGCATCAGACCACATCTTGCTTGCAAAAGCAATTACATGGTCCCCTTGCAGCAGTGCCAAACCAATTGCTTTTTTTGTCACACTGATATAAGCTTTGAAGGGTTTCTCTAAATCAGGAGGTTTTAGTAGGATAGATTTGCAAATGGCAGCAATGATCTTGTCAAAGGAATTTTGGCATTGCTCATCCCAATCCACTAGGATGTGTTTGCTTTCACTTTTGGAGAACTTTCCAACCTTTGTGAGGTTAGAGATTGGGCTCATAGTGTGGGAAAAATGAGGGACATACATTCTCAAAAAGCTGGTCATCCCCATGAAGCTTTTAACATGTTTGAGGGTTTTTGGAGGTGCCGGTTTCCTTAGAGCTTCAACCTTACTATCAGATATTTGAATTCCTGCTGTAGATACTACATAACCAAGCAATTCTCCCTTTGAGGATAAAAAAACACATTTTTTGGGGTTCAAACTCACTCCCCCCTTTCTACATAAATCAAACAACATGGTTAGCATATCAAAATGTTTTTCCAGAGAAGTTCCCAAAGAAAGGTCATCCAAAAATACACGAAAAATATTGGCAGGCATTTCTCTAAAAATTATCCAGGGCTCATTGGAATGTTGCAGATGCATTCATCAATCCAAATGGCATTCTTTTCATGGCAAATGTTCCCCAAGTTGTGATAAATGAAGTTTTTGGCTGGTCACTTTCCTTGATGCTTATCTGATTAAAACCTGAAAAGCCATCCAAGAATGAGTAAATCTCCTTCCCTGCTATAGCATGCAACACTTCTTCCAGAAATGGCAAAGGATAGCAATCTTTGATAGTGGCTTTGTTTAAATCTCTATAATCTATGCAAATTCTAATAGTCTTGTTTTTCTTCTCAACAGGAACAATGCAAGATAGCCACTCAGGGTTTACAATTTCTGCAATCACACTTGCATCTTTCATTTTGTACAATTCCTCCTTGATTAGACCTAATAGAGAAGCATTTATCCTTCTTAGCTTTTGTATAACAGGTTTCATACCTTCCTTGATCTTGATTTCAAACTCACAAATGCTTTTGTCAACACCCACCAACTCATCATAATCCCAAGCAAAGATATCCTTCCAATCATCAAAGAATTTAGTAACCAAAGCATTGTCCTCTTCTTTAAACAAATCACCAACATATAACACCCTATCTAGACCCTTCTTGTTGACCTTGACTTCCTTTACCTGTTTGTCTTCACTTGCATTGATTACCAGGATGGGGTATAGCTGTTGCAGATCTTTCTTCTCCAGCTCATCTTCTTGAATTGCTCCCTCAGCCAAATGTTCCAGTAGCACACTCCTGCACAACGAGTCTGCTTCACAATTTTGCTCCCTTGGCACATGGCAAAGTTCACAACGAGTCTGCTTCACAATTTTGCTCCCTTGGCACATGGCAAAGTTCCCAGGTTTCAAAATTCTTCAGTTCCAGCATAGCTTGATTTTTGAGCTGCATCATGTTTTCACTTTTGGCCTGATATTCTCGATATTTTTTGCTGAGACAAGCTGAGAGTCTCCAAAGATGATTACATCAGCGATGTTTAGATTTCTTGCTTCTTGAAGACCTGCAATCAATGCCTTATACTCTGCCATATTAGAAGTGACATTTGGATAAATTCTTCCTACTTTAGCAAGCAACTTGTTGGAAGCATCCTTGAGAATAGCAGCAGAAGATGCCACATTGAGCCTTTTGGAAATACCACCATCAAACCATAAATAAGCAAAATTGCTTGATTTAGCTGAAGCTAATTCTTTTGGGATTTTTATGCTAGACTCTAACTTTCTTGCATTTAGTTCAAATTCTCCACATGGATGTGATACTTGACATTTCTTCTTCAATGAAATTCATGCTTTCAAACTCTCCTAACTTATTGTACAATGTTACCTTTTTCTTGCCATTTGAAATAGTGCATTCTCCTTTTTGACCACATGGGCCTAGCATCCTTTGTAGAAAGCCATTTTTCTGCCCAAAAGTAAGTCATATATATCTGATTTGTCCCCTATTCCTTCAAAAGCAACCACAACAAAGTTAGCTGCAACCATTATTCCTTCAACATCAATAGGCACGTTGCTAACTATTCCAACTGGATTGATTTTTGAGTTAGAGAAGGATTTTAAGATCATTGGAGCCTTCTTGTCTATTTCTAGACCACATAGCCTCATGACATGGTGTGGCATTACATTCAAGGGTGATCCTCCATCTAGCAGAACCTTGGTTAAAAATTTTCCTTCCATTTTGGCAACACAAGTGAAAGCTCCAGGATCATGATCATCCTGGGTGAGCATGTGCTCCTCAATGTGGTTTGTTAGGGCAAACTCATCTTCTTTAGTGAGATTGAGCACCTTTTTTCTGCAAGAAGGGGCTATCTTGAGCAAGGTTAGTAAATCTACACAGATTTTCGAATTCTTCAACAAATATTCAAAGTCCTCACACTCTTTTTCTTTCTTGACAAATTTCTGAGCAGGAGGAGGAGGCACAGCCACTGCTTGCTCAGCATCTCTATGTTTCAAGATGTCAGCTTCCTCATGTGTTGATTCTCTCTCTTTGGCATTATTCATTCTTCGGTGTGTGGATGACCATTATCTCCTCTTGTTCCTCAATTTCTGCACAAACCTTATAGATGCACTTGGCTCATTAATTTTAGATTTTTTCTGTCGGCAAAATATTCTTTGACCTTTGCACCTATCCTCATAATGTCCTCTGACCTTACAAAATTCACACAGGGGCATTCTTTACCAAAATGACCTCTTTTACCACACTTAGTGCACGGCCTATACCAGCAATAATCTGAAGAATGAGTGTCTCTAAAGCAATGTACACATGGAGGGTAAGTTTTCTTCTCAAATTTTGAGCTTTTCAGCTCTTGCAGTTGTTTGGTTACCTCAACCAGTGCCTCAGATACTTTGGTAATCTCTGCTCTTACATCTGCTGCAGTAGCCTCATCATCTTCCATCTTAGCCTTTTTCTTTTCTTTTTGGATAGCATAGGCAGTGCAGTGTCTTTGCTCCCATATACTCCTGCTCATAATCTGGAAAAAAAGGATCACTTGGTGAGTGCATGTCATCTGGTAAGTAAGATATCATATCTGCAATTTCAGTAGCCTTGGTGAAAGCCTTGTGTATTGTATCAAATCCCTCTTGTTTTTGGATCTTCAAAAGCTTTCTGTGTATCCTCGGTCTGCTGCTTAATCCCCTGATAAAAGAAGCCACTAGATGCAAGGTATGGTTAGGAACATGATTGATTTGGCATTTGACAAGATAGTGATTGAATCTTTCAACATACTGGTGCACACTCTCACCATGTTTGATGCGAAAAGTTTGCAACTCAAATATTAAATCTTGGGGGTCCAAGACTCTTCCAAACCTTGCTAAAAACTTTTTTACCAGTTCTTCCCAAGAATTGGTGCCTAAACTTACAACATACTCTAACCAAGCCCTGACTTCATCATTCTTGAAACATTTTTTAAACTCAGAGAACTTACAGCCCTTTTTGTGACCATCTTCAAAAGTCTTGAGGAAATTGTTGGCATTCATGCTTGGATCAAAAACAGGGACTGGAGTAGGCACATTTAGCTCAAAGTATTGATAAGGCATACCTGCAGTTGCTTGTATAGTGACAGTAGGTGTTGCAGTAGCTTCATGATTATCCTGTGCTTCAGTAGGCTCAGATGCCTCATTAGTTCTTCTGGGTGCCATGAGTTCAGATTCCAGGAAGATATCTTGGTAGAACCTCCAAAATGTTGAAGGTGTTCCTGGCAAAACCTTCAACCTCAGTGGTTTAGAACCTCCAGGTTGCTTGAGGCAACCACTCTGAGTGCAAAGATTCCAGAAAAAATGCACAAAAGTTCATAATGAGTATGTTTCCCTGAAGGCAAAAAAGTCTGCTTCACTAAATACCCTGCAGAGTATGATCTATCAAGCTATGGATATGGATATCTCTCCTCAAGATGCTTAACACTTGACACCAACAGACTGCAAAAACTCAGCGAGGTCTGAATAGGTTAGATAGGCCAAAATTAGATCACTGACCCAATCAATTTTTTGGTCAATATCCCTGGCAGAAAGCTAAAATTTGAAACTCGATATTGGCAAGGAATTTTTTTGAGCTACCAACTCTATTTTGCTCAGATTTGTCTGCACAACAGGGGCCAAGTTTTCTTTTTGACAAAAAGGAACCTATTCTTCTCTTTTGACAATTTTTTTGCCTAAGACTATAAGAAATGATTAATCTTGAAAGAAAATATTTTCTAATGAAGGATTGCACGCGTGTCTAGCATTGCCTTGTTCAACATATTTAGTTTGGCAAGATTGATGCTCAAACAATTGCTCTCCTATGCACCATGCCTGTTGTGCAATACCATTGGATCTAAAAATGTTGGCTTGAATTGGTATTGTAAATTTGCTTTGACAGGAATTTGGCTTTTATACTCTCTAATGAGTTGCTACATAGGCAGACCACACATATCTAACAGTCTGTACAGGCACAAGACGCCTATCCTCTAACAATTGTTTGCTTTTGGGAAAGAGTTTCAATGCAACTCAAACAGATTGCCACAAAGGTCGGATTTTCAATTTAATCAAACACTCAAAAGATACAAAGTAATATCCCAAGCTCGAGGTCTTGGGCACATGATCAAATAGGTACACATTCAACAAATCCAGAAAATTGAGTCAATGATCTAGATCATAGGTAAACATTGGAGGTCAGAATCAAGCTCAGTATCATCAAGCCGGTCCTTCTTCAAAGCCGAAAACTTCTTTGCCTCAAAGCCCTCGATCTTCTTACGTGCCAAAAAACCCCTTTTGTAAATGCTCTGTTCAGTTGGGATCTTGATCATTCCCCCTCAATCCTCTGTCTTTTAGCTCGCAATTATCATTCTTGGCATTAAACATGGTGATTCGGCCAATTTAGGTCATGATTTATTAGTTTGTTGGGCCGAATTAACTGGATCTTGGCGTTTTCCAGATTTAGGGTTCATATGGGTTCAGACGAAATATCCCACATGCTTAAATGGATTTGGTGGCCAAGGTATATAACGAGAAGAAAATTCAATATTTCTGATTATTGCGTGCAATATCCACGTGGGATCCGGTACCTCCACCGCCCCACATGCCCGGATGTTCCACGCGGCATGGGGAGATTGGCTGGAAAGAGAAGTTAGGCTTGGGGGTAGATAGGAAAATTTTTTGGACCCCCTAAACCCTATGGCACGATTCCCTAGAAAGCACATATAATGCCCACAACAAAGCCTTTTTCAAAATTCTTTTTTTTCCTAGGGGAATCTTTTTTCATACCCTATAAGATTCTGGAATCTCTTCTCACAAAGGAGCTCTTTGGATTTTGGCAAAAAATGAGCTAAGGAGTGGATGAAGTGGGATTTGGAAATGATGACAAGGCTAGGTGGTATGATGTGGAAAATAGAAATGATGACGTGTTAGCCATCTTGAATTTGAAAATTCTTTCTAGTCAAAATTTTTGAATGATATGGAGATGATGTGTGTGAGTGATGAGGTGTCAATGGTGATGTGGCAACAATGATGCTAGTTTAACTTTGATATGAATTTTGATTTGAATGTGAGAGTTTGACATGAAATGGCTAGAGTGAAGGTGGGTGTGATGACTTGGCGTGTGAAGTGAGGTGTGAAGTGACTTGGCACATCAAGTGCTCATTTAGGAGCCAAAGATTTTATGGTGCAACTTTTAAGTACCACTTTGGGCACATTCGAAATTTGAGCACTTCCCTTAGGAATTTTTGTAAACTTTTTTCTTTGCTCAAGTTGCATGGGATGTTGACTTCATGAGCAGGATTATGCCCAAGTCAAGTCACTTTTGAACTAGTGGATGATGAAGCAAGTAGGTGTTCCATGAAAGTGTATTTTGACTAGAAAGAATCTTCAAGGTCAAGCTTGACTTTGGGAGGTGTATGAGCAAGGGGTCAAAGTTCAATGGTATCTTGGGATGGTGGAGTAAATGAGGAAGGAAATCAAAATGCCAAAGATGCCAAGATCACAAATAGCTACATACCATGGAATGTTCTTCAAGGGGTCTTCTTTCTCCTCTTCCCTTCACTTCCTTTGCTTGTTTGACCTTTTGTATCTCTTGAGTGACTTGAGTCAATTGTCCTTCCTTTGCTCTTCAAACTTTGATGTATCCTAGTGAAGCATTTCCCTATTGTCTTGCAAACCAAATCAAGCTGAGAGGATTAGTGCAAACACGTGCTTGGCTCTTCCATGCTGCCATGGCATGGCAGCAGGTAGATAGGAAAATTTTTGCACCCCTAAGCCCTATGGCACGATTCCCTATGAAGCAGCTATAATGCCCAAAATAGAACCTTTTTTCAAATTTCTTTTTTCCTATGGGAATCTTTTTTTGCATTCTAGAAGATTCTGGAATCTTTTCTTGCAATGGAGCACTTTTGAATTCAGCTAAAATGAAGCAAAGGAATGGGTGATGTGGCATATGGAAATGATGACAAGGCTAGGTGGGTATGACATGGCAGATGGGGATGATGACGTGTCAGCCAACATGAGCTTGAAAATTCTTTCTAGTCAAAATTTTGGATGATCATTTTACAAGCCAATTTTTTAAGGAGCAACTTTTTAGCATCTCCTAGGGCACACTTGAGTTTTGAGCATTTCCCTTAGGAATTTTTGCAACTTTCTTTTAACTTTGGCCAAGTTGCATGAGATCTTGACTTTTGAGCAAGATTATGACCAAGTCAAGTGACATTTTGAACTTATGGATGATGGCAAGTTGTTGTAAGTGGTGCATAGCAAGTGAGTGTTTCATGGAGGTGTGTTTTGACTAGAAAGAACTTTCAAAGTCAAGTTTGACTTTGAGAGGTATTATGGGCAAGGAATCAAAGTTCAATGGTACTTTAGGATGGTGGAGTAAATGGAGAAGGGGATCAAAATGCCAAAGATGCCAAGATCACAAGTAGCTACATACCATGGAATGTTCTTCAAGGGGTCCTCTCTCTCTACTTTTCTTCATTCCCTTTGCTTGATTGACCTCTTGTATCTCTTGAGTAACTTGAGTCAATTGTCCTTCCCTTGTTCTTCAAATTCTTGATGTATGCTAGTGAAGCACTTCCCTATTGTCTTGCAAACCAGATCAAAATGAGAGGATTAGTGCAAAGATGTGCTTAGCTCTTCCATGCTGCCATAGCATGACAGCATCACTCTCACCTTTTTCATTCACTCACATCCTCTCACTACCATATTCACCACTATTTCATCAACACTTACACTTTATACCCTCTTTCTTCCATAATTCTCACTTAGACACTTTGGGACAAAATTGAAGACCCCTTATGGCTGAGAGGACCAGCCATTTTCTTGTTTTGGCGAGATGTTGCCCCCAAAGGGCAACATACTAATTGATTGGTTCATTTGTTAAATTTAGGAAGGCTAAGTCAAAGGAGGACTTGGTAGTCAACATTGGTATGAAGATCAAAGGATATTTATCTTCAAGGTCAACTCCCATAAGGAATACTTCACTTGAGGTCAAAGCTAGTCAAAAAGGTGATGGGTTAAAGAAGATTGGAAGATGCTTTTTGAAGATTGGAAGTTAGAGTTTGGAAGATCCCATGGTATTTGGTTCCATCCCTTAACCATTTTTTGCCTACCCCCATACCATATTCTCACCTTCCTTTTTGAATTTTCCCTAGTCATTTTCCCTTACACTCATATTCTTCCTTGCTCACCTTTTGCAAATCATATTTTGCCTTGCCTAAGTCCTTTCTTAATACATTTTATTTCCCCCATGGGATGTCCTACCCATTTCATATCTCTTTGCCTTATTTTCATTCCCCATACCACACCTTTGCAAATGCCCTTATCCTAATTCTTTTTTTGCAATCTCTTATACCTCCTTGCTTCATTTACCATTGTGCCCTAAGTACCCATGCCACCCAAATATTCCCCATGGAATATTCCAGTTATGGTATCTACCTAGAATATTCCCCAAAAGATTAGGGTTACCATAGACCCAAATGATTAGAAGCTTCATAATTATTTTTGGGTACCTTTGGAACAATGGCCTAGCTTCTCAAAATTGATAAATACAGCATATTCTCAGTTTATACCCCAAAAAATACGGCCATCGTTGTTGACCCCCAACCTGGCTAGAGAGTCAAACACAAGAAGCCAACTTGAGTTTTTACTCAAGTTGGGGTTAGAACCTCCAGATCACTTAAGGTGATCAGTCTACACAAGAATTTCTCAAGGGAAAAGCTCAGTTACCAAGTATTCATATCTTTCCCAATTCTAGAATATGGAGCCCTTACTCAAATCGATGTAGCTCTCATAGGTGGATTGATTTTTAAGGTCAAATGATTGTGACTTGTACAGAAAAGTTATAGGCAAGCAAGAGTGAAAACCTTGACTAAGTCTGAGTTTTAATCTGCAAGATATTCGATCTCAAAGTTGGGTTAAATTTTGGTCAATATCAGTCAAAACTACAAACAGATCTCAGAGTTTTGTAACTTGAGTTGCAGATTGAATTTTGTAGAGATTCCAAAACTAAGGTGCAGTATAGGTCCCAAAGGTGAGGGGCATGCAATCAAATCATAATTTGGATCACTAAAACTATTTTTTTTGGCACTGTTTTGTGAATATCAGTCTAAAATTGTAATCAGACAGAATGCAAAAAATGGTAACTTGAGTTTGGAATGGATTTCTTTAGAAATTTTTGTGCACACAGGTGCAAATATGATGAGAAAGGAAGTGCAGGTGGTCATATGCAAGAAAAAATGAAGGGATACTTCACTGTAAAAATGTTTGTGATGCAAAAATACTAAAGGATCATGACAGTCAACTTTTTAAACGCTTGGCAGGCAATTTTCATTGATATGAAGGTAATACAAGGTGAATAAGAGTCTTATGATCATAGATCAATCATCAAGATAGCTTAGGAGGTCAATAAATAATATCAAATCAAGAATATCAGTCCAATTTTCTCAAATCGAACTGTGGAACACTCAGATACTTCATGAACGTCTTCAGATCATGCTCAGCATGTATCAATGTTGAGGTTTGATGCGTCTGGGCCTTCAGAGAGTTGTGTGTCGATCACCCCAGTTATATTTTCAAATTTTTATGAATCCAGAATCTTAGGCTTTGATTATGGGTTTGTTGGGTAGCTAAGAGGCGGGAAGAGAAGATTCGGGAGGAATTTAAGACAGAAACTGAGGCCTCTGGCCGATTCGAAGAATTTTTCTAAGTTTAGGGTTCATGGAGGGAATCTCGCGAGCATCTTTCGAGTATATTTTGAGATTCTGGCCTTTTAAAAAATCAATTTCCAATGGTTTAAATGGGAAAATCAACCTTTGGTTTTTTGGGATCTTCTAGGAATCTTTGAGGATGCCCTCCAAAAAGTTGGGAGCATATCTGGCCTTGCCACGTGGCATAAGGCATCCTTATGGTATCTAGAATGATACCTAGGTTATTCACCTAGGGTTTTGACATTTCATAATAGAATTTATTTTTCAAAGGCAAAGGCCAAAAATGGGATGGGCATATGAAATAAAAATGAGTTTATGATAAGATGAGAGTGGAGTTGAGGAATCAAGGCAAAAATGAGAGAAGGCATAGGGGAATGTAGATGGGAATAATTTGGGGGCAAAAGATTCTAGTTTACCATGGGGTCTTCCAAACTCTAACTTCCAATCTTCAAAAGGTGTCTTCCAAACTTCTTACCCAAAATCTTATAAGCATCCTTTGACCTCAAATGGAGCATTCCTTATGAGAGTTGACCTTGAAGATAAATATCCCTTGACCTTCACACCAATGTTGACTACCAAGTTCTTCTTTGACTTAACCTTCCTAACTTCAACATATGAGCCAACAATTAGTATGTTGCCATTTGGGGGCAACATCTCGCCAAAACAAGAAAATGGCTGGTCCCCTCAGCCATAAGGGGTCTTCAATTGTGTTCCAAAGTGTATAAGTGAGAATTATGGAAAAGAGAGGGTGTAAAGTGCAAGTGCTGATGAAATAGAGGTGACTATGGTGGTGAGGGGATATGAGTGAGTGAAAAAAGGTGAGAATGAGTGTGAACATAATAAGGTGGTAATGGAGATGGAGTGTATGAGATGAGATGAGTGTGTAAATGTTGAAATCTCGCCAAAACAAGAAAATGTGCGTGAAAAAGGTAAGAGTGAGTGTGAATATGGTAAGGTAATGATAAAAATGGAGTGTAAGAGAGTGAAGTGAATGTGCAAAAGTTGAGGTCTCGCCAAAACAAAAAATGTTTGCCTCCCTGATCCTTAAAAATGCAACTCTGCTATGATGGTGAAGCTGAATTGCAGAGTGCTTTTTTGTTGGGAATGAAAACAAGAAAAAGGGGTTTAAATGAATGGTAGGACCACTTATGGCATATGAATAAAGATGGAGAAAGAATGCACCTGTCATGGAAACATACAAACAGGTTAATCTTGATCTTTGCAACTCTGCTATAATGGTGAAGCTGAATTTGCAGAGTGCACATTAAGGGAGATAAAATGAGAGTACATGGCTAAATGGAGGGCAGGACCACAATGAGACAGATGAATGAAGATGGAAGAAGGGTGCTCCTGCAAATGACACTTGGCAATTAATAAAAATCCTCGTTCTGAAGCTGTTTGATAGCTCATCCTTCATACTGGCTAATCTGCAAATATAAACTCAATGAAGACATTAGTTCTAAATTTAAGACAAAGTGAAATCTAATCTAACCTATCTAATATTTGACTTTAATTCTAACTTGTCTAAGTTCTAGAGCATAAAAAGAGACAAGCATATATGCTGATCCCAGTACCTTTTCAGATGAATAGTGTTGATAGGATTTGGAAGTGGCATCCCTGAAGTTAGCTCCTTTAACCAATAAGAATTGGTGCCTGCAGGTTCCAACACCTCATAGGGGCCCTCCCAAAGATTTTCAAACTTACTAGCCGAGTCTTCCCTTGATTTATTCCATTTTAGAACTAACTCCCCAGTCTTGAAAGTCCCTTGTATTTTATGAGCAGCTTTGAAAGCCGCCAAATCTTTGGCTTTTTTTAACAAATTAGCATTCTCAGCTTCCATTCTATATTCCTCTAAATGTAGAAGGGTATCCAGTCTTTCCTGCAAAGCATACTCAAAAGGCAAACATAATTTATGGGCTAACCTCAGAGATGGAAGCTCAAGTTCTACTGGAAGTACAGCTTCAATGCCATATACTAGATTAAAGGGTGTGTGAGTGGTTCTTTGCTTTAATGGTGACTCTATAAGCCCATAGAGCATCCACCGGTTTGACATGCCAATCTTTTTATTATCATCAGCTTTTTTTACGCAAAATGCTTTTCAAAACTTTATTAGTAGCTTCTGCTTGACCATTACCTTGGGGATAGTAGGAGGAGCTCTTGGTATGTTTGACCTTAAGAATGGTCAATAAATTAGCAATAACTTCATTCACAAAAGGAGTACCTCTATCAGAATGCAATTGTAGAGGAATACCAAACCGTGCACAAATATACTCATGTAAGAACTTTGTTGTTGTAATGGCATTAGCCTGTCTTAAAGGAATTGCCTCTGCCCACTTGGTAAAATAATCTGTAGCCACAATAATGTGCTGATGTTGTCCTGCAGAAGGGGGGTTAATAGGGCCAATATAATCTAATCCCCATATTTGGAAAGGTCCTGGAGAAATGATGGGGTTTAGTGCAGCTGGGAGGAGAATCCTTTTGCCAAATATTTGACACTTGTGGCAAGATTTTATGGCAGTATAACAATCTTTGAATATTGTAGGCCAATAATAACATGACCTGAGAATTTTCTTGGCAGTAGTATCTCCAGCAAAATGGCCTCCACATACTCCTTCATGCATTTCTCTAATGATCAAAGCAGACTCCTCTTCATTGACACACCTCAGTAATAGTCCATCCCTGTTGACTTTACATAAAACATCATTAATCATTTTAAATTGCCTACACTTTTCTTTAAATCTCCTTTGCTGGCTCGAGGTCAGCCCTGAGGGCATTTCCTTGAATTGTAGAAAATTTTTTATAGGTAGCTGCCAATCCTGTTGGTCCTGTTCTTCATCATCTGCCTGCAGATAAGCTAAGGCATCCACTAACTCTTTTATGGAAATATCAAAGGTTTGTAGCTTGCAAGCCCACCTTTGAATTTTTGGTTTAGAGGTAGCCTTACCAAATAACAGACCGGTTGGATTTTGCTTCATATAAACTTGAACAAAACTCTTCAATAGTAAGTGACCTTGTCTGTCAATGAGGAACATAAGAGCAGCAGCACTCTTCTCCATTCTGGTGTATTTTTCTTCAGTTGAACTCCACTATTTGCTGGCAAAAGCTATGGTGTGCTTGTCCTGCAGAATAGCTAGGCCTATGGCTTTTTTAGTGATGGTAATATAGACCTCAAATGGCTTGTTCAAATCAGGTTTTTTTAGAAGAGTAGCCTCACAAATGGACTTTATAAGCAACTCAAAAGGCTCTTGGCAATCTGATGACCATGTGACAGGGACATACTTGCTCTCAGATTTGGAAATCCTGCCTATCCTTGTCAGCTTGGAAATAGGACTTATAATGTGAGCAAAATTAGGAATATACATCCTAAGAAAACTAGTCATGCCAATAAAACTTTTGACCTGCTTCAGATTTTTGGGGGGTACCAGCTTTTTGAGGTCTTCAACTTTTTCTTGTGCCACTTGTATACCATTGTTGGATACCTCATGCCCCAAAAGTTGCCCTTTGGATGCAAAAAAAATACATTTCTTTGGGTTAAGATTGACTCCAGACTCCCTGCACAAAGAGCATATTTTTGCAAGCAATTCCAAATGATTAGTAGGGTGAGATCCTAAGCAAAGGTCATCCAAATAAACTCTGAATTCTTGAGGAGACATAGGCCTAAAAATAACATCCATAGCTCTCTGGAAAGTAGCAGGTGCATTCATTAGTCCAAAAGGCATTCTCTTCATTGCATAAGTTCCCCAAGGGGTAATAAAAGAGGTCTTGGGTTGGTCTTCTTCCTTAATGCCAATTTGATTAAATCCTAAAAAACCATCTAGAAATGAGTACACCTCTTTCCCTGCTACAGCATATAAAATTTCTTCTAAAAAAGGCAAGGGATAGTAGTCCTTGATTGTGACTTGTACAGAAAAGTTATAGGCAAGCAAGGGTGAAAACCTTGACCAAGTCTGAGTTTTAATCTGCAAGATATTCGATCTCAAAGTTGGGTCAAATTTTGGTCAATATCAGTCAAAACTACAAACAGATCTCAGAGTTTTGTAACTTGAGTTGCAGATTGAATTTTGTAGAGATTCCAAAACTAAGGTGCAGTATAGGTCCCAAAGGTGAGGGGCATGCAATCAAATCATAATTTGGATCACTAAAACTATTTTTTTGGCACTGTTTTGTGAATATCAGTCTAAAATTGTATCAGACAGAATGCAAAAAATGGTAACTTGAGTTTGGAATGGATTTCTTTAGAAATTTTTGTGCACACAGGTGCAAATATGATGAGAAAGGAAGTGTAGGTGGTCATATGCAAGAAAAAATGAAGGGATACTTCACTGTAAAAATGTTTGTGATGCAAAAATACTAAAGGATCATGATAGTCAACTTTTTAAATACTTGGCAGGCAATTTTCATTGATATGAAGGTAATACAAGGTGAATAAGAGTCTTATGATCATAGATCAATCATCAAGATAGCTTAGGAGGTCAATAAATAATATCAAATCAAGAATATCGGTCCAATTTTCTCAAATCGAATTGTGGAACACTCAGATACTTCATGAACGTCTTCAGATCATGCTCAGCATGTATCAATGTTGAGGTTTGATGCATCTGGGCCTTCAGAGAATTGTGTGACGATCACCCCAGTTATATTTTCAAATTTTTATGAATCCAGAATCTTAGGCTTTGATTATGGGTTTGTTGGGTAGCTAAGAGGCGGGAAGAGAAGATCGGGGAGGAATTTTGGCCGAGGCCTACGGCGATTCGAAGAATTTTTCTAAGTTTAGGGTTCATGGAGGGAATCTCGCGAGCATCTTTCGAGTATATTTTGAGATTATGGCCTTTTAAAAAATCAATTTCCAATGGTTAATAGGAAAATCAACCTTTGGTTTTTTGGGATCTTCTAGGAATCTTTGAGGATGCCCTCCAAAAAGTTGGGAGCATATCTGGCCTTGCCACGTGGCATAAGGCATCCTTATGGTATCTAGAATGATACCTAGGTTATTCACCTAGGGTTTTGACATTTCATAATAGAATTTATTTTTCAAAGGCAAAGGCCAAAAATGGGATGGGCATATGAAATAGAAATGAGTTTATGATAAGATGAGAGTGGAGTTGAGGAATCAAGGCAAAAATGAGAGAAGGCATAGGGGAATGTAGATGGGAATAATTTGGGGGCAAAAGATTCTAGTTCACCATGGGGTCTTCCAAACTCTAACTTCCAATCTTCAAAAGGTGTCTTCCAAACTTCTTACCCAAAATCTTATAAGCATCCTTTGACCTCAAATGGAGCATTCCTTATGAGAGTTGACCTTGAAGATAAATATCCCTTGACCTTCACACCAATGTTGACTACCAAGTTCTTCTTTGACTTAGCCTTCCTAACTTCAACATATGAGCCAACAATTAGTATGTTGCCCTTTGGGGGCAACAATTATCATCCACTGTTTTCTGCAAAATGCTCTTCAAAACTTTATTATAGATCTTGCTTGACCATTACCTTGGGGGTAATAAGAAGAGCTCTTGGTATGTTTGACCTTAAGAATGGTTAGCAGATTAGCAATAACTTCATTCACAAAAGGGGTACCTCTGTCAGAATGCAATTGTAGAGGAATACCAAACCGTGCACAGATATATTCATGTAAAAACTTTGCTGTTGTAATAGCATTGGCCTGTCTTAAAGGAATAGCTTCTGCCCATTTAGTAAAATAATCTGTAGCTACAATAATGTGCTGATGTTGTCCTGCAAAAGGAGGGTTAATAGGACCAATATAATCTAATCCCCATATTTGGAAAGGTCCTGGGGAAATGATGGGGTTTAGTGCAGCTGGGAGGAGGATCCTTTTGCCAAATATCTGACATTTGTGGCAAGACTTTATAGCAGTATAACAATCTTTAAATACTGTAGGCCAATAATAACCTGACCTGAGAATTTTCTTGGCAGTGGTGTCCCCAGCAAAATGGCCTCCACATATTCCTTCATGCATTTCTCTAATGATCAGGGCGGATTCTTCGTCATTGACACACCTCAATAATAGTCCATCCCTGTTGACCTTACATAAAATATCATTGACCATTTTAAACTGCCTGCATTTTTCTTTAAATCTCCTTTGCTGGCTCGAAGTCAGTCCTGAGGGCATCTCTTTGAATTGTAGGAAATTCTTAATACGTTGTTGCCAATTCTGTTGGATCTGATTTTCATTTTCTGCCTGCAAATAAGCTAAGGCATCCACAAAGTCAACAACCTCTACTGCATCTTCATGGTCAAAGAAAATGTAAGGTAAATAAAGATTGGAGCTCTTGACCTGATGCAATTCTTTAATGGAAATATTAAAAGTTTGTAACTTACAAGCCCACCTTTGAATTTTTGGTTTGGAAGTAGCTTTACCAAATAACAACCCCATTGGATTTTGCTTCATATAAATTTAAACAGAACTCTTCAATAGCAAGTGACCCTGTCTGTCAATGAGGAACATAAGAGCAGCAGCACTCTTTTCCATTCTGGTGTATCTTTCTTCAGTTGAACTCCATTGTTTGCTGGCAAAAGCTATGGTATGCTTGTCCTGTTACAATTGCTAGACCTATATCTTTCTTAGTGATAGTAATATAGACCTCAAATGGTATATCCAAATCAGATTTTTTTAAAAGAGTAGCATCACAAATGGACTTTATAACTAACTCAAAAGACTCTTGGCAGTCTGATGACCATGTGACAGGGACATACTTGCTCTCAGATTTAGAAATCCTGCCTATCTTTGTCAGTTTAGAAATAGGACTTATAATATGAGCAAAATTAGGGATATACATCCTAAGAAAACTAGTCATGCCAATAAAACTTTTGACCTGCTTCAAATTCTTGGGGGGTACCAGTTTTTTGAGGGCTTCAACCTTTTCTTGTGCCACTTGTATACCATTGTTGGATACTTCGTGCCCCAAAAGTTGCCATCTGGATGCAAAAAAAATACATTTCTTTGGGTTGAGGTTGACTCCAGAATCTCTGCACAAAGAGCATATTTTTGCAAGCAATTCCAAATGATTAGTGGGGTGAGATCCTAAACAAAGGTCATCCAAGTAAACTCTGAATTCTTGAGGAGACATAGGTCTAAAAATAACATCCATAGCTCTCTGGAAAGTGGCAGGTGCATTCATTAGTCCAAAAGGCATTCTTTTCATTGCATAAGTTCCCCAAGGGGTAACAAAAGAGGTTTTTGGTTGATCTTCTTCCTTAATGCTGATTTGATTAAATCCTAAAAATCCATCCAAAAATGAGTATACCTCCTTTCCTGCTACAGCATATAAGATTTCTTCTAAAAAAGGCAAAGGATAGCAGTCCTTGATGGTAGCTTTGTTGAGATCTCGATAATCAATGCAAATCCTCAAGGCACCACTCTTTTTTTCTACAGGTACAATGCAAGATACCCATTCTGGATTAATGATTTCAATAATAACGCCTGCATCTAGCGTTTTATCCAACTCATCTTTGATTAATCCCATCAATGAAGCATTAATTCTTCTCAGTTTTTGGAAAACAGGCTTACATCCTTCTTTAATCTTGATTTTAAATTGACATACCTCAGCTTTAATACCAGTGAGCTCAGAATAATCCCAGGCAAACACATCCTTCCTTTCTTCAAAAAAATTTGTATGTTCTCCCTATTTTGGTATTCAATTAAATCTCCAACAAACAGGGTTCTAGTCCTACCATTTTTTGTGATGGTAATCTCTTCAGTGTCCTTTTCCTCTGATGCATTAATGGTTAGAATGGGACAAAGTGCCTTTACCTCACTAACATCAAGGTCTTCTTCTGGAATAGCTCCCTCAGTTAAATGTGACATGAGAGTTTCTCTACATAGGGCATCAGCCTCTACATTTTTCTCTCTTGGTATGTGAGTGATCTCCCATGAAGCAAAACTCGAGAGTACTCCCATTACTTGGTTTTTCAAGAGCTCCATATCTGCATTTTTTGTTTGGTAGTTTCCTGAAACTTGCCTACAAATTAATTGTGAGTCACCATAAATGTGAATGTTGGCAATATCCATAGCTTTGGCCTCCTGAAGACCTGCAATCAAAGCTTTATATTCTGCTACATTAGATGTGACTTGGGGGAAGATTCTTCCTACTTTAGCTAAAAGTTTGTGAGAGGAACCTTTCAAAATAGCAGCAGATGATGCAATATTTAATTTTTTAGAAATACCTCCATCAAACCATAAGAATCCTGATGGCCCTTGTCTGCTGGGAAGTGCACACTCCATAATAAGAGGAACCATTTCACATTTCCTTGGTCTTGTATTTTTTATTCTGTAAGATCCCAAAGGTTCTTCAATCAGCATTTCCTTGATAAAGTTTACCTCTTCATTGGAGCCATAGGAGCCATCTTGATTGTAAGCAGTTTGAGACCCATTGGAAATAGTACATCTCCCTTGAGACCAAACTGGCCTAGCATCCACAGTGGATAACCATCTTCTACCTAAAAGTAGATCATAGATGTCAGATTCATCCCCTATATCTTCAAAAGCTACTACAATAAAGTTAGCAGCTACAGTTATGCCTTCTGTATTAACAGTCACTTTAGTCACCACACCAATAGGAGTGATTTTAGCATTATAAAAAGATCTTAATAATATAGAAGCTTTCTTGTCCACCTCGAAACCACACTTCTTCATAATATGATATGGCATGATGTTTAAGGGGGATCCCCCATCAAGTAACACATTTGAGAAGGTATAACCTCCTAAAGCAGCTGAACATGTGAATGCTCCAGGGTCTTCTTCATTCTGTGCTAGAACAAGGTTAGTGGCATCTGTAAAATTCACACAAGCATTCAATGCCTCACCACCAGTTTGCTGCAGTACTCTTTTTCTATAACTAGGTGCAATCTTTAGCAAGGTGAAAAGGTCCACACTTACTTTAGAATTTTTGAGCAAAACATCAACTTCATCAAAGTCTTGATCTTTCTTACCATATTTTTGCTGAGGAGGTGGAGCTATGGGTTGAGCAGATGATTCCACCACAGGTGGTGAAGACCTGACAGTGGATGTTTACCTGATTCAGCATGTACATGAGCTTCATTCATGCTTCTGGTTTGCACCACCATGACTTCTTCAGATTTGAGAACTTCTGTAGCCTGAATAAATCTTATAGAGGTACTTGGTTCAGCAAATCTCACAGGAGGTTTAGGCTCTGGTCTCTTTTCCTTTTCCTGCTTAGCAAAATATTCTTTAACAGCACACCTGGCATCAGTATGGCCCACTTCTTTACAAAAAGAGCAAACAAGACATTCCTTTCCAAAGTGGCCTTTTCTATTACATTTAGGACACACTTGCCAATAGCAAATTTCTGATGGATGAGAATTCCTATTGCAATGGACACATTCAGGGTAAGTTTTACCTGTTTTTGAAGCCTTGAGTTCGACCAATTGTTTTGTTAGTTCTGCTAAAGCTTCAGTAACCTTAAATAGGTCTGATTTGACCTCTGCAACTTGAGAATTAGCTTCCTCCTCTTTAGATTTCTTCTTTTCTTTCTGTATGGCATAAACTGGAATGGAAGGGTGATGATAGCATCAGGGTAAAAAGGATCATGGCCATGGTGAGAAACATGGTGCTTGTCAGGCAAAGTAGAGAGCATCTGAGTCAGGTCAGTGGTTTTGGCAAAAACTTTGTATATAGAAACAAACCCTTCAGCAGCTTGGATCTTGAGCAATTTCCTTTGGATATCTGGTCTTCTTTCCAAACCATTTATGAAAGCAGTAACTAAAAAAAGTGTTGGGATTGTGACCTGTGCTCTTTGGCACCTGCTCATAAATGTGATAAATCTTTCTTTGTACTGATTCATACTGCATGTATAGAAAAACTTTGCAACTCATTAACTAAATCTTTTGGAGCAGCTAACTTACCAAACCTTTCCAGGAACTTCTTGACGAGCTCATCCCATGAGGTGGTACCCATTAACTTTTCATAAGTTAACCAAGCACCAGCTTCATTCTCCTCTTTGAAACACTTCTCAAACTCTAAAAGCTTGCACCCTTTCTTGAAACCATAATCCCTGTAATAGTCTTCAAATATTCTCAAAAAGTTGTTAGCACTCATGCTGGAGTCAAAAGTAGGCAAAGGAACAGGGACATTCAACTCGAATTGGTATGGCATGTTTTGAAGTAAGCTAGTCGAGAAACTTGAAGGCAATGGCCTTTCTCTGCAATGATCTGATACATCAACATCTTCCAATGGTTCTTGTTCTGCTGGAAATTTTTGCTTTGGAGCCATGAGTTCTGAAATCCAAGAAGATCTCGGTAGAACCTCCAAGATGTTGACCCTCAACCTGGCTAGAGAGTCAAACACAAGAAGCCAACTTGAATTTGTGCTCAAGTTGGGGTTAGAACCTCCAGATCACTTGAGGTGATCAATCTACACAAAAATTTCTCAAAGAAAAAGCTCAACTATCAAGTATTCATACATTTCCCAATTCAAGAATATGGTACCCTCACTCAAATTGATGTAGTACTTATAGGTGGATTGATTTCCAAGGTCAGATGATTGTGACTTGTACAGAAAAGTTATAGGCAAGCAAGGGATAAGATTTTGACCAAGTCTGAGTTCTAATCTGCAAGATATTCGATCTCAAAGTTGGGTCAATTTTTGGTCAATATCAGTCAAGAATACAGACAGATCTCAAAAATTTGTAACTTGAGTTGCAGAGGGAGTTTTTGAGAGATTCCAAAACTGAGGTGAAGTATAGATCCCAAAAGTGAGGGGCATGCAATCAAATCATATTTTGGATCATTAAAACTATTTTTTTGGCACTGTTTTGTGAATAACAGTCTAAAATTGTATCAGACAGAATGCAAAAAATGATAACTTGAGTTTGGGATGGTTTTTTTTTCGAACTTTTTGTGCACACAGGTGCAAATATGATGGGAAAAGAAGGGCAAGTGGTCATATGCAAGAAAAAATGATGAAATGTCTTACTGTAAAAATGTTTATGTGGCAAAAATACTAAAAGATCATGACAGTCAACTTTTTAAGCACTTGGCAGGCAATTTTCATTGATATGAAGGTAATACAAGATGAATAGAGGTCTCAGGATCATAAATCAATCATCAAAATATCTCAGGAGGTCATAAAATAATATCATAACAAGAATATCAGTCCAATTTTCTCAAATCGAACTGTGGAACACTCAGATACTTCATAAACATCTTCAGATCATGCTCAGCATGTATCAATGTTGAGGTTTGATGCGTCTGGGCCTTCAGAAAGTTGTATGTCGATCACCCCAATTATATTTTCAATTTTTTGTGGATCCAGAATCTTAAGCATTGATTATGGGTTTGTTGGGTAGCTAAGAGGCGGGAAAGAATGATTCGGGAGGAATTTAAGGCAAAAACTGAGGCCTCTGGCCGATTCGAGAGTTTTTTCTAAGTTTAGGATTCATGGAGGGAATCTCGCGAGCATCTTTCGAGTATATTTTGAGATTCTGGCCTTTTAAAAAATCAATTTTCAATGGTTTAAATGGCAAAATCAAACCTTTGGGTTTTGAGAATCTTCTAGGGATCTTTAAGGATGCCTTCCAAAAATTTGGGAGCATATCTGGCCTTGCCACGTGGCATAGAACATTCCTATGGCATCTAGAATGATACCTAAGTTATTCACCTAGGATCTTAATGCTCTATAATAAAGTGTGTTTTTCAAAAGCAAAGGCTAAAAAATGGGATGGAAATGTGAAATAGAAATGAGCTTATGAAAGGAAAGAAAGGGTTGAGGAAACAAGGCAAAAAATGGGAGAAGGCATAGGGAAGTGGAGATGAGAAAAGTTTGGGGGCAAAAGATTCTAGATTACCATGGGGTCTTCCAAACTCTAACTTCCAATCTTCAAAAAGCATCTTCCAATCTTCTTACCCAAAATCTTATAAGCATCCTTTGACCTCAAGTGAAGTATTCCTTGTGGGGGTTGACCTTGAAGATAAATATCCTTTGACCTTCACACCAATGTTGACTACCAAGTTCTTCTTTGACTTAGCCTTCCTAACTTCAACATATGAACCAACAATTAGTATGTTGCCCTTTGGGGGCAACAATTACCCTTGAAGAAGGACCGGCTTGCATATTTGGAGCTTGATTCTGCCTTCCAGACCTGATTTTTCGCATGAATTGTTGACAGATTTATGCTGTTTCTTTGACTGTATACCTATTTGATCCTGTGCCCAAGACTTAGAGCTTGGTATTTTTATAGTTTGCCTGTGTGATCCTGAGTTAAATGAAAATCCGAACTTTGTTGTCAAATTTATGAGTGTTTCCTATTGATCTTGTGACAGACTTACATTATCCTTACATTATTTGGCCTTTGCACATTACTTTGAGAAAAAGAGAAGTAGAGGCATTGCACCTTGAATACAACCTCGAGCCAGCAAAGGAGATTTAAAGAAAAGTGCAGGCAATTTAAAATGATTAATGATGTTTTATGTAAAGTCAACAGGGATGAACTATTACTGAGGTGTGTCAATGAAGAGGAATCTGCTTTGATCATTAGAGAAATGCATGAAGGAGTATGTGGAGGCCATTTTGCTGGACATACCACTGCCAAGAAAATTCTCAGGTCATGTTATTATTGGCCTACAATATTTAAAGATTGTTATGCTGCTATAAAATCTTGCCACAAGTGCCAGATATTTGGCAAGAGGATCCTTCTCCCAGCTGCACTAAACCCCATAATTTCTCCAGGACCTTTTCAAATATGGGGATTAGATTATATTGGCCCTATTAACCCCCCTTCTGCAGGACAACATCAGCACATTATTGTAGCTACAGATTATTTTACCAAATGGGCAGAGGCAATTCCTTTGAGACAGGCTAATGCCATTACAACAACAAAGTTCTTACATGAGTATATTTGTGCACGGTTTGGTATTCCTCTACAATTACATTCTGATAGAGGTACCCCTTTTGTGAATGAAGTTATTGCTAATTTATTGACCATTCTTAAAGTCAAACATACCAAGAGTTCCTCCTACTATCCCCAAGGTAATGGTCAAGCAGAAGCTATTAATAAAGTTTTGAAGGGCATTTTGCAGAAAACAGTGGATGATAATCAAAAGGATTGGCATGTCAAACTGGTGGATGCCCTATGGGCTTATAGAGTCACCATTAAAGCAGCAACCACTCATACCCCTTTTAACTTAGTTTATGGCATTGAAGCTGTGCTTCCAGTAGAGCTTGAGCTTCCATCTCTGAGGTTAGCTCATAAGTTGTGTTTGCCTTTTGAGTATGCTTTGCAGGAAAGACTGGATACCCTTTTGCATTTAGAAGAATATAGAATGGAAGCTGAGAATGCTAATTTGCTTAAAAAAGCCAAGGATTTGGCTGCTTTCAAAGCTGCTCATAAAATACAAGGGACTTTCAAGAATGGAGAATTAGTTCTGAAATGGAATAAATCAAGGGAAGATTCGGCTAGTAAGTTTGAAAATCTTTGGGAGGGTCCCTATGAGGTGTTGGAACCTGCAGGCACCAATTCTTATTGGTTGAAGGAATTAACTTCAGGGATGCCACTTCCAAATCCTATCAACACTATTCACCTGAAAAGGTACTGGGATCAGCATATATGTTTGTCTCTTTTTATGTTCTAGAACTTAGACAAGTTAGAATTAAAGTTAGAATAGGTTGGATAGGTTGGATTAGATTTCACTTGTCTTAAATTTAGAACTAATGCTTTCATTAAGTTTATATTTGCAGATTAGCCAGTATGAAAGATGAGCCATCAAATAGCTTCAAAACAGGGATTTTTATTAATTGCCAAGTGTCATTTGCAGGAGCACCCTTTTTCCATTTTCATTCATCTGTCTCATTGTGGTCCTGCCCTCCATTCAGCCATGCTCTTTCATTTTATCTCCCCAAATGTGCACTCTGCAAATTCAGCTTCACCATCATAGCAGAGTTGCAAGGATCAAGTTTAACTTGTTTGTATGTTTCCATGACAGGTGCATCCTTTCTCCATCTTTATTCATCTGCCATAAGTGGTCCTGCTATCCATTTAAACTCCTTATTCTTGTTCTCATTCCCAAAAGAAAGCACTCTGCAATTCAGCTTCACCATCATAGCAGAGTTGCATTTTTAAGGATCAGGGAGACACACATTTTCTTGTTTTGGTGAGATCTCAACTTTTGCACATTCACTTCACCCTCTCACACCCCATTTCCATCACCATCTTACCATATTCACACTCATTCTTACCTTTTCTTTTCACACATTTTCTTGTTTTGGCGAGATTCCCACATTTACACACTCATTTCCATCACCATCTTAGTATATTCACAACTCATTCTCACCTTTGTCATTCACTCACATCCACTCACTACCATATTCACCACTATTTCATCAACACTTGCACTTTATACCCTCTTTCTTCCATAATTCTCACTTAGACACTTTGGGACAAAATTGAAGACCCTTTATGGCTGAGGGGACCAGCCATTTTCTTGTTTTGGCGAGATGTTGCCCCCAAAGGGCAACATACTAATTGATTGGTTTATTTGTTAAAGTTAGGAAGGCTAAGTCAAAGGAAAACTTGGTAGTCAACATTGATATGAAGGTCAAAGGATATTTATCTTCAAGGTCAACTCCCATAAGGAATACTTCATTTGAGGTCAAAGCTAGTCAAAGAGGTGCTGGGTTAAAGAAGATTGGAAGATGCTTTTTGAAGATTGGAAGTTAGAGTTTGGAAGACCCCATGGTACTTGATTCCACCCCTAGGCCATTTTTACCCATTTTTACACTCTATTCCCATCCTTTTGAAATCCCCTAGCCATTTTTCCCTAAACTTATTTCCCTTTTGCTCACCCTTGCATACCCTACCATACTTTGCCTAATTCCTTCTTTTTTAATGCATCTTTATTCCTCCATAAGTTATTCTCACCATTGCCCTCCATATCTTTTACCCCCTTTTTTTTCCTTTCTACTTCCTATGCCACTTTTTTGTAAATTCTCTTAGCCTAGTTCTTCTTGCAACCTTTTATACCCCTATGCTCATCTACCATTGTGCCATAAGAAGCCATGTTGTATGTCTACCCTATGGAATATTCCTCACTATGATGCCCAAACTTGGCATATTCCCAAAAACATTAGGGTTACTATTGCCTAGGTGACCCAATTCTTCAATTATCTCATGAGTGACCTTTTAAAACCATTGCCAGGCTTTTTAAAATTATAAAATATGGCATATTCCTGGTTTATACCTCAAGAAATACGGTCACCGTATCGCGCGAATTCTCAGAAAATACAGCTGCTTCTAACCTAAATCTGGAAATGAGCTCAAAACACGCCGGAATCGAATTCTTAAGCTTTAAAAACTGCCTAATCCTGGACTCCCGCTCTCAAGCATCATATTAAGCCTAAATCTAAGCACTAAGATGCCGGAATCATTAAATCTAAACTTATATACCTGGGGATCATTGACAGAAGTTTTTTGAAGGCCCAGACGCATCAAACCTCGACATTGATACATGCTGAGCATGATCTGAAGACGTTCTTGAAGTCTCTGAGTGTTCCACAGTCTAATCTGAGAATATTGGACTGATATTATTGATTTGATACTATTTATTGACCTTCTAAGCCATTTTGATGATTGATCTATGTTCCTAAGATTCTTATTCACCTTGTATTACCTTCATATCAATGAAAATTGATTGCCAAGCATTCAAAAAGTCGACTGTCATGATCCTTTAGTATTTTTGCATCACAAACATTTTTACAGTAAAGAGTTCCTTTATTTTTTCCTGCATGTGACTATCTGCACCTCATCTCCCACCTTATTTGCACCTGTGTGCACAAAAACTTCGAAAGAATCCCATTCTAAACTCAAGTTACCATCTTTTGCATTCTGTCTGATACAAATTTAGACTGATATCCACAAAACAGTGCCAAAAAAATAGTTTTAGTGATTCAAATCATGATTTGACAGTATGCACCTTACCTTTGAAGTCTATATTGCATCTTAGTTTTGGAATTTCTCCAAATTTCAACCTACAACTCAAGTTATAAAACTCTGAGCTCTGTTTTTAGTTTTGACTGATATTGACCAAAATTTGACCCAACTTTGAGATCGAATATCTCACAAATTAAAACTCAGACTTGGTCAAGATCTTTATCCTTGTTTGCCTACAACTTTTCTGAACAAGTCACAGTCAACTGACCTTGGAAATCAATCTGTCCATGAGATCTGCATCGATTTGAGTAAGGGGTCCAAATTCCAGAATTGGGAAAGGTATGCAAACTCTGTAACTGAGCTTTTTCTTTGGAAAATTCTTGTGTAGATTGATCACCTTAAGTGATCTGGAGGTTCTAACCCCAACTTGAGTGAAAACTCAAGTTGGCTTCTTGTGTTTGACTCCCTAGGCCAGGTTGGGGGTCAACAACACCTGTCTGTCAATGAGGAACATAAGAGCAGCATCACTCTTTTCCATTCTGGTGTATCTTTCTTCAGTTGAACTCCATTGTTTGCTGGCAAAAGCTATGGTATGCTTGTCCTGTAGAATTGCTAGACCTATAGCTTTCTTAGTGATAGTAATATAGACCTCAAATGGCATATCCAAATCATGTTTTTTTAAAAGAGTAGCATCACAAATGGACTTTATAAGTAACTCAAAAGACTCTTGGCAGTCTGATGACCATGTGACAGGGACATACTTGCTCTCAGATTTAGAAATCCTGCCTATCCTTGTCAATTTAGAAATAGGACTTATAATATGAGCAAAATTAGGGATATACATCCTAAGAAAACTAGTCATGCCAATAAAACTTTTGACCTGCTTCAAATTCTGCGGGGTACCAGTTTTTTGAGGGCTTCAACCTTTTCTTGTGCCACTTGTATACCATTGTTGGACACTTCGTGCCCCAAAAGTTGCCCTCTGGATGAAAAAAAAAATACATTTCTTTGGGTTGAGGTTGACTCCAGAATCTCTGCACAAAGAGCATATTTTTGCAAGCAATTCCAAAGGACTAGTGGGGTGAGATCCTAAACAAAGGTCATCCAAGTAAACTCTGAATTCTTGAGGAGACATAGGTCTAAAAATAACATCCATAGCTCTCTGGAAAGTGGCAGGTGCATTCATTAGTCCAAAAGGCATTCTTTTCATTGCATAAGTTCCCCAAGGGGTAATAAAAGAGGTTTTTGATTGATCTTCTTCCTTAATGCTGATTTGATTAAATCCTGAAAATCCATCCAAAAATGAGTATACCTCCTTTCCTGCTACAGCATATAAGATTTCTTCTAAAAAAAGGCAAAGGATAGCAGTCCTTGATGGTAGCTTTGTTGAGATCTCGATAATCAATGCAAATCCTCAAGGCACCATTCTTTTTTTCTACAGGTACAATGCAAGATACCCATTCTGGATTAATGATTTCAATAATAACACCTGCATCTAGCATTTTATCCAACTCATCTTTGATTAATCCCATAAATGAAGCATTAATTCTTCTTAGTTTTTGGAAAACAGGCTTACATCCTTCTTTAATCTTGATTTCAAATTGACACACCCCAGCTTTAATACCAGTGAGCTCAGAATAATCCCAGGCAAATACATCCTTCCTTTCTTCAAAAAACATTTGTACGTTCTCCCTATTTTCGTATTCAATTAAATCTCCAACAAACAGGGTTCTAGTCCTACCATTTTTTGTGATGGTAATCTCTTCAGTGTCCTTTTCCTCTGATGCATTAATGGTTAGAATGGGACAAAGTGCCTTTACCTCACTAACATCAAGGTCTTCTTCTGGAATAGCTCCCTCAGTTAAATGTGACATGAGAGTTTCTCTACATAGGGCATCAGCCTCTACATTTTTCTCTCTTGGTATGTGAGTGATCTCCCATGAAGCAAAACTCGAGAGTACTCCCATTACTTGGTTTTTCAAGAGCTCCATATCTGCATTTTTTGTTTGGTAGTTTCCTGAAACTTGCCTACAAATTAATTGTGAGTCGCCATAAATGTGAATGTTGACCCCCAACCTGGCTAGAGAGTCAAACACAAGAAGCCAACTTGAGTTTTTACTCAAGTTGGGGTTAGAACCTCCAGATCACTTAAGGTGATCAGTCTACACAAGAATTTCTCAAGGGAAAAGCTCAGTTACCAAGTATTCATACCTTTCCCAATTCTAGAATATGGAGCCCTTACTCAAATCGATGTAGCTCTCATAGGTGGATTGATTTCCAAGGTCAAATGATTGTAACTTGTACAGAAAAGTTATAGGCAAGCAAGCGTGAAAACCTTGACCAAGTCTGAGTTTTAATCTGCAAGATATTCGATCTCAAAGTTGGGTCAAATTTTGGTCAATATCAGTCAAAACTACAAACAGATCTCAAAGTTTTGTAACTTGAGTTGCAGATTGAATTTTGTAGAGATTCCAAAAGTAAGGTGCAGTATAGGTCCCAAAGGTGAGGGGCATGCAATCAAATCATAATTTGGATCACTAAAACTATTTTTTTGGCACTGTTTTGTGAATATCAGTCTAAAATTGTATCAGACAGAATGCAAAAAATGGTAACTTGAGTTTGGAATGGATTTCTTTAGAAATTTTTGTGCACACATGTGCAAATATGATGAGAAAGGAAGTGCAGGTGGTCATATGCAAGAAAAAATGAAGGGATACTTCACTGTAAAAATGTTTGTGATGCAAAAATACTGATTCACACTCTCACCTGCATGTATAGAGAAACCTTGCAACTCGTTAACCAAATCTTTTGGAGCAGCTAACTTACCAAACCTGTCCAGGAACTTCTTGACAAGTTCATCCCATGAAGTGGTACCCATTAACTTTTCATAAGTTAACCAAGCACCAGCTTCACTTTCTTCTTTGAAACATTTTTCAAATTCTGCGAAGATCTCAGTAGAACCTCCAAGATGTTGACCCCCAACCTGGCTAGAGAGTCAAAGACAAGAAGCCAACTTGAGTTTTTACTCAGAATATCAGTCTAAAATTGTATCAGACAGAATGCAAAAAATGGTAACTTGAGTTTGGAATGGATTTCTTTAGAAATTTTTGTGCACAAAGGTGCAAATATGATGAGAAAGGAAGTGCAGGTGGTCATATGCAAGAAAAAATGAAGGGATACTTCACTGTAAAAATGTTTGTGATGCAAAAATACTAAAGGATCATGACAGTCAACTTTTTAAATACTTGGCAAATAAGAGTCTTATGATCATAGATCAATCATCAAGATAGCTTAGGAGGTCAACAAATAATATCAAATCAAGAATATCAGTCCAATTTTCTCAAATCGAACTGTGGAACACTCAGATACTTCATGAACGTCTTCAGATCATGCTCATCATGTATCAATGTTGAGGTTTGATGCATCTGGACCTTCAGAGAGTTGTGTGTCGATCACCCCAGTTATATTTTCAAATTTTTATGAATCCAGAATCTTAGGCTTTGATTATGGGTTTGTTGGGTAGCTAAGAGGCGGGAAGAGAAGATTCGGGAGGAATTTAAGGCAGAAACTGAGGCCTCTGGCCGATTCGAAGAATTTTTCTAAGTTTAGGGTTCATGGAGGGAATCTCGCGAGCATCTTTCGAGTATATTTTGAGATTCTGGCCTTTTAAAAAATCAATTTCAAATGGTTTAAATGGGAAAATCAACCTTTGGTTTTTTGGGATCTTCTAGGAATCTTTGAGGATGCCCTCCAAAAAGTTGGGAGCATATCTGGCCTTGCCACGTGGCATACGGCATCCTTATGGTCTCTAGAATGATAGCTAGGTTATTCACCTAGGGTTTTGACATTTCATAATAGAATTTATTTTTCAAAGGCGAAGGCCAAAAATGGGATGGGCATATGAAATAGAAATGAGTTTATGATAAGATGAGAGTGGAGTTGAGGAATCAAGGCAAAAATGAGAGAAGGCATAGGGGAATGTAGATGGGAATAATTTGGGGGCAAAAGCTTCTAGTTTACCATGGGGTCTTCCAAACTCTAACTTCCAATCTTCAAAAGGTGTCTTCCAAACTTCTTACCCAAAATCTAAGCATCCTTTGACCTCAAATGGAGCATTCCTTATGAGAGTTGACCTTGAAGATAAATATCCCTTGACCTTCACACCAATGTTGACTACTAAGTTCTTCTTTGACTTAGCCTTCCTAACTTCAACATATGAGCCAACAATTAGTATGTTGCCCTTTGGGGGCAACATCTCGCCAAAACAAGAAAATGGCTGGTCCCCTCAGCCATAAGGGGTCTTCAATTGTGTTCCAAAGTCTCTAAGTGAGAATTATGGAAAAGAGAGGGTGTAAAGTGCAAGTGCTGATGAAATAGAGGTGAATACGGTGGTGAGGGGATATGAGTGAGTGAAAAAAGGTGAGAATGAGTGTGAACATAATAAGGTGGTAATGGAGATGGAGTGTATGAGATGAGATGAGTGTGTAAATGTTGAAATCTCGCCAAAACAAGAAAATGTGTGTGAAAAAGGTAAGAGTGAGTGTGAATATGGTAAGGTAGTAATAAAAATGGAGTGTAAGAGAGTGAAGTGAATGTGCAAAAGTTGAGGTCTCGCCAAAACAAAAAATGTATGCCTCCCTGATCCTTAAAAATGCAACTCTGCTATGATGGTGAAGCTGAATTGCAGAGTGCTTTCTTTTGGGAATGAAAACAAGAATAAGGAGTTTAAATGGATAGCAGGACCATTTATGGCAGATGAATAAAGATGGAGAAAGGATGCACCTGTCATGGAAACATACAAACAAGTTAATCTTGATCTTTGCAACTCTGCTATAATGGTGAAGCTGAATTTGCAAAGTGCACATTAAAGGAGATAAAATGAGAGTACATGGCTAAATGGAGGGCAGGACCACAATGAGACAGATGAATGAAGATGGAAGAAGGGTGCTCCTGCAAATGACACTTGGCAATTAATAAAAATCCTCGTTCTGAAGTTGTTTGATAGCTCATCCTTCATACTGGCTAATCTGCAAATATAAACTCAATGAAGACATTAGTTCTAAATTTAAGACAAAGTGAAATCTAATCTAACCTATCTAATATTTGACTTTAATTCTAACTTGTCTAAGTTCTAGAGCATAAAAAGAGACAAGCATATATGCTGATCCCAGTACCTTTTCAGATGAATAGTGTTGATAGGATTTGGAAGTGGCATCCCTGAAGTTAGCTCCTTTAACCAATAAGAATTGGTGCCTGCAAGTTCCAACACCTCATAGGGGCCCTCCCAAAGATTTTCAAACTTACTAGCCGAGCTTGATTTATTCCATTTTAGAACTAACTCCCCAATCTTGAAAGTCCCTTGTATTTTATGAGCAGCTTTGAAAGCAGCCAAATCTTTGGCTTTTTTTAACAAATTAGCATTCTCAGCTTCCATTCTATATTCCTCTAAATGTAGAAGGGTATCCAGTCTTTCCTGCAAAGCATACTCAAAAGGCAAACATAATTTATGGGCTAACCTCAGAGATGGAAGCTCAAGTTCTACTGGAAGTACAGCTTCAATGCCATATACTAGATTAAAGGGTGTGTGAGTGGTTGCTGCTTTAATGGTGACTCTATAAGCCCATAGAGCATCCACCAGTTTGACATGCCAATCTTTTTTATTATCATCCACTATTTTCTGCAAAATGCTTTTCAAAACTTTATTAGAAGTAGCTTCTGCTTGACCATTACCTTGGGGATAGTAGGAGGAGCTCTTGGTATGTTTGACCTTAAGAATGGTCAATAAATTAGCAATAACTTCATTCACAAAAGGAGTACCTCTATCAGAATGCAATTGTAGAGGAATACCAAACCGTGCACAAATATACTCATGTAAGAACTTTGATGTTGTAATGGCATTAGCCTGTCTTAAAGGAATTGCCTCTGCCCACTTGGTAAAATAATCTGTAGCCACAATAATGTGCTGATGTTGTCCTGCAGAAGGGGGGTTAATAGGGCCAATATAATCTAATCCCCGTATTTGGAAAGGTCCTGGAGAAATGATGGGTTTTAGTGCAGCTGGGAGGAGAATCCTTTTGCCAAATATTTGACACTTGTGGCAAGATTTTATGGCAGTATAACAATCTTTGAATATTGTAGGCCAATAATAACCTGACCTGAGAATTTTCTTGGCAGTAGTATCTCCAGCAAAATGGCCTCCACATACTCCTTCATGCATTTCTCTAATGATCAAAGCAGGCTCCTCTTCATTGACACACCTCAGTAATAGTCCATCCCTGTTGACTTTACATAAAACATCATTAATCATTTTAAATTGCCTACACTTTTCTTTAAATCTCCTTTGCTGGCTTGAGGTCACCCTGAGGGCATTTCCTTGAATTGTAGAAAATTCTTTATAGGTAGCTGCCAATCCTGTTGGTCCTGTTCTTCATCATCTGCCTGCAGATAAGCTAAGGCATCCACAAAGTCAACAACTTCTACTGCATCCTCATGATCAAAGAAAATGTAAGGTAAATAAAGACTGGGACTCTTCATCTGATGTAACTCTTTTATGGAAATATCAAAGGTTTGTAGCTTGCAAGCCCACCTTTGAATTTTTGGTTTAGAGGTAGCCTTACCAAATAACAGACCTGTTGGATTTTGCTTCATATAAACTTGAACAGAACTCTTCAATAGTAAGTGACCTTGTCTGTCAATGAGGAACATAAGAGCAGCAGCACTCTTCTCCATTCTGGTGTATTTTTCTTCAGTTGAACTCCACTGTTTGCTGGCAAAAGCTATGGTGTGCTTGTCCTGCAGAATAGCTAGGCCTATGGCTTTTTTAGTGATGGTAATATAGACCTCAAATAGCTTGTTCAAATCAGGTTTTTTTAGAAGAGTAGCCTCACAAATGGACTTTATAAGCAACTCAAAAGACTCTTGGCAATCTGATGACCATGTGACAGGGACATACTTGCTCTCAGATTTGGAAATCCTGCCTATCCTTGTCAGCTTGGAAATAGGACTTATAATGTGAGCAAAATTAGGAATATACATCCTAAGAAAACTAGTCATGCCAATAAAACTTTTGACCTGCTTCAGATTTTTGGGGGGTACCAGCTTTTTGAGGGCTTCAACTTTTTCTTGTGCCACTTGTATACCATTGTTGGATACCTCATGCCCCAAAAGTTGCCCTTTGGATGCAAAAAAAATACATTTCTTTGGGTTAAGATTGACTCCAGACTCCCTGCACAAAGAGCATATTTTTGCAAGCAATTCCAAATGATTAGTAGGGTGAGATCCTAAGCAAAGGTCATCCAAATAAACTCTGAATTCTTGAGGAGACATAGGCCTAAAAATAACATCCATAGCTCTCTGGAAAGTAGCAGGTGCATTCATTAGTCCAAAAGGCATTCTCTTCATTGCATAAGTTCCCCAAGGGGTAATAAAAGAGGTCTTGGGTTGGTCTTCTTCCTTAATGCCAATTTGATTAAATCCTGAAAATCCATCTAGAAATGAGTACACCTCTTTCCCTGCTACAACATATAAAATTTCTTCTAAAAAAGGCAAGGGATAGCAGTCCTTGATGGTAGCTTTGTTAAGATCTCGATAATCAATGCAGATCCTTAAGGCACCACTTTTTTTCTCTACAGGTACAATGCAAGACACCCATTCTGGATTAATGATTTCAATAATAACACCTGCATCTAGCATTTTATCCAACTCATCTTTAATCAACCCCATCAACGAAGCATTAATTCTTCTCAGTTTTTGAAAAACAGGTTTACATCCTTCCTTAATCTTGATTTCAAATTGGCATACCTCAGCTTTAATACCAGTAAGCTCAGAATAATCCCAAGCAAACACATCCTTCCTTTCTTCAAAGAACATTTGTATATTCTCCCTATTTTGGTATTCAATTAGATCTCCAACAAACAGGGTTCTAGTCTTACCATTTTTTGTGATGGTAATCTCTTCAGTATCCTTTTCCTCTGATGCATTAATGGTTAGAATAGGACAAAGAGCCTTTACCTCACTAGCATCAAGGTCTTCCTCTGGAATAGCTCCCTCAGTTAGGTGTGACATAAGAGTTTCTCTGCATAGGGCACCAGCTTCCACACTTTTCTCTCTTGGTATATGAGTAATCTCCCATGAAGCAAAACTCGAAAGTACTCCCATTACTTGGTTTTTTAAGAGCTCCATATCTGCATTTTTTGTTTGGTAGTCTCCTGAAACTTGTCTACAAATTAATTGTGAATCACCAAAAATGTGAATGTTGGCAATATCCATAGCTTTGGCTTCCTGAAGACCTGCAATTAAAGCCTTATATTCTGCTACATTAGATGTAATTTGGGGGAAGATTCTCCCTACTTTAGCTAAAAGTTTATGAGAGGAATCTTTCAGAATAGCAGCAGATGATGCAATATTTAGTTTTTTAGAAATACCTCCATCAAACCATAAGAATCCTGATGGCCCTTGTTTGCTGGGGAGTGCACATTCCATAATGAGAGGAACCATTTCACATTTCCTTGGTCTTGTATTTTTTATTTTGTAAAATCCCAAAGGTTCTTCAATTAGCATTTCTTTGATAAAGTTTACCTCTTCATTGGAACCATAGGAGCCATCTTGATTATAGATTGTAGCAGTTTGAGAACCATTGGAGATGGTACATCTCCCTTGAGACCAGACTGGTCTAGCATCCACAGTGGCTAACCACCTTCTTCCTAAAAGTAAATCATAGATATCAGATTCATCCCCTATGTCTTCAAAAGCTACCACAATAAAATTAGCAGCTACAGTTATGCCCCATGTATTGACATGCACTTTAGTTACCACACCAATAGGGGTGATCTTAGCATTATAAAAAGATCTCAATAGTATAGAAGCTTTCTTATCCACCTCGAAACCACATTTTTTCATAATGTGATATGGCATAATATTTAGGGGGGATCCCCCATCAAGTAACACATTTGAGAAGGTATAACCTCCTAAAGTAGCTGAACATGTGAATGCACCATGGTCTTCTTCATTCTGTGCTAGAACAAGGTTAGTGGCATCAGTGAAATTCACACAAGCATTCAATACCTCACCACTAGTTTGCTGCAGTACCCTTTTTCTATAGCTAGGTGCAATTTTTAGCAATGTGAAAAGATCCACACTCACCTTGGAATTTTTAAGCAAAACATCAACCTCATCAAAGTCTTGATCTTTCTTACCATATTTTTGCTGAGGGGGTGGAGCTATGATTTGAGCAGGTGCTTCCACTACAGGTGGTGAAGACCTGGCAGTAGAATGCCTACTTGGTTCATCATGTACATGAGCTTCATTCATGCTTCTAGTTTGCACCACCATAACTTCTTCAGATTTGGGAGCTTCTGTAGCTTGAATAAATCTTATAGAGGTGCTTGGTTCAGCAAATCTCACAGTATTCCTGCTTAGCAAAATATTCCTTAACAGCACACCTAGCATCAGTATGGCCAACTTCTTTGCAAAAAGAACAAACAGGACATTCCTTTCCAAAGTGGCCTTTTCTATTACATTTGGGACACACTTGCCAATAGCAAATTTCTGATGGATGAGAATTCCTATTGCAATGAATACATTCAGGGTAAATTTTACCTGTTCTTGCAGCCTTGAGTTCAACCAATTGTTTGGTTATTTCTGCTAAAGCTTCAGTAACCTTAGATAGATCTGACTTCACCTCTGCAACTTGAGAATTTGCTTCCTCCTCTTTAGATTTCTTCTTTTCTTTCTGTATGGCATAAACTGGAATAGAAGGGTGATGATCATAATGTGCATCAGTAGCATCTGGGTAAAACGGGTCATGGCTATGGTGAGGAACATGGTGCTTATCAGGTAAGGTAGAGAGCATCTGAGTCAAGTCAGTAGTTTTGGCAAAAACTTTGTATATAGAATCAAATCCTTCAGCAGCTTGGACCTTGAGCAACTTCCTTTGGATATCTGGTCTTCTTTCCAGACCATTGATGAAAGCAGTAACTAAAAACAGAGTTGGGATGGTGACTTGAGCTCTTTGACACCTGCTCATAAATGTACTAAACCTCTCCTTGTACTGATTCACACTCTCACCTGCATGTATAGAGAAACCTTGCAACTCGTTAACCAAATCTTTTGGAGCAGCTAACTTACCAAACCTGTCCAGGAACTTCTTGACAAGTTCATCCCATGAAGTGTGCTGCCACATTTTGTGGCAGCAAGAGGAAATTGTACAACACAAGAAGAAGACAAGCTGCCAATGCTGATTTTAAGCTGATTACACTCTTGAAGGATTATTTTGTTTCAGATCATTGAAGAATTTTTTTGATGAAGACTAAGGAAGGACATTCATGGAAGCTATTTCATTAGATCAAATTAAATGGTCACAAGGAGCAAGAAAAAGTCAAGTCATCATATTTGAGCAAACAAGAGAGCAAAGGACACAAACATTTACTTTGAAGACATAAGAAGGTTTTGAAGACCCCCAAGAGTTCCATGGTATGTGCAAAATAACTCTAGATCAAGTTCATATTGAGGCAAATTCCTATACCATTATTTCACCCCATACCACCTTCTTTCCTTGATTTCCAAGTTGGTACATCCTCAATCAACCTTGTTTTCCAATTGACAACATTTTTTGTCTAGCCAAAAAGCTTCACTCTCATCTCTTCCATAACTCCATACATTCATTTCCATGATAAGCTTCCAAAAGAAAAATGGTCAAGAAATTTGCAAAAGTTATGCATAAAGGTGGCATTGTGCCCACGTATAACCTTGGAAACCACCTCACATCTCCATCATTCCTCATCATCACTTACATCATACTCCCTCCATCCCCAAGTTCAAAAATTAAAAATTGGCTAAAGGGCTTCCATTTTTCAAGTTGATTATGATTCTATGTAATATTGCCACTTGGGAGTGCCATGTCATTTGCACATCATCCTCCTCATCATCATATATGCCATACACGTGTCATCCACATCCATAAGTTGAAAAAGTTTTTTGGCTAGACAAAAAATTGAGTCAAGATACATTGCCATGTCATTTGCCTAGTCATCACCATTGCCATGTCATATGCCATCACAATTGCCTAGTCATCTTTTTTGCCATATTTCACATCCTATGGTTAAGCTATACAAAAAATTATTCCTAGCAAAAGATTCCAATTGAGATGGGAGAATATGCTAATATCCTTTATCTTGGCCTTTGGATTATTGCCTTGAGATTCGTGCCTTTCTATAAAAAATTAAAAAAAATTTTCCTATTCTACCCCACCTAGCATTTTCTACCCCCCCCCCTGCCAGCTCATCCACCAATCCACACCCTCCACGTGGCACCATGGGGCATGGGGGGCGAACCTGGGGCGGTTCCCCCTTCATAATGGCACGTTTATTAGGAAGAAATTGCGGTAAAATTCCTTTTATACACTAGTCATTTTTTTTTCTAAACATGCGTGGGATATTTGGACTATTTTTCAAGAACCCTAATTTTCGATGAAGGCCAAGATCCGGGAAAATTGGTTGGAATTACACGCTTAATCATAGCTCGCACCCTCCATTCACCTACACGCATCCATACCGACTCATAAACAAACAAAATTTGAATTTCAAGCAGGAATTTGCCAAGATTTGAACTGAAGCAGGGCCGTTTAAGATGGATTGAGATCTTGCATTGTTTTTCGGGGGTTGTATGCGTGAAGAACGTCGACTTGAAGCTTTTTAGAGGCGGATTGGTGATTCCTAGCTGCATTTGCTCCTCTAGCCTCCAAATTCGGAAGAATTGGCGGGCTATTGAGATTATCGACCACTTTTGAGATTATTGACAATTTGATCTGTTTGATTGTTTTTCACGAGACCATTAGACTCGGGGAAATTGATGTTGATCTTTTGAATAGCTTCTTGAATGAAAATCGACCTTAAAAAAAAAATTCGTGTAGTGATTGTTCTTGAGTTTAATCCTTGATTTTCAGAAAACTAAAAAATAATTTAGTTTGAAATTTTTATGCACTATAACTAGAGGGTATTTCGAACTGACACACTTGAAAAAACACAAAAAGCCAATTAGATTTCATATTAGGTAAAGTTGCTCTCGGGTTCTTGCGGTCGGTGATAGGAGATTTTAATCAAATTCTACCCTTTAGGTTGTTAATTTCCTGCAATTTTAAGTTGCCTTCAATCTAGACACCGGTCGAGGAGATATCTCAAATTTCCAAAACTAAAAAACTTGTTCCATCTTCAATGCAAAAAATAGCTTGGCATTCTTTGGTATTGACCAATTTTTGACCCAGTCAGAAGTGTGATTTTGAGAACCTTGCTTATCTCAGCTCTATCTAGACTTTTGAACACTGATTCCCACATCTGTTAAGAAGATCTCTATCAAAAAATCAATTGATTTGCTTGATTTGATTTTAAATGGCACAAGTTTATGGTCAGACCATTTTTTTTGCTTCAGGGAAAGCAGTCTGATCTTGAAATTTCAGTGACTTTTCCAGGTTTTGGTGATTCAGAGTGGTTGCCTTAAGCAACCTGGAGGTTCTAAACCATTAGGTTGGAGGTTTTGCCAAAAAAGCCTTCAACAAAGTGGTACCCATTAACTTTTCATAAGTTAACCAAGCACCAGCTTCACTTTCTTCTTTGAAACATTTTTCAAATTCTGCGAAGATCTCGGTAGAACCTCCAAGATGTTGACCCCCAACCTGGCTAGAGAGTCAAAGACAAGAAGCCAACTTGAGTTTTTACTCAAAATATTAGTCTAAAATTGTATCAGACAGAATGCAAAAAATGGTAACTTGAGTTTGGAATGGATTTCTTTAGAAATTTTTGTGCACAAAGGTGCAAATATGATGAGAAAGGAAGTGCAGGTGGTCATATGCAAGAAAAAATGAAGGGATACTTCACTGTAAAAATGTTTGTGATGCAAAATTACTAAAGGATCATGACAGTCAACTTTTTAAATACTTGGCAGGCAATTTTCATTGATATGAAGGTAATACAAGGTTCATGGAGGGAATCTCGCGACCATCTTTCGAGTATATTTTGAGATTCTGGCCTTTTAAAAAATCAATTTCCAATGGTTTAAATGGGAAAATCAACCTTTGGTTTTTTGGGATCTTCTAGGAATCTTTGAGGATGCCCTCCAAAAAGTCAGGAGCATATCTGGCCTTGCCACGTGGCATAAGGCATCCTTATGGTATCTAGAATGATACCTAGGTTATTCACCTAGGGTTTTGACATTTCATAATAGAATTTATTTTTCAAAGGCAAAGGCCAAAAATGGGATGGGCATATGAAATAGAAATGAGTTTATGATAAGATGAGAGTGGAGTTGAGGAATCAAGGCAAAAATGAGAGAAGGCATAGGGGAATGTAGATGGGAATAATTTGGGGGCAAAAGATTCTAGTTTACCATGGGGTCTTCCAAACTCTAACTTCCAATCTTCAAAAGGTGTCTTCCAAACTTCTTACCCAAATTCTTATAAGCATCCTTTGACCTCAAATGGAGCATTCCTTATGAGAGTTGACCTTGAAGATAAATATCCCTTGACCTTCACACCAATGTTGACTACCAAGTTCTTCTTTGACTTAGCCTTCCTAACTTCAACATATGAGCCAACAATTAGTATGTTACCCTTTGGGGGCAACAGTGAATGTTGGCAATATCCATAGCTTTGGCCTCCTGAAGACCTGCAATCAAAGCTTTATATTCTGCTACATTATATGTGACTTGGGGGAAGATTCTTCCTACTTTAGCTAAAAGTTTGTGAGAGGAATCTTTCAAAATAGCAGCAGATGATGCAATATTTAATTTTTTAGAAATACCTCCATCAAACCATAAGAATCCTGATGGCCCTTGTCTGCTGGGAAGTGCACACTCCATAATAAGAGGAACCATTTCACGTTTCCTTGGTCTTGTATTTTTTATTCTGTAAGATCCCAAAGGTTCTTCAATCAGCATTTTCTTAATAAAGTTTACCTCTTCATTGGAGCCATAGGAGCCATCTTGATTGTAAATTGTAGCAGTTTGAGACCCATTGGAAATAGTACATCTCCCTTGAGACCAAACTGGCCTAACATCCACAGTTGGCTAACCATCTTCTACCTAAAAGTAGATCATAGATGTCAGATTCATCCCCTATATCTTCAAAAGCTACTACAATAAAGTTAGCAGCTACAGTTATGCCTTCTGTATTAACAGGCACTTTAGTCACCACACCAATAGGAAGGATTTTAGCATTATAAAAAGATCTTAATAATATAGAAGCTTTCTTGTCCACCTTGTTGACTGGGTTTTTGGCACCCGTTCAACATAAAAAAAGAGAAAAGAAAGAGAACCATTGGAAGGGGGGGAAGGTGTGAAGAAGATTAATTTTGTGATCTAAGGCATTGGTGAGATACATTTAAATATAATGGGCTCAATATATAAAGGCCCTTTAAGAATATCTCCAATGGTTGAAACAAAGGGTGGAGATGAAGGGGTTGAAATTAAAGGCTAAGATGAAGAGGCAAGATCAAAGGTGGAGATTAAAAAGGCAAAAATTAAAGGTTGAGATAAAGAGGCAAGATCAAGGGTGGAGATGAAGGGGTCGAAGTTAAAGGTTAAGATGAAGAGGCAAGATCAAAGGTGGAGATTAAGAGGCAAAAATTAAAGGTCAAGATGAAAAGTAATGTTTATAAAAGATTTTTGAGGAGCACGAGCTCCTCCTCTTGCCTTGCTCCAAGTTCTTGGGGATGGTGGCAGCTCCTCCTCGAACTGGATCAAAGGCCCCTCCATGGTTCAGAGACATGGAGGGACCCTCTTGTATTTGAAGTTTTATGCTTATATAAAAATTCTTTTGGGCCCAAAGTTATTCTTCCAAGCTTTTCTTCAAATCTCTTATTCTACACTGATTTCATATTGCAGCTTTTGATTTCATATTGCAGCACCCAATGTGATCCTGATTTTTGCCTTTGAGGCCACTTGTTGGGGATTGTGGGAAAAATCCGCCAATATAATGGAAGTTCTACCGAGATCTGATGTTTCCCCAGATCATTTTGGTGCTGCAAATTTATTTGGAGCAAGTCATTGTTTACAAATTTATTTGGAGCAGTCATTGTTTACAAATTTATTTGGAGCAGTCATTGTTTACAGATTTATTTGGAGCAGTCTTTGTTCATTTCGGGTTGCTTACAGACTTACCCAGGATTCTATTATTTTTAAGAGGAGAGGCAGTGAATCTTATGTACTTGGAAGACTGTTGATGATGAAGACTGTTGCAGGCTCTCCCTGTTCTTTCTCTCTGCTGAGATAATGCAAGGTTCTGCTTCAATATATTTAATGAGAGTTCGTTATTGCCAGCTCTCCATGATTTATCTGAAGAAAATTGTTCTACTCCATTTTTATCCCTGATCTCTGCATTGTTGGCTCTGCTCTTGCTAGCCGAAGAACTTGCTCTTGCTTCATAGTTTTTTCCAGTGCTCTCCAATCCGTGCCTTTATCACAAAATCCTACATATCTGTTACTCCATTTCTGCTGGCCGTTTGTAACAAGCACTTGCTTGCTAAACCTGTAACAAACAGAAAAAAGAGATGAAGATTTGCCATAGCTATGCCGAATCTGCAGAAAGAGCAAAAAAGAGAACAACAAGTGAAGAAAAATCTGCCATAGCCATTGCCATTGCTGCCATTGTTGTCTCCAGATTACGCCTCCTTGCTTGTGCTCCAGCGCCACCTACAGAAAGATGAGAAAGGAAGCATTCGGAAGAAACAGAAGGAAGCTCTGCCGCTATACTGAATCCAGTAGCCCGAGTTCGAAAACCTAATTCTGCCCTATTTTGCCCTATAATTATTTCTGCAACTATGCTTTTCGACCATTGCAATTGCCCATTTATTGGCTCCATTTCGACCATACCCTATTCGACCATTCTAGAATGGGACTCGCATGAAACCAACAAACCGCCCGACTTAGACTTGCTTCTCATTCATCTCAGCAGATTTTCTACAATGGTGGATAGTGGGTAGCCGCACACATGCGAACTACCCATAAAAAATAAAGGGAAAATCCAATTATATCATTTGGACCCCAACAAAATACAATGCTAATAGAGACTGGGCTAGTGTACCTGCCGAAAGCTTATCACCGGGATTAAAAAACCCCGCCCTTTCGGGTTTTCGAGGAAAAACCCTAGTGATAAGCCTTCGGCAAGGGGCTTGGACAAACGTAAGGCATAAAAATCGCTCCCAAAACCCACGAATAGAAAAGTCGAAACAGATGATTTCATGAACTGTACACGCACATCACCAACAAAACAACAAGACAAAACAAACCTCCCAGTGGTGGAGGGCTGATTCTGTAGCGTGCCGCGATAAAAAAACAATAACAAAGAAGGGGAGGGTGGGTTCAAAGAGAATAAGGTACTGCTGAGAGAGAAGAGGAAGCGCCGATGAGAAGTCGAAGCAGAAACACGCCTAAAATAGCGAACTCCCAACCAGAACGGGCATGCGCCACCCGCATGCATGCAAAAACTATGCATGCTCGTCCCATTCTAGAATGGCGATCCGATGTCTCGGATCGATGGGATTCTAGAATGGGACTCGCATGAAACCAACAAACCGCCTTAGAATACCAAAGGACTTCCTTAACAAACTAGGATCGAGGGCGAAGGTCACGGGATGAAGGCTAAAGGCGAAAGGACAAAGATGAAAGAAACGCCAAATTGGCCAAACCAAGCGGGGAAGAAGCCCCTCCCCCGCACGGAAACAATTCAAAGAGAATAAGGTGCTGGAGAGAGAAGAGGAAGCGCCGATGAGAAGTCGAAGCAGAAACACGCCTAAAATAGCGAACTCCCAACCAGAACGGGCATGCGCCACCCGCATGCATGCAAAACATGCATGCTCGTCCCATTCTAGAATGGCGATCCGATGTCTCGGATCGATGGGATTATCTATTCGCCATTTCCTTCTTTTAGCCTATTATTCGACCATTACCATTGCCCTTGCTACCATGCATATATTTATGATTGCACATTTTTTTGTTTGGGCGCCGCCCTCCTTTCTTTTACCATTTTTTCCAAAAAATATATAGCCATCTTGCCCCAAGCATTACATGTGTCTTTCCCTAAAGCCCGAAATTACCTTTGATTTTCTATTATCATGGCACTCATTATTATGATCATCATTCTATCGAGATTCGAAGTCTCGGATATCAAAACTTCGGTTATTATCACCAAATTATTATCATCATTCTATCATATCAAAACTTCAATTATTATATGGTGTTGGAGTAGACCCTAAAACCTCCAAATTATTATTATCATCATTTTTCGAGTTCGAAGTCTCGGATATCAAAACTTCGGTTGTGTTCCTTATTGAGTCTAAGGGACCAACTATTGTACTGAACATATGAAAAACTTTGAAGTAAGAGGGCCGAGGGGACCGGCCACTTGCTCACTCTTGATGCACTTGAACAGCCGTTTAGAAGACATGCACTGCATGATGGGAACAACTTCGTTACCTGTTATCTCAATGATCTTGCCGTCGGGCGTTGGGAAGGTCACCTTTCGCTTTCCACAGTCGATAATGGCCCCTGCTGGCCCAAGGTACTCCATTCCTATGATCAAGTCATACTTTCCAATGCCCATTACTTCTGCTCCCATCTGGATATTAATCCCTGGCAAGTCGATGTCGAAGTTAATTCTCTTTCCGCCCGTCGCGCCTTTTGCACCACTTGCTAAAACAACGGGTCTTGGCTTTGACTTTAGCGGCTTCAACTTCAACATCCCGAACCATTCGGGGGATGCAAAGTTATGGCTACTTCCGAGTCTATCAAGACTATGAATGACTTAGCTTTAGCCTTCCCTACCGTGGAAATTACCTTATCTTGGCTCTCTGCTTGCTCAGTATCTATTGCGGCAAAGATATGACACTCACCACGAATATAGTCGCGGGCCTCTTCGGGCGTCGTCGTCCGGCTGAGGCTTCCCAATCTCCCAACTCCGCTAGAGCTGCACTCATGGCGAGGGGGGCGGTTCGTCCTATGGCATTTGGAAGCACGGAAGCCGCAATTTGCTTTTCTATGCACTCCCGCCTCTTTTCCTTGGGCATTGCTTGCAAAAAGGATTGCCTTGCTTTGGAGTAGTTTGACCTTTCTGCTTGTCCTTGAAGGACACACTGCTTCTTCTCCTGCCGCTTCCCCCTGGTTCCCACCATATTGTGTTCTAATTTGGACTGGGTGGTTGCCACTGGGGCTATAGCTTCTGTCGCCTTGCCTTTCTCCCCGGAAATGCTGGCTGCTTGTGCCCGCTATTGCGAGGTCCCGACCCTTGCAAGCTTATAGCCTTGGATTACGCCCGATCTTGTCCTAGGGTTTATTGCTCTCACAAGCTTGCGGATCTCCTCATTCAGACCCCTCGATATAGCTTTCTCTTGCATGCTTCTCTCCCAACCCGGCACATCTGACCTTAGCCTCATGAATTCCTCAGTATATTTCTGAACTGATTTGTTGCCTTGCCGCGCAACACAATAAAGCTCTTTGCATCATCTTTGGACTTATGTTCCCTTGGGCGTAATGGGCTTTGAAGGCTTTAGCAAACTTTCACGAACTTACAAGCATCCCAGCAAGCCGTGTGCCTTTGCATACCCCTTCCACCAAATCCGGCGGCTCCTTTCAAGTTGGCTGTTTTAACTCGCCCTTGTCCTTATCCTTCATACCATAAGCATTTCATTACTTTCGCTCATTTTAGTCCGCCATGCCTCTGCTTCCAAGCGACCTGTTCTCCCCGAGAAGCGTTTCGATTCAGGGCCTTCCATACATTGCCGGTCGCGGAATCTACCTTCTTACGGTAGTCGGAGGCCACGGTATCTCTTTTGTCGTCCCTCCGGGGTGTTTCTCTGCCTTCCCTCTCGTTGGTTCACGAGCACGCTCTTCCTCTTCCTCAGTCCGGATCGAAGTCGAACTTGAGTCGGAAGATTCGGTTGGGGATCTCCTTCTCTTGCTCCTCTTCTTGTCCCTTCCTTCCCTCCTAGCTGATGCTTGCGGGGCCCGAGCATTGCCCACCAGAACCCACTCCTGCTTGCAGGGACGGTAATGCCTTTATCGCTCCGGATCCGCCCTTATCCGGGCTATCTCGCTTTCTGGGGTCATGGGTTCCCTATCTTCAAATAGGTTCCTTCTGGGGGGTGTGGTGCAGGCGGGGTTTGCTCTTCTATAAGGTCTCAGTAGTTGTCGTTCCCTAGCGCTTAGCCCTCTATTTGCATCCACAAGTGATTGATGGCTATATGGTTAGTTCCATTTGTTCTCTTGCATTGTTTATGTTTGTTGGTATAATTGTGGGGCAACATACATCAATAAAACATTTAAAGTGCAAATGTAATTGTGTTTATATATCATGTAATATTTTAGGTACAAAAGTCTAAAGGGATCAAGAGTCTAACTATTCTTGAAATCGTAGGTAAGACGGGTTGTCTTCAAGAAACTTCTTAACTTGGGCCGTCCCCTACCGAAAGTGACCCAAGTTCGATGATGCTTGCTGGGCGAGCCTCCCGGATGGCTCTCACGGGTCTTCTACCCTGCGGTCGGATGTAAGGGCGCGATCAGCGCTAATCTCCCACGGCGTCGGTGGGGATGGCGGAAATCGAAGAGGTCAAGTGCCATTGCCCTCTTGACTAAAGACAACATAGTCGACATTTCTTTGCTATTCGAGCATGCCCGCGAAGCTTTGAGAGTGCAATCGGCATAAACACTCCTTCTTAGCCTCACGGAACTGAACTTGCGGTGGATTACCGCTATTCTCCCATCCATCGGCCGGTGGTAAGTAGTACTGGCGACACTGTCGTTGTGTGTCGCCGAAGTTTCTCCGCTTGTTTGGCCTCCGGCTCTGTGGCCAGGCGTACTTTCGTCGACCTCTACTTCGGTGAGCTCCCAGTAGTCTTCAATTGTGCGGTCGAGCCTCGAGGTCGATTCCTTCTCCTTTTGGCAAGGGTGATATTGGAGGACCCGGCATTAGGATACTCGTGGTCTTCCCCACGGATGCCCATCTGCTCTTGGAGGCGAGGAACTCCTCCCTCCTGTTGGCAGCTCCGGCTCGTCCATCAATTGCCCGATCTTTGCTATAAGCACGGATGTCGGAGGTCGTCTCCCACAGTGTAGGTGTCGGACTCCCTCACTTGGAGCGGGGAAGTCGATGCTCCCGGACGATGAAGTCGCCCGAGGTCGGTCTGCGGTGGTGGAGTAGTTCGTCCAATCAGGCTCCCTCTCCCTACACCGGGGAGGTTACGGATGTCGCCGAGGAGTAGATACTCCTCTCCGTCGATGATGATAGGGGCTAGGCTTGTGATGCCTAGCCCAAGTGGGGAGCAACTTCGATGCCTGCTGGCTCTGCTTTCGAAGTTGATCGGCTCCTGCTCTCCTTGGCGCCGTTCTTCGTCAGAGTCGAGCTCAGGTGTATCCTTCGTCGTCCGAGCTCTTCTTCGTCTTCTCTTGCTTCACGTTCTTGTTGATCGGAGCATTTGCCCTTCCTTACGCTTTCGGCTATGGGGTCTACCTCCATCGGAGGGATAGAGGTTGCCCCCATCGGGTTCTGCCGGCGGTGGGATAAGAAGATGGCTAGGGCGGTGGTATGAGAAGTACTTGGTCTGTTGGTCGTCGGGACCATGTAGTCGGGTAGCCTTTGGCGCCTTGTTGGTCAAGTACTTGGCGATGTTGGGGACATCGCCCAAAAACGCCTGAAGGGACGGGAGGGAGCGAAGTATCCTATGCAAGGGGGACTTGGACAAGGGAGGGTCCTACCCTAGCACGAAATTCCGCTAGCTTTTGCCTATATCTTTGGGGGTTGCGTTCAGCCCGTAGCTTGGATGTCAATTTCTTTCACAAAGACTTGGAAGATGTCATTGACATGCGCCACCGATGGCATGGGCAGCGGCTGTACCATCGTCCGAAATCAGCGGTGGCCATTGACCTAGCAAGGAAGGGAGTATCAAGCGGATGAGAAGCGCCTCGAGGAGCTGAAAGATCGCCCTAGCAAAGGGGGAGCAAATTTGCGAGGGTGCCAATTGAGAAATGGGGAACTTATTTATAGAAAGGGGAAAACCCTAATTTTGGGATAACCTAGATTTTACTGATATTAGGTAATTCTGATCTATTAAGGGATGCAATTGCAAGTTTGAAGACTATTTCTAGAGTTTGAGCATGCTAGGGAGATCAACTGAACCTATTGTGCAATTTGGGGATCATTTGGTGATGACATAGTGCGGGGTCTCATCGTTGCCCAACCCGATTTCTAAAATGTAGAAATGCGTCTGGCGACGTGTGAGACATGGGTCCTAATTGGGCTAGGATTACTCAATTTAGGTGATCTAAGGCTGTAATTCTACTAATCTCATCGAGTTAGGCAGAATTGACCCCTTACTTGGTCAATTTGGAGCTGTTTTGGGCATTTTTTTTGCATGGTCTCACACGTTGCGCCCAGCCCGATTTCTAAAATGTAGAAATCATGTCTGGTAGCGGCGTGTGAGACATCAAATCTCAATTTTGCTCCAAACTCCAATTTAATTAAAACGAAGGCTAGGGATCGATATCTTGACCTATCTAAACTGGTTTAACACTTTATTTACACAAAATTTTCTTTATATTAACAAAATTTTACAGTCATTTACAAGGTTCAAGGCCGTTCTCCCTTGATGTGTCTGGCAAGATACATATCTTGCCTCATGAGGGTGACCCTCTTCGCGTGCACGGTGCAGGCCGTTGAATCTTCAAAATGTTTGACCAAGTGGGCTTCGGCCGCTTCTTGCAAAACACGGCAACATCTCGTACATCACGCGCATGTCAGGTGTTGTATTCTTGGATGACTTCGGCGGACCCATTTGGAGCGGCGCCCGGTGTGGAATCAGGAGTCCGTAACTTTTCTGGAAGTGGCGGATCTCCTTGAGTGCCCTGTCTTCCTCCTGTTTCTTCTTGCTCCTCTTCTTCCCGGGTGCTCGTGGGGCCTTGGGTTTTGGTGGAGGGGGCTTTAGTGTCTGGCTCTTCGTCGGTGTGCAGCCCGATCGTTCTCACCGGTGCTCTGGTAATAGGTGTTGTAGGCCTCCCACTTCACCATATATGCGTTGTGCTCCCTCATTCTCTTCTCATAGACCTTTAAGGGGTCTATCCGTGAAGCTTCATTGCGGCCCGTGGGGCCTTGACCCTATCCCCGTCGGAAATGGTGGGGGCTTAGCCACTGCCCGGCCTCCTCACCGCTCTTGGGCGTGCGCTCGTGCACCTCTTCCTCTGGCAGGGGGCTTTGAAGAGCTTCGCCCGTCGGCGCCCGACCGCGTAGTCTTGGTCAGAATGTCGTCGGTAGTGGCGGGGTCTCCCCTCCCGGCCCGGCTCGTTGATGGCCAGGTCCTTGGCTCTCTTCCCAACCTTCACCGGCTTCCTCTTACACTGCCTTGATGGCCTTGGCCCTCCTCTTCTTAGGTCTCCGGCGTCTTCGATCTTTCAATCTACGCTCCGTGGCGCTCCTTGACTTCACCGTACTTGTGGGCCCGGCGTGCTAGGTCGGCCTCTTCCTCCGGGGTGAGTTCCGGCTGCTTGCTGCTCCTCTCCTACCTGCTCCTCCTGCGGGTGGATCTCATCTGGGGTTGTTGTTGGCCTATGGGTGGGTTCGCTGTTCCCTCTGCTCCCTCACGTGGGTTGGCGTCCCCTTGGTGTTGCTCCCGCTGCTTTCGCTACGTCTCCTGCCGTTCAATTTCATTGAGGATCTCGCTCATGGCGTCACGGCCGTCGTCCTCCAAGATCTACGTATGGTGGCTCTGTCCGACCACGATTCCCATTTCGGCGAAGATCGTCGGCGTGGAAAGCGTTCGAAGAATCCTATGAAAAAGGCGGAGGCCGGCGCTGGAGGATCCGCTTGGCTGGGCTTCCTTGCGATGCTGCTTTGTCGCGGGCCATCATTTTTCGGTTCGTCGATTGGAGCTACTGCGCCGGAAGATCGCCTTGACAATCTGGCGAAGTTCTCGGGAAGAGCGGGAAAAATGGGAGGGGTCGAGTTCTATTTATAGGGCCAATTTTAGGTCAACTTTTAAACTACCTTTTGGGTTGTCTAAGGCATCTAGAACACTTAATTAAGCAAGGTCTCACGCGTTCGCCCGGCCCGATTCCTAGAATCTAGAAACTGTCTGGTGGCGGCGTGTGAGACATGGTGGGGCCCACTATTAAATTAACATGTAACATGCTAAATCTACTAATTCTTAGCTTAAATTTAGAATTATCAAGGTATTTTCTTTGTAATTTACAACTTTTTGGTGTCAAAATTTGAATGTCAAGACGTTAGCTTGACCCGATTTCTAAAATGTAGAAATCGTCCGGCGCGACGTGTGAGACCACCCTACTTTTTGGATGTTGGCTCATCAATTTTTTAGTCTTTTTACGTTTCTATTCTTTTTAAGCATTTACTAGCTTAGCATAAACTACAAAAATGAGAAAAAAAATTTTCTCATTTTTTCGAGGTTTGAGGATCCTATCAAGTTAGTGCTACTTGGGAACATGGCGGTGCTTTGCTCTTGGTCTCCAAGAACATAGCTCGATACCAGCGTGGCGTCCCCTACTGCATTATCACGGTGCACTCACCGTATACAACCGTGAGTTCATCCCCATACCCGACTCCGTGCCAATCTGGGGGCCCTCCACATGACACCAAGAACCGTAGCGGGTTCCGGTGGGAAGAGTGGAAGGGTCATTGCACCGATCTCCCTCGGGGCCTACCTAGCTGGGAAGCGTAAACATACATGTCATTAGCACATACATCAACATCATATGACCATCGCGAAGGATGGTCCTCCACATATCTGCATAGACAAAGATCGGCCCACATCACATAGGGAATCCTACCCAAGGCTCGCATACGGGGATGGACCGACAAGCTTGGGTCTCGAGTTCATTGCGCATGAAATTCATGGCAATGGATTTGGGCTGGCATAAGAACATGGCCTAGGGTTGTCCACTCCATCCGCCCCTCCTGGCATTACACTTTGCGGATGGGTTGAAGAACCGGGGTTGGGCCCGTGCTTCTGCTTAGGGATCATAGCCAAAGGGGCTATAGCCAGGTTACATCTCCCCAGCACCGATGAGGCAGGTAGGGAGGTTTCTCTCCCACCGGATGATCAATGCCATAGCGAGTGGACTAGAGGACACCAACTGTCAGGTACTTTCGACTTTAACCCACTTGAAGGGAACTACCACCCCGTCAGGTCCAGGCCACGTGCGGCACACTGCGCACGTGAGGACCTCGGCTGAAACCGGGTGGCCGTGCCGCCGCGGCTTCTTGTCCCCAGCGGGTGTCGAACTCATACTCGTGGTGCACGCAGGTCCACGAGTATTAAGCGCTTAATCTGCTTGAGTGCTCTCGGGTAGACTTAGACTTTACATCAGAGAGCAACCGCTATGGACCGCGACCACCCTTATCACCGGTCGACCCCTAAGAAACAACACAAAGGGCTCTTGTATGCAGGCGCATCTACAAGTGTGCTAGAGAGGCTACTCTAGGAGCATCAACTACAAAGCTTTAGGTCTCTACCCCTTCCCAATACAAGGAGTTCTGAGAGATACATCATCCATATACATCACGGAAGAACTAAAGAACAAGATCTAATCTATATCATAGAGTTAGGTTCTTTAGTTAGAGTCTGCCATATCTAGAGTTCTAGAGGGCTGCTATGGGCAATCTAATAGGCTAAACCCTTGATTCAATGCCTAAAATAGGGTTTAGACTATCTAATTGGCCAAATACCGATCCATGAGGGGCTCCTCGACTGAGCTCGACCATCCTCATTTGAAACATTTCGAATCTCGAGAAACTAAGGATGTAATTCTCCCAAGCGAGTGCGGGATGCGTTTTTTTGTTGAGGCAGCCAAGACAGAGTTCTGAAACCCTAAAATCGAAAATTAGGTTAGTTAGGGTTTCCTACCCTATATAGACAAGGGGGGTGGCTAGGGTTTCCAATTATCCCCTTTTGGCATGTGGGATAATTGGTAATGGGCCCACTTGCCTTTAAGGGCTAGGTGGCCAAATGTGCCCACATGGAATGTGTGCACCCAAATGTGCTCACATGGAAATGTGTGCACATTAATGAATGTGTACATTGGGAAAATGTGCACATTACTTGCACCTATGGGTATGGCCCACTTGGCATCAAGTGGCCACATGGAAATGTGTGCCCACATTAATGTGTACATTGGAAAATGTGCACATTAATACTAATGCACATTCTTAGCAAGTTGCCCCCTAGGGCTACCCACTTGGCTATACGTTGGCGTACACGTCAATCGGGGTGGCGTAATGCGGCGTGGCGTGGCGATTATAATATACGTCCCGGGAGTGTATACCGTCTTTGGGCGTCACATTCTCCCCACCTTGAAATGATCTTTGTCAGCGGCATGATCGTGGTTCTCCCCACCTTGGAATCTTCCTAACCGCAATCAACCCGATGCATACGATATACTCCTATAATACTTACACATTTATTACAATTACCTCAAGGTAATATTTTTATGACATTACTACATCATTATATTATGAAATAACTTATCAATTCCGCGACATTACTAGACAAATTACTCCAAACACGGCTTAACATTACGATTAAGTTTATCAAAATTTAAAATTAACGTTCGAGGCACTCTTCATTCCTTGCAACACATTCCAACAAAATTTGTGTTGCAAGTCTTAAATAGGCTTCGACCTCCTTGCCCTCGGGGCTCTCTCGGCTGCCTGGTCGACACTACGTTAGTACCATTTAATTATTAATTAAAATTTTTGGTTATATGGTGACCACCCCACCTATCTACATGGATGCATGGCTAATCTCGGCATAGGAAGAGGGTGAATCTTCCATTATGGCGCGGAGAAGCGCCTACATGCCTATATGCGCTCATGCCTACACCTCTAGTTGCCCGCGTGGAGGATATCCTTCGGCGTGGGTACATTGAAAGGATAGATTCCTCCTATCAAAGCATATATGGGGCTAAAGGTGCTTTTCCTATCAATGCATTCCTCAATGACCTCCTTTCTCTCGAGGTCGTCTACTCCGTGGGGCAGTAGACTTTCTAATCTACCTTCCACTTCGCAAAGCGGAACGCGGTCATGCCTACATTGACATTACACCCGCCCTAGAGATCGCGTAGTGGTCCCATCATCGGTAACACGCATGCGACCCATACCAAGCGCGGTGGCATCGCGGAGATTAATCTTAATTATACAAGAATTAACCTACACAAATCGACATGCAGCCGATTTCTTGGAGATGACCTTGCCGTCCCATTGGTCCATAAACCGCGGGTCTTGCTTTACTAAATCTTTCTTAAGTACCCCGTCGCGTCTTCCAGCGGTAAGTGTTTCCACTTGACCAAATCTTTGGAGGAATTCGATCTCCTCGTTTTCTTGAAAGCTTTATCAAGAATCAATTTCGAAACTATTTCATTTGTTCCTCGGTCATCATTTCCGGCGTTGGCGAATCCAAGACTTAAATGCGGATTTGGGGTATGCCTCTTCAACAAACTCACGTGGAAGACCTTATGAATCTTTAGGTGTCTTTGGCAAGTCTAGCTTGTAGGCTTGATTGCCTAGTTTCTCGACTATTACGAAGGTCCGACCCACCTTGGAGCAAGCTTCTTGCAATTGCCGATCCCGAGCCGCTGCTTCACCTTAATCTTGAGCCAAACATCATCTCCAACCCGAACTCTCTTCTTGTTCGATGCTTGTCGGCGATGCTCTTTTGGCGACTTCTTCTTGGCGCTAGCGGATAGCCCACGAACTTCCTCTACAAGGCCGCCGCATATCGGCCAACATCTGGCTGCGAAACTTCCACTTTTGACACGGGGTTGTGCCAAATTGTGCGGAGTTAAACAGCGATAGCGTAATTGATCATAAGCGGCGACATTTGGGATGATTCTGCTTGGTGCTATTGTATGCAAACTCCACCAAGTGAATAAATTCTTCCCACATCCCTTGCTTATTCGGACATAGTTTAGAGTAGCATGTCCTCTAAAATCCTGTTGGTCCGCTCCTCCGTCGGCCATCCGTCTCGAGGATGATATGCCGTGCTCATGGATAGCTTTGTGCGGATCGTCATAAAGAGGTCTTGCCAAAAGGCACTCATGAACGGATCCACAATGGGAGATGATCTCCCTTGGCATGCCATGAAGCCCGAAGATCTCTTTGGTGAAGAGCTTTCTTTGTATCCATGGTCGTATCGTGGTTACGCAAGGCACAAAATGTGCCATCTTCGACAACTTGTCGACCACTACCATTAAGGCATCCTTGCCTCTCATCGCGTCCTTGGGAGTCCCTGTGATGAAATCCATGCTGATTACCTCCCACTTAGCGTTTGGCACCGCTAATGGCTCTAATGCCCACAGAATTAATTTGCTCGCTTTCGCCGTCTGGCGGCATAAGTGACATTCCTTGATGTAGCGAGCTATTTGCTTCTTCATTCACGGCCAATAATAGCTGCGCGACTTTGAAATATGTTTTCATGAATCCCGTGGCGGCTATTGGGCTGTTATGCGTGTCGTGGAGGATCAACTTCCTTACACGATGATTGTTCACGCACAACTTGTTCTTATGGTATAACAGGTTGCCTTCCTTCTTATAATGCTTGAAGGCCTCCGCTCTTTATCTGTTCTAGCCTCCTTAGAAAGGCTTGCCCATACCTCCTTGAAATCCACGTCCGTTGGCAAGGACTCTTCAATCCTCTTACCAAAGTTTGCCGGAGAGCGTCGAAATTGCATTGCAATGCACTCTAGTTGTCGGGGGATGCCTTGAAAGCGCGATCTGCTACCACATTGAGCTTCCAGGCTTGTAGACTATATGAAAGTCATATTCTTGAGGAACTCCATCCATCTCATTTGCCTCAGATTAAGGTGTGGTTGCGTGAATACATATTGGAGGCTCGATGGTCGGTATCCAAGCTGGAACTTCCTTCCCAAGAGATAATGCCTCCATATTCTTAATGCCCCGACAACCGCTAAGCAACTCTCGATGCGTGCGTTGGGTGGCGGCGTCTCGGCGTCGTTCATCTTCACGGAATCATACGCTACCACCGCTCTTCTTGCATAACCGCGCCCTGTAGCTATCTTTTCGCATCTGTTGCTACAAGCTTATCTTTCTCCGGGTCGGCGGGGGGTTAAAAGCTGGGGCTGTTGTTAAAGCTTCCTTCAACAATTCAAACCCCTTTTGGGCTTTCTTGTGCCAATGCTCTACCCAATCTTTCACCTTCTCGCCCCTCGTCGGGTTTGTTAGCGGGGCTGCTATCTTAGCAAAGTTCTTCCACGAACTTCTGTAGTACCGCTAGGCGAGGAAACCGACTTCATGCACATTCTTTGGGTAGCCCTTTGAATGGCGGCCTCAATCTTGGCGGGTGCGTTGCGATGCCTTCTGGCGAGATCACATGACCTAGATACTCCACCTTTTACATTTGCGAAGTGGCGCCCGACAACTTGGCTGCATTCCTGGCGGTGCCTCTTCAACTTCTCTAGCACTCTTCTCAAGTGTTATGCGTGCTCTTCAAAGGGATCTGCTATACACCAAAATGTCGTCAAAGAAAACAATCACAAAGGTGTCCGGAAACTCCACGAAGATATCGTTCATGAGCCTCATGAGCGTTGCGGGGGCATTTGATAAGCCGAAAGGCGTGCGTGAACTCATAATGCCCATACCAGCGTTCGAAGGCGGTCTTATGGATATCTTCTTCCTTTATCACGATGCGGTGATATCGACCTTAGGTCGATTTTGGAGAAGATCTTTGCACCTTTGAGCTGATCCATCAAGTCGTCGATCTTGGGAGCGTACTTGTTCTTAATGGTGTGCTTATTCTGTCTATAGTCTATGCACATTCTCAAAGATCCATCCTTCTTCTTGACAAAAGAATGGGCTCCAAGCGGCGAGGACGCTAGGTCTAATGAAACCTAGGGTCGGCGGCTCCTCGCAGCTTCTTTTTCGGCTCTCGACAACTCACTGTGTTGTCATTCTATATGGAGCCTTACTTGTTGGCTTTGTTCACGGTTCGAGTGCTATCTGCGCGCTTTCGACTCCTCTATAAGGAGGAGCTGCTTGATCTCATCACGGAAAGAGATCATGGAACTCCGTGATTAATTTGAGATACTTGCCCGGCAACTTGGCGGCCAGCGTTGTCTTCTTTGCTTCCTTCCGATTAGGCTCACTAATCTCGAGCTTGAAGATGTATGCCACTTGCTCACTCTTGATGCACTTGAGCGGCCGTTTAGAAGACATGCCTTTGCATGATGGGAACAACCGTTACTGTTATCTCAATGATCTTGCCGTCGGGCGTTGGGAAGGTCACCTTTAAACTTTCCACGGTCGATAATGGCCCTGGCGGCCCAAGGTACTCCATTCCTATGATCAAGTCATACTTTCCAATGCCCATTACTTCGCTCCCATCACGGATATTAATCCACGGCAAGTCGATGTCGAAGTTAATTCTCTTTCCCGCCCGTGCGCTTCTGCGCACCACTTGCTAAAACAACGGGTCTTGGCTTTGACTTTAGCGGCTTCAACTTCAACATCCCGAACCATTGCGGGGGATGCAAAGTTATGGCTACTTCTGAGTCTATCAAGACTATGAATGACTTAGCTTTAGCCTTCCCTCTTGTGGAAATTACCTTATCTTGGCTCTCGCTTGCTCTGTATCTATTGCGGCAAAGATATGACACTCACCACGAATATAGTCGCGGGCCTCTTTTGTCGTCGTCGTCCGCCCGGGGCTTCCCAATCTCCCAACTCCGCTAGAGCTGCACTCATGGCGTGAGGGGGGTTTGTCGTCCTATGGCCCGGCTGGAAGCACACGAAGCCACTGTTGCTTTTCTATGCACTCTGCCTCTTTTCCTTGGGCATTGCTTGCAAAAGGATTACCTTTGCTTTGGAGTAGTTTGACCTTTCACGCTTGTCCTTGAAGGACACTGCTTCTTCTCCTTTGCTTCCCTGGTTCCCACCATATTGTGTTCTATTTGGACCTGGACCGGTTTTGCGCCACAGGGGCTATAGCTTCTGTCGCCTTGCCTTTCTCACGGAAGTACTGCCGCTTGTGCCGCTATTGCGAGGTCGACCCTTGCAAGCTTATAGCCTTGGATTACGCCTTACGATCTTGTCCTAGGGTTTATTGCTCTCACAAGCTTGCGGATCTCCTCATTCAGCCCCTCGATATAGCTTTCTCTTTGCATGCTTCTCTCCCAACCCGGCACATATATCTGACCTTAGCCTCATGAATTCCTCTCGTATATTTACGGGCGATTTGTTGCCTTGCGCAGCACCGTAAAAGCTCTTTGCATCATCTTTGGACTTATGTTCCCTTGGGCGTAATGGCTTTGAAGGCTTTAGCAAACTTTACGAACTTACAAGCATCCCTTAAGCGGGTGTGCCTTTGCATACCCCTTCCACCAAATCCGGCGGCTCCTTTCAAGTTGGCATTTGCAACTCTGCCCTTGTCCTTATCCTTCATACCATAAGCATTTCCGTACTTTCGCTCATTTAGTCCGACCATGCCTCTACTTCCAAGCGACGTTGTTCTCCGAGAAGCGTTTCGATTCAGGGCCTTCCATACATTGCCGGTCGCGGAATCTACCTTCTTACGGTAGTCGGAGGCCACGGTATCTCTTTGTCGTCCCTCACGGGGGTGTTTCTCGCCTTCCCTCTGTTGGTTCGAGCACGCTCTTCCTCTTCCTCGAGTCGGTCCGAGTCACGAACTTGAGTCGGGAAGATTCGGTTTGGGGATCTCCTTCTCTTGCTCCTCTTCTTGTCCCTTCCTTCCCTCCTAGGCGATGCTGCTGCAATGAGCATTGCCCACCGAACCCACTCACCTTTGCGGACGGTAATGCCTTTATCGCTCCAGATCCGTCCTTATCACGGGCTATCTCACGCTCACGGGGTCATGGGTTCCCTATCTTCAAATAGGTTCCTTGCGGGGGTGGTGCAGGCGGGGTTTGCTCTTCTATAAGGTCTCGTGGTTGTCGTTCCCCTGGCGCTTAGCCCTCTAATTTGCATCCACAAGTGATTGATGGCTATATGGTTAGTTCCATTTGTTCTCTTGCATTGTTTATGTTTGTTGGTATAATTGTGGGGCAACATACATCAATAAAACATTTAAAAGTGCAATGAAATTGTGTTTATATATCATGTAATATTTTAGGTACAAAAAGTCTCAGGGATCAAAGAGTCTAACTATTCTTGAAATGTAGGAAGGCGGGTTGTCTTCAAGAAACTTCTTAACTTGGGCCGCCCCCTACCGAAAGTGACCCAAGTTCGATGATGCTTATTTGGCGAGCCTCCCCGGATGGCTCTCACCGGGTCTTCTACCCTGGGATTCGGATGTAAGGGCGCTGATCCTTTGCTAATCTCCCACGGCGTCGGTGGGGGATGGGCGGTCGAAGAGGTCAAGTGCCATTGCCCTCTTGACTAAAGGCAAAGCATAGTCGACATTTCTTTGCTATTCGAGCATGCCCGCCGAAACTTGAGAGTGCAATCGGCATAAACACTCCTTCTTAGCCTCACGGGGTGAACTTGCGGTGGATTACGCTATTCTCCCATCCATCAGCGATGGTAAGTAGTACACGGCGACTGTCGTTGTGTGTCGCCGAAGTTTCTCCGCTTGTTTGGCCTCCGGCTCTGTGGCCCGGCGTACTCGTCGACCTCTACCCAGTGAGCTCCTGTAGTCTTCAATTGTGCGGTCGAGCCTCTCGAGGTCGATTCCTTCTCCTTTTGGCAAGGGTGATATTGGAGGACCCGGCATTGGGATACTCGTGGTCTTCCCACGGATGCCCATCTGCTCTTGGAGGCGAGGAACTCCTCCTACGTTGGCGGCTCCATTTCGTCCATCAATTGCGATCTTTGCTATAAGCACGGATGTGGGAGGTCGTCTCCCTGTGTAGGTGTCGGACTCCCTCACTTGGAAGCGGGAAGTCGATGCTCCCGGACGATGAAGTCGTCCGTGTCGATGTCTGCGCGGTGGTGGAGTAGTTCGTCCAATCTGAGCTCCCTCTCCCTACATTGGGGAGGTTACGGATGTCGTGAGGAGTAGATACTCCTCTCGTCGATGATGATAGGGGCTAGGCTTGTGATGCCTAGCCCAAGTGGGGGAGCAACTTCGATGCCCTGCGTCTGCTTTCGAAGTTGATCGGCTCCTGCTCTCCTTGGCGCCGTTCTTAGGTCAGAAGTCGAGCTCCAGTGTATCCTTCGTCGTCAGAGCTCTTCCGTCTTCTCTTGCTTCTGTTCTTGTTGATCTTTGCGGCGGCATTTGCCCTTCCTTACGCTTTCGGCTATGGGGTCTACCTCCATCGGAGGGATAGAGTTGCCCCATCGGGTTCTGGCGGTGGGATAAGAAGATGGCTAGAGGCGTGATTTAATGAGAAGTACTTGGTCTGTTATCTGTCGGGGACCATGTAGTCGGGTAGCCTTTGCGCCTTGTTGGTCAAGTACTTGGCGATGTTGGGGACATCGCCCAAAATTTCACTGAAGGGACGGGCGGGGAACGAAGTATCCTATGCAAGGGGGACTTGGACAAGGGAGGGTCCTACCCTAGCACGAAATTCGCTAGCTTTTGCCTATATCTTTGGGGTTGCGTTCAGCATTAACGGATGTCAATTTCTTTCACAAAGACTTGGAAGATGTCATTGACATCTGCCTCAGTGGCATGGGCACTGGCGCTGTACCATCGTCCGAAATCAGCAGTGGCCATTGACCTAGCAAGGAAGGGAGTATCAAACGGATGCAGAAGCGCCTCAGGGAGCTGAAAGATCGCCTAAGCAGTGGGGAGCAAATTTGCAGGGTGCCAATTGAGAAATGGGGAACTTATTTATAGAAAGGGGAAAACCCTAATTTTGGGATAACCTAGATTTTACTGATATTAGGTAATTCTGATCTATTAAGGGATGCAATTGCAAGTTTGAAGACTATTTCTAGAGTTTGAGCATGCTAGGGAGATCAACTGAACCTATTGTGCAATTTGGGGATCATTTGGTGATGACATGGTACGGGGTCTCATACGTTGCGCCCAACCCGATTTCTAAAATGTAGAAATCTGTCCTGGCGCGACGTGTGAGACATGGGTCCTAATTGGGCTAGGATTACTCAATTTAGGTGATCTAAGGCTGTAATTCTACTAATCTCATCGAGTTAGGCAGAATTGACCCCTTACTTGGTCAATTTGGAGCTGTTTTGGGCATTTTTTTTGCATGGTCTCACCGTTGCTTGACCCGATTTCTAAAATGTAGAAATCTGTCCGGCGGCGTGTGGTGAGACATCGTCTCAATTTTGCTCCAAACTCCAATTTAATTAAAACGAAGGCTAGGGATCGATATCTTGACCTATCTAAACTGGTTTAACACTTTATTTACACAAAATTTTCTTTATATTAACAAAATTTTACAGTCATTTACAAGGTTCAAGGCCGTTCTCCCTTGATGTGTCTGGCAAGATACATATCTTGCCTCATGAGGGTGACCCTCTTCGCGTGCACGGTGCAGGCCGTTGAATCTTCAAAATGTTTGACCAAGTGGGCTTCGGCCGCTTCTTGCAAACACTGGCAACATCTAAATACGTCGCAGCGATGTCAGGTGTTGTATTCTTGGATGACTTCGCGGACGGGACTTATTTGGGCGGCGCCCGTGGAATCAGGAGTCCGTAACTTTTCTGGAAGTGGCGGATCTCCTTGAGTGCCCTGTCTTCCTCCTGTTTCTTCTTGCTCCTCTTCTTCCCGGGTGCTCGTGGGGCCTTGGGTTTTGGTGGAGGGGGCTTTAGTGTCTGGCTCTTCGTCGGGTGCCCGCCTTCGATCGTTCTCACCCGGTGCTCCTGGTAATAGGTGTTGTAGGCCTCCCACTTCACCATATATGCGTTGTGCTTGCTGCCACATTTTGTGGCAGCAAGAGGAAATTGTACAACACAAGAAGAAGACAAGCTGCCAATGCTGATTTTAAGCTGATTACACTCTTGAAGGATTATTTTGTTTCAGATCATTGAAGAATTTTTTTGATGAAGACTAAGGAAGGACATTCATGGAAGCTATTTCATTAGATCAAATTAAATGGTCACAAGGAGCAAGAAAAAGTCAAGTCATCATATTTGAGCAAACAAGAGAGCAAAGGACACAAACATTTACTTGAAGACATAAGAAGGTTTTGAAGACCCCAAGAGTTCCATGGTATGTGCAAAATAACTCTAGATCAAGTTCATATTGAGGCAAATTCCTATACCATTATTTCACCCCATACCACCTTCTTTCCTTGATTTCCAAGTTGGTACATCCTCAATCAACCTTGTTTTCCAATTGACAACATTTTTTGTCTAGCCAAAAAGCTTCACTCTCATCTCTTCCATAACTCCATACATTCATTTCCATGATAAGCTTCCAAAAAGAAAAATGGTCAAGAAATTTGCAAAAGTTATGCATAAAGGTGGCATTGTGCCACGTATAACCTTGGAAACCACCTCACATCTCCATCATTCCTCATCATCACTTACATCATACTCCCTCCATCCCCAAGTTCAAAAATTAAAAATTGGCTAAAAGGGCTTCCATTTTTCAAGTTGATTATGATTCTATGTAATATTGCCACTTGGGAGTGCCATGTCATTTGCACATCATCCTCCTCATCATCATATATGCCATACACGTGTCATCCACATCCATAAGTTGAAAAAGTTTTTGGCTAGACAAAAATTGAGTCAAGATACATTGCCATGTCATTTGCCTAGTCATCACCATTGCCATGTCATATGCCATCACAATTGCCTAGTCATCTTTTTTTTGCCATATTTCACATCCTATGGTTAAGCTATACAAAAAATTATTCCTAGCAAAAGATTCCAATTGAGATGGGAGAATATGCTAATATCCTTTATCTTGGCCTTTGGATTATTGCCTTGAGATTCGTGCCTTTCTATAAAAATTAAAAAAAATTTTCCTATTCTACCCCACCTAGCATTTTCTACCCCCCCACACTCATCCACCAATCCACACCTCCACATTGGCACCATGGGGCATGGGGGCGAACGCGGGCGGTTCCCCTTCATAATGGCACGTTTATTAGGAAGAAATTGCGGTAAAATTCCTTTTATACACTAGTGCGCTTTTTTTAAACATGCACGTGGGATATTTGGACTATTTTTCAAGAACCCTAATTTTCGATGAAGGCCAAGATCCGGGAAAATTGGTTGGAATTACTGCTTAATCATAGCTCTGCACCCTCCATTCACCTACACGCATCCATACCGACTCATAAACAAACAAAATTTGAATTTCAAAGCGAGGAATTTGCCAAGATTTGAACCGAAGCAGGGCCGTTTAAGATGGATTGAGATCTTGCATTGTTTTCGGGGGTTGTATGCGTGAAGAACGTCGACTTGAAGCTTTTAGAGCGGATTGGTGATTCCTAGCTGCATTTGCTCCTCTAGCCTCCAAATTCGGAAGAATTGGCGGGCTATTGAGATTATCGACCACTTTTGAGATTATTGACAATTTGATCTGTTTGATTGTTTTCACGAGACCATTAGACTCGGGGAAATTGATGTTGATCTTTTGAATAGCTTCTTGAATGAAAATCGACCTTTAAAAAAAATTAGTGTAGTGATTGTTCTTGAGTTTAATCCTTGATTTTGAGAAAACTAAAAAATAATTTAGTTTGAAATTTTTATGCACTATAACTAGAGGGTATTTCGAACTGACACACTTGAAAAAACACAAAAAAGCCAATTAGATTTCATATTAGGTAAAGTTGCTCTCGGGTTCTTGCGGTCGGTGATAGGAGATTTTAATCAAATTCTACCCTTTAGGTTGTTAATTTCCTGCAATTTTTAAGTTGCCTTCAATCTAGACACCCGGTCGGAGATATCTCAAATTTCCAAAACTAAAAAACTTGTTCCATCTTCAATGCTGCAAAAATAGCTTCTTTAGCGTTCTTTGGTATTGACCAATTTTTGACCCGGTCGGAAGTGTGATTTTGAGAACCTTGCTTATCTCAGCTCTATCTAGACTTTTGAACACTGATTCCCACATGTTAAGAAGATCTCTATCAAAAATCAATTGATTTGCTTGATTTGATTTTAAATGGCACAAGTTTATGGTGAGGACCATTTTTTTTTGCTTCGGGGAAAGCGATCGATCTTGAAATTTCGGTGACTTTTCGAGGTTTTGGTGATTGAGTGGTTGCCTTAAGCAACACTGGAGGTTCTAAACCATTAGGTTGGAGGTTTTGCCAAAAAGCCTTCAACATTTTGGAGGTTCTACAGAGATTACTATACTTTGAAGAAGAATTAATGGCACCAAGAAGGGGAAATGATCATCTTGGCGACCCGGAGGCACAAAGAAAACCACGAGGGTTACAGCATTGCCCCAAAGGAATCAATGTATTGGGGAACACTTGTCTCCATCAATCTTATGAGCTTAGTGTGCGGTTCACGCACCAACTTTTGATCCTAGCATAAATGCTAATTATTTTTTTGAAGGTTTTGAGGAATATTACGGGATTATGGACACAAGAAAAGGCTGCAAGCTCTCTCGAATTCAAGAAATGTTTCAAGAATGAGGAGGTAAGAGCATGGTTGGATTATGTATTTGCTTTAGGTACTAGAACATGGGAAGATATTGTGCCTAAGTTTCTAACAGATTTGGGAAATTGGTTAAGCCAAGAGAATTAGCTCACGGAGCTACACTCATTCCACATCAAGCATGGTGAGACTATTCATCAATATCTGAGAAAGGTTTAATGCATATTTGTTAAAATGCCAAGCCGAGCATGTCCTCCATCATACTTTGGATTTAGTAGCAGCTTTTATAAATGGATTAAGTGGCGGACCTAGGGTGCACAAGAAGATGACCGGGATACGAGGATTACGAAGGATTTGACACCATACATAAGGCCTTTACTAAAGCTCTGAGAATTAGCGGATGTTTATTTACGTTCAAGCCCGAACCTATGATGCGATTTACTAATGATCCTTTTCACGAGAATTTGAGCAGGGAATACACAACATCGGTGCCAATCTATCTTTGTCTGCGAGAAGGAGAAGAGAACTACCAAGGGTGAGGAGGCAATTATCCCCTGCTTGATTCAAAATCTGAGTTGCTCAAGATGGTGAGGCATTGGCTGAAGTGACTAAACAACTTCAAGAGTTGAAGGCATCAAACACGAGAAAAGGGTCTTTCCCCATGCATTCATTGTCTAAGGGATAGTCATTCTTAGAAGTTTGTTATTATAGGCCTTGCCTTAAGTGTGGTAGGAGAGGGCATTATGGTAAAGAATGTCTGTTTGTACTTTTGTAAGGGCATAGGTCATCTTGAAGATAAGTGTAGTGTCAAAGAGTATTTTGCTAGACAAGAGTTAGCCAAAGCAGCAGAAACAAGTGCATCTATCAGATTTGTGCGAGGAAATGGAGGATCAAGAAGAGATTTTGGTTTGTACACACTCGAGGAATCTTTGGAATCAAAGGCAAAAAGCGAGAATTTGTAACCAAAGAAGGGAATGCGATAAAAAGAGGTAAAGATTTTGAAGGCAATCAGGTATTATCTCATCCCCTTGCTCAAAAAGTTGTTCATCAAGATAAGGAGAGGAAAGATGAAATTATTAGGGTAGTACCACCTCCTCCAGCCCAAAAAATTTGCAAAAAAAAAAGATAAAGAAGGAGAAGATTTGGAGATTTTGCTAAAAATTCTAAGATAAGCATAGACTTACTAACCTTGCTAAGGATTGCTCCCTCTTCTGAGAAAAAAAGTTGTTGAGTTTAAATGAGGAAAAAGAGGATATGTTTACTAATCATGTTGGTGAGCTTGTATTATCGGGATGATCTTGATCCGGGGCCTTTTACTTGTGTTGCAAACATTGGTAAAAAGGTTCTAAACAAAAGTATTATTAGATGGTGGTTCCCCTTTGAATGTGATGCCACATCACATAATGAAATCTTGTGGTTTGGAATGTGATAGGCGAGCACCTATGGTTTTGAAATCATTCTCTAACACAAAAATTCATCCTATAGGGATAATTAGTAGTGTTTTAGTTGACATTGAGGGTATTATTGTGGCTGCTAGTTTTGTGGTGGTAGCTTTTGAAGGGGTTGATGAGAATCTTGATATTTATGATCTACTTTTGGGCGGGGAAATGGTTGTCTCTTGTGGATGCAAGGCGGTGTGGTCCAAGGGAGAATGTATTATTTCAGATGGGAAAAAAAAGTGACTCTCTACAATGAGGGGTTGGGCTGGAGGCCTTAAATTTCTTAGAGATAGACATGCTATCCCAAAATCCTTGTGGAGAATATGAGATTTCTGTTCCTACAATTGCAACATGTTCAATAGAAGAGGGTAAGCTAAAAAATCTGGTGAACATGCATACATGTGGTTTGATGGAGGTATATCAAAAAAATTGAATGTTCTTTGCTTCTTACGCAATTATCGGAGATAACTCTAACAAGCTTTTGGCTAAAGTTGGCGAGAATTTACTCGGGGATAACATCAAATGTGGCAGAATCTGAGCTCTATTAGCGGGCTTACAAGAAGCCAAACATTTGGGAATTAATGAGCTGGTTATATTTGGAGATTCTCGGCTTGTTTGCAAGCAGGTATTGGGAGAATATCGGTCAAAGAATCTGGATATGATTTTCTTAAGGGATGAAGTTTTGGGAGAATTATTGGATTTCAAAAGATGGGAGATACATCATATACCAAGGGAGTTTAATTGAGAGGCTGATGCACTTTGCAGAAGTGTTCTATTAGAGCATCTAGGCTGAAGGTGCCATCAATGAGGAAGAATTGGAGAGGAAAAGAATTACGGCGGTTGTATCCCATATTAGTGATTAATGCTAGTGAGGAAAAACAGGCCGAGGGGAGCTGAAGATAAAAAGAATAATCGAGGGGAAAGGACTCTTTATGTAGGGGATTTATTTCAGGAAGAGGATGAGAGTAGGGTAAGAGATTTTTTGAAGAATGGAGTGATGTATTTGCTTGGGATTATGATGAGCTGAAAGGGGTTGACAAGAAGATTTGTGAATTTGAGATAAAAACAAAGGAAGGAGTTAAGCCGATAATACAAAAGCGAGGAGGATAAATGGATCATTGATGACCTTGATTAGGGAAGAATTGAATAGGATGAAGGATCTTTGGGGTAATAGCGAGAAATTATGAATCGAATGGTTATCTTGTATAGTACTGTTGAGAAAAAGAATAAGACAATTAGGATATGCATTGATTATAGGGAGCTCAACAAAGCCACAATTAAGGACTGTTATCCTCTACCTTTTTAGAGGAAGTGCTATATGCGATGCTTGGTAAGGAAATGTTTTCATTCTTGGATGGTTTTAGGGTTTCAATCAAATCAGCATAAAGGAGGAGGATCAACCAAAGGCTGCTTTCATTACACCTTGGGGTAATTTTGCAATGAAAAAAATGCCTTTTGGACTAATGAATGCTCCTGCCACTTTTTCAGAGAGAGCTATGGACACTATTTTCAAGGAGATGCACATCAATTACTTGGGGTGTTTACGGATGATTTGTGTTTAGGCACATTTATCGAGAGATCATTTCAGTTTGCTAACAAAAAAATATGTTCATTATGCGGGGAAGTGGAGTGAGCCTAAATCCTAAGAAATGTGTTTTCTTACGTTCTAAAGGGGATCTTCTTGGACATGAGATATCAACTCAAAGGGATCGGTGGGCTGAGGGAAATTGGAAGCCTTGAAGAAGTTGACACCACGAAACCCTCAAAAAGGTTAAAGGTTTTATGGGGATGACAAGTTTTCTTAGGATATATGTGCCTCACTTATCACACATTATTTGTCCTATAGCCGAGGTTGACCGAGGGGTTGGTAAATACTCCAAGGAAGAGAGTAAGTATATTTTTATAAAATGGGATGATGTTTGCGAGAGAGCTTTTGAGGAAATTATAGAAACCCTTTGCAATCCTACTATTTTAAAACCTCGATCTTACAAAAACTTTCCTTTGCATATATAAGTGTGACCAAAGAGAGCCATAGGTATAGCCACCTTTCTGAGGAACATGGAATTATAGCCTTTTCAAGCAAAATCTGGTGCGACCGGAACTTAGATATCAAAGATTAGAAAAAAAGTCTTTGCTGCACTAATGTTCTTATTGGAAAAGCATGGACACTTGCATACTTGAGTCATACCCGGGTTTTCATGAAGCAAAACCCATTGACACTATTGTTTGCAAAAAAAAAATTTACCAAAGGCAAAGTTATGCGGATGGGCTTGTAAGGTACAAAATTATGATATTGACATTAAAGTAATTAAAGTTCTTGAAGATCCTAGTGCTTATTTGCCTAATATGATGTTTAAGTATGAAGATCAAGAAGGTTTGAATGAGGAAAATACAACTAACATAGTAGCTTTTGGCGGTGAGATGATTGATTGGCGGGTTGACATTAAAATTTTTTTGGAGCATCTTTGAGATACCAAAAGATCTGAATAGCGACCCGGTGAGGAGGTTCAAGGAAAAGTGTAAAACTTTTAGGCTCATTGAAGGTGTGCTATGCAAGGTGGATAAAGAAGGGGTGTCTTTGCTTTCGAGGTGTGTTGACAAGGGTGAGGCTGAATTAATCATAGAGGCATGCCATGAAGGCATTTGTGGAGGCCATTATCTTTGTAGATACTACGACAAAGAAGATCATGAGGTCGGGGTATTTTTGGCCAACCTTGTTTAAAGATTGTTATAATAAAATTAAAAGTTGTCATAAGTGCAGATTTTTGGAAAAAGAATATTGCGGCCAGACACCACTACGCCATTGTATCACCTGGACCATTCAAGTTTGGGGTTTGGATTTTATAGGACCCTTAGATCCCCCCTTCATCGCTCAACATCAATATATCTTGGTTGCAACAGATTACTTCACTAAATGGGAAATTTGTACCTCTTAGGGAAGCAAATGCTTTTACAAGCTGCTAGGTTCTGCATGAAAATATTTGCGGCGAGGTTTGGGATACCTTTTAAAATTATATAAAATGAGAGGAACTCGGTTTGTAAATCAAGTTATTGCTACACTCCTAGAGATCCTTAAGGTTAAGCATGTAAAGAGTTCAGCCTACTATCCACGGGGAAATGGCCAAGCGGAATCAACAAACAAGGTTCTTAAGTCCATATTGCAAAAAGCTGTTAGTTTGTCAAAAGAGATTGGCATGAAAAACTTTATGATGCATTGTGGGCTTATAGAACTTCTGATAAAAATTCTACCAATCATACTCCATTTAGCTTGGTTTATGGTGTGGAATCTGTGTGGTTCCTATAGAGCTCGAGTTACCTTCATTAAGGTTGGCTCATAGAATCAATCTGGAAATGGAAGAAGCTGTGAGGGAAAGGTGTGTAAGGCTGATGCAATTGGATGAACCTGGATATGAAGCGAGAAAATCTTTGTTATGATTAAAAGGCCAAGGATGTTGCGGCTTTTAAAAGGCTGCTCACAAGCTCAAGGAATATTCAAGGAAGGGAATTGGTTTTGAAATGGAATAAAGCAAGGGGGAGAAGGTTGCAAGCAAATTTGAGAATTTATGGGAGGGTCCTTTTGAAGTTATAGGTGTAGCGGGGACGAGATTCATCTTGGTTAAGATGCGTGGAAGATAACTATAAGCTGCCAAATCCTATCAACATTCTACATTTGAAGAGGTATTGGCAACAACATGTTGCCCTATGTTTGTTTGCATAATCACGAAGATGCATCCTTAACTTAAATTAGGATTTAAGTGTGTTTAGACATAAATTCAACTTTGAGAAAAAATTATAAAAAGATAAAAACATCAAAAACATCAAAAACATTTTTGTTACGTATGTTCTTTGTGATTGATTAAGTATTATTCGACTTTGTTCTTGCTTAAAATATCATGTGTAGCTTTTAACGGGGTTTAGCGATCCGGGGATGTTGTCTTCAAGAGGTTGAATATTTTCCATGCGGGTTCACCGGTCGACCATCATTCATCGTGCATTAGTGATCTGCCTTGACATCGAGCCTTATTCCTTACCTTCACTTCATGATCATGTCCTTCTAGCAAGCTCGCCAAATCAACATCCCACCAAGCGGGCTTGCAAATGCTAATCATCTTTATTTGTCATGCGGGTGCATCGGTGGCCATTATTCATCGCACATTTGTGGTCCTACCTAGCATCAAGCCTTATCATATACTCTTCTTTTCATATTCCTATTCCTTTAGCAAGCCTTTGCCAAATCAACATCCCCCAAGCGGGCTTGCAAATGCTAATCATCTTTATTTGTCATGCGGGTGCACCGGGTTGGCCATCATTCATCACGCACATTTGTGGTCCTACCTAGCATCAAGCCTTATCATATACTCTTCTTTTCATATTCCTATTCCTTTAGCAAACCTTTGCCAAATCAACATCCCACCAAGCGGGCTTGCAAATCTTTGAACATTTTATTTCCATGCGGGTGCACCAGCCATTGTCATACTTCCATCGCTCACTTGTTGGCCTATTTATTCCATATGGCTTCACTCCTTGCCACATTCATTTCCCTCGAAGTGCCTAGTTCAACTTCCCATCAAGGCAAACTTCTCAACATCTTTGAAAATTTGTGAGGTTGAAGTATGGGGTGGCGGAACCGACTTCCTCTTTCTTTTTAGCATGATCTTTGCCACATTTTGTGGCGGCAAAAGAAAATTGTACAACACAAGAAGAAGACAAGCTGCCAATGCTGATTTTAAGCTGATTACACTCTTGAAGGATTATTTTGTTTTCAGGATCATTGAAGAATTTTTTTTTGATGAAGACTAAGGAAGGACATTCATGGAAGCTATTTCATTAGATCAAATTAAATGGTCACAAGGAGCAAGAAAAAGTCAAGTCATCATATTTGAGCAAACAAGAGAGCAAAGGACACAAACATTTACTTTGAAGACATAAGAAGGTTTTGAAGACCCCCAAGAGTTCCATGGTATGTGCAAAATAACTCTAGATCAAGTTCATATTGAGGCAAATTCCTATACCATTATTTCACCCCATACCACCTTCTTTCCTTGATTTCCAAGTTGGTACATCCTCAATCAACCTTGTTTTCCAATTGACAACATTTTTTTGTCTAGCCAAAAAAGCTTCACTCTCATCTCTTCCATAACTCCATACATTCATTTCCATGATAAGCTTCCAAAAAGAAAAATGGTCAAGAAATTTGCAAAAGTTATGCATAAAGGTGGCATTGTGCCACGTATAACCTTGGAAGCCACCTCACATCTCCATCATTCCTCATCATCACTTACATCATACTCCCTCCATCCCCAAGTTCAAAATTAAAAAATTGGCTAAAGGGCTTCCATTTTTCAAGTTGATTATGATTCTATGTAATATTGCCACTTGGGAGTGCCATGTCATTTGCACATCATCCTCCTCATCATCATATATGCCATACACGTGTCATCCACATCCATAAGTTGAAAAAAGTTTTTGGCTAGACAAAAATTGAGTCAAGATACATTGCCATGTCATTTGCCTAGTCATCACCATTGCCATGTCATATGCCATCACAATTGCCTAGTCATCTTTTTTTGCCATATTTCACATCCTATGGTTAAGCTATGCAAAAAATTATTCCTAGCAAAAGATTCCAATTGAGATGGGAGAATATGCTAATATCCTTTATCTTGGCCTTTGGATTATTGCCTTGAGATTCGTGCCTTTCTATAAAAAATTAAAAAAAAAATTTTCCTATTCTACCCCACCTAGCATTTTCTACCCCCCTTGACTCATCCACCAATCCACACCCTCCCGTGGCACCATGGGGCATGGGGGCGGGAGCACGGGCGGTTCCCCTTCATAATGCACGTTTATTCGGAAGAAAATTGCGGTAAAATTCCTTTTATACACTAGTGCGCTTTTTCTAAACATGCACGTGGGATATTTGGACTATTTTTCAAGAACCCTAATTTTCGATGAAGGCCAAGATCCGGAAAATTGGTTGGAATTACACCTTAATCATAGCTCGCACCCTCCATTCACCTACACGCATCCATACCGACTCATAAACAAACAAAAATTTGAATTTCAAAGCGAGGAATTTGCCAAGATTTGAGCTGAAGCAGGGGCGTTTAAGATGGATTGAGATCTTGCATTGTTTTCGGGGGTTGTATGCGTGAAGAACGTCGACTTGAAGCTTTTAGAGGCGGATTGGTGATTTCTAGCTGCATTTGCTCCTCTAGCCTCCAAATTCGGAAGAATTGGCGGGCTATTGAGATTATCGACCACTTTTGAGATTATTGACAATTTGATCTGTTTGATTGTTTTTTCGAGACCATTAGACTCGAGGGGAAATTGATGTTGATCTTTTGAATAGCTTCTTGAATGAAAATCGACCTTAAAAAAAAATTAGGTGTAGTGATTGTTCTTGAGTTTAATCCTTGATTTTCAGAAAACTAAAAAATAATTTAGTTTGAAATTTTTATGCACTATAACTAGAGGGTATTTCCGTGACACACTTGAAAAAACACAAAAAGCCAATTAGATTTCATATTAGGTAAAGTTGCTCTCGGGTTCTTGCACGGTCGGTGATAGGAGATTTTAATCAAATTCTACCCTTTAGGTTGTTAATTTCTGCAATTTTTTAAGTTGCCTTCAATCTAGACACCGGTCGAGGAGATATCTCAAATTTCCAAAACTAAAAAACTTGTTCCATCTTCAATCTGCAAAAAATAGCTTCTAGCATTCTTTGGTATTGACCAATTTTTGACCGGTCGAAGTGTGATTTTGAGAACCTTGCTTATCTCAGCTCTATCTAGACTTTTGAACCTTTGATTCCCACATCTGTTAAGAAGGTCTCTATCAAAAAATCAATTGATTTGCTTGATTTGATTTTAAATGGCACAAGTTTATGGTCGGACCATTTTTTTTTGCTTCGGGGAAAGCGGTCGATCTTGAAATTTGATGACTTTTCCGGGTTTTGGTGATTGAGTGGTTGCCTTAAGCAACACGGAGGTTCTAAACCATTAGGTTGGAGGTTTTGCCAAAAAGCCTTCAAGCAGTGCTCCCTCATTCTCTTCTCATAGACCTTTAAGGGGTCTATCCGTAAGCTTCATTGCGGCGGGTGGGGCCTTGACCCTATCCCCGTCGGGAAATGGTGGGGGCTTAGCCACTGCCCGCCTCCTCACGCTCTTGGGCGTGCCGCTCGTGCACCTCTTCCTCTGGCAGGGGCTTTGAAGGCTTCGCCCGTCGGCGCCCGACGCGTAGTCTTGGTCGAATCGTCGGTGGTGGCGGGGTCTCCCCCCCGACGGCTTCGTTGATGGCCGGTCGCCGGCTCTCTTCCCAACCTTCACCCGGCTTCCTCTTACCGCCTTGATGGCCTTGGCCCTCCTCTTCTTGGGTCCGCCCGGCGTCTTCACGATCTTTCAATCTACGCTCCGTGGCTCCTTGACCGTACTTGTGGGCCGAAAGCGTGCTAAGTCGGCCTCTTCCTCGGGGTGAGTTCCGAACATTTCTGCTCCTCTCCTACCTGCTCCTCCTGCGGGTGGATCTCATCTTGGGGTTGTTGTTGGCCTATGGGTGGGTTCGCCTGTTCCCTCTGCTCCTCACGTGGGTTGGCGTCCCCTTGGTGTTGCTCCGCCGCCGCTTTTACGTCTCCTGCCGTTCAATTTCATTGAGGATCTCGCTCATGACGTCGTCGGCCGATCGTCCTCCAAGATCTACGTATGGTCGGCTCTGTCCGACCACGATTCCTCGCATTTCGGCGAAGATCGTCGGCGTGGAGAAAAGCGTTCGAAGAATCCTATGAAAAGGCGGAGACGTGGCGGCTGGAGGATCCGCTTCGGCTAGGCTTCCTTGCGACCGCTTTGTGCGGGCCATCATTTTTCGGTTCGTCGATTGGAGCTTCTGGCGCATGAGAAGATCGCCTTGACAATCTGGCCGAAGTTCTCGGGAAGAAGCGGGGAAAAATGGGAGGGGTCAGTTCTATTTATAGGGCCAATTTTAGGTCAACTTTTAAACTACCTTTTGGGTTGTCTAAGGCATCTAGAACACTTAATTAAGCAAGGTCTCCGCGTTGCGCCCGGCCCGATTCCTAGAATCTAGAAAACTGTCTGGCGACGCGTGTGAGACATGGTGGGGCCCACTATTAAATTAACATGTAACATGCTAAATCTACTAATTCTTAGCTTAAATTTAGAATTATCAAGGTATTTTTACTGTAATTTACAACTTTTTGGTGTCAAAATTTGAATGTCTCGCATGACGTTGCCCGGCCCGATTTCTAAAATGTAGAAAAATTGTCGGCGCTGACGTGTGAGACCACCCTACACGGATGTTGGCTCATCAATTTTTTTAGTCTTTTTACGTTTCTATTCTTTTTTAACTGTTACTAGCTTAGCATAAACTACAAAAATGAGAAAAAAATTTTTCTCATTTTTCGAGGGTTTGAGGATCCTATCAAGTTAGTGCTCTTTGGGAACATGGCGGTGCTTTGCTCTTGGTCTCCAAGAACATAGCTCGATACCTTTGTGGCGTCCCCTACTGTTATACGGTGCACTCACCGTATACAACTGTGAGTTCATCCCCATACCAGCTCCGGGTGCCAATACGGGGCCCTCCACATGACCCGCAACCGTAGCGGGTTCCGGTGGGAAGAGTGGAAGGGTCATTGCACCAAATCTCCCTCGGGGCCTACCTAGGCTGCGGAGGCGTAAACATACATGTCATTAGCACATACATCAACATCATATGACCATCGCGAAGGATGGTCCTCCACATATCTGCATAGACAAAGATCGGCCACATCACATAGGGAATCCTACCCAAGGCTCGGAACCACGGGGATGGGTGACAAGCTTGGGTCTCGAGTTCATTGCGCATGTAATTCATGGCAATGGATTTGGCTGGCATAAGAACATGGCCTAGGGTTGTCCACTCCATCCGCCCCTCCTGCGTACACTTTGCGGATGGGTTGAAGAAACGGGGTTGGGCCGTAGCTTTGCGGGATCATAGCCAAAGGGGCTATAGCCGGGTTACATCTCCCCGCACCCGATGAGGCAGGTAGGGAGGTTTCTCTCCCACCCGGATGATCAATGCCATAGCAGTGAGACTAGAGGACACCAACCGCCCGGCATTTTCGACTTTAACCCACTTGAAGGGAACTACCACCCGATCGGTCAGACCCACCGTGCCCGGCACAACCCGCGCACCACGGGACCTCGGCTGAAACCGGGTGGCACCGCCGCCGCCGCACTTCTTGTCCCCAACGGGTGTCGAACTCATACTTTGGTGCACGCAGCCCCCCGAGTATTAAGCGCTAGTCTGCGGTGCTCTCGGGTAGACTTTACATCCCGAGAGAGCAACCGCTATGGACTGACCACCCTTATCAAGCGGTCGACCCTAAGAACACAACACAAAGGGCTCTGTGCGCGGGGCGCATCTACAAGTGTGCTAGAGAGGCTACTCTAGGAGCATCAACTACAAAGCTTTAGGTCTCTACCCCCTTCCCAATACAAGGAGTTCACAGAGATACATCATCCATATACATCTGGAGGAAGAACTAAAGAACAAGATCTAATCTATATCATAGAGTTAGGTTCTTTAGTTAGAGTCTGCTATCTAGAGTTCTAGAGGGCTGCTATGGGCAATCTAATAGGCTAAACCTACTGATTCAATGCCTAAAATAGGGTTTAGACTATCTAATTGGCCAAATACCCGATCCTTGAGGGGCTCCTCCGACTGAGCTCGACCATCCTATTTGAAACTTCGAATCTCGAGAAACTAAGGATGTAATTCTCCCAAGCAGATGCGGGATGCGGTTTTTTTACTGTTGAGGCAGCCAAAGCGAGTTCAAAACCCTAAAATCGAAAAAATTAGGTTAGTTAGGGTTTCCTACCCTATATAGACAAGGGGGGTGGCTAGGGTTTCCAATTATCCCCTTTTGGCATGTGGGATAATTGGTAATGGGCCCACTTGCCTTTAAGGGCTAGGTGGCCAAATGTGCCCACATGGAATGTGTGCACCCAAATGTGCTCACATGGAAATGTGTGCACATTAATGAATGTGTACATTGGGAAAATGTGCACATTACTTGCACCTATGGGTATGGCCCACTTGGCATCAAGTGGCCACATGGAAATGTGTGCCCACATTAATGTGTACATTGGAAAATGTGCACATTAATACTAATGCACATTCTTAGCAAGTTGCCCCCTAGGGCTACCCACTTGGCTATACGTTGGCGTACACGTCAATCGGGGTGGCGTGTACGCGTGACGTGGCAGTACAATATACGTCCTGGGAGTGTATACTGTGCTGGAACGTCACAAATGGTTGAAACAAAGGGTGGAGATGAAGGGGTTGAAATTAAAGGCTAAGATGAAGAGGCAAGATCAAAGGTGGAGATTAAAAAGGCAAAAATTAAAGGTTGAGATAAAGAGGCAAGATCAAGGGTGGAGATGAAGGGGTCGAAATTAAAGGTTAAGATGAAGAGGCAAGATCAAAGGTGGAGATTAAGAGGCAAAAATTAAAGGTCAAGATGAAAAGTAATGTTTATAAAAGATTTTTGAGGAGCACGAGCTCCTCCTCTTGCCTTGCTCCAAGTTCTTGGGGATGGTGGCAGCTCCTCCTCGAACTGGATCAAAGGCCCCTCCATGCTTCAGAGACATGGAGGGACCCTCTTGTATTTGAAGTTTTATGCTTATATAAAAATTCTTTTGGGGCCAAAGTTATTCTTCCAAGCTTTTCTTCAAATCTCTTATTCTACACTGATTTCATATTGCAGCTTTTGATTTCATATTGCAGCACCCAATGCGATCCTGATTTTTGCCTTTGAGGCCACTTGTTGGGGATTGTGGGAAAAATCCGCCAACACACCTCGAAACCACACTTCTTCATAATATGATGGCATGATGTTTAAGGGGGATCCCCCATCAAGTAACACATTTGAGAAGGTATAACCTCCTAAAGCAGCTGAATATGTGAATGCTCCAGGGTCTTCTTCATTCTGTGCTAGAACAAGGTTAGTGGCATCTGTAAAATTCACACAAGCATTCAATGCCTCACCACCAGTTTGCTGCAGTACTCTTTTTCTATAACTAGGTGCAATCTTTAGCAAGGTGAAAAGGTCCACACTTACTTTAGAATTTTTGACCAAAACATCAACTTCATCAAAGTCTTGATCTTTCTTACCATATTTTTGCTGAGGAGGTGGAGCTATGGGTTGAGCAGATGATTCCACCACAGGTGGTGAAGACCTGGCAGTTGGATGTTTACCTGATTCAGCATGTACATGAGCTTCATTCATGCTTCTGGTTTGCACCACCATGACTTCTTCAAATTTGGGAACTTCTGTAGCCTGAATAAATCTTATAGAGGTACTTGGTTCAGCAAATCTCACAGGAGGTTTAGGCTCTGGTCTCTTTTCCTTTTCCTGCTTAGCAAAATATTCTTTAACAGCACACCTGACATCAGTATGGCCCACTTCTTTACAAAAAGAGCAAACATGACATTCCTTTCCAAAGTGGCCTTTTCTATTACATTTAGGACACACTTGCCAATAGCAAATTTCTGATGGATGAGAATTCCTATTGCAATGGACACATTCAGGGTAAGTTTTACATGTTTTTGAAGCCTTGAGTTTGACTAATTGTTTTGTTAGTTCTGCTAAAGCTTCAGTAACCTTAGATAGGTCTGATTTGACCTCTGCAACTTGAGAATTAGCTTCCTCCTCTTTAGATTTCTTCTTTTCTTTCTGTATGGCATAAACTGGAATGGAAGGGTGATGATCATAGTGTGCATCAGTAGCATCAGGGTAAAAAGGATCATGCCCATGGTGAGAAACATGGTGCTTGTCAGGCAAAGTAGAGAGCATCTGAGTCAGGTCAGTGGTTTTGGCAAAAACTTTGTATATAGAATCAAACGGATTCATAGTGTGTGAGAAGTGGGGAACATACATTCTTAGGAAACTGGTCATTCCCATGAAGCTTTTTACCTGTTTGAGTGTCTTGGGAGGTGTCAACTTTTTCAAAGCCTCAACCTTGGCCTCAGCAACATGAATGCCTCTTGTAGACACCACATGTCCAAGCAGTTCTCCTCTCGAAGACAAGAAAACACATTTTTTTGGATTCAAGCTGACCCCTCCTTTTCTACACAAGGCAAACAACTCAGTTAGAACATCAAAATGACTTTTGAGGGAGGTTCCTAAGCAAAGATCATCCAAGAAGACACGAAAAGCACTGGCAGGCATGTCTTTAAAAATTGTGTCCATAGCTCTTTAGAATATTGCAGATGCATTCATTAGTCCAAAGGGCATCCTCTTCATGGCAAATGTTCCCCATGGTGTGATGAATGAGGTCTTTGGCTGATCTTCCTCCTTTATGCTTATTTGATTGAAACCTGAAAAACCATCTAAGAAAGAATATATATCTTTACCTGCAACAGCATGTAAAACCTTGTTGACCGGGTTTTTGGCACCCGGTCAACATGGTAAAACCATGTAATCTTGTATGCTTAAAGGTGAAGGGGGGGTCAATTATAAAGCCCAAATGTTGTAAAGGTCTAAGGCACCAAAAAATTAAAGGGCCTAGATCTAGTTGTTTAAATTTAAGGGCTTCTAAGATTTTTGTTAGTGGTTGAAGAGGGGTACATTATCTAAGGCTAGGATGAAGAGGCAGAAATGAAGGGTAAAGATGAAGAGGCAAAAAATGATGGTGGAGATGAAGTGGTTGAGATGGATGGATGAGATTAAGGGGCAAGAATTATAAAAGAAAAATGAGGAGCACGAGCTCCTCCTCTTTCCCTGCTCCACGAATCTTGCAGGAGGGTGGTAGCCTCTTGCTTGGTTCAAGATCAGAGGCCCTCCATGTTTCAGAGGCATGGAGGGCTCGTTCATTTGTATTTCTTCTCCTTTTATTATATAAAGAAATTTGGGCCCAGATTCTCTTTGCTTTCTCTCTCGATTTTTCTTCCTCTTCTTGTTGCAGCACTAGTGATCTTAAAGAATGCAAATTATATGCATTGGTATTGAAATTGACCTATGACATCATTCAAAAATGGCCAAGTCACCATACATGTCATCTTCATTGCCATGTCACATCATACACGTGTCACCCCATTGAAATTCCATCCTTTGCAAAGAATTCTTCAATTTAAGTGTTTAAGTTCATAAGGGTGACATATCTCTTGCCACATTATCACCAACACCTCCACATCATTATCCACATGTCATACACATCATCTCCACCTCATCTCATGTTTTGACTAGAAAAAATATTCTTAACCAAGTTATTTGATACCTCATCACCCCTACTTGCCATGTCATCCTCATATTGCTAACTCATCTTGCCTACTTGCCACCTCACCATTTTCATACCCCCCCCCCACAACCTAAGTCTCCCTGTCCAATCACCCCTCGACACGTGGTATACCCGGGCGTGTGGGGCGGTGGAGGTACCAAGGCCCACGTGGATATAGCATGTAATTTATTAATTATATTGATTTTGTTATTGTATTTATACCTTGGTCCTCCTTTTCAAAATGGGCATGTGGGATATTTCGACCTTTCTTGCCAAGAACCCTAATCTTCAGAACTGCCAAGGTCCGGCAAATCTACCTTGATCAACTACCTAATCATTACCCTAAAACGTCGGATTGGCCTGTAATACACCAAGAACCTATCAGATAAGCTAAAAAACAAAATTCCGGCACGGATTTGCCAAGAACAGCACTAAGCAGGGGATTTTAAAAAGGGAAAAAATGAAGGGAAGATATTCACATTATAATCTTAAGTCACTGGCAATATCAGAGATAAGAATTCAGTGGTTGCTTGGTTGCACAGTTGAGAAGATGCTGGGGTATAAAACTCTAGAGGTGAATCCACATTGAGCCTAAGGTCGCCAAAGCAAATGAAGAAAAGGAGAAAATTGAAAGTTAACCTAAGGTTTGATATTTACAATGGTTTCGATGAAAAGCCTATGGTTAAACATTAAAGGATGCGCGTTCAAACAGCTAATGGGATCAAGTTAGAAAGGAGAAAGCGCGGGCGAACTTGGTGCCGATTTGTGATGAATCGGTGCCGAATGCCAATAAAAACAAGTAGTATGTTATCTGCAGGTGATCGGTGAGCATTCCGGAGGATCAGATCAAATAGTTTATGTGTGCTTGGGCTATCGGGGTCTTCAAAGTTTTTGATCGAATATTTGAATGTAAATTGTTGCTACAGTAATACTATAGATACCTTAACTATTGAATTCGGTTAAAGCTTCAATATTATATTGGTTCAATGGTTAAGTGATAGTTGATGTTTTGAATTAGCTAAGAAAATTGGCCTTAGAAGATCTTGGTCTAATCTAATTCTATCAGTGGTATCAGAGCAAGGTTCAAGATGGCAAGTCGTTTTGGAGCATCATTACTGAATGGCATTAAAACGTATGAAGGTGGTCCAGGATTCCAGATTTGGAAAGAACAAATGAAGAATGTGTTAGAAACTGAAAACTTGTGGGATTTGTTGGATGAATATAATAGTTCATCCAGTGTGGTTGCAGGTAGAAGGGAGAGTAGCTCTTCTGACAGTGGTGCAACTGAAGGAGAGAGTGCAGGTGCAGGTGGTAGTGGCAGACAATTGGCCAAAGTCAAGGAAGCCTATGCTATCTTGACAAGCAAAGTAGGAGCTTCAATCTTGCTTAAGGTAAGGGGAAAGTCTCCAGGAGAGATATGGAAGTATTTGCTTAAGAATTTTGAGGAAAAACCATCTTCTCAAATAGATATCCTTGATAAAGAACTCAGGAAATTAAAACTCAAGGAGGAGGATGATCTTACCAAATTCTTCTCTAAGTTTGACAACATAGTGGCAGATTTGGAGGGTGCTGGAGTCTTGTTGACTGAGCAACAAAAGGTATTGCATGTGGCAAGAGCTGTGGCAGGGAATAGGCAATTAGCTACATTGATCAGAAATGTAGCAAAAAACAAGGGAGATAGCAGAAGAAATGATCAGAACTGAGTTCGAGCAGCATAAGGTATTATCAGAATCTGATGATGACAATGCTGAAGTGTTATTTGCAGGGAAAGGAAAGTACATGGCTAAAGAATCAAAGGCAAAAGGACAAATTGGTCCTTGTTACCATTGTAAAGCACATGGTCATCTTAAGGCAGACTGTCCTAAACTAAAAGAGGTCGAATGTTACAACTGTGGAGGTAAAGGACACTTTGCTAGTAGATGTGCCAGCAGCAAGAGAGGGAGAGGTTATAAAGGAAAGAGCTCATACAAAGGTCGAGGGAAGGAAATCAAGAGGCAAAGTTCTGGAGTAAACTTGGCCCAGGAGGTGGAGGAAGAAACAAGTGAAGAAGATGAACAGGCTGAGGTAAATAATTCTGAAACATTTACTTTTCTTAGCAAAGGGACTGACAGTTCAAATGATCTATTAATCTTAGATAGTGGAGCAGAGAAAACCGTGACAGGGTCAGCCAAGTTTCTCAAAAATAAAGATGAAGGAAGAAAGGGATACATTAAACTTGGAAATGGCAAGCTTCAAAAAGTTCAGTGTGCTGGTATTCTGGAGATTTTCGATTTGGAAGGAAGAGCTGTAGAGTTAAAAGATGTGTTGTGTGTGCCAAGTTTGGTTAGAAACTTAATTTCTATAAGTCACCTAGTTGACATGGGATATACTGTCAACTTTGACAAACAGCAATGTACTATTCTTCTTGGAAATGAAATTAAGTTTTATGGTAAAAGAGTTGGAAATCTTTTTGGTTTAGACAACCAATGTTTGCCTACAATTAACACTGTTGTAGCACCTGACCTGAACTTGTGGCACCAAAGACTATGCCATGCAAGCAACAAATACATTGAGCAGATGATTAAAAAGGGATTGATTGAAGCAAGTGAGAATAAGGAAAGTGCCAGGAGTTGTTATGGATGCATGATGGGTAAACACACAAGATTGCCTTTTAAAAAATCACAGAAAAGAGCAAAGGATATTCTGGAACTTATACATACAGACCTATGTGGTCCACTTAATGTCAGAAGTATTGGAGGCAAAAGGTATTTCATTACCTTCATTGATGACTATAGTCGAAAAACTAGAATTGCATGCTTGAGAACCAAAGATGAGGCTTTTGAAGCATTTAAGGAATTTCTAGCAGAAATAGAACTCGAGACAGGGAAGAAGATTAAATGCTTGAGGTCTGATAGGGGAGGAGAGTTTATTTCTGCTGAGTTCAAAAAATTTTGCAAGGTTAGAGGCATTAAAAGGCAACTGACCTGTAGGTTCTCACCACAACAAAATGGTGTGGCGGAGAGGAAAAACAGAACAATTCTAAATGCTGTAAGAGCTATGCTCAAACATACTGGCTTGCCAAATTATCTCTGGGAAGAGGCTGCCAAAACTGCTGTAGAAATCCAAAACATGCTGCCTTCCTCAAGCATTAATGGTGCTTTGCCACAAAATCTTTGGTGTGAAACAACACCCAATTTTCAGAAACTAAAGGTATATGGCTGTCTTGGTTTTGTTCATATTCCTAAGGAGAAGAGGAAAAAGCTTGATGACAGGGCAAAGATTGGGTATTTAGTGGGATATGATGAGCAATCAAAGGCATATAGAATGTTTGATCCAACAAAAAGGAAAATAATGATCAGCAGGGATATAACTTTTGATGAGTATCAAATATACAAAGATCATAAAGCAGCAGTCATCTCAGCAAAGCATGAAGAAGGAAAGCTGGAAAATAACTTATCACAGGGGAATTTAGACATTATTGATGATGACGATGCAGGTACATGAAACAGTTAGTACACAAACAAATGAAGATATTGGCAGCCAAGGTGAAGATAAAGAAGCCATGCAGGTTGTAAATGAAGAGGTGCAGCCTAGAAGAAGAAGAGACGTCCAAATTTTGCAAGATGAAGCAAAGGTAAATTCTGATTTGTATGGCATAGATGCATCTGGTAGAAGCAAAAGGTTAAGACAAAACTCTAGTGAGATAAATATAGCAGAAATCTTAGCCATGATTGATGTTGAAGTACCTAAAACCTTTGAGGAGGCAATGAGTGGAGATGACTCTAAAAACTGGAAAACAGCCATGGAAAATGAATTAGATGCATTCAAAGGGACTGAAACTTTTGAAGTAGTTGATCTACCTGAGGGAAGAAAAGCAGTAGGTTGTAAATGGATATATAAAATCAAGCAAGGTACAGATGAGCATTCTATTAAATACAAAGCTAGGCTGGTTGCACAAGGCTTCACTCAGAAGAAAGGTATTGATTATGAAGATACTTTTTCTCCTATAGTTAAAATGGCAAGCATAAGAATTTTGCTAGCCATGGCAAACTCCAGGGATTTGGAAGTACATCATATGGATGTCACTACTGCTTTCTTAAATGCAAAATTAGAAGAAGAGGTATACATGAAACAGCCACCTGGTTTTGAGCAAGGGAGAGATAAAGTTTGGAGGTTGAAGAGAGCGGTCTATGGGCTGAAACAATCACCCAGGCAATGGTATATGTGTATGGATAATTATTTGAAAGAACAAGGATTTCTTAAGCTCAAAGATGATGGTAATTTGTATGTGTTCAAAGAAGGTCCAGAATTTTGCTATATAGCATTGTATGTTGATGATAACATAATGGTCAGTAGCAACCTGACCATTATGCAAAAGTGCAAAAATATCTTGAAAAGCCGGTTCAAAATGACAGACTTGGGGGAGTTAAAGAAATTTTTAGGCATCGAGGTGAGCAGAGATAGGAGCAGGAAAATTATGACACTATCTCAGGAAGCAAACATAGCAGGAGTATTGAAAAGGTTTAAAATGGAGGAATGCAAAGTTGTGAAGACACCAATGGTACCTGGTAATAAATTATCAAATGAGGACTGCCCAAAAACAGAAGAAGAGAAGTTAGAAGTAGAAAGTTTGCCTTATCAAGAGTTAATTGGTTGCTTGTTATCCTTGGCAAATTGCACCAGGCCAGACATAGCATACTCTGTAAACATCTTAAGCAGATATTGTCATAATTATGGAAGAGTACATTGGCAAGCTGCAAAAAGGGTGATTAGATACCTTAAGGGAACTTTTGGTATTGGCATTAGGTTTGATTCAGAAAATTTAGAATTACAAAGTTTCTGTGATTCTAACTGGGGCGGTGACCTTGATGAAAGAAAATCCACTTCTGGCTTTATTCTAATGTTAGGAGGTGGACCAATCTCATGGAAATGCAAAAAACAGCAGGCTATAGCTTTATCCTCAGCTGAGGCAGAATATTCAGCTACTACATTGGCAGCAAAGGAAATCGTTTGGTGCAGGAGATTGTTGAATGAGCTGGGAATAAATCAGAATGATCCTTTGATATTAAACTCTGATAGTACGAGTTGTGTAGCAATGACGAAGAATCCTATCATGCATAAAAGGACTAAACACATTGAGTTAGAAATGCACTTCATAAGGGATATGGTTAACAAAGGGATCATTCAGGTTCAATATATACCTACTTATCAGCAGCTAGCAGACATATTGACTAAGCCACTGACATAATTCAAATTCTGCCAACTAAGAGAGATGATCAGCTGTAAAGATTATAATATGAAGGGAGAGTGAAGGGAAGATATTCACATTATAATCTTAAGTCACTGGCAATATCAGAGATAAGAATTCAGTGGTTGCTTGGTTGCACAGTTGAGAAGATGCTGGGGTATGAAACTCTAGAGGTAAATCCACATTGAGCCTAAGGTCGCCAAAGCAAATGAAGAAAAGGAGAAAATTGAAAGTTAACCTAAGGTTTGATATTTACAATGGTTTCGATGAAAAGCCTATGGTTAAACATTAAAGGGTGCGCGTTCAAACAGCTAATGGGATCAAGTTAGAAAGGAGAAAGCGCGGGCGAACTTGGTGCCGATTTGTGATGAATCGGTGCCGAATGCCAATAAAAACAAGTAGTATGTTATCTGTAGGTGATCGGTGAGCATTCCGGAGGATCAGATCAAATAGTTTATGTGTGCTTGGGCTATCGGGGTCTTCAAAGTTTTTGATCGAATATTTGAATGTAAACTGTTGCTACAGTAATACTATAGATACCTTAACTATTGAATTCGGTTAAAGCTTCAATATTATATTGGTTCAATGGTTAAGTGATAGTTGATGTTTTGAATTAGCTAAGAAAATTGGCCTTAGAAGATCTTGGTCTAATCTAATTCTATCAAAAAAGGCTCTGAGTAAATTTCGAGGGCTTTGAGGTAAAAGATGGATCGATTGCTTTGAAGAAAGACCCGTTCACATATCTGGAGCTTGAATCTGCCTTCCAAATATCAGATTTTGCATGAATTATTGATAATTTGTGTGAATTACCTGACTGTGTGTCTTTTTTCATCCTGTGCCCAAGACATTGAGCTTGGGATCATTATTGTCTGCTGTGTGATTCTCAGTTGAATGAAAATCCGATCCTTGGTGACATATTTGTGAATGTTTTCTATTGACTCTTGTGTTCAATATCATATCAGTATAACACTTGATCCTTGTATTCCAGCACAAAAATAGGAGATGGCAGAGCTATTGCACATAGGCATATATAGCATAGATTCACACAATGGTTAAAGTGCCTGCACAATCCTCTGATAGAACTTAAACTTGCAACACCAGATCATTAATCTGCCCTTTACAAGCCTACATTTACATCTTTCTCAAGTAATTTGCATCTTCTCACTTGTATAAGCATTGATAGCTTAGATATTAATCAGTAAAGCAAAAAAGTGCATCTAAACATCAGGCAATTCAAGATTTGTCTGCTGTTCATAGTCTGTGACAGGTAGTCAAGCCAAAAATCAAATTTCCAAAAAAACTGCATATCTTTATGCAAAAAGCATTATTGACCATTGTGTGCAGACATACTAGAGAGGAATTCAAGCATCAAATCTCAAAAAGGAACTGCCTTTATCGAGTTAGATAATTTGACTCTCTGCCAGGGATATTGACAAAAAATTGACCCGATCAGGAATGCATTTTCGAGTGATCTGCTCTGATCAAAGTCTGTCTGACTTTATGCCCAATATCCTTCAAGGTCTTGAGTAGCCTTAGCATAAACAATCATGAGCAATCTCTCTCTGGTTTGCATTTGACATCTATTCTTGCTAAGCAGACTTTTTTCCCTTTAGGGAAAGTGGTTCACAATCATTGTTTGAGCATTCTGCCTAGGACTTTTCACTCAGAATGGTTGCCTTAAGCAACCTGGAGGTTCTAAACCACTGAGGTCGAAGGTTTTGCCAGGAACACCTTCAACAATCTCCTCCTCCACTTCTGTTTCACTCTCCTCATCTTCATTTCTGTCTTGGGTCGCCTTGGCTTTCTGCTTGGTGGCACAGACTCGGGCACTCTCCTTTTGCTTGCAAAGGCATTCTAGCAATTTGTTTGGTGCAAGCCATATGAAATGGAACTAAATTCCGATACCGGATGCTCAAAAATTGGCTAGGAAGTGGGAACAAGACACGAAAAAGTAACGAAACCCTAATTTTAAAAAGTGATGTCTCTATTTATAGGCTTGGCAAATTTAAAATTTCCTATGGGAATCTCTATATTATCTAACTTTTACCATAAACAGAGTATGTTTGTCTTAAAAATTATATTTCTTCAGAGATGTTATGATACTTTTCCTCTTGAGTTGCGTCTGGAGGCATTTTTGGGTTTGCCAAAAGTGGCTCTGACGCAATTCTGGAGTAATTTTCCCTAATTTCCAAGTTCCTTAACTATTTTGGAAATTTCAATATGTTATCCTAGCTAGATTCATGTTTTTAAGCTCGATTCCACTATTAATTTTTCATTTGGAGTCATTAAAGGTCTAAAAAGGGGCTTTGCTCTTGAGTTGTGCCTGGGGGCATTTTGGGGTTGCCAAAGTAGCTCTGGTTCAACTCTGGAGTAATAGTCCAATTTGGCTACAATTTTTTCTTTTTGGGGAAAACTATTAAATGCCTCTAACTTTTCACTTATTTCACAATATGCCCTTAACTTTCTGAAAATTCACAAAATGCCCCTGGAAATGTATACATGTATTTGTACTCATTGAAATTTTACAAAATACCCTTAACTTTTACTTAAATTCATGAAATGCCCTTAACTTTTGCACATGTTCAGAAAGGCCTTTCTAAATGTACATCCTTCTAGAACTTTTGATCAAATGCATAGAATACGTTTTACTTTTGCTTACCTTCACATAATGCCTTTTGTACCATCAAAATATTTCAGATATCGGAAAGACATATGAGAATATAAGAAATAAGTTTTTTAACTCAATGAGCTAGAAAAATCGTCTCTGATGTGTTTTGTTTGAAGATTGGAATTTCAATTGAGTTGTTTCTAAAATTCTAAGATGAGTGTTCCTAATATCAAGGGTACAAAGGGCATTGTATGAAGTTAAGCTAAACTAAAGTGCATTCTATGAATTTAATTGATTGTAGAATGTATACATTTAGGAAGGGCTTTTTGTGATTTTGTAAAAAAGTTAAGGGCATTTCATGAATTTAAGTAAAAGTTAAGGGTATTTTATAAAATTTCAAATAGTACAAATACATGTATACATTTTCAAGGGCATTTTGTAAATTTTTAGAAAGTTAGGGGCATATTATGAAATACATGAAAAGTTAGGGGCATTTTGTAGTTTTTCCCTTTATTTTTTATTTTTTTTTAAATTTTATTCAATTTTCTTCCAATTATGTAACTGTTATCTAACTACTTATTCTAGAGGTTTTCACTTCCTACAATTCTAGCTATGAGAAAAACAATTCCCATATTTTCGAGGTCATAGTTTGAGATTATTCCCAAACTTCAAGTTCTACTAGGGGTTAGTTCTCCTACTAGGGTGAATGGCCAGTGCTCTGATCTTGGTCTACCAAAATTATTGCTCTGATACCATTATGACGTCCCCCTAACCTATACGATGCTCCCATTGTATAAGTTATGGAGATCCCGTCCTGCCAACCCTAGGTCAACAAGAGGCCATCCATGCGACATCAACTACTGCTGGTGCTCCAGAGTTGATGCAGAAGAAGGACGTGTCTTTCCCGTGTTCCCGTGCTGATCTCACTACGGAAGCATGTAAACATAAGCACAAGCAACATACATCATAAGCAATATATATGCTCACCTCGAAGGGTGAGGCACCATCGGCAATATAGCATCATCATCATAATACAACATCACCATCATCATATGGAAGTCCTAACCCGAGCTCAGAATCTGTGAGGTAGGAACAAGATAACAACAGACGAAAGTTGTAACACTGGAGTTGGCTGGCAATAGAACAATGACAAGGGTAGTCCACTCCATCTGCCCATCCTGTGCATACTTTGCAGATAGATTGAAAAGCTTCGTGTCTCGCATGTAGCCTGTCAGAGACATAACCCTAAGGCTACTCCAAGATTGCATCTCCCTTGGTCCGATGAGGCAGGAAGGTCGCTCCTCCCAAGAGGTATCTTGCCGTAGCAAGCAGCTAGAGAGACGAGGTCGCCCCTGCTCATACTCAACCTAACCTCACTGAGGTGGCGCATCAACTAGGAGGGGTCCCCATAACTTGCCCTCACACAGTGACAAGGTATTAGGTTTAGCTTGCTATGTATCCCTGGCAGACAAGCACGCCTGAATCCCTCTGCAATTGAAACAAGTCCTCTATTCTAAACCAGTCAAGGCCTTAGGCCCATGATCAGGCAGGCTCTCTATGCACAGGCCACATTGTAATGGGAATTATAGAGGCCTGACTACTAGAATCGTGCTACACATGGCTCCTAGGTCTCTACCCCCTTACCCTCATGCACGAGAGGTGCAAAATAGAGTATTGTACCATGATCATGTAACATCATAATAGAACAACAGTTCTAATACATCATGTCTAATCCCTAAAGTATACAAAAGGCCAGTGTTCTTTGGTCAGTCTGTGTCTAGGGTTAATGCTCTATGGGCATGTAACACTAAAACAGAGATGTTCTGTTGCCCCCAAAAGGGCAACATGCTAATTGTGGTCTATACATTCACACTAGGTCAACTTATCTTAAAAGACTAGGTCAAAGTTTGGAAGAATCTTGGTATTCAACATTGATGTGGAGGTCAAAAGGAATTCATTCTTCAAGTTAACAAGTGCTCAAGGTTCAAGACTCACATGAGGTACTTTATTTGAGGTCAAAATGCTTAGTCAAAGAATATGCTCTAGAAGATCCTGGGTTATGAAGTTTGGAAGATATTGCTCGAAGTTTGGAAGTTAAAGTTTGGAAGATTCCCTTATATGGTTCCATCCTTGTCACTTTGCTTTTTGCCTAGCCATTTTTTCCTTCTTACACCCCTAACCTATTTTGTTATCATTATTTGCTAATTTTTCCATGACATCTCTCTTATATGTCCACTTTTACATCATTACCTTCCAAATTTGCTTCTTCTTTGCCATAAACATTTACCCCATACTTTGCTTAACCATAGACCTTGTTTTTATATCCATATCTTATTATTTTCCATTTCCACCATCCACATGGACCCTTGTTGCCCCCTTCGCAAACATTTTTGCCTAGTACCTTATGGTCACACCCTTACTGGTTCCCTATTCTTTCAAATCATTTTCATGGCCCTAAAGCCTAAAATTTGAATACAATTGCTTGATAGCATGGCCTAGGCTGAAATATGAGCCTTGAGTATTAAACCATGGAGGAACTTCGAAAAAACTCAAAATACAGGAATATTCCCAGCATATACAAAGGAAATACGTGAACCGTATCGCGGGAGTTTCACGAATTATACGGTTATGAACCCTAAATCCCAGGAATTGCTGAAATCATGCCGGAATTGATTCTACCGCCCTCCTAATCCTGCTATTTCTGGATTCCCGCTGCTCCTAAACTTAATGAACCACAAATCAAGCCCTAAGATGTCGGAACCACTACATTTGAAAATATATATGGGAAATTAGATCCGAGAAAATTTTGAAGGCCCAGAAGCGTACAAACCTTACTGTGATCATTGTTGAGCATGACTAGAAGGATTTTGGAAGACTCTGAGTACTCCCCGATCAAGTCACAAGAGATTTGATTGGAAAATTATCTATTGAAATTTTCTATTGACCTGAAGTTGATTTTGAAGTACTGAAGTATTATTACCCAACATTATTATGATTGATTTACATTCCTATCAATGAAATTCGATGCCTACTTGAAGAAATTATCTCTGTTATGATTCTTTGCAATCTTTCTCTGTTCAAAATTCTACAGAAAATTCCCAAAGAAGAAGCTGATTCTCAGATTTTAGAAGTCAAGGCAGACCTGACAAAGGTGACTGAAGCTTTAGCAGAAGTGACCAAACAACTTGTGGAGCTCAAGGCAAGCAGGGCAGGTAGAACTTACCCTGAATGTATTCATTGCAATAGAACTTCACATCCAGCTGACATTTGTTATTGGCAAATATGTCCTAAATGTAAAAAGAAAGGTCACTTTGGTAGAGAATGTCCAGTCTGTGCTTTTTGCAATGAAATTGGCCATACTGACCTCAGATGCACTGTTAAAGAATATTTTGCCAAGCAAGAGAGGGAAAAGAAGTCTGAGGCAACTCCTCAAGTAAGATTTGCAGAGCCTACTAGCTCTATAAGGTTTGTACAAGCTACAGAGATGCCAAAGACTGAAGAAGTGATGGTGGTACAAACCAGAAGTATGGGAGATTCCCATAAACTTGCTGAGCCTACCAAGTTTGTTCCAGAGCATTTTAGGAGATCAGCACTGCCACCACCACCTGTTATGGAAGCCCCTCCTCAAGAAATAGCTCCACCTCCCCAACAAAAATATGGTAAGAAAGATCATGACTTTGATGAGTTGGATGTTTTACTAAAAAATTCCAAAGTAAGTGTGGACTTATTTACATTGTTAAAGATTGCACCTGGTTTATAGAAAAAGTTACTACAACAAACTACTTTTAGTGAAGCAAAGTAGCTTGTGTAGGTGTTGCAAATGCCACTAATCTTATTCGGCCCAAAATGAGGAGGATCCAGTGCCTTTATGTGCTCAACAACTCTAGGAGGTTATTCTTTTTCCAATGTGTTGTTAGATGGAGGCTCACCTTTAAATATCATGCCATATCATGTTATGAAAAAATGTGGGCTCGAGATAGATAAAAGGTCATCTGTTTTGTTAAAATCTTTTTCTAATGCTAAGATAACACCAGTTGGAATTGTGACCAAGGTCCCTGTTAACACTGAAGGCATTGTTGTAGCTGCCAATTTTGTTGTTGTTGCTTTTGAAGGTCTAGGAGAAGATGCAGACATATATGATCTCTTGCTGGGAAGGAGGTGGATGGCTACAGTTGATGCTAGGCCAATCTGGTCTGAAGGGAGATGCACAATTTCAAATGGCACTCAAGTGGCCACAATCTACAATCAAGATGGTTCTTATGGCTTTAATGACGAGGTACATTTTATCAAAGAAATGCTTATAGAAGAACCACTAGGATCCTACAGTCTAGCAACTCCTAACACAAAGAAACTTGAGTTGATTCCTTTAATTAGAGAGTGTGCACTACCTTCTGAAGATGGCAAAAGAGGTTGTTTATGGTTTGATGGAGGAATATCAAAGAAATTGAATGTAGCTTCATCTGCAGCTATATTAAAAGATACTGCCAATAAACTTTTGGCTAAGGTAGGAAGGATTTTTCCCCAAATAACTTCTAATGTAGCAGAATACAAGGCTTTGATTGCAGGTCTCCAGGAAGCTAGAGCTATGGATATTTAAATTATACATATCTATGGGGATTCACGCTAGTCCAGACAGGTAAATGGTGAATATCAAGCCAAGAATGCTGATATGGAGCTCCAGAGAAACCAGGTAATGGGAATGCTTGCTCATTTTACCTCTTGGGAAATTACTCATATCCCAAGGGAGCAGAATTGGGAAGCTGATGCTTTGTGCAGAGACACTTTGATGACTTATTTATCTGAGGGAGCTATACCAGAGGAAGATTTCGATGAGGATGAGGCTAAGGAGCTCTGTCCCATACTAGTTATAAATGCATCCCGTGAAAAGGCAATCAATGAAGTTATAATCAACAAGCATGGCGAGGAAAGAACTCGCTTGTGGGAGATCTTTTGACACACAAAATAAGGAAGAGATCAATAAATTCTTTGAAGAGAGAAGTGATGTGTTTGCTTGGGATTATTCTGAGCTTATTGGTATCAAAGAGGAGGTATGTCAATTTGAAATTAAAATTAAGGAAGGGTGTAAGCCTGTCTTCCAGAAGTTAAGAAGAATAAATGCTTCACTTTTAGATCTAATCAAAGATGAATTGCATAAGATGTTGGATGCAGGTGTCATTGTAGAGATCATCAACCCTGAATGGGTATCCTGCATTGTTCCAGTGGAAAAAAAGAATGGAACTTTGAGAATTTGCATAGATTATCGAGATTTGAACAAAGCCACTATAAAAGATTGTTATCCCTTGCCTTTTTTGGAAGAAATTCTATATGCTGTTGCAGGGAAAGACATGTACTCATTTTTGGATGGCTTTTCAGGATTCAACCAGATTAGTATCAAAGAGGAAGACCAGCCAAAGACCTCATTTATCACTCCATGGGGTACTTATGCTATGAAAAGAATGCCATTTGGCCTAATGAATGCCCCAGCTACCTTCCAAAGAGCAATGGATGTCATTTTCAAAACTATGGCTGCTGAAGAATTTAGAGTGTATTTGGATGACCTTTGCTTGGGTTCTCATGCTAATAACCATGTGGAATTGCTTGCAAAAATCTGTTCTTTATGCAGGACTTCAGAAGTTAATCTAAATCCAAAAAAATGCATCTTTTTTGCATCCAAAGGACAACTCTTGGGACATGAGGTATCCAGCCAAGGTATTCAAGTTGCTCAAGATAAAGTTGAAGCTCTCAAGAAACTGGTACCTCCCAAGAATTTGAAGCAGGTTAAGAGTTTCATTGGTATGACAAGTTTCCTTAGGATGTATATCCCAAATTTTGCTCATATCTTAAGTCCTATCTCTAGGTTGACCAGGATAGGGAAGTTTTCTAAATCTGAAAGCAAGCACATACCTATCACATGGACTCCAGAGTGCCAAGAAGCTTTTGACTTTCTTATTTTATCCATATGTGAAGCTACTCTTTAAAAAAAACCATATTTGAGCCTGCCATTTGAGGTTTATATCTTTGTTACTAAAAAGGCTATAGGTTTAGCCATTTTAGGGATAAGCACACCATAGTTTTTTGCAAGCAAGCAATGGTCCGCTCTTGAAGAAAGATATACCGTAATAGAAAAAGTGTCTTTGCTCTCATGTTCCTCATCAATAGGCGAGGGGGCACCTACTTCTAAAAAGCCAAGTTCAAGTTCATATGAAGCAAAATCCAATGGGATTGCTATTTGGTAAAGCAACTAATAAACCAAAGATCCAAAGGTGGGCTTGTAAGTTGCAAAGTTATGATATTTCTGTAAAAGAGTTGCACTTGACACGAAATCCTAGCCTCTACTTGCCTTATATATTTTTTGATCATGAGGATGAATTGAATACTCTACCGACACTTCATTTGCAAGAGCACATTTAGAAGCAACTCGGGGAGATCAAGCCCAAGGAGGATGGAAAAAGAACCTATTAGGGATTTTTTGCAACATGGATTCACTTCTCCAAACCTCACTCCAAATAAGAAAAGAAGACTTAAGGACAAGTGCAGACAATTCAAGCTGATAGAGAATATCCTATGCAAAAGTTAACAGGGATGGGATCTTGCTGAGGTGTGTAAGTGAAGAAGAATCTGCTTTGATCATTAAAGAGATGCATAAAGGTATTCGTGGGGGACATTTTCTTTGGGGATACCACGCAAAAAAAGATTCTCGTGTCCGGATATTATTGGCCCTATTTTTTTTAGGGATTGCTATGAAGTTATAAAGACTTGCCATCAATGTCAAATTTTTAGTAAAAGAATTTTATTGCCACCGCTTTAAATCCTATCATATCTCCGTGGACCTTTTCAAATCTGGGGGCTAGATTATATTGGCCCTATTAATCCTTCCTCTATGTGTCAACATCAACATATTATTGTGGCTACTGATTATTTCACTAAGTGGGCAGAGGCTATAAATGCCCTTACAAACCGCAAGGTTCTTACATGAATTTATTTGCTCCGCATTTGGTATTCCTTTCCGGATACATTCGATAGGGGTACCCCTTTGTTAATGAAGTCATTGCTAACTTGTTGAGCATTTTGAAGGTCAAGCACACCAAAAGTTCTTCTTATTATCCTCGGGGTAATGGACAAGTGAAGCTACTAACAAAGTGTTGAAAAATATCTTGCGTAAAAAAAGTGGAGATTAACAAAAAAGGATTGGCATATCAAAATAGTGGATGCCCTTTGGGCTTATAGAGTCACTATCAAAACAGCTACAAATCATACACCTTTCAATTTGGTTTATGGCATAGAGGCAGTTCTACCAAAGAGAACTCGAATTACCTTCCTTGAGATTAGCTCACAAATTGTGCTTACCTTTTGAACATGCTTTACAGAAAGACCGGATGCCCCGTTACATTTGGATGAGTACGTAATGGAAGCCGAGAACACAAACTTGTTGAAAAAGGCTAAAGATCCGGGCCGCATTCAAGGTCGCACACAAAATACAAGGCATCTTTAAAAAAGGAGAGCTTGTTCTCAAATGGAACAAGTCAAAGGAAGATTCAGCTGGCAAATTTGATAACATTTGGGAAGGGCCCTTTGTAGTGTTGGGTCCTGCAGGTACTAATTCTTATTGGTTACAGGAAGTTGCTTCGTGGATGCCTTCGCCAAATCCTATCAACATCTTGCACCTGAAAAGGTATTGGGACCAGCATGCTTGCTTGTCCCTCTTCTTTCATTAAAAGGTTTAGAGATTTATAGTAGGCTTAAGGTAGTTAAATCAATTTGATTTTTAAGCACATTACTTCAGTAGATAGAACAGTTTGACTTTGAGCACATTACTCTAATAGAATTTGTTTCATGTTCCTAGGTTGATCTGATCAGGTAATAGTGCAAATGATCTCAAGAACAAGGTTGATACTAATGATTACCAAGTGTCATATGCAGGAGCATCCTTCTTCCATTGTTATTCACCTGTCCCTAAGCATTCCTACCATCCATCCAGCCTCTTATTCTTGTTTTTCCATACCTTAACAGCACTCTGCAAAATCACCTTCACCATCATGGCAGAGTTGCAAGGGTTTGAGACTAATTGGTTTATGTGTTTCCATGACAGGTGCACTCTTCTTCCATATTTTTCATTTGTCTTAAGTAGCCCTACCTCCCATTTGAACTCCTTATTCTTATTCTCATTCCCTAAAGAAGAAAAACACTCTGCAATTCATCTTTACCATCACAGCAGAGTTGCACTTATTGAAGACTAGGAGGAAGACATACATTTTCTTGTTTTGGCGAAGTTTCAAGCACTTGCACACATACTTTACCCCCATTTCATCATCACTTTGTCATATTCACACTCACTTTCATCTCATCTCACTCATTATATTCCATTCACCATCATTTCATCACCATCTTGTCATTTTCATATTTACTTCTGCCTTTTCTCACTTACGATACTCCATTCACATTATTCCATCATCACATTCATACTCATTTCATCAACATATACATTTCACACTCTTATAGACACCTTGGTACAAGTTGAAGACCCCTCTAGTTGTTCATCTTTGATATTATATGGCTGAGGGGACCAGCCTTTTTCTTGTTTTGGCGAGATGTTGCCCCCAAAAGGGCAACATGCTAATTGTGGTCTATACATTCACACTAGGTCAACTTATCTTAAAAGACTAGGTCAAAGTTTGGAAGAATCTTGGTATTCAACATTGATGTGGAGGTCAAAAGGAATTCATTTTTTCAAGTTAACAAGTGCTCAAGGTTCAAGACTCACATGAGGTACTTTATTTGAGGTCAAAATGCTTAGTCAAAGAATATGCTCTAGAAGATCCTGGGTTATGAAGTTTGGAAGATATTGCTGCAATAAAGAATAAGTTTTGAGTGTTCATTTATTTTAGTCTCTAAAGTTTGGAAGATTCCCTTATATAGTTCCATCCTTGTCACTTTGCAAGTTTGAAGTTTTTTGCCTAGCCATTTTTTTTCCTTCTTACACCCCTAACCTATTTTGTTATCATTATTTGCTAATTTTTCCATGACATCTCTCTTATATGTCCACTTTTACACCATTACCTTCCAAATTTGCTTCTTCTTTGCCATAAACATTCACCCCATACTTTGCTTAACCATAGACCTTGTTTTTATATCCACATCTTATTATTTTCCATTTCCACCATCCACATGGACCCTTGTTGCCCCCTTGGCAAACATTTTTGCCTAGTACCTTATGGTCACACCCTTACTGGTTCCCTATTCTTTCAAATCATTTTCATGGCCCTAAAGCCTAAAATTTGAATACAATTGCTTGATAGCATGGCCTAGGCTTGCAAAGACCTTAAGAAAATATGAGCCTTGAGTATTAAACCATGGAGGAACTTCGAAAAACTCAAAATACGTGAATATTCCCAAAGATATACAAAGGAAATACGCGGAACCGTATCGGGGAGTTTCAATTAATTATACGGTTATGAACCCTAAATCCCGTGAATTGCTGAAATCATGCCGGAATTGATTCTACCGCCCTCCTAATCCTCGCTATTTCGGATTCCCGCTGCTCCTAAACTTAATGAACCACAAATCAAGCCCTAAGATGCCGGAACCACTAAATTTGAAAATATATATGGGAAATTAGATCCGAGAGAAAATTTTGAAGGCCCGTAAGCCGCACAAAAACCATCGTGATCATTGCCGAAAGCATGACTAGAAGGATTTTGGAAGACTCTGAGTACTCCCCGATCAAGTCACAAGAGATTTGGTTGGAAAATTATCTATTGAAATTTTCTATTGACCTGAAGTTGATTTTGAAGTACTGAAGTATTATTACCCAACATTATTATGATTGATTTACATTCCTATCAATGAATTTCGATGCCTATTTGAAGAAATTATCTCTGTTATGATTCTTTGCAATTTTTCTCTGTTCAAAATTCTACAGAAAATTCCCAAGCACTTTTGATTTCTTTTGGCCCATTTGCCATTAATCCTTGAAGCAACTGGGACCTATATGTCTTGAAAAATCCAAAAAATCCCACTCACAACTCGAGTTAGAAATTCCTGCACTCTGTTTTGACTATTCTTGACTGTATTTTGCCAAATCCAGCCACAAAAATTACTTTTGCTTATCCAAATGACAATCTGACCAATTGCCTATATTCCTTATCATCATTACAGTACATTTGCTTTGGAAATTCTCAAAAACTCGTCTGGCAACTCCAAATCCCAATCTCTGATCACTGTTTTCAGATTTGACTGCTATTGACCAATTTTTGACCGCACTTTGAGCTCGAATAACTCACAAACTATATTTCTGACTTGGTCAGAAGCTTTACCATTGGTTACCTACAACTTTTTTTACCAAGTCTACAGTGATTGACTCAAAAAATTGATCTGCATATCAATACCACAAATGTTTTGGCAAAGGTGCCAATTTCTGGAAATGGGAAAGGTATAAAACTTCAAGTTTTTGAACTTATCTTTGAAATTAGCTTGCATAGATTGATCACCTTAAGTGATCTGGAGGTTCTAACCCCAATTTGAGTGAAAACTCAAGTTGGTTCCTTGTGGTTGATCCTTAAGCCAGGTTTAGGGTCAACATGTTCCCTAGCTTAAATCCTACTGTTAAGCTAGGACTAACAACCTAAACTATAACCAACCCGCTCCTTCATCCAACTTTCCACTGAAACTGCCTGACATGGCGCGCTTCACTATATACGAAGGTGCTGAGACAGCGCCTCAGATATATGAGGTCTACTTGAGCTCTGAAACTGCCTTCTACCCTCCAAAACCTAAACTGACCTCTGGAAGTGAGTGTCCTAACTCGCTCTTGGCCCAAAACCTAAAAGGTTTTAGGGCTTAAGCTCTCTCCTTTATATAGGCCTTGAAATTGTGGTCTTGGTCTGCAATTTGGGCCACTTGGTCCAATGATGCCTTGCCACATGGCAAGTGGGGTCCACTATCACCTTTATGGCAAATACCTATTAATAGGTACAAGTATTTGGGGTGGGGTGCCCTCCCCTTGACATGTGCCACACATGCAATGGGGCACGTGCCACACATGTGGACTTTAATGACTCACACTTAACATGTTATGTTGGAATAACATGTTGGGTGTTTGACACTAGGGGAAAATATATTATGCGACTCACATAAGATATCTAAGGTTTATTGGTGGTATTGTACCATTATTATAATACACCAATTTCCCTCATGGTCTCTACGCACCACCATACCTATAATATGATCTTGATCTACTCTTGTATATGTCATCTTGGTGACGTGTACTGTGATGTGGCGGTATAATATATATATTCCTAGCGTATATTATACTGGAACGTCACACCTTATCCGTTAGAAATGGAGAATGAAACTTGTCTTGAGTCCACAGCTCCAGATTCAGATAAATCGGCCCTATGCTATATACAAAAGAAACCACAAAAAAGGGGATTGGACGGGTTAATTTTGGAGGACCTGGCTAGATTGAAGACTGAAACTAAAGAAATGTGGGCCAGTGTTGAAACCAATGGAGTAGAAATTGCATGCCCAAGGAATAGATGCATATAACGTTCCTATGAAGCTCTGTTTGTTGAACAATGATCCTGCAATTCAAGAACTCTTGGAAGCTGAAGAAAGAGAGATTAGGGATGTAGCTCAGAAGATGCCTTGTCTGTGCATGCGTTATAATGTGCCCGTGGAGTTTATGCTAAAGTAATAGTCAATCGTGGAACTTTTGGAGAAACATATTTAGCAAACGCATATTGGACAGCTACCCACTCTAGAAGAATCCCTGTGGCAGGGCAAAAGAAGGCGAAAAAGAAACACCCCCTTAATGCTCCTGCAAGAAAAAAACTCCAATACTGGTGATACAACCAGCCATATCAGAGTCTGACAGAGGCCGATCAAATACTCTGCAACACCAAAGGCTTCGCCATGGCGCCAGTCTAGCAGTTCTGCACCGAAGAAGCACATAATGTATCACAGAGGGGGTAGACACAAAAATAAGAGGAAAATCTGTCGGAGTACCTGCAATAACTAGAAGATATGGTATTGCTGCTGGTGCACGCTAGAGCTCGTCATTTGCTCCCCTTTCTGCTCAAATGCAAGGACGCGAAACATGACAGAGAGTGGAGACGAATTATAGGGCCAAACAGAGCTGTGCTTCGTCACAATATGAACGTCCAGATTCATCCCTACAACCCTTAACGCCATGGAACGGCAGCCAACCCATCCCCTTAAAACTATTAATGCACGTGCACAAATGATCTCCACCACCCAACCAGCCCTCTAAAATGATCTCCGCCGTTGAAACAAAAAACCCACCGTCAATGAAAGGTTTGCCCCTTAAGGGACGCTTCACATGTCACCGGCAAAAACTTGCCGGACGTCAAGCCGTTGAGCCGCTGAGGTGCAAACTGCTCCAGCAGTTCGGGACAAGCGGCTCGGACGGCAAACCGGCCGTCTCAGTTTTAGCTCATGTGAATACTTACAAATTTACATGTGAGCCGTCTCTAAGGCAACCAAAAAAATAGAAATCGAACAAAAAACCACCAAAGCGGTGCCGCCACGCTCATTCCATGTATTAGACCCTTAGGCCTATTTAGGTTACCTTTTCTTTTGAAGAATGGTATGGTTGAAACTGAAAGCGCGATCTCGAGGCCAGAATTGCAGCTCCAAACGATGATTCCTCAAGCGTCAGATGGTGAAGAGGAAGATTGGTATGCCAGCATTCAGTACTTGTCTAACATATCCGTTTTAGGAGCGGTATGCTGTGTTGCTTTCTTCTTTATTGTAAAGCTGCGAAGTGATCACAGGCTTCCGGGGCCTGCCAGTCTGGCAGCCAAGCTTTTATCCGTGTGGCACACAACGGGGGTGCAGATTGCAAGTGTATGCGGGGCCAATTCAGCTCAATATTTGACCGTAGAGGGATACACTTGTATTGCCTTTCTAATGCTATCCCTGCCGTCTCTATTGGCGATACTACCCTTGCATTTGTATTCTGGTAAAGTTCAGATTAGGGATCAATTTGCCAAGGCAACTATAGTTCATATCGAGGAGGGTTCTCCGATATTATGGGTGCACGTTATTTTTATGTGTTTTGTGACGGCATTGATGCATATCTGTGTAAATGTCTTGGAGGGGCGTCTCCAGTCAACTATATTTCATAATGGAGTAGGAGTAAATGCAGACTCTCTCTCAATTTTTACTCTTATGATCCGGGGAGTTCCTAGAGTATTGGCAATGGATAAAAGACCTTTGGAGGATTACTTTGAGAACAAATACCCAGGAAAAATTTATAGAATTATCGTGCCTGCAGATTTAAACACCTTTGCTTCTCTCCAAACCATGCTTGTGAAGACAAGAGACAAGTTAGCATGGGCACGTGCTCGAGTTAGAGCACAGAACCGAGTTCATTTTGAGGACAATCATTATTATTTTATTCCTGAAGAGTCAAGTGCATATGTAGACCTTGCTTCATCTACGAGTGGTGTGACAGGGCTTCACGGCATGGGAATTGGTAGTAGTTGTGCATGGTTAGGTGTTCTGAGTAAAAAGCTTAGGAAGCAATTTATAATGTTATGCCATTGCACCGATGAGGATAAGATAAGAAGATTGGAGGTAAGATGTAAAGAATTGGAGGCTAGAGTTGCTGCTTACCGAGAAGGGAGAGCGCAAGGTGCAGGTATTGCTTTTGTTGTTTTCAAGGATGTATTTACTGCAAACAGAGCCTTGCAAGATGCAAAAGTGCAATCAAAATGTCAAAGGACAGGGCTTTCAATGGTTGAAATGCAGCTCGCTATGGGTCGCTGGCAAGTTGAAAGGGCACCCGCTGCTCAAGATATTTATTGGCATCACTTAGGCAGGAGCACCTTGGGAAGGCGGCTTAGAACAGTAGCAGTAAATGTGTTACTTCTGCTTTTATTGACATTTTGTAGCTCTCCTCTAGCAGCCATAACTGCAATGCATAATGCAAGTCGCGCTATCAATGAGGAAGCCGTGGATCACATCCAGCTTTGGCTAGCATGGGTACGGGCCTCTAATTGGGTTTCAACTTTCATGTTTCAATTTCTGCCTAACGTGCTGATATTTTTTAGCATGTATGTGATTATCCCAGCAGCACTCGTCTATCTATCAAGATTTGAGTCACACATAACTGTATCTGGTGAACAACAAGCAGTTCTTGTGAAAACTGTTTGCTTTTTTCTGGTGAACCTTATAATACTCAAGGCATTGGTAGAAACCACACTGGAAGCAGCACTCTTGCACTTTGGAAGCTGCTATATAGAAAGCATACACTGTAAAAGTATAAAGCATCTTATGAGCATAAATTTCCTCACTAACTCTTGCTTATCAGCTCTTGCTTTTCTAATTACAAGTTCACTGCTAGGCATTTCATTTGATCTCCTTGCACCAATTCCCTGGATCAAACGCAAATTTTGGCTGTTCAAGTCAAGAAATTTGACTGGCTTTCCAGGTCAAGATTCTCTCGCTTCTGCAACACAAGATGCAAGATTACATGATGTGCTGCTACCTGGTTATGGTTCTAGCGAGGAAGACATTTTGCCATCCCACATAGGCAGTGCAAATGGCATTGATCTTCAGGGTCAGGATCTTTCGGTTTATCCTCTTGCCAAAGGCCTAGAACAGGGAGTGCAACCTTTTGATTTTGCTCAATATTATGCATTCAATTTGACAATATTTGCTTTGACCATTGTCTATTGTACATTTGCGCCCATTGTAAGTCCTTTTGGAGCGTTATATTTTGGCTACAGATACGCTGTAGACAAATATAATTTTCTGTTTGTATATAGAATTAGAGGATTACCTGCAGCTAACGATGGAAAGCTAATGACAACAGTTCTGTGGCTGATGAGGGTTTGCATATGTCTTTACCTCATGGCAATGCTACTTTTCTTCTATGCGAGGGGTGACAATACAAAGCTACAATTTTTAGCGACATTGGTCCTGCTGATATTTTCCTTTGCAAAATATGGATTTGAGAAGCTGATATCGACACCCAAAGATAACTTTGCCCTCTCCGTGTTCCAAAATATTGGAGCTTTAGATGAAGTGCTGGAAGGATCTGAGGTAGGATATGAGGTTCTTGCAAGACCCAATTTTGATTTTGTGCCCCAGATGTAGCATGAACGCAGCTTTTATGTATATGACAGTTGATGAAACTATGATTTTTTGTAAAACCTATCGCAACCTATATTTTCAAATAATCATTGCATTGGAAGATTACATAGGAGGATTACATATTTTTCTCGGAAGGGGGGAAAAATTAACTCATTGGGACAAGAAATAATGTGGTCGGAGAGACATATGAAATTATAACAAACTCTTTTTTTCAATAGGAAAAAAGCCTTATGTTTGTAAAATGAGTAGGATGAACTGGATTGGCCCTTCTGCTACAAAATCCATTAGGAACTTCTTAGCAAAATTTACAAAGGTAAGGTTATCGGTCTAGCTAAGGCTGATAACCAAAAATGCGTGACCGAGGCTGTACGTCCTCGGCCAGGTATTTGGCACGTAAGACGAGGCCCGTTAGGGCCGAGTCTGTACGTGTTTGATAACTGCCGAGGCCCGTTAGGGCCGAGGCGGTTATCAAAGGTGACATCAGAAGCGACGACCCGATAACCGCCTTATCGGGCTGCTAATTAAGTACTGATAATTAGTTATCAGTACTGGAGGAGTACTGATAATTAGTTATCAGTACTGATAATTACTGGAGGAGTACTGATAATTAGTTATCAGTACTGTTCTAGTAATGATAAGCAAAAAAAAAGCACTCTCCCTTTCCATACAAGAGTCCGATAAGGATCGTATTAGTTTAGATTTCCCTCCGATGAGAGCTCTTTTTTCAAGCTCCTACATCAGCAACAAAGTCAAATTCTTCTGTTTTAGGCCCTTTTAAAAAAATCTTGACAAGCTCATCAAGTGTTATAGTGGACGCCTTGTTTCTGAATTTTGCCTTCACCAAGTTTATTCTACTAAAACCACGCTCACAAATAGTCGTGCTACAACTCGTACCAACGGTGGCCACTTACTTTGATGGAAGCGGTGCATGTAATGCATGCACTGTATGATGATAAAAAGTTTAGGAGGCGGTTGTTCAACAATATTTAATAGTGTAGGTGTATGTTATCTTCTATTATAATATTATACCATAAGTCTTGGATTGGATCAAGCCCTAATTTGAATGGCCGAGATCATCTAGGTGCATCCAAAGGCCGGAATTTCTCGCACAACTTCCTACCACTATGATTGGTCTTATGGGGAAAGGATAAAGGAAAAGGGGGAAAAGGAAAAGGGAGGAGGAAAGAGAGAACGTGAAAGGGAAAAAAGGCATGGGAAAAGGGAAAAAAGAGAGAGGGAAAAGGGTGGGGATAAGAGAAGAGAAAAATGCATGGAAAAAGGGAAAAGGAAAGAAAAAATCAAAAGGGAGGGGGGAAGGGAACCTGAGAAAAGGGGAAGAGGTAAGGGAAAAAGGGAAGGGGAAATGGCATAGGAAAAAGGGAAAGAGTAAGAAAAAGGGTGAAGAATGGTAAAAGAAAAGGAAAGAAAAGAGCACGGGAAAAGGAAAGGGAAAAGGAGCATGGGAAAGAGGAGAAAAAGGGAAAGGGTGAGGAAAGAAGAAAAGAGAAGGGAAAAATGGCATGGGAAAGGAAAAGAGGGAGGGAAAGGGAAGGAAAAAGGGGCACTGAGAAAAGGAAAAGAGTGAAAGGTTGGAAAAATGAGCAAAAGGGCAGGGAAAAGGGGAAAAAGGAAAAGGGTGGGGAAAAGGGTGGGGAGAAGGAAAGGGAAAAAGGGCATGGAAAAAGGGAAAGTGAAAGGCAAAAGAAAAAGGGAGGGGCAAAGGAGGAAATAGAATCTGAAAAAAGGGCATTAGAAAACCGAATATTGATTTCTGAAGTGTCCTTCCTGCTGTAGGTTCTCATCAAGAACATCCTGCGTTTGCTTATTGCAGTTAGCCACTTAGGTTTGTAATTGCAGCAGCTGTACTTCCTGTTGGACCGGATTCTTCAATCCATCTAAGCTACCTTGCATATGCTTCGAGTTTGGAAATTGTTTGAGCTGATGGCCTGTATATAAGTTTGTGGAAAATTTAAATGATTTCTGCTTCCTTTGAATCTTGACGATATAAATTAGTAGGTTGCATGTACTATAACCAATTGCTGATTGTAGATGGTTATGATATTCTCAACTGTGCAAGAAGAGCTAAGTATAGGAAAGAACAAATGGTTAGAAATCTGGTTACGAGCAAAAGATATTGTTATCTGGATCTCTGAAAGATACTGTTACAAGTAGTGCTTTGTTTTCCACATGTGGCAGATGTTATGTTTAGAATATGCAGAGGAATGCCATGAAGAAATCTGGTATTATGGAATGCCATGTTTGCAGCCTGTATCCAGAATGGGCATTGTGAAAAAGCCCTGCATTGATCTCAGCAGACGCACAAGGATAGAAGTGTACAAGATGCAGGAATGGTGATTGCAAAAATGCATAGAGAAAATCTGGCATGGGGAAGGTAGACAAGTTCAATCTCTTGTAAAATGTGTAACAATGTCGTATAGTTACCACAGGAAGAACCTATTTACCGCATGGAGTGGAAGTTGGTCTATGCATGGACAGAGTACTTGCGCAGTGTAATCTCCACTGTAAAGTTCAGCATGTATTGTAGTCTAAACCTAGGTTGTGCTTCTAAGTGGTCTATATATGGACATATTACTTGCTCAGTCTATTCTCCCACTGTGAAGTTCTGCATGTATTGTAGTCCACATTTCCAACCTCTGGTACCTCCAAGAGCATGTTTTGCTGCAAAAGCACAATGTGAACCAACAAAAGTGCTGCTATCATTCTGCTGTTTAAACCACGATCCCCAAAATCTACTCAAGTTTCTAAGAATAGCAATAGGGACATAAAACGAGAAATTTATAACATAAAACAACATGTATAACGCTTGACCTGCTGATGGTAGTGTATATTCCTAGCCTTTCCAATTTGCCAGCATGATACATTGTAAACTTCATTGCAAGAATAATGTCTGATGCTCACCATTCCTTGATTACAGCTTCTCAATCTTTAGGGATGTCAAACAAATGACTGAATACGTCAAACAAGTAATAGCACATAAAAATTATCAATTAGTAATTATAGTAGACGTTTTTTCCAGAAGCAACATTCTTTGTATACTTTAAGGAACATGCAATGAAAAATAAGCTTTATCTCATGCACTTGAACTCGCACAAAATACACAAATAAAGAGCATCGATTATAACAAACGATACACAACAAGATACGTGGCTGATAATTTGGTTCCTGTTGGTTTTGTTCTTTTATTTGGGGAAGAGGAACAGCTGAACCTAACAACATATTCCAAGGCTGAATGATTGCATAACTGATAGTTGTTCCAAAGAGGAGCAAATTATCTACAACTTAATTTTCAAACTAATGAAACAGAAATTATTGTTACATGATGGTTGCCTAAAACCAATGTTTCTACACTGACAAATGCTGCACTAATATTTTCTGCTTGCAATCATCATCAAAGATAGAGAGTAGTAATAAAAGATATTTATCCAACTCGATTCCTTCTGGTATGCATGAATTTTAAGAGGACCTATTTCTGCCAAACTTGGATAAGTTATAGAGATTCCAGATATGAGATAGAAATCACCTCTCAATGATCTGCTTGCAAATGAACATGCAGCCAATGTCTTTAAGGCCAAGTGCATGAACATCAGGTCCAACATTCTTATCACCAATCAGGACCATGGCCCACGTTAATCAACATTTGCGTATTACCCAGCTTAGAATCTTGTGAGTTGTGGATGGAAGCATGCTACAACCTTGCCCTTTACTTCCTTCACCATTTGTGGATTGAGTGCATTGTTCAAGCAATACCTACAAGACATGTATAAGTACTGAATTTGCATGTCCATATATTAGTTTTGTCTCTGTCTGCAACTAACTCGGATTGCATCAGTGTAAAACCTTCAATATGAACATCCTCTGCAAACAATTTTGCAGTAAATGCAGACTCAATGTGCTTTTTAACAGTATTTGGCTTTCCTATTTACACAATGTGGTATGCAACCCATGTTGCAGCATACTTCTTGGGTCTAGGGCTAGAAAATACCAAAATGGAAAACACTTCGAAGACTTAACTTTTGACACATTTTGGATGTTAAAATACAATATAATATGGGATTTTTATTTGATGCAATCTTAATCTGAATTTTCTTGGATGTTGCTACAGTTATGTCCAACATCGCCATCCATAGGTGGATATTCACCGACCATTCTGTTAGTTTGTTAACACCATTGCAATTGTTCCTAGATATTTGAGGCACTAGCCATAACATGTCCGGCAATGCCGCATATATATTTCTAGACATTCAAGGCACTAGCCATAAAACACAAAATCCGTCGGTTGTAAATTAAATTTTGGAAGGCCAAGATATGCTTGCTCTAATATGATGGTGGAGATGGCTCCAAATTTTTTTTTGGATGTTGGCTCCCTAAAAATCCACTCCTTGCCCTCATATCAGTTCGTAGGGAAAGTGATTAAACATTGTAAAATGATAGAATGCAATGTAGCTACTCATTTACTTCTCATTCCATGGATACTTTCATGCATTTTGATTAGAAATGCTGAACTTGAGCTTATGGGCACTTTGACATAATCCACGCTGAGAAACATTTGCATATAATCCATGCTCAGAAACATTCGCATATAATCCAGGCTCAGAAACATTTGCACAAATTCCAACATTAACATTCCTTAATATTTTAATACCAATCCAGCATTTGCCTTCAATTTATGCTTGACGAAAAGCCCAGCAACGCTGGGCACTTTTTCTAGTATAAGCATAAGGGGAATATGACTAGGAAAATGGGGAGTAAGAATATGGGTAAAAATGACTAGGGGGTGGAATATAATACCATGGGGTCTTCCAAACTCTAACTTCCAATCTTCAAAAAACATCTTCCAATCTTCTTTAACCCAGCACCTCTTTGACTAGCTTTGACCTCAAATGAAGTATTCCTTATGAGAGTTGACCTTGAAGATAGATATCCTTTGACCTTCATACCAATGTTGACGACCAAGTTTTCCTTTGACTTAGCCTTCCTAACTTTAACAAATAAACCAATCAATTAGTATGTTGCCCTTTGGGGGCAACAGGAAGGCAGGCCGTTTAGGTTTCCTGTGCACCCCCAACTTCGACATATCCTTGTAGCCATAACCTCACGGCAAGAAGAACATAGATTAGAAAGGAAAAATAGCAAATATACCTCTGCAATTGTTTGAAGCGAAATCGCGCCATGGTTCGGTGAACCTTTCTTACGATAACGGAGAACCACCTAGAATTTTCTTGAATTTTCACAGAGATAAATATCAGAGATCCACGTGGATAAAAGTCCTAGCTGGCTGCAATGTGGAGACTCTAAAATTGCTTTAAACTCTCAACTCATATTGTGCAAACGTGCGGTGGGGGAAAGAAAAAAGATCATGAAGACCCAAAAGTAATATGCACCAAGTTCAATGCCACCCTCTTTCTTGGCTGGCAAATTGTCATGATGAATATCCATGGGTTTGTCTTGTGGCAAGGGAGGATGTTGGTTTTCAGTAAGTTTGGTCCCAGCTTCCTTTTCTTGTTGAATGCATTCTTGAAGACTGACAGGTGCAGACTTCTTCTCGTGTTTGTAAGTCTTTGTATCCATGTTTTCTGCATCAGGTAGGTACTCCAACCCCATGAGACGAGCCACAACTCCTGGAGTACGTTTATTTGATCCATTGTCCGAGGACTTCTTTAATCCAGCATCAGAATAGCAGCTGTTTCCAGAATAAAAACTATTTCCTGAAGTTCCAGCATCAGAAGGACAATTGTTCCCTGATGCTTTAGGGAAGCCACTGCGATTTTCATCGGCAATCTGGGACAATGTAACGATGGCATTCAGAGTGCCTGAGAACAAGATTGAAGAATATTAAATAAAATCTGAGACATACCAGCCAAAGCTTTGCCATTGGCAACTTCTCATCCCTCAACTTCTTCTTCCTTGAGACTTCTGGTCGTTCTACAAATCAGAGTATACCTTTCAAATATCAATTCTGGAATGCCCAACAACAATTTCTTCAATGTGCTAACCCTGCATCAACAGTCAGGATTTAGAGGTTAATTGATAGTCTATCGACCATTTCCATAACCAACAGCATAAAAAGATTACATTATTAAGATAAAACTAATAAGAATTAGCAGTACTGGTCTTTGTAAGGCCCTGTTATGATGTCCATCTGTACCATGGACAGGGGAAGAATGATTTGCAGCTGATCCAGATGCCGAAGCACTATTTCCTGCATTCAGAAAATCTCGAGACACATTATGTTCCTACATCTAACACATCTGCATCCACCTTTCTCAAATCATGAAATTGCTTATAAAACGGTTCCCTCAGAACTAATGAGCAGAGTATACTAAGTTTCCTACACCTCACACTGCCCTTCAACTGGAATGCATGTGCTTCTTTCTCCGTTTTCCAAATTGCCCAAGGTAACAATACTTGATCAACCAAGTAGAATTTAGTACATTTTAATGCATTACTATTGCAGAAGTTGTTAGCTCCTATGCACAAAAAGGATCATTAAGATTAATGCCTTTCTCTGGAATAAAGAGATCGCCAAAATTTAAGATTGGACTTGCCAATATTTTACTACATCTCTGAATTTATGAAAAGATAGTTCTGGCTCTGCACTATAAACATTCCAAACCTCAAAAGATGTATACAGAAGATACGTGGGAAACCATCATATGCAAAATGGCAATTGTTACGGTTTATCGTTACAGAGTATTATGTGACTCCTCTCGCCTTAACTACGTCATATCTGAAATGGTAACACTGTTCGTAATGAGAAGCATTTGCAGTACTAAGATCAGAATCTGCAAAACATCATTCTAGATGGTCTGAATAGGCCAAGTATTCCTGATAGAACATATAGATATGCAAGTAGCAGGAACATGTAGTTAAAAACATAAATGTAAGAAGAGCAAAACAGGCTTGGAAGAGAAGTTGGACTTGAAGCTTGTACTGACGTAGCCAACTGTTAATCTCTCATGTTGATCTCACCCTTTTTTCCTCTATGAGTCTGTATAATGAATAATATAATGAGACTGATGAGTTGCAACATATTTCATCATCTCAAATTACATAAAGACCTTCTAATGATAAATACAAGCAGGATACTGGAAATATTACCATTAGAACAGTCAATGAATAAGCTTTCCATCCTACTCATGAAGTAATATGCAGTTGTTGCATCTATCTAAACCATCAGAGCATTTTGCAACTAAAAAATATACTAACTCACGAAATAGGAGAACTAACTCCAATTTATCTGATATAAAGAGTGAGTGTGAAAGACTATCATTTACACCTGATTCTTGGGTGTAAGCGTACTCCTGTCTGGGTCAAACTAGTCCTATCCATCACAGTTATGGGTGCAGATGGGCAGCCACAAGATTGTCATAATATGAATGATTCTTCTAATGTAAGTGTTGAAGATGCAAAAGATAGGATAGTTTAGGCAGAGAAGAGAAGTTGAGAAAGCTGACTGACCCTTATGAGCGGTTTGAAGACGCTACCCAGAGAAAGATATCGGTTCTTGAGCTTGTTGCTTCCATTGTCACAGCTTGATACCACAATTCGTTAATGCTCTAAAAGGTCTTGCTTCGGACATATTTCAAGAAAATATATAGATGAAAGAGACCCCCCCCCTTCATTTTCTGTCATGCTGAATATGCCACGGCTCCAATAATGTACCTTTCTGCTCATTTTTTTTTAGCTTCACAAAGGCCTTTATCTTGGCAAAAGCAGTAGAAGTGCAAAACTAAAATCCAGAGCTTTATCAAACCACGTTCCAATTGTGCATTCCTTGACTGCCAGACTGTAAACAAGTCTTTTAAAATGGACAAATCTATTGTTGCATAAGTAAGCGCCCCATTTGCTGCAGTGATCTTCAGAAAAAATAGAACGACGAGTAATCCAAGGATGTCCAAGAAGAGGGAAGCGCAATCTGAAAACTTTGAGTCTGGAACGCGGGCAAGCATTCTCCCCAACGCGGGCATAACTTCCCAAGCACACCTGGAATTTCCAGAAATTTTCATGACCGTAGATTAAATCCGACGATAGTAAATTTTACACCTGGACAAAAATCTTAGCTGTCTGCAACGTGGATGGCCTCACATTGCTTTAAAGTGTCAACCTGTGTTTGTGCAAACGTGCGGAAAAAAAAAAAGAGAAGGAAAAAAAAAGACGTGTAGGGGAAAAATGAGAAAAACGGAAAAAGGAAAAAAGGAAAATATATAAGGAAACGAGGAAAAAGAGAAATGCGGGATAGAGCAAAAGACAAAAGGACGAAGAAAAGTGTTGAATGCACAAAAACCTCTTAAAGCTCAGCGATGTTGTGCTTGGTTTCTATTATATTCGATTTATGAAAAGGAGTCTGAATTGAATAGGTTTTCATCCACACAAATTTCCAACTTATGCCCAGCAACGCTGGGCACCATTACTAGTATATAATATTGGCATTTTCTATACATAAATAACTCAGTAAGAAAATCCTACTAGTGTAAAATATAACCGGAAAAAATTCCTAGGACCTATGCCTTCAACTGGCCAAATCCATATATGCCATTTTTTGGACTACCCGTATATATCCTAAAGTATTTTATGGGGGCTAGAACTTCTTAATTTGAACCAGATTGTTTGGTTCAATCCTAGGACTTTATTGTGCATTGTTCACTAAGTCTCCCATGTATGGTCAAATCCTAGTGTGTCCTAGTTGACAACATTGTTAGATTTTTGTATCACCCCAGGGCTAAACTTTAAAAAGAAGATGTTGATGCATGAGGGATTGCTTTTGTCGGGCTCGAAAATTTTAGTTGCTTTTGATGTTTTGGTGCATAGTGGTGGGGGTATCCTAAGGTTCACGTTTGATGCTTAGTGGTGTGGGTATTCTAAGGTGTGTGTAACACCAATAGTACACTTATCTCGTTAGCCATATTTTCTTGGTTAATCAATGGCGATCATTTGTATACATTCGTGATTGATTGTAAATACATATTCGACATGTGTTACACATGGTACATGGACACATTGTTTGTTCACGTGTTGATGGTGTTCCTAACAAGCCTTAAACCTCAGTGGTCTAGGACCTCCAGGTTGCTTAAGCCAACCAATCTTTGTGCAAAATCTACAAAAAGTATCAATCACTCTAGGTTCCTTAAGCAAAATGAGATAGTTGCACTCAGATCTGAATAACTCGAGTTGTATTGATGGAGAAATTGGGGAAAAGTTGCTTTGAGACGTGGAAAAAATTTGGGTCAATTTGGATCTGGGATGACTGAGAAAATCGGGTTCAAAGTGGACGGAAAATTTGGCAGTGCACTTCCCTGAAACAGAAAAAAGGTATGCATAAAGATGATGATATCTCGAGTTTTACTGAACATTTTTGGCTGATTTTTTAAATGACTATCAGGGAAACATTGTAATAACACGTGGGAAAAGCTTTGGTTGGATTTGGAACTGGAATAATGGTGAAAACTGAATTCAAAGTGGATCAAAATTCAGGCCAGTGAATTGTCAGCAAAAAACAGCAAGCTGATTTTTTCAAATGAAAGAAATGCCAACTTTTTCCACTTCTAACACCTGGTACTATCTCTGATAGACCTGCAAGCAAGGTGCATCAGGTGCTTTCAACAAAAAACATGCAACTATGCTCAGAAGTTTTTTTTTTATAATAAATAGTTATGAAACTAATGCAATTTGAAACTGTGACGGTCCTGGCCAGTTAACCTCTCGGTAACTGGAGATCCCATCGATCTCTATCGTTGGGTCTACTTACCCCTTGGAACTCAAGAAATTAATACATGCATACTTAGGTAAAGAATCTAATCTTTATACATGCTCTAGGGTCCCAAAAATTATACTTGCCATTGCTCAGCAAAATCCCACACAACAACCAAAGTTTTTAAATAATTATAGCTTCCAGCCGATACATAATAATATTGGTAACAATAATCAAGTATATTATATAGCAATCCACACAATTCTACTCTCGCCTTTCCGAAGCTTGGCTACTTTCTGGAGCATCTCGCACCTCTGCTTACACCATCAACCACGGGGTTAGTCACACGGACTAAGTGGGGATCGGGTATCTAGGACATATCTAGCATCAATCACCACAAAGCATTAACCTAGAGCAATAACTTAGCCTTACCGTAGCCTCGCCCCTGCAATCCAAGTTACTCGTCCAACAAGCATAACCACAATGCATAATTATACCAAGCATGACCATTGCAACTTAATTCCAACATTCTAGGCCACATGTATAATATCCAGACAATCATAGCATCAACGTTGCAACCAATATTCCTCTGGGTCTGAGCAAGGTCAACTCGGCTGATCAGGCCAGTGACATAGAGGCGGGGTAACCACGTGTGTACACACCCTTCCACGCTGCGTCCAGCATTGGAGGACCACTTAACTATGCATGACGTTGTACCATACGGTACCAACGCCCGATGTTCAAATAAAACCATTAACATAGCACTGTGCAAAAACCGCGAGTCTAGACCATCGCACCTAGACTCCGGCCCCAGAGGTCTATATCAAAGAGTTATGCCCTATATAATTCAAGAAATTCCATAATACACATTTCATGCAACTAAGAAACCCAACCATAGACCATATAAATTATTACAACCATCATAACACAAAATATAATCATCAACCATAATTAACATAAAAACATTCCTTAGCAACTCACAATGTTCGACTAAGTTAATCATCTTATTCAAAATCATTATCTAAGACCTTAACGACAGTTGCTTCCATATCTCTGCTAATTAATTTAATGATTTTGGCGCCCATTCTCCACCCATTACCTCCGCCTTCTTAATTCATAACCTCTAGCATAGCTAATTCTTACTAGTTTTCTCTTCCTTAACATTGTTAAATTAAACTTTAATGTATTAATAACATAACACCATAATACTTTTAAAGAGCCTAACTATTCTTCCGTTGTTTAAAAATAGCATGCTCAAGAGGTCGATTGGCAGCAATTCTTACATTTTCCTAGCCTTCTAACTTAGTTCTTAACTTTAACAATTGCTAATGGTTACCAATACTTCTTTTCCTTATTATATTATTACGTTTCCTTGCTAACTAAATATTAACTTTTCCATTTAACCCTAACGTGCATTTACAGGAACGCGGCCTCAAACTGCAGTTCACGGATCTGGCTTCCAGGCCATCGATTCAGCATGAAGAGCCCATAAAGCTTCCCGATTTTGCTGGTAAGAAGGTTTCTGGCCATTTCGGCCAGTTTATGGCGCAAATCGGGTGGTTTCAGGCCAGTTCCTGGCTGCCAAGATTATGATATTCACAGCCAAATCTTACTCCAATCTACCTGATTCTGCATTATTTCTCCATTTCGGCCTCCCTAAGGCCCAAATCGGCCCATTTCAGGACGATTCACATGCTTTTACAGCATGCCAACTCGGCAAGATCATGCCGTTCTTCCAGCAGCATGCAAGAAAAATACTGCCGTCTTTACCAGTTCTAGCCTCATCACTTTAATTCTAATCCAATATCACAGTTGGGTCGCTGCTATTTCCGGTGGTGCATTCTCAGGCATCCACGTCGCCCCTGCCGATTTCAAGGAATCCTATTTCCGTTCTTCATGCTTCAGCACCGGCTGCACAGGTAAGAAATGATGGCAAATTTTGATCATAGTAACCGGATCTTTCTGTGATAAACACAATTGGTCACGGATTCGGTTTGCGGCTCGGGCGGCCGCCAAACCGGGAAATCCCAATGCTACCCTTATACATTCTTCAAACATTCTGCCCGATCTAACCCATCCCAGGTTCTTCTATCACAGGTTACAATTACAGCTAACAATTACAACTATTACTATTACTATGAAGGAAAATTCCAGGAAAAAATTAAATTCATTACCAGCCAGCCATTTCAACACTAAAATCCATAAGCCGTGCGTTCATGTTCTCAACCACGCTCATATAATCCAATTCTAATCCCATGCTAGATGCATAACAAGAACTAAAAACAAGCACAAAGATACTACACTAAAAAACCCCAGGTGTAAGTCTTGATCCCCACCTGGAATCCCGCTTGCTTCCTCTGCACTCCAACACGCTCCCAAAGTATTGCTCACACCCTGCTCCTTTAGCAATTCGACTGCAATCTATCGCCTTCCAAATGCAAGAACGACCTTACCTCCTTTACTGTCTTTGGTGTGGGCCAATCCCTAACTGCCTCAACCTTAGAAGGATCTGGCTCTAATCCCTTCTCTGAAATAATATGCCCAAGGTATACCAACCTAGTTTGTGCAAAAGAACACTTAGATAGCTTACCATACAACTTTTCTCGTCGTAAAATAGCTAATGTCTGCTTACATGTTCCACATGCTCCTCTAATGTCCTGGAATATACCAAAATATCATCAAAGAAAACCAATATAAACTTATCCAAGAAAGGTCGGAATATCTCATTCATGAGGCGCATAAAAGTGGCGGGAGCATTTGTCAACTCAAAGGGCATTACAACAGACTCGTAATGTCTGTAGCGTGTGTTGACCCTCAACCTGGCTTCAAAGGTCAACCACAATGAGCCAACTTGAGTGGGGACCCAAGTTGGGGTTAGAACCTCCAGATCACTTAAGGTGATCAGTCTACACAAGATAAATATAGCAAAGAATCCAAGAACTTAAAGTTTTTATACCTTTCCCATTTCTAGAAAATGGGACCTTGGCTCAAACTGGTACAACAGTCGATAATGGATTGGGTTTTTGGGTCAAATGCTTTGGACTGACACAAAAAAGTTGTAGGAATCCAGTGGTGAAATCCCTGACCAAGTCAGATCATAATCCTGAGAGATATTTAAGCTTAAAGTGGGGTCAAAAATTGGTCAATAGCAGTCAAACTGGAAAACAGTGATCAGAAAAATGGATCTAGAGCTTCTGATCACTTTTTTGAGAACTCCCAAAGCCAGTATATCACAAGAGTAGCAGGGAGTAGGGGCATGAGATCAAATTTTCATTTGGATGCTCATAGGTATTTTTTGCATTTGGATTTGGAAAAAAAAGTCAAGAATAGTCAATGCTAATTTTTCTAACTTGAGTCAAGCATATGGGTCTCAGATGTCTCAAGGATTGATGGCAACTGAACCAAAAGCAATAAAAAGCATAGGGAAATTTTCTGTAGGATTTTTTGAAAGGCAAAATTGTTAAAGATCATATCAGAGAGAATTTCTTCAATTTGGCATCAATTTTTCATTGATATGGAGGTAAATCAATCACAATAATAATGAATAACAGTACTTCAACAGTTCAAGTGCTGGAAAATATCAATCTCAGGTCAAAGAATAATTTTAGAAGATAAAATCAACCAAATCTCTTTGGATCTGATCGGGGAGTACTCAGAGACTTCAAGAATCCTTCAGGTCATGCTTAGCATTGATCAATGTCAGATTTGAGCGCTTCTGGGCCTTCGAAAATTGTCTGTGTATGTTTGTTCCTGTATATAGGTTTGATTTTGAGATTCCCGGGGTTACAGACCATATTTTTTGGCTTAATGTGTTGCTTAGATGTAGGAATCCAATAATAGTCATGTTACAGAGCTTAAGGATCCAATTCCGACGAGATATAAGCTGATTTCCCCGGGGGTTTCACCTAGGCATATGGGGATACCACATCTGCGTGCAAGGGGTCAACAAAAAAAACCCTTGTATACGACTTTTTGGAGGTGGAAAACCCCTACATACGTAAATAGGAAAAGCCAGTTTCCAAGCCCCCTTCCGTAGATGTACTTTCGAACTATCCTAATTTTTACATACCCCTACCCAATCTTGTACTTGAGTTTGTGCTTGTGCGCCTTATGTAGAGAATAAATAGTATTTAGAAAAAAAAAAAAAAATTCACAATGTTTCCCTAGTTCATCAATCCCATGCATGCGACATTACAAGGTTACTTCTAAGGAGCCCTTGTTTATGTGTTCTTATGAACAAGTATTTAGGAGCCCTTATAAGGACAATACCGGGACAACACATGCTAAGGACAATACATCATGGTAAGAACAATACCCCAACAATACATGGAAAGGACAACACATCATAATAAGAATAATACATGGTAAGGACAATACATCATGGTAATTATATACATGATGTTAAGAAATAAAGGGTATTTTAAACATTATTAGCAGGCTGGCAGCAGAGTTAAGCATCCCTCACAATTATGCATAATGCCATCAGTTTGTCTTATTCATGCATTGCAAGCTGCATATGAATATAATTGATTTCAACAGCCGGTTTATGGATATTTGAAAGCATAGATACGGCTTCAATGATGCCCTCCCTATTATTCTTTACATGCTGGGGCACCACCTTCGGCAAAGTAGAAGCAGAGAATTTATCGCTGCAAAATGTCCCCTGACTGATGTTACAATACGTAATCGTACCATCTACATGAAAACATAAAAGAGAAGTTATGTCTCAGCTCCATTTAAAATCCTATTTCATATGGCATAATAACATCTACAAATAGAAGTCAACTTGTTCCTAAGGTCCATTTTCAAATGCTTCCTATTTTAGACAGTTTAAACCACATTTTAGAATCATATGCAACATTGGTTTTCTAAACTTGATCAAAGCACTGTATGGCATTTGCAGCAAATAAAAAAAAAAAAAAAACAAAATATGCTATAACTAAAATGGCATGGTCAAGATCTTTAACCACTAAAGTCACAAACACTGATTGCTGCGGCATTATGAAATACGTACCTTATTATTCAAGTATGTGTGTGAAACAGAAAAGTATGTTGTTGCAGGCATATGACATAAATGGTTCCACTTCAAACATAAAAGTATGTTGCTGTAGGCATATGACATAGATGGCTCCACTTAACTATTTTCATGTACATTAAGAAACAGCAACCTGCTTAAGCCATTCTTCTAGCAAAACACGCAACTAAGATTGGCACATTTTCTAATCATAAAGTTTGCCATCCTTGCAAGCTGGCTTTTAACATAAAGTATCCAAAAAATGTGTCATGTAATACTTGAGAGAACTGTGTGGACTGGACCTTCATTGTTACCTGCAAACCGTGACAAAATGCAATGGCTCTATAGAGCAAGCTAAATGTTAGTCTCGTATATAATCCTGCCAACCCCTTGAAAGAAAAGATAGCTATAGATCTGTAACCATTAAGACCATAGGAAAGTACTCTTGCAGTATGACAGAATGTACCAAGGTCAATCAGAGGTTTGCAATAAAATTATAGACATGTAATTTAGCAAAACATCCAAAATCACAAAGAAAAGGGACAAACGTTATGGTCTGAGGGTGTTCTTTTGCCTGGAACCTCTAAGTCCTGAAGCTTCTGATTTTGCAAATACTTATGCTTGTCTATCAACGCGACATAAGCATGATGTCTAACCTACGCCGCAAGAAACAAATATTACTGAAAGGATGCGTATATTAAACCTTTACCAATTCATATGCATACTTTGGCAACTGATAATATCTCACTGCCAAGTTCTCGATATTCTTGAATGCAGCGACGGATTTCCCCAGCCTCTTTCAGATAAAAATTATTAGTTAGCCATGCAACCTGCCACAGTTTTGCCACACTAACATCCATATTAGGCTCTAGGGTGATCAGAGAAACTTAGAAATTTATATCGAGAAGAAAGGACTCTCGGTTCTGGCTAGGATAAAAGTGCAAATACAAATGTCTATGCGCTCATGTTCTGTAAGGAAGAGCACATTTTTTTTGCAGTGATGTTATTCCTAGCAATAAGGCCTGCAAAATGATGATTTGCAGAAAACCACAAAACAAACAAAGGAGATACTAACATAACAGAATACAAATGTCACATGCCTGATGCCTTCAGCGAATTATCTGCCATTGTAAGCCTCTACGCATGTCTGGATAGAGTCTGGCAGAATTATCGGCAGAAATATTCCACCAGAATTAATCATGCGTTACTTTTCCTGTAAGCATTCTTAATCCCAGAACTTTTTGGCCATACAGGGCCTGAAGAGCGACGACCTGCCAATGCCACCATCGCCCTGTAAGGAATTCCAGATAGCAAAAGAAGTAATCCAAATGGCAAGAACATGTAATGTACATAATAGATGTAATAGATGGCAGATGAGAAGATTTAGAACAGGAGCCGGAGGCCTAACGTATGAGACGGATTGGCGCTTCCCGCCCAACTCCCCCTTCTCGACCACCTACCAGAAGAATGGGGCCAAGCCGTATGAGTGACCAGTCCGTATACGGACGTTTCAAGTTTGAAAAAACCCCCATCCAGTCACGCACTTGAGTCATACGTGTATAAAAAGGTGAAACCCCCGGGCTGATTTCCAAGTTCTAGGGTTAGAGGCCGTATTTTTCGCCAAAATTTGCGATACGGTTCGCATATTTTTGGTGCGTGTATGCCCGAATATGCCCGTATTTTGGACCTTTAGGAATTTCGGCCAAGGTCTTTTAGGGGTATTATAATTCTATTATGGAAATCTAGCAAGCTTTGGATCATAGGGGAATGTAGCCATGCGATCATTCCATTTTGAAGCTGATTTGGGCTATAATAGGTGGCACAAATCCCTAGGCAATGGTTACCATGGGGTAGGAGGAGGAAAACAAATGGTGGTCATGAGGGTGAAAGAATATGGAGTAAGAAAGAATAGAATAATGGAAACTCAAAAGGATGTGCATGGGTAATGATAGAAAAATATCTTAATGGTAATATTATGAAAGGAGAAGGAGAATGTAGGTAGAGAAATATTTGAGATGAACAACTTGGCAAATATGGTAAGGAGATGAGCACAATGGTCAAATAAAGGCAGTTGGAAATAAGACATGAATATAGAGGTAGAAAAGAAAGAGGGAACCTAGGATTTGGTGCCATGTGTACAGGAATCTTCCAAAATTCTTAACTTCCAAACTTCAAAAGATGTCTTCCAAACTTCATAACCCAGATTCTTCTAGAGTATATTCTTGACTAAGCATTTGACCCCAAATAAAATACCTCTTGTGAACTTTTGACTTGAGCTCTTGTTGACCTGGAAAGTAAACATCCTTTGACCTCCATATCAATGTTGGATACCAAGATCTTTCAAGCTTTGACCTAGTCTTTCAAGATGAATTGACCTAGTTTGAGTGCATAGACCATAATTAGCATGTTGCCCTTTGGGGGCAACAGCGTGTCCTAAAGGCAGTCTTATAAATATCTGTATCCTTGATCCGGATCTGATGATATCCAGATCGTAGATCAATTTTTGTAAAGTACTTAGCTTGTCCCAACTGGTCAAATAGCTCATCAATCCTAGGCAACGCATATATATTCTTCACTGTAATCTGGTTAAGCATGCGGTAATCAATACATAACCTTAATGTCCCATCTTTCTTTTTTACAAACAAAACTGGCGCACCAAATGGCGAAACATTCGGCCGTATAAACCCTTGTTCCAATAATTCTGCTAATTGTTTCTTCAATTCGGCCATCTCTAATGCATGAAATCTATATGGTGGCCTTAATGTAGGTTCAGCCCCTGGAACAAGTTCTATCTCATGATCTACCATTCTATGTGGAGGCATTTATGACTAATAAAGGGCAAAATTCCTTAGCCTCATCTTCATCAAGATCTTCTTCTGGTATAGCTCCTTCAGATAAATATGTCATTAAGGTATCTCTGCACAAAGCATCGGCTTCCCAATTCTGTTCCCTTGGGATATGAGTAATTTTCCAGGAAGTAAAGTAAGCAAGCATTCCCATTACCTGGTTTCTCAAAAATTCCATATGTCCATAGCCTTAGCTTCTTGGAGACCTGCAATCAAAGCTTTATACTCTGCTACATTGGAAGTTATTTAGGGAAAGATTCTTCCTACTTTAGCCAAAAGTTTATTGGAAGTATCCTTTAGTATAGCTGCAGATGAAGCTACATTTAATTTCTTTGAAATCCCTCCATCAAACCATAAACACCCGTCCTTACCATTCTCAAAAGGTAGTGCACACTCCCTAACTAAGGGGATCAGATCAATTTTCTTTGTGCTAGGTGTTGCTAAACTATAAGATCCTAAGGGCTCTTCTGTGAGCATTTCTTTAATAAAATGTACCTCTTCCTTAAAGCCATAAGAACCATCCTGGTTGTAGATTGTGGCCACTTGGGAACCATTTGAAATGGTGCACCTCCCTTCAGACCTGATTGGCCTAGCATCAACTCTGGCCATCCACCTTCTTCCCAGCAAGAGATCATATATATCTGCATCTTCTCCCAAATCCTCAAAAGCAACAACAACAAAGTTGGCAGCTACAACAATGCCTTCAGCATTAACAGGAACTTTGGTCACAATACCAACTGGTGCTATTTTAGCATTAGAAAAGGATTTTAACAAAACAGATGATCTTTTATCTATCTCGAGCCCACATTTTTTCATAACATGATAAGGCATGATATTTAGGGGTGATCCACCATCCAGCAACACATTAGAAAAGGAGTACCCTCCTAGAGTAGCTGAACACATGAATGCACCTGGATCTTCCTCATTTTGGGCAAAAATAAGATTAGTAGCATTTGCAACACCTACACAAGGCACTGCCTCACTAAAAGTAGTTTGTTGCAATAATTTTTTCCTATAACTAGGTGCAATCTTTAACAAGGTAAATAAATCTACACTTACTTTAGATTTTTTTAACAAAACATCTAATTCATCAAGATCGTGATCTCTCTTACCATACTTTTGTTGGGGAGGTGGAGCTATTTCTTGGGGAGGAGCCTCTATAACAGAAGGTGGTGGCAATGTTGACCTCCTTGAATTCTCTGGAACATGTTTATTAGGTTCAGCAGGCCTATGGACCTCTCCCATGCTTCTGGTTTGTACCACCATTACTTCCTCAGTCTTTGGCATTTCTGTAGCCTGCACAAACCTTATAGAACTAGTAGATTCAGCAAACCTTACATGGGGAGTTGTCTCAGATTTTTTTCTCTCTCTTGCTTGACAAAATACTCTTTGACAGAACACCTAAGATCAGTATGACCAATCTCCTTGCAAAAAGTACAAACTGGACACTCTCTACCAAAATGACACTTCTTTTTGCATTTAGGACATATTTGCCAATAGCAAATGTCAGCTGGATGTGAAGTTCTATTGCAATGGATACATTCAGGATAAGTTTTACCTGCCCTGCTTGCTTTGAGCTCCACAAGTTGTTTGGTCACTTCCGCCAAAGCTTCAATTACATTTGTTAAGTCTGCTTTAACCCTTGAAATTTGAGAATCAGCCTCTTCATCTTTGGTTTTTTTCTTTTCTTTATGCACAACATAGATAGGAACAGAATGGTGAGGTTCATAAGGACCATCAATGGCATCAGGGTAGAAGGGATCATGATGAAAGCTATTGTGTTTTTCTGGTAGGATAGAAAGCATTTTGGTCAATTCAGTTGTTTTGGCGAAGACCTTGTAAATGGAATCAAAACCTTCTGCAGCTTGAATCTTGATGAGTTTTCTTTGAATTTCTGGTCTAGAAGATAGGCCTTTAATAAAGGAGAACACCAAAAAAAGCGTGGGGATGGTAACTTGGCATTTCTGACATCTATTCATGAAGGTGCTGAACCTTTCCTTGTATTGACTAACACTTTCGCCTGGATAAATAGAGAAATTTTGCAATTCATTAACAAGGTCCTTGGGAGCAGCAAGTTTTCCAAACCTGTCTAAAAACTTGGTGACAAGATCATCCCAGGAAGTGGTTCCCATAAGTTTCTCATAAGTCAGCCAAGCACCAGCTTCACTCTCCTCCTTAAAACACTTCTCAAATTGTGAGAACTTGCAACTTTTTTTAAAACCATAATCCCTGTAGTAATCTTCAAAAGCTCTCAGAAAGGTATTGGCACTCATGCTAGAATCAAAAGTAGGCAATGGAATAGGCACATTCAATTCAAACTGGTAAGGCATACTCTGAAGCAATCCCTAGGCAACGGTTACCATGGGGTAGGAGGAGAAAAACAAATGGTGGTCATGAGGGTGAAAGAATATGGAGTAAGAAAGAATAGAATAATGGAAACTCAAAAGTATGTGCATGGGTAATGATAGAAAAATATCTTAATGGTAATATTATGAAAGGAGTAGGAGAATGTAGGTAGAGAAATATTTGAGATGAACAACTTGGCAAAGATGGTAAGGAGATGAGCACAATGGTCAAATAAAGGCAGTTGGAAATAAGACATGAATATAGAGGTAGAAAAGAAAGAGGGAACCTAGGATTTGGTGCCATGTGTACAGGAATCTTCCAAAATTCTTAACTTCCAAACTTCAAAAGATGTCTTCCAAACTTCATAACCCAGATTCTTCTAGAGTATATTCTTGACTAAGCATTTAACCCCAAATAAAATACCTCTTGTGAACTTTTGACTTGAGCTCTTGTTGACCTGGAAAGTAAACATTCTTTGCCCTCCATATCAATGTTGGATACCAAGATCTTTCAAACTTTGACCTAGTCTTTCAAGATGAATTGACCTAGTTTGAGTGCATAGACCATAATTAGCATGTTGCCCTTTGGGGGCAACAGCGTGTCCTAAAGGCAGTCTTATAAATATCTGTATCCTTGATCCGGATCTGATGATATCCAGATCGTAGATCAATTTTTGTAAAGTACTTAGCTTGTTCCAACTGGTATCTTCTTCACTGTAATCTGGTTAAGCATGCGGTAATCAATACATAACCTTAATGTCCCATCTTTCTTGTTTACAAACAAAACTGGTGCACCAAATGGCGAAACATTCGGCCGTATAAACCCTTGTTCCAATAATTCTGCTAATTGTTTCTTCAATTCGGCCATCTCTAATGCATGAAATCTATATGGTGGCCGTGATGTAGGTTCAGCCCCTGGAACAAGTTCTATCTCATGATCTACCATTCTATGTGGAGGCAATTCTGTTAATTCTTTAGGAAACACATCAGAGAACTCGTCCAACACTTTCTGGATCTCAGGAGCAATAGGTTGTTCTTGTAACTCTGCGGTACCCAAAAATGAATCTAACAACAATGCACATCCCATTCTTACGCAACCCTTCTTAATCTGTTTCTTAAAACTTTTCCGGGACAAAGGGGTAACCACTAATAATGAAGGCAATCCTTCCAGCATATACTTATCTCCATTAGGACTTTGGCATGTAACTATTTGCTCTCCGCAGTCAATGCAAGCTTTATATGGCTTTAACCATGACATTCCTAGAATAGCATCATACTTCCCTAGGCTCAATACTTCAAAACTAGTATGGGACTCAAGATCTCCTACTTGGAATTCAAGATTATCTACCTTAGCATACGAAGTCTTAATTTTGCCATCAGCCAGCTCCACATATCTAGGGTCCCGGCTAATCATGTTCAAATCTAGTTTCTTTGCCAGCTTTGGGGAAATAAAGCAATGTGTACTACCATAATCAATAAGAAATAGAACAGGAACTCCATGAATAATACCTGGAACTCTGATGACCACAGCTTGGTTATCTACACGGCCCTGGTCCACTGCAGCATACATGCACATTCTTTCCACAGGAGGGTCCGTGATTCGAGCAGCCCTAACTTCAACTGCAGGGTTAGCTTGTGCCATAATCCTGTTATCTCCTTTAGCATGTCCTCTGCCACCCCTGTTATTATCCCAAAAACCTCCACGACCACCCCGGTTACCTCGGCCTGGGTTTCCTCTGCCTTGGCCCCTGTTGACCCTCAACCTGGCTAGAGAGTCAAGCACAAGAAGCCAACTTGAGTTTTTACTCAAGTTGGGGTTAGAACCTCCAGATCACTTAAGGTGATCAGTCTACACAAGAATTTCTCAAAGAAAAAGCTCAATTATCAAGTATTCATACCTTTCCCACTTCAAGAATATGGAGCCCTTACTCAAACGGATTGATTTCCAAGGTCAAATGATTGTGATTTGTACAGAAAAGTTATAGGCAAGCAAGGGTGAAAACCTTGACCAAGTCTGGGTTTTAATCTGCAAGATATTCGATCTCAAAGTTGGGTCAAATTTTGGTCAATATCAGTCAAAACTACAAACAGATCTCAGAGTTTTGTAACTTGAGTTGCGGAGGGAATTTTGAAGAGATTCCAAAACTAAGGTGAAGTATAGGTCCCAAAGGTGAGGGGCATGCAATCAAACCATAATTTGGATCACTAAAATTATTTTTTTGGCACTGTTTTGTGAATATCAGTCTAAAATTGTATCAGACAGAATGTAAAAAATGGTAACTTGAGTTTGGAATGGTTTTCTTTCGAAATTTTTGTACACGCAGGTGCAAATATGATGGGGAAGGAAGAGCAAATGGTCATATGCAAGAAAAAATGATGGGATACTTTACTGTAAATGTTTGTGATGCAAAAATACTAAAGGATCATGACAGTCAACTTTTTAAATACTTGGCAAGCAATTTTCATTGATATGAAGGTAATACAAGGTGAATAAGAGTCTTAGGATCATAGATCAATCATCAAGATAACTCAGGAGGTCATAAATAATATCAAATCAAGAATATCAGTCCAATTTTCTCAAATCGAACTGTGGAACACTCAGATACTTCATGAACGTCTTCAGATCATGCTTAGCATGTATCAATGTTGAGGTTTCATGCGTCTGGGCCTTCAAAAATCTTCTGTCATTGTTTTCCCAGTATATATGCTTAGGTTTAACGGTTCCAGCATCTTAGAGCTTAAATTTAGGCTTGATAGAATGCTTAAGGGCGGGAATACAGAAATAGATAGTTTTCAGAGCCTAATGATTCCATTCCGGCGTGATTCGAGCAGGTTTCCAGAATTAGGGTTCTTCGAGGGTATTTTTCCAGGAATTTTGCGATACGATGGCCGTATTTTTTGGGTATAAACTGAGAATATGCTGTATTTATCAATTTTGAGAAGCTAGGCCATGGTTCCAAAGGTACCCAAAAATAATTATGAAGCTTCTAATCATTTGGGTCTATGGTAACCCTAATCTTTTGGGGAATATTCTAGGTAGATACCATAACTAGAATATTCCATGGGGAATATTTGGGTGGCATGGGTACTTAGGGCACAATGGTAAATGAAGCAAGGAGGTATAAGAGATTGCAAAAAAAGAATTAGGCTAAGGGCATTTGCAAAGGTGTGGTATGGGGAATGAAAATAAGGCAAAGAGATATGAAATGGGTAGGACATCCCATGGGGGAAATAAAATGTATTAAGAAAGGACTTAGGCAAGGCAAAATATGATTTGCAAAAGGTGAGCAAGGAAGAATATGAGTGTAAGGGAAAATGACTAGGGAAAATTCAAAAAGGAAGGTGAGAATATGGTATGGGGATAGGCAAAAAATGGTTAAGGGATGGAACCAAATACCATGGGATCTTCCAAACTCTAACTTCCAATCTTCAAAAAGCATCTTCCAATCTTCTTTAACCCAACACGTTTTTTACTAGCTTTGACCTCAAGTGAAGTATTCCTTATGGGAGTTGACCTTGAAGATAAATATCCTTTGACCTTCATACCAATGTTGACTACCAAGTCCTCCTTTCACTTAGCCTTCCTAAATTTAACAAATGAACCAATCAATTAGTATGTTGCCCTTTGGGGGCAACATCTCGCCAAAACAAGAAAATGGCTGGTCCCCTCAGTCTTCAATTTTGTCCCAAAGTGTCTAAGTGAGAATTATGGAAGAAAGAGGGTATAAAGTGTAAGTGTTGATGAAATAGTGGTGAATATGGTAGTGAGAGGATGTGAGTGAATGAAAAAGGTGAGAGTGATGCTGCCATGCTATGGCAGCATGGAAGAGATAAGCACATCTTTGCACTAATCCTCTCATTTTGATCTGGTTTGCAAGACAATAGGGAAGTGCTTCACTAGCATACATCAAGAATTTGAAGAACAAGGGAAGGACAATTGACTCAAGTTACTCAAGAGATACAAGAGGTCAATCAAGCAAAGGGAATGAAGAAAAGTAGAGAGAGAGGACCCCTTGAAGAACATTCCATGGTATGTAGCTACTTGTGATCTTGGCATCTTTGGCATTTTGATCCCCTTCTCCATTTACTCCACCATCCTAAAGTACCATTGAACTTTGATTCCTTGCCCATAATACCTCTCACAGTCAAACTTGACTTTGAAAGTTCTTTCTAGTCAAAACACACCTCCATGAAACACTCACTTGCTGTGCACCACTTACAACAACTTGCCATCATCCATAAGTTCAAAATGTCACTTGACTTGGTCATAATCTTGCTCAAAAGTCAAGATCTCATGCAACTTGGCCAAAGTTAAAAGAAAGTTGCAAAAATTCCTAAGGGAAATGCTCAAATCCAGTTATATTTGAGTGTCGATCACCCCAGTTATATTTTCAAATTTTTATGAATCCAGAATCTTAGGCTTTGATTATGGGTTTGTTGGGTAGCTAAGAGGCGGGAAGAGAAGATTCGGGAGGAATTTAAGGCAGAAACTGAGGCCTCTGGCCGATTCGAAGAATTTTTCTAAGTTTAGGGTTCATGGAGGGAATCTCGCGAGCATCTTTCGAGTATATTTTGAGATTCTGGCCTTTTAAAAAATCAATTTCCAATGGTTTAAATGGGAAAATCAACCTTTGGTTTTTTGGGATCTTCTAGGAATCTTTGAGGATGCCCTCCAAAAAGTTGGGAGCATATCTGGCCTTGCCACGTGGCATAAGGCATCCTTATGGTATCTAGAATGATACCTAGGTTATTCACCTAGGGTTTTGACATTTCATAATAGAATTTATTTTTCAAAGCCAAAGGCCAAAAATGGGATGGGCATATGAAATAGAAATGAGTTTATGATAAGATGAGAGTGGAGTTGAGGAATCAAGGCAAAAATGAGAGAAGGCATAGGGGAATGTAGATGGGAATAATTTGGGGGCAAAAGATTCTAGTTTACCATGGGGTCTTCCAAACTCTAACTTCCAATCTTCAAAAGGTGTCTTCCAAACTTCTTAGCCAAAATCTTATAAGCATCCTTTGACCTCAAATGGAGCATTCCTTATGAGAGTTGACCTTGAAGATAAATATCCCTTGACCTTCACACCAATGTTGACTACCAAGTTCTTCTTTGACTTAGCCTTCCTAACTTCAACATATGAGCCAACAATTAGTATGTTGCCCTTTGGGGGCAACAATCGTATCGCGAAATTCCTGGAAAAATACCCTCGAAGAACCCTAATTCTTGAAACCTGCTCGAATCACGCCGGAATGGAATCATTAAGCTCTGAAAACTATCTATTTCTGTATTCCCGCCCTTAAGCATCCTATCAAGCCTAAGTTTAAGCTCTAAGATGCTGGAACCGTTAAACCTAAACATATATACTGGGAAAACAATGACAGAAGATTTTTGAAGGCCCAGACGCATCAAACCTCAACATTGATACATGCTGAGCATGATCTGAAGACGTTCATAAAGTATCTGAGTGTTCCACAGTTCGATTTGAGAAAATTGGACTGATATTCTTGATTTGATATTATTTATGACCTCCTGAGTTATCTTGATGATTGATCTATGATCCTAAGACTCTTATTCACCTTGTATTACCTTCATATCAATGAAAATTGCTTGCCAAGTATTTAAAAAGTTGACTGTCATGATCATTTAGTATTTTTGCATCACAAACATTTTTACAGTAAAGTATCCCATCATTTTTTCTTGCATATGACCATTTGCTCTTCCTTCCCCATCATATTTGCACCTGCGTGTACAAAAATTTCGAAAGAAAACCATTCCAAACTCAAGTTACCATTTTTTGCATTCTGTCTGATACAATTTTAGACTGATATTCACAAAACAGTGCCAAAAAAATAATTTTAGTGATCCAAATTATGGTTTGATTGCATGCCCCTCACCTTTGGGACCTATACTTCACCTTAGTTTTGGAATCTCTTCAAAATTCCCTCCGCAACTCAAGTTACAAAACTCTGAGATCTGTTTGTAGTTTTGACTGATATTGACCAAAATTTGACCCAACTTTGAGATCGAATATCTTGCAGATTAAAACCCAGACTTGGTCAAGGTTTTCACCCTTGCTTGCCTATAACTTTTCTGTACAAGTCACAATCATTTGACCTTGGAAATCAATCCGTTTATGAGAGCTACATCGATTTGAGTAAGGGCTCCATATTCTTGAATTGGGAAAGGTATGAATACTTGATAATTGAGCTTTTTCTTTGAGAAATTCTTGTGTAGACTGATCACCGTAAGTGATCTGGAGGTTCTAACCCCAACTTGAGTAAAAACTCAAGTTGGCTTCTTGTGTTTGACTTTCTAGCCAGGTTGAGGGTCAACATCTTGGAGGTTCTACCGAGATCTTCCTGGATTTCAGAACTCATGGCTCCAAAGCAAAAATTTCCAGCAGAACAAAAACCATTAGAAGATATTGACGCACCAGATCATTGCAGAGAAAGGCCATTGAATTCAAGTTTCGCAACTAGCCTGCTTCAAAACATGCCATATCATTACAGGGATTATGGCTTCAAGAAGGGCTGCAAGCTCTCAGAATTTGAAAAGTGTTTCAAAGAAGAAAGTGACGCTGGTGCTTGGTTAACTTATGAAAAGTTAATGGGTACCACTTCATGGGATGAACTTGTTAAGAAGTTCCTGGATAGATTTGGTAAGTTAGCTGCTCCAAAAGATTTGGTTAATGAGTTGCAAGGTTTCTCTATACATGCAGGAGAAAGTGTGAATCAATACAAGGAGAGGTTTAGTACATTTATGAGTAGGTGTCAAAGAGCACAAGTCACCATCCCAACTCTGTTTTTAGTCACTGCTTTCATTAATGGTCTAGAAAGAAGACCAGATATCCAAAGGAAGTTGCTCAATATCCAAGCTGCTGAAGGATTTGATTCTATATACAAAGTTTTTGCCAAAACTACTGACTTAACTCAGATGTTCTCTACTTTGCCTGACAAGCACCATGTTCCTCACCATAGCCCGTTTTACCCTGATGCTACTGATGCACATTATGATCATCACCCTTCTATTCCAGTTTATGCCATACATAAAGAAAAAAGGAAATCTAAAGAGGAGGAAGCAAATTCTCAAGTTGCAGAGGTCAAGTCAGACCTATCTAAGGTTACTGAAGCCTTAGCAGAAATAACCAAACAATTGGTTGAACTCAAGGCTACAAGAACAGGTAAAACTTACCCTGAATGTATTCATTGCAATAGGAATTCTCATCCATCAGAAATTTGCTATTGGCAAGTGTGTCCCAAATGTAATAGAAAAGGCCACTTTGGAAAGGAATGTCCTGTTTGTTCTTTTTTTGTAAAGAAGTTGGCCATACTGATGCTAGGTGTGTTGTTAAGGAATATTTTGCTAAGCAGGAAAAAGAAAAGAGACCAGAGCCTAAACCTCCTGTGAGATTTGCTGAACCAAGCACCTCTATAAATTTATTCAAGCTACAGAAGCTCCCAAATCTGAAGAAGTTATGGTGGTGCAAACTAGAAGCATGAATGAAGCTCATGTACATGATGAACCAAGTAGGCATTCTACTGCCAGATCTTCACCACCTGTAGTGGAAGCATCTGCTCAAATCATAGCTCCACCCCCCCAGCAAAAATATGGTAAGTAAGATCAAGACTTTGATGAGGTTGATGTTTTGCTTAAAATTCCAAAGTGAGTGTGGATCTTTTCACATTGCTAAAGATTGCACCTAGCTATAGAAAAAGAGTACTGCAGCAAACTAGTGGTGAGGTATTAAATGCTTGTGTGAATTTTACTGATGCCACTAACCTTGTTCTAGCACAGAATGAAGAAGACCCTGGTGCATTCACATGTTCAGCTACTTTAGGAGGGTATACCTTCTCAAATGTGTTACTTGATGGGGGATCCCCCCTAAATATCATGCCATATCACATTATGAAAAAATGTGGTTTCGAGGTGGATAAGAAAGCTTCTATATTATTAAGATCTTTTTATAATGCTAAGATCACTCCTATTGGTGTGGTAACTAAAGTGCCTGTTAATACATAGGGCATAACTGTAGCTGCTAACTTTATTGTGGTGGCTTTTGAAGACATAGGGGATGAATCTGATATCTATGATTTACTCTTAGGAAGAAGGTGGTTAGCCACTGTGGATGCTAGACCAGTCTGGTCTCAAGGGAGATGTACCATCTCCAATGGTTCTCAAACTGCTACAATCTATAATCAAGATGGCTCCTATGGCTCTGTTGCCCCCAAAGGGCAACATACTAATTGATTGGTTTATTTGTTAAAGTTAGGAAGGCTAAGTCAAAGGAAGACTTGGTAGTCAACATTGGTGTGAAGGTCAAGGGACATTTATCTTCAAGGTCAACTCTTATAAGAAATGCTCTATTTGAGGTCAAAGGATGCTTATAAGGTTTTGGGTAAGAAGTTTGGAAGATACCTTTTTGAAGATTGGAAGCTAGAGTTTGGAAGACCCCATGGTAAACTAGAATCTTTTGCCCCTAAATTATTTCCCATCACATTTCTCCATGCCTTCTCTCATTTTCGCCTTGATTCCTAAGCTCCACTCTCATCCTATCACAAACTCATTTCTATTTCATATGCCCATCCCATTTTTTGCCTTTGCCTTTGAAAAATAAATTCTATGTCAAAACCCTAGGTGAATAACCTAGGTATCATTCTAGATACCATAAGGATGCCCTATGCCACGTGGCAAGGCCAGATATGCTCCCAACTTTTTGGAAGGCATCCTCAAAGATTCTTAGGAGATCCCAAAAAACCAAAGGTTTATTTTTCCACTTAAACCATTGAAAATTGAATTTTTAAAAGGCCAGAATCTCCAAATATACTCGAAAGATGCTCGCGAGATTCCCTCCACGAACCCTAAACTTAGAAAAATTCCTCGAATCGGCCAGGGACCTCAATTTCTGCCTCAAATTCCTACCGAATCTTCTCTTCCCGCCTCTTAGCTACCCAACAAACCCATAATCAAAGCCTAAGATTCTGGATTCATAAAAATTTGAAAATATAACTGGGGTGATCGACACACAACTTTTTGAAGACCCAGGCGCATCAAACCTCGACATTGATACATGCTGAGCATGATCTGAAGACGTTCTTGAAGTCTCTGAGTGTTCCACAGTTTAATCTGAGAAGATTGGACTGATATTATTGATTTGATACTATTATTGACCTCCTAAGCTACATTATTGATTGATCTATGTTCCTAAGATTCTTACTCACCTTGTATTACCTTCATATCAATGAAAATTGATTGCCAAGTATTCAAAAAGTCTACTGTCATGATCCTTTAGTATTTTTGCTTCATAAACATTTTTACAGTAAAGAATTCCCTTATTTTTTCCTGCACCTGACCATCTGCACTTCATCTCCCATCTTATTTGCACCTGTGTGCACAAAAATTTCGAAAAAATTCCATTCCAAACTCAAGTTACCATTTTTTGCATTCTGTCTGATACAAATTTAGACTGATATCCATAAAACAGTGCCAAAAAAATAGTTTTAGTGATTCAAATCATTATTTGACAGCATGCACCTTACCTTTGAAGCCTATATAGCATCTTAGTTTTGGAATTTCCTCAAATTTCATCCTACAACTCAAGTTATAAAACTCTGAGCTCTGTTTTCAGTTTTGACTGGTATTGACCAAAATTTGACCCAACTTTGAGATCGAATATCTTACAAATTAAAACTCAGACTTGGTCAAGATCTTTACCCTGACTTGCCTACAACTTTTCTGAACAAGTCACAGTCATCTGACCTTGGAAACCAATCTGCATATGGGATCTGCATCGATTTGAGTAAAGGGTCTAAATTCCAGAATTGGGAAAGGTATGAAAACTCTGTAACTGAGCTTTTTATTTGGAAAATTCTTGTGTAGATTGATCACCTTAAGTGATCTGGAGGTTCTAACCCCAATTTGAGTGAAAACTCAAGTTGGCTTCTTGTGTTTGACTCTCTAAGCCAGGTTGAGGGTCAACAGGCTCCAATGAAGAGGTAAACTTTATTAAGGAAATGCTAATTGAAGAACCTTTGGGGTCTTACAGAATAAAAAATACAAGACTAAGGAAATATGAAATGGTTCCTCTCATTATGGAATGTGCACTTCCCCAGCAAACAAGGGCCATCAGGATTCTTATGGTTTGATGGAGGTATTTCTAAAAAACTAAATATTGCATCATCTGCTGCTATTCTGAAAGATTCCTCTCATAAACTTTTAGCTAAAGTAGGGAGAATCTTCCCCCAAATTACATCTAATGTAGCAGAATATAAGGCTTTGATTGCAGGTCTTCAGGAAGCCAAAGCTATGGATATTACCAACATTCACACTTATGGTGACTCACAATTAATTTGTAGACAAGTTTCAGGAAACTACCAAACAAAAAATGCAGATATGGAGCTCTTAAAAAACCAAGTAATGGGAGTACTTTCGAGTTTTGCTTCATGGGAGATTACTCACATACCAAGAGAGAAAAATGTGGAAGCTGATGCCCTATGCAGAGAAACTCTCATGTCACACCTAACTGAGGGAGCTATTCCAGAGGAAGACCTTGATGCTAGTGAGGTAAAAGCCCTTTGTCCTATTCTAACCATTAATGCATCAGAGGAAAAGGATACTGAAGAGATTACCATCACAAAAAATGGTAAGACTAGAACCCTGTTTGTTGGAGATCTAATTGAATACCAAAATAGGGAGAATATACAAATGTTCTTTGAAGAAAGGAAGGATGTGTTTGCCTGGGATTATTCTGAGCTTACTGGTATTAAAGCTGAGGTATGCCAATTTGAAATCAAGATTAAAGAAGGATGTAAACCTGTTTTTCAAAAACTGAGAAGAATTAATGCTTCATTGATGGGATTGATCCAGAATGGGTATCTTGCATTGTACCTGTAGAGAAAAAAAGTGGTGCCTTAAGGATCTGCATTGATTATCGAGATCTCAACAAAGCTACCATCAAGGACTGCTATCCCTTGCCTTTTTTAGAAGAAATTTTATATGTTGTAGCAGGGAAAGAGGTATACTCATTTCTAGATGGATTTTCAGGATTTAATCAAATTGGCATTAAGGATGAAGACCAACCCAAGACCTCTTTTATTACCCCTTGGGGAACTTATGCAATGAAGAGAATGCCTTTTGGACTAATGAATGCACCTGCTACTTTCCAGAGAGCTATGGATGTTATTTTTAGGCCTATGTCTCCTCAAGAATTCAGAGTCTATTTGGATGACCTTTGCTTAGGATCTCACCCTACTAATCATTTGGAATTGCTTGCAAAAATATGCTCTTTGTGCAGGGAATCTGGAGTCAACCTTAACCCAAAGAAATGTATTTTTTTTGCATCCAAAGGGAAACTTTTGGGGCATGAGGTATCCAATAATGGTATACAAGTGGCACAAGAAAAGGTTGAAGCCCTCAAAAAGCTGGTACCCCCCAAAAATCTGAAGCAGGTCAAAAGTTTTATTGGCATGACTAGTTTTCTTAGGATGTATATTCCTAATTTTGCTCACATTATAAGTCCTATTTCTAAGCTGACAAGGATAGGTAGGATTTCTAAATCTGAGAGCAAGTATGTCCCTGTCACATGGTCATCAGATTGCCAAGAGTCTTTTGAGTTGCTTATAAAGTCCATTTGTGAGGCTACTCTTCTAAAAAAACCTGATTTGAACAAGCCATTTGAGGTCTATATTACCATCACTAAAAAAGCCACAGGCCTAGCTATTCTGCAGGACAAGCACACCATAGCTTTTGCCAGCAGACAGTGGAGTTCAACTAAAGAAAAGTACACCAGAATGGAGAAGAGTGCTGCTGCTCTTATGTTCTTCATTGATAGACAAGGTCACCTACTATTGAAGAGTTCTGTCCAAGTTTATATGAAGCAAAATCCAACGGGTTTGTTATTTGGTAAGGCTACCTCTAAAGCAAAAATTCAAAGGTGGGCTTGTAAGCTACAAACCTTTGATATTTCCATAAAAGAGTTACATCAGGTGAAGAGTCCCAGTCTTTATTTACCTTACATTTTCTTTGATCATGAGGATGCAGTAGAAGTTGTTGACTTTGTGGATGCCTTAGCTTATTTGCAGGCAGATGATGAAGAGCAGAACCAACAGGATGGGCAGCTACCTATAAAGTATTTTTTACAATTCAAGGAAATGACCTCAGGGCTGACCTCGAGCCAGCAAAGGAGATTTAAAGAAAAGTGTAGGCAATTTAAAATGATTAATGATGTTTTATGTAAAGTCAACATGGATGGACTATTACTGAGGTGTGTCAATGAAGAGGAATCTGCTTTGATCATTAGAGAAATGCATGAAGGAGTATGTGGAGGCCATTTTGCTGGAGATATTACTGCCAAGAAAATTCTCAGGTCAGGTTATTATTGGCCTACAATATTTAAAGATTTATATAGGGTAAAAGCATGCTACGGTGTACCACTTTTGGAACCCTCAAAAGTACCTACACTGGGTACTTTTAAAACTAGTACTTTCTGTTTTTTCTTTCCATTAAAATCAATTAATTTTTTTTTGAATTGAAGGTCAATAACATGTCAATCTATAGTAGTAAAGGATAACAATACCATTAGAGACTAAAATAAATGAATTCACTCTCAAACTTATTCTTTATTGCAGCATTTATGCAAGTTCCCAGTACCCAGTGCTGAGTACTTTTCTGGGTAGTTTCACACTCCCTAAAAAGTACTTTAGATGGTACACCCTAGCATGCTTTCACCCTATACTACTATAAAATCTTGCCACAAGTGTCAAATATTTGGCAAAAGGATCCTCCTCCCAGCTGCACTAAACCCCATCATTTCTCCAGGACCTTTCCAAATATGGGGATTAGATTATATTGGCCCTATTAACCCCCCTTCTGCAGGACAACATCAGCACATTATTGTAGCTACAGATTATTTTACTAAATGGTGAGAAGCTATTCCTTTAAGACAGGCCAATGCTATTACAACAGCAAAGTTTTTACATGAATATATATGTGCACGGTTTGGTATTCCTCTACAATTACACTCTGACAGAGGTACCCCTTTTGTGAATGAAGTTATTGCTAATCTGCTAACCATTCTTAAGGTCAAACATACCAAGAGCTCTTCTTATTACCCCCAAGGCAATGGTCAAGAAGAAGCTACTAACAAAGTTTTGAAAAGCATTTTGCAGAAAACAGTGGATGATAATCAAAAAGATTGGCATGTCAAACTGGTGGATGCTCTATGGGCCTATAGAGTCACCATTAAAGCAGCAACCACTCACACACCCTTTAACTTAGTATATGGCATTGAAGCTGTGCTTCCAGTAGAACTTGAGCTTCCTTCTCTAAGGTTAGCCCATAAGTTGTGTTTGCCTTTTGAGTATGCTTTGCAGGAAAGACTGGATACCCTTCTGCATTTAGAAGAATATAGAATGGAAGCTGAGAATGCTAATTTGCTAAAAAAAGCCAAGGATTTGGCTGCTTTCAAAGCTGCTCATAAAATACAAGGGACTTTCAAGACTGGAGAGTTAGTTCTAAAATGGAATAAATCAAGGGAAGACTCGGCTAGTAAGTTTGAAAATCTTTGGGAGGGCCCCTATGAGGTGTTGGAACCTGCAGGCACCAATTCTTATTGGTTAAAGGAATTAACTTCAGGGATGCCACTTCCAAATCCTATCAACACTATTCACCTGAAAAGGTACTGAGATCAGCATATATGCTTGTCTCTTTTTATGTTCTAGAACTTAGACAAGTTAGAATTAAAGTTAAATATTAGATAGGTTGGATTAGATTTCACTTTGTCTTAAGTTTAGAACTAATGTCTTCATTGAGTTCATATTTGCAGATTAGCCAGTATGAAGGATGAGCTATCAAACAGCTTCAGAATAAGGATTTTTATTAATTGCCAAGTGTCATTTGCAGGAGCACCCTTTTTCCATCTTCATCTGTCGCATTGTGGTCCTGCCCTCCATTTAGCCATGTACTCTCATTTTATCTCCCTAAATGTGCACTCTGCAAATTCAGCTTCACCATTATAGCAGAGTTGCAAAGATCAAGATTAACTTGTTTGCATGTTTCCATGACAGGTGCATCCTTTCTCCATCTTTATTCATCTGCCATAAGTGGTCCTGCTATCCATTTAAACTCCTTATTCTTGTTTTCATTCCCAAAAGAAAGCACTCTGTAAATCAGCTTCACCATCATGGCAGAGTTGCATTTTTAAGGATCAGGGAGGCATACATTTTCTTGTTTTGGCGAGATCTCAACTTTTGCACATTCACTTCACCCTCTCACACCCCATTTCCATCACCACCTTACCATATTCACACTCATTCTTACCTTTTCTTTTCACACACTTTCTTGTTTTGGCGAGATTCCCACATTTACACACTCATCTCATCTCATACACTCCATTTCCATCACCATCTTACTATATTCACACTCACTTGTTGAAGGTGTTCCTGGCAAAACCTTCAACCTCAGTGGTTTAGAACCTCCAGGTTGCTTGAGGCTGTTGCCCCCAAAGGGCAACATACTAACTGTTGGTTCATGTATTGAAGTAGGTCAAGTTATTGTGGAAGAGTTAAATAAAAAAGAAGCTTGGTAGTCAACAATGATATGAAGGTCAAACAATATTAATCTTCAAAGGTCAACTCCTATGGAAGATGCTTTATCTGAGGTCAAAGGTATTCAAAGGATGCTCTATGATATTCTGGGTTGTGAAGATTGGAAGATGCTTTTTGAAGTTTGGAAGACAAAGTTTGGAAGACCCCATGGTATTTGATTCCACCTCCTAGCCATTTTTTATTCATATTCTTACCCCCATTTCGAAATTTTCCTAGTCATATTTCTCTCATGCCTAAATCTTCCCATGCTCACTTTTTTGCCAATTATACCATGCTTGCCTAAGTCCTTCTTTTCTAAAGGCCTTTTGTTCACCCCAAAGGATGATCTTCCCATTCCATATCTTTTCTCTCATTTTTTCCATATTACATTCTTGCAAATGTACCTAGCCCAACCCTAATTTGCAAATTCTTATGCTCCCTCACTTCATTTACCAAATGTGCCTAATTACCCATGCCACCCAAGTATCCCCCATGGAATATTCCAGTCATGGTATCTACCTAGCATATTCCCCAAATTATTAGGGTTGCTATAGACCCAAATGACTTCACAATTATTTTTTGGGTATCTATTGAACCATGGCCTAGCTTTTTGAAATGGCTCAATACAACATATTCTTGGTTTATACCTCCAAAAATACGGCCACCGTATCGCGCAAACTCTGGAAAAATACAGTTGAAGAACCCTAAACTTAGAAACTTGCTCGAATCACGCCGGAATTGAGATCTTAAGCTACAAAAACTACCTATTCTTGGATTCCCGCTCATTAGCATCCCATTAAGCCTATAATCAAGTCCTAAGATGCCAGAATCATTAAATCCAAATCTATATAACGAGAAAAACAATGACAGAAGTTTTTGAAGGCCCAGACGCATCAAACCTCAAGATTGATACATGCTGAGCATGATCTGAAGACGTTCATGAAGTATCTGAGTGTTTCACAGTTCGATTTGAGAAAATTGGACTGATATTATTGATTTGATATTATTTATTGACCTCCTAAGCTATCTTGATGATTGATCTATGATTCTAAGACTCTTATTCACCTTGTATTACCTTCATATCAATGAAAATTGCCTGCCAAGTATTTAAAAAGTTGACTGTCATGATCCTTTAGTATTTTTGCATCACAAACATTTTTACAGTGAAGTATCCCTTCATTTTTTTCTTGCATATGACCATTTGCACTTCTTGTGTCATCATATTTGCACCTGTGTGCACAAAAATTTCGAAAGAAATCCATTCCAAACTCAAGTTACCATTTTTTGCATTCTGTCTGATACAATTTTAGACTGATATTCACAAAACAGTGCCAAAAAAATAGTTTTTGTGATCCAAATTATGATTTGATTACATGCCCCTCACCTTTGGGACCTATACTACACCTTAGTTTTGGAATCTCTTCAAAATTCTATCTGCAACTCAAGTTACAAAACTCTGAGATCTGTTTGTAGTTTTGACTGATATTGACCAAAATTTGACCCAACTTTGAGATCGAATACCTTGCAGATTAAAACTCAGACTTGGTCAAGGTTTTCACCTTTGCTAGCCTATAACTTTTCTGTACAAGTCACAATCATTTGACCTTGGAAATCAATCCGCCTATGAGAGCTACATCGATTTGAGTAAGGGCTCCATATTCTAGAATTGGGAAAGGTATGAATACTTGGTAACTGAGCTTTTCCTTTGAGAAATTCTTGTGTAGACTGATCACCTTAAGTGATCTGGAGGTTCTAACCCCAACTTGAGTGAAAACTCAAGTTGGCTTCTTGTGTTTGACTCTCTAGCCAGGTTGGGGGTCAACATCTTGGAGGTTCTACCGAGATATTCCTGGATTTCAGAACTCATGGCTCCAAAGCAAAAATTTCCAGCAGAACAAGAACCATTAGAAGATATTGATGCATCAGATCATTGTAGAGAAAGGCCATTGAATTCAAGTTTCTCAACTAGCCTGCTCCAAAACATGCCATACCAATTTGAGTTGAACGTTCCTGTTCCTTTGCCTACTTTTGATTCCAGTATGAGTGCTAACAACTTTTTTAGAATATTTGAGGATTATTACAGGTATTATGGCTTCAAGAAGGGCTGCAAGCTCCCAGAATTTGAAAAATGTTTCAAAGAAGAAAGTGAAGCTGGTGCTTGGTTAACTTATGAAAAGTTAATGGGTACCACTTCATGGGATGAACTTGTCAAGAAGTTTCTGGATAGATTTGGTAAGTTAGCTGCTCCAAAAGATTTGGTTAATGAGTTGCAAGGTTTCTCTATACATGCAGGAGAAAGTGTGAATCAGTACAAGGAGAGGTTTAGTACATTTATGAGCAGGTGTCAAAGAGCACAAGTCACCATCCCAACTCTGTTTTTAGTTACTGCTTTTATTAATGGTCTGGAAAGAAGACCAGATATCCAAAGGAAGTTGCTCAAGATCCAAGCTGCTGAAGGATTTGATTCTATATACAATGTTTTTGCCAAAACTACTGACTTAACTCAGATGCTCTCTACTTTGCCTGACAAGCACCATGTTCCTCACCATAGCCATGACCCGTTTTACCCTGATGCTACTGATGCACATTATGATCATCACTCTTCTATTCCAGTTTATGCCATACAGAAAGAAAAGAAGAAATCTAAAGAGGAGGAAGCAAAATCTCCAGTTGCAGAGGTGAAGTCAGATCTATCTAAGGTTACTGAAGCTTTAGCAAAAATAACCAAACAATTGGTTGAACTCAAGGCTGCAAGAACAGGTAAAACTTACCCTGAATGTATTCATTGCAATAGGAATTCTCATCCATCAGAAATTTGTTATTGGCAAGTGTGTCCCAAATGTAATAGAAAAGGCCACTTTGGAAAGGAATGTCCTGTTTGTTCTTTTTGTAAAGAAGTTGGCCATAATGATGCTAGGTGTGCTGTTAAGGAGTATTTTGCTAAGCAGAAAAAAGAAAAGAGACCAGAGCCTAAACCTCCTGTGAGATTTGCTGAACCAAGCACCTATTTATTCAAGCTACAGAAGCTCCTAAATCTGAAGAAGTTATGGTGGTGCAAACTAGAAGCATGAATGAAGCTCATGTACATGCTGAACCAAGTAGGCATTCTACTGCCAGGTCTTCACCACCTGTAGTGGAATCACCTGCTCAAATCATAGCCCCACCCCCCAGCAAAAATATGGTAAGAAAGATCAAGACTTTAATGAGGTTGATGTTTTGCTTAAAAATTCCAAGGTGAGTGTGGATCTTTTCACATTGCTAAAGATTGCACCTAGCTATAGAAAAAGGGTATTGCAGCAAACTAGTGGTGAGGTATTAAATGCTTGTGTGAATTTTACTGATGCCACTAACCTTGTTCTAGCACAGAATGAAGAAGACCCTGGTGCATTCACATGTTCAGCTACTTTAGGAGGTTATACCTTCTCAAATGTATTACTCGATGGGGGATCCCCCCTAAATATTATGCCATATCACATTATGAAAAAATGTGGTTTCGAGGTGGATAAGAAAGCTTCTATACTATTGAGATCTTTTTATAATGCTAAGATCACCCCTATTGGTGTGGTAACTAAAGTGCCTGTTAATACAGAGGGCATAAGCAGGCTCGCTAACTTTATTGTGGTAGCTTTTGAAGACATAGGGGATGAGTCTGATATCTATGATTTACTTTTAGGAAGAAGGTGGTTGGCCACTGTGGATGCTAGACCAGTCTGGTCTCAAGGGAGATGTACCATCTCCAATGGTTCTCAGACTGCTACAATCTATAATCAAGATGGCTCCTATGGTTCCAATGAAGAGGTAAACTTTATTAAGGAAATGTTAATTGAAGAACCTTTGGGATTTTACAGAATAAAAAATACAAGACCAAGGAAATATGAAATGGTTCCTCTCTCATTATGGAATGTGCACTCCCTAGCAAACAAGGGCCATCAGGATTCTTATGGTTTGATGGAGGTATTTCTAAAAAACTAAATATTGCATCATCTGCTGCTATTCTGAAAGATTCCTCCCATAAACTTTTAGCTAAAGTAGGGAGAATCTTCCCCCAAATTACATCTAATGTAGCAGAATATAAGGCTTTGATTGCAGGTCTTCAGGAAGCCAAAGATATGGATATTGCCAACATTCACATTTTTGGTGGCTCAAAATTAATTTGTAGACAAGTTTCAGGAGACTACCAAACAAAAAATGCAGATATGGAGCTTTTAAAAAACCAAGTAATGGGAGTACTTTCAAGTTTTGCTTCATGGGAGATTACTCACATACCAAGAGAGAAAAATGTGGAAGCTGATGCCCTGTGCAGAGAAACTCTCATGTCACACCTAACTGAGGGAGCTATTCCAGAGGAAGACCTTGATGCTAGTGAGGTAAAAGCTCTTTGTCCTATTCTAACCATTAATGCATCATAGGAAAAGGATACTGAAGAGATTACCATCACAAAAAATGGTAAGACTAGAACCCTGTTTGTTGGAGATCTAATTGAATACCAAAATAGGGAGAATATACAAATGTTCTTTGAAGAAAGGAAGGATGTGTTTGCTTGGGATTATTCTGAGCTTACTGGTATTAAAGCTGAGGTATGCCAATTTGAAATCAAGATTAAGGAAGGATGTAAACCTATTTTTCAAAAACTGAGAAGAATTAATGCTTCATTGATGGGATTGATTAAAGATGAGTTGGATAAAATGCTAGATGCAGGTGTTATTATTGAAATCATTAATCCAGAATGGGTGTCTTGCATTGTACCTATAGAGAAAAAAAGTGGTGCTTTAAGGATCTGCATTGACTATCGAGATCTTAACAAAGCTACCATCAAGGACTGCTATCCCTTGCCTTTTTTAGAAGAAATTTTATATGCTGTAGCAGGGAAAGAGGTGTACTCATTTCTAGATGGATTTTCAGGATTTAATCAAATTGGCATTAAGGAAGAAGACCAACCCAAGACCTCTTTTATTACCCCTTGGGGAACTTATGCAATGAAGAGCATGCCTTTTGGGCTAATGAATGCACCTGCTACTTTCCAGAGAGCTATGGATGTTATTTTTAGGCCTATGTCTCCTCAAGAATTCAGAGTTTATTTGGATGACCTTTGCTTAGGATCTCACCCTAATTTGGAATTGTTTGCAAAAATATGCTCTTTGTGCAGGGAATCTGGAGTCAACCTTAACCCAAAGAAATGTATTTTTTTTTCATCCAAAGGGCAACTTTTGGGGCAAGAGGTATCCACCAATGGTATACAAGTGGCACAAGAAAAAGTTGAAGCCCTCAAAAAACTGGTACCCCCCAAAAATTTGAAGCAGGTCAAAAGTTTTATTGGCATGACTAGTTTTCTTAGGATGTATATTCCTAATTTTGCTCACATTATAAGTCCTATTTCTAAGCCGACAAGGATAGGCAGGATTTCCAAATCTGAGAGCAAGTATGTCCCTGTGACATGGTCACCAGATTGTCAAGAGTCTTTTGAGTTGCTTATAAAGTCCATTTGTGAGGCTACTCTTCTAAAAAAAACTGATTTGAACAAGCCATTTGAGGTCTATATTACCATCACTAAAAAAGCCATAGGCCTAGCTATTCTGCAGGATAAGCACACCATAGCTTTTGCCAGCAAACAGTGGAGTTCAACTGAAGAAAAATACACTAGAATGGAGAAGAGTGCTATGTTCCTCATTGACAGACAAGGTCACTTACTATTGAAGAGTTCTGTTCAAGTCTATATGAAGCAAAATCCAACGGGTTTGTTATTTGGTAAGGCTACCTCTAAACCAAAAATTCAAAGGTGGGCTTGCAAGCTACAAACCTTTGATATTTCCATAAAAGAGTTACACCAGGTGAAGAGTCCCAGTCTTTATTTACCTTACATTTTCTTTGATCATGAGGATGCAGTAGAAGTTGTTGACTTTGTGGATGCCTTAGCTTATTTGCAGGCATATGATGAAGAGCAGAACCAACAGGATTGGCCTCAGGAAATGCAACAGGAAATGCCCTCAGGGCTGACCTTGAGCCAGCAAAGGAGATTTAAAGAAAAGTGTAGGCAATTTAAAATGATTAATGATGTTTTATGTAAAGTCAACAGGGATGGACTATTACTGAGGTGTGTCAATCAAGAGGAATCTGCTTTGATCATTAGAGAAATGCATGAAGGAGTATGTGGAGGCCATTTTGCTGGAGATACTACTGCCAAAAAAATTCTCAGGTCAGGTTATTATTGGCCTACAATATTTAAAGATTGTTATACTGCTATAAAATCTTGCCACAAGTGTCAAATATTTGGCAAAAGGATCCTCCTTCCAGCTGCACTAAACCCCATCATTTCTCCAGGACCTTTTCAAATATGGAGATTAGATTATATTGGCCCTATTAACCCCCCTTCTGCAGGACAACATCAGCACATTATTGTAGCTACAGATTATTTTACCAAGTGGGCAGAGGCAATTCCTTTAAGACAGGCTAATGCCATTACAACAGCAAAGTTATTACATGAGTATATTTGTGCAAGGTTTGGTATTCCTCTACAATTGCATTCTGATAGAGGTACTCCTTTTGTGAACGAAGTTATTGCTAATTTATTGACCATTCTTAAGGTCAAACATACCAAGAGCTCCTCCTACTATCCCTAAGGTAATGGTCAAGCAGAAGCTACTAATAAAGTTTTGAAAAGCATTTTGCAGAAAACAGTGGAAGATAATCAAAGAGATTGGCATGTCAAACTGGTGGATGCTCTATGGGCTTATAGAGTCACCATTAAAGCAGCAACCACTCATATACCCTTCAATCTAGTATATGGCATTGAAGCTGTACTTCCAGTAGAACTTGAGCTTCCATCTCTGAGGTTAGCCCATAAGTTAGATTTGCCTTTTGAATATGCTTTGCAGGAAAGACTGGATACCCTTTTACATTTAGAGGAATATAGGATGGAAGCTGAGAATGCTAATTTGCTAAAAAAAGCCAAAGATTTGGCTGCTTTCAAAGTCGCTCATAAAATCTGAGGGAACTTTCAAAACTGGAGAGTTAGCTCTAAAATGGAATAAATCAAGGGAAGACTCGGCTAGTAAGTTTGAAAATCTCTGGGAAGGTCCCTATGAGGTGTTGGAACCTGCAGGCACCAATTCTTATTGGTTAAAGGAATTAACTTCAGGGGTGCCACTTCCAAATCCTATCAACACTATTCACCTGAAAAGGTACTGGGATCAGCATATATGCTTGTCTCTTTTTATGCTCTAAAACTTAGACAAGTTAGGATTAAAGTTAAATATTAGATAGGTTGGATTTGATTTCACTTTGTTTTAAATTTAGAACTAATGTCTTCATTGAGTTTATATTTGCAGATTAGCCAGTATGAAGGATGAGCTATCAAACAGCTTCAGAACAAGGATTTTTATTAATTGCCAAGTGTCATTTGCAGGAGAACCCTTTTTTCCATCTTCATCTGTCTCATTGTGGTCTTGCCCTCCATTCAGACATGTACTCTCATTTTATCTCCCTAAATGTGCATTCTGCAAATTCAGCTTCACCATTATAGCAGAGTTGCAAAGATCAAGATTAACTTGTTTGTATGTTTCCATGACAGGTGCATCCTTTCTCCATCTTTACTCATCTGTCATAAGTGGTCCTGCCATCCATTTAAACTCCTTATTCTTGTTTTCATTCCCAAAAGAAAGCACTTTGCAATTCAGCTTCACCATCATGGCAGAGTTGCACTTTTAAGGATCAGGGAAGCATACATTTTCTTGTTTTGGCGAGATCTCAACTTTTGCACATTCACTTCACCCTCTCACACTCCATTTCCATCACCACCTTACTATATTCACACTCATTCTTACCTTTTCTTTTCACACATTTTCTTGTTTTGGCGAGATTCCCACATTTACACACTCACCTCATCTCATACACTCCATTTCCATCACTACCTTATCATATTCACACTCATTCTCACTTTTTCTCACTCACTTACATCCTCACACCACCTTACTCACTTCTATTTCACCAACACTTACACTTTACTCCTTCTTTTTACCATAATTCTCACTTAGACACTTTGGAGCAAATATGAACACCCCTTATGGCTGAGGGGACCAGCCATTTTCTTGTTTTGGCGAGATGTTGCCCCCAAAGGGCAACATACTAACTGTTGGTTCATGTATTGAAGTAGGTCAAGTTATTGTGGAAGAATTAAATAAAAAAGAAGCTTGGTAGTCAACATTGATATGAAGGTCAAACAATATTAATCTTCAAAGGTCAACTCCTATGGAAGATGCTTTATCTGAGGTCAAAGGTATTCAAAGGATGCTCTATGATATTCTGGGTTGTGAAGATTGGAAGATGCTTTTTGAAGTTTGGAAGACAAAGTTTGGAAGACCCCATGGTATTTGATTCCACCTCCTAGCCATTTTTTATTCATATTCTTACCCCCATTTCGAAATTTTCCTAGTTATATTTCTCTCATGCCTAAATCTTCCCATGCTCACTTTTTTGCCAATTATACCATGCTTGCCTAAGTCCTTCTTTTCTAAAGGCCTTTTGTTCACCCCAAAGGATGATCTTCCCATTCCATATCTTTTCTCTCATTTTTTCCATATTACATTCTTGCAAATGTACCTAGCCCAACCCTTATTTGCAAATTCTTATGCTCCCTCACTTCATTTACCAAATGTGCCTAATTACCCATGCCACCCAAGTATCCCCCATGGAATATTCCAGTCATGGTATCTACCTAGCATATTCCCCAAATTATTAGGGTTGCTATAGACCCAAATGACTTCACAATTATTTTTGGGTATCTATTGAACCATGGCCTAGCTTTTCAAAATGGCTGAATACAGCATATTCTTGGTTTATACCTCCAAAAATACGGCCACCTGTTGCCCTGCTATGGCAACATGGCAAGGTGCCATCAAATCTTATTCATGTTGCAGGAAAAAGGGAGATATTATGTTGAAGAACCAACTGAAGAACCAAGTGAAGACATTGAACTGGAATCAAGGTCACACATTGAGAGGATCTAAGCATCTAGAAGTTTGGAAGACCCCTATGAAGTTTGCAAGCTATGAAGTGGTATCTTTTCTCCTTCATGTTGTCATTTCTATTCCACTCCCTCACATCTACCTCATCTCCCACATACCATCACCCTATACCATTATGCAGCTCACACGTAGCCTTTTGTTCCATAGTTGACCTACCACTATCTAAGGCACATTTTCAAAGTTGTTACACCAAAAAGATTGCCTAAGCATCAAGTTTTATATCATCTTTTTCATCATACCACTCCATTATCACACACTCCACACCAAGTGGCTAAAGCCAAAAAGCATTTTATGCTAGCCAAAGTAAAAAAAAAAGAGGGGAAAAGAAAAGCTAAACACGAGTTTGCCTAGTCACCACCTCCAAGTGACATGGCATGATGACTAGATACACATGTCATCACTTACAAAGCCACTTTGGTCCATCCATCATTTGCCACCTCCATATGTCATTCACCAAGTTGCCACCTAAGCAACAAGTGTCCACATCATCACATCACTCCATACCATTTCATCACTCAACATCATTACATCATTCCACATCATCACACCACCTTGCATCATCAAAAGATGACTAGGCAAATTTTGACCAAACCCAAAAGCTTGGTCAACCATAAGATTGAAATACTTGGTAAATGTGCCTATTAGCCTTGTTCTTCCTCCTTGCCACCTCACCAAGTCCCATGCCTAATGCCTACTCACTCTATCCATTTTTTCCTACAAAATCAAGGTATTGCATTTGAGAGTTTGATGATATCACCTAGTAGCCCTCATGAAATCATGCCACCTGGCACAAAAAATTTTGGAAAAAGAGTGTGAATTGATCTTCTAAATGGCTTCCTTGGGAAACGTGCTTCATTCAAAAAATGGCAAAACCTACCTACATCTACCCCCCTACCTATCTACCCTCTCATCCTCTGCCAAGTGGCGTCCCCCCTGGCATGCCAAGTCGAAACACGAGCCGAGCTTGGCGTGGGAGGAGACCACGTAATCAAGAGAGAGGAAAATAGTTCTCTATTTATACCTTGGCCCATTTTTTGATTCCTACCTGTGGGATAATTGCTCTCAAGAAAACTCCGAACCCTAAAATGTAACTTGCCAAGAACTTGTTTTTCTTCGATCGAACTGAGCAATCATTACATTGTCTAACCATTTCTGTCCTGTTACACCCAAAGAAATATCTAAACCAACCAAAAACATGGCCAAGATCCCGAATTTGCCAAGATCCGGCCCGAAAAGCGAGTTTTTTAAAGGGGATTCATTCGATAGAAAGATTCGTGGGCTTTTTGCGCGATTCAAAGATGAAGTACACGAAGAGTGAAGTCGAAATGATCTTTGAGAGTTCCTCCTACCTCAAGGGATCTGTCCCGAGGCACATTATGATCAATTTGTATCGAAAAAATTCATGATTTGTATGTTTTATAGATGTCTGTTGATTGATCGTCTTGATCATTAACACGATGTTAAATGAGATGACTTTGATTCCAGTTTAATGAAAATCTGACCTTGGGAAATATTATTTGGTGCATCTTGCATTTGAATTAATTCAAGAAATAAAAAAAAGGGGGGGCCACATCTCTGTATCTGGTTGCATATAAATCTCTAGTTGCATTAAGTTAATCATTTAGGAAAGAAAAGATCAAAAAGGGAGGTGAAAGATCAATCTCCTGATGTTTTAAAGTCTGTCACGTTTTCTTATGAATATGAGATGCTCAGAGACACTTTTCAAATAACAAACTGAATTTTTTGACTTTGAAAATGGCATGCTCTTATTGTGCAGGTCTCATGTTCATTGTCTGAGTTTAGTTGGATCAAAAATTCATCATCGTTTTCATTTGGCAAAATTTAGTGCACTGTCCAGTCCATTGACCAATTTCTGACTTAGTCAAGAATCAATATTTCTCACCAACCGTGGAGACTCTTTGCACAGGCTTTCTACAACACTTTTTTTTAGATATCATGGTTGCATGCTATGCTTGTTTGGGTTCAAAATGTCGAATGCATTGATTTCTGTGCCTGTTAGAATAAGACTACCTTTTCTGGCTTTAGGGAAACTAGTGAAATCTTGTTTTCTGGAAGTTTAAGCACAGATATTCCAGCACAGAGTGATCACCTCAAGTGATCTGGAGGTCCTAGACCAAGATTATTGCTTCTTTGACCTGAGGTTGGTGGCTCAGCCAGGTTTGCCATCAACATTTTGGAGGTCCTACCGAGATTTCCACCTGGTTTTCGAAGAACTCATGGCTCCTAGAAGAAATGAACAGCAAGAAGCTCCAGAACCATTGGAACCACAAGGAGTACCTGTTGCAACTGTGGTACAGCCAAATTGTGCAATCCCACAGTATTTTGAGCTAAGTTTGCCCATTACTCCACCCATATTTGAACCAACTATGAATGCTAACCATTTTCTGAAAGTATTTGATGAATATTATAGAGATTATGGTTGTAAAAAGGGCTGTAGATTTTCTGAGTTTAAGAGATGCATGAAATCTGATGAGGCATATGCTTGGTGTGAGCATGTGACCTCAGTTATGGGCACTGATACGTACGAGAGTCTTGTGCAGCAATTTTTGGCTAGGTTTGGCAAACTTTCTACCCCTCAAGAGTTAGCAAATGAGCTACAGACTTTTTGCATAAGGGCAGGTGAGAGTATCAACCACTATGTGGAAAGGTTTAGTGCATACCTGAGAAAATGCCAAAAGAGTCAGGTACCTACTCCCACACCCTATTTCGTGGCTGCTTTCATTAAGGGACTGTCACCAAGGCCTAAGGTGCACAGAAAGATGCTAAAAATTCAAAATCAGGAAGGTTTTGATACCATACACAAGGCTTTTGAAAAAACAACTAAAATCTCTAATGATATGTCTTTTTTACCTGATAACCATGTAAACCATTATGCTGACCCTTTCTATCCAGATTATGAGCAGGAGTATGAGCAGGTGCCTGTGTATGCAGTGCAAAAAGAAAGAAGAAAATCCAAAGATGAAGAAGCCACACCTAAAATTAATGAGTCCAAGAGTGAGATGGCTAAAATGTCTGAGACCATTGCAGAACTGACCAAACAACTTTTGGAATTGAAGAACAGCAAAAAAACTTATCCTCCTTGTGCACATTGTTTCAAAGATACTCATCCTTCTGATATTTGCTATTACAGGGCATGCTTAAAATGTGGAAAGAAAGGTCATTTTGGAAAAATCTGCCCTGTGTGCAATTTCTGCAAGGAGATAGGTCATCTTGAAGACAAATGTTTTGTTAAAGAATACTTTGACAAGCAAGACAAAGGCAAGAAATTGGAAGGAACATCTGCCATTAGGTTTGTGGAGGAATATGAGGAGCAAGAAGAGATCATGGTGGTACAAACAAGAAAAATGTTGGAAAATGGAACACCTGCAGATAAAGGTATGAGCAAGAACATTCCTATCAACAAAGAAGTTTAGGTAATAGCTCCACCACCTTTTGAGAAATTTAATAAAAAGGACAAAGAGTTAGATGAGCTAGATATGATCCTGAAAAGTTCTAAAGTAAGTATAGATCTCCTCACGCTTCTCAGAATTGCACCTAGCTATAGAGAGAAAATAGTGAAGTCTAATAATGTTGAACAAATTTCATTTACTAATGTGCATGAGACAGAGAAAGTTGTATTAACTCAAGAAGAAAAGGATCCAGGTGCCTTCACTTGCTCAGCTAGTTTAGGTAACTTGCATTTATCTAGGGTCTTGCTAGATGGAGGCTCCCCACTAAATGTCATGCCTCAGTGTTGACCCTAAACCTGGCTTATAGGTCAACCACAAGAATCCAATTCAAGTTTTCACTCAAATTGGGGTTAGGACCTCCAGATCACTTAAGGTGATCAGTCTATGCAAGAAAATTCCAAAGATAAGTTCAAAAAGTTTGAGTTCTATACCTTTCCCATTTTCAAAAAATGGTACCTTTGCCAAAACAATTGTAGTGTTGGGAAGCAGATAGATGTTTTGAGTCAGATGCTGTAGACTTGGTCAAAAAAGTTGTAGGTAACCAACAGCAAAGCCTCTGACCAAGTCAGAGACTCAATCTGTGAGTTATTCGAGCTCAAAGTGAGGTCAAATTTTGGTCAATAGAGGTCAAATGTAGAAAACAGTGATCAGGAATTGAGATTTGGAGTTGCCAATCACTTTTTTGGGAATTTCCAAAGTAGGTAGATTGCAATGATACTGGGGAAGGTAGGCAAGCAGTCAAATACTAGTTTGGAGGTGTATAGGTATTTTTTGTGGCTGGATTTGGCAAAATACAGTCTAGACTGCTCAAACCCGAGAGCAATTTTTTTGAATTTGAGCTACACTTGGTATTTTTGAGTGATTCCAACTCCTTTGGCTTTCTTAACACCCAAAGATGAGTGGCAGACAGACCAAGGGCGCTAAAAACACCCAGAGATTTTTCTATAGAATTTTTTGTGGTGAGAATTGCTAAGGAAAATATCAGAGACAAATTCAACAACTTGACAGACAATTTGGATTGATATGAAGGTAGATATATCAAGATAACAACAGATAAGGATGCTTCATAGCTTCAAGTACAAGAAAATAATCATCAAAAGTCATAAGGTAATTTCTGAAAGTAATGTCAACTAAATCTTGTAGATCCAGTTGAGGAGAGCTCAAGAACTTCAAGGATCGTCCAGATCTTGCTCAGCAATGATCAATGTATGATCTGAATACTTCTGGGCCTTCAAAAATCTTCTGTTATTGTTTCCCGGTATATATGTTTTTGATTTAACGGTTCCAGCATTTTAGGGCTTAAATTTAGGCTTGATGAGATGCTTAAGAGCGGAAATGCAGAAATAGATAGGTTTTGAGTTCAATGATTCCATTCCGCGTGATTCGAAGCAGGTTTCCATAATTAGGGTTCTTGAAGGTATTTTTCCAGAAAATCCCGCTGACACGATGACAAGTATTTCTTGAGGTATATCCCAAGAATATCTTTGTATTTATCAATTTTAGAAAGATAGGCCATGGTCCATAAGGGTACCACAAAATAATTATGAGTCTTAACCCATTTGGGTCTATGGCAACCCTAATTTCTTTGGGGAATATTCTAGATGGGTACCGAAAATGGGATATTAATGGAACATATTTGAGTGGCATAGGTACACATAATGGTAAAGAACAAGGAGGCACAAAAGCTTGTGAAAAAAAAGATTATGCCAAGGGTATGTGGTAAGGGTGCAATATGAAGAATGAAAATAAGGCAAAGGGGTATGAAATGGGTAGGACATCCATGGGAAAATGTGGTAAGAAAGGTACTTTTGGCAAGGCAAAATATGATTTGCAAAAGGTGAGCAAAGAAGAATATGAGTGTGAGGGAAAATGACTAGGGGAAATTCAAAAAGGAAGGTGAGAATAAGATATGGGGGGGGTAGGCGGATGGAACCAAATACCATGGGATCTTCTAAACTTTGAACTTCCAATCTTCAAAAAAAAATGCCTTCCAAACTTCTTTAACCCAGAATCTTCTAGAGCATATTCTTGACTAAGCACTTTGACCTTGAATAAAGTACCTCATGTGAGTTTTGAACCTTGAGCACTTGTTGGCTTGAGAAATGAACACCCTTTGACCTCCATATCAATGTTGACTGCCAAGAATCTTCCAAACTTTGACCTAGTATTCCAAGATAAGTTGACCTAGTTTTGAATGCATGGATCACAAGTAGCATGTTGCCCTTTGGGGGCAACATCTCGCCAAAACAAGAAAAAAGGCTGGTCCCCTCAGCCATATAATGTCAAAAGTGAATAAGTAGAGGGGTCTTCAACTTTGTACCAAAGTGTCTGTGATAGAGTAAAAGTGCAAATGTTGGTGATGGTGAAATGATGTAGGTGGGATATGGTGAGTGAGAGAAGGCAAAAATGGATGTGAAAATGACAAGGTGATGATGGAGTGATGGTGAATGGAATATGGTGAGTGAGAAGAGATAAAAGTGAATGTGAATATGACAAGATGATAATGAAATGGAGATGAAATGAGTGTACAAGTGTTTGAAACTTCGCCAAAACAAGAAAATGTGTGTATCCTTCTTGATCTTCAACAAGTGCAACTCTGCTATGATGGTAAAGATGAATTGCGAGTGCTTTTTCTTCAGTAGGGAATGAGAACAAGAATGAGGAGTTTAGATGGAAGGTAGGGCCACTTATGACAGATGAAAAACATGGAGGAAGAGTGCACTTTTGTCATGGAAACACATAAACCAATTAGTCTCAAAACCTTGCAACTCTGCTATGATGGTGAAGGTGATTTTGCAGAGTGCTGCTAGGGTATGGAAAACAAGAATAGAGGGTTGGATGGATGGTAGGAATGTTTAAGACAGGTGAATAAAAATGGAAGAAAGAATGCTCCTGCAAATGACACTTGGTAGTTATTAGTATCAACCCTGTTCTTGAGATCACCTGTATTGCTTTTACGGTCAAATCAACCTAAAAACATGAAACCAATTCTATTAGAGTAAAGTGCTCAAAGTCGACCGTTTCTATCTTTGAAATAGTGTGCTTAAAGATCTAACTGATTTAACTACTTTAAACCTACCATAAATCTTCAAACTTTTTAATGAGAGAATAGGGACAAGCAAGCATGCTGGTCCCAATACCTTTTCAGGTGCAAGATATTGATTGGATTTGGCAGGGGCATTCCTGAGGCAACTTCTTGTAGCCAATAAGAGTTAGTACCTGCAGGTTCCAGTACTACAAATGGTCCTTCCCAAATATTGTCAAATTTGCCAGCTGAGTCTTCCTTTGACTTGTTCCATTTGAGAGCAAGTGGTGTATTTTTTACATCAAATGCAAAAACAAATCATTGGAATGCTATAGTTTTTGAACGGACAAAAAGAAAGGGATGGAGATCTTTGGAACTATTTTGCATGCGGGGACAGCTCATCCCAACTATGGCGGAAGAAAAGCCGAGAAGTCGAACACAAACGATTTCATCGGTGCTGATGCAGTCACAGCTGGTGGCCCCGATTCTGGAGCAGATCAATGATGGACAAAGGCAGATTTTGGAGAAGCAGGAAAGAAGATCTATTCATGAATTTAGAGGTATTCCTAAACTAAAACACCAGTATATTCCATCTAGACTTAAAGAGTTAGAAATCTGAGCAGTGATTGGATGTATCCGACATAAAGGAGTCAAGCTGAGATATTTGAAATCGAAAATTCAATAATTGGATTAAAAAAGTGGAAATATCTAGGATATATTGGCTAGAATTCCCATTCTTTGTAGTAGAACGTGGTAACCAAAATACAGTGCAATTCCTCTTAAAACAAGGAACAATATACAGAGCTAATACCCAATTCTACTTTCAAAAGTGGAATGCCAAATTTGATCCCAGGGATCTTAAACAACTCTATCACCCAACCTCTTGCACAGTAACAGGACTGAATCCCATGTATTGGCACAAAGGAATATTCCAAATGCTATTCTCTGGAATAGGAGAGTATATTGGCTGGGAAGGGGTACCGGAAAGAGTCCCAAAAATCTGGGTACAATTGGATATTCTGAAAGACATTCCAAAACAAGTATAGTACCAAGATTTCTTCGGGGACACTAAGAACTTACACTTAAGCTGGCAGGGACTTCCTTCACCATGTAATATATGTGGTCTGAGACTACATGGAGGAGAGGAATGCCAAGGTAAATGGATGAAGCAAGAAAAAGATCAAAATGCTCTTGCTCAGATCAGCAGCATGGAACCTGCAAAAGAAATTAATAAAGTTGCATCTTGGACTCCAGTAAAAAAAAATAGGAAAAATAAAAATGGAAAGTGCCTATAAGAAAGCAAAGAAATAGAAAGTTAAAGAGATGGATAAGAGGTTCAAAGAAGGACAGAAGCAAAGAAAATTTATGAAAAAAGAATGGAAGAGGAAACAGGAGCGTGAAAGAATTGTAAGCCAACAAAATCTTATGTCCTGATGGCTTGGGAATTGGGAATTGACAAGTGCAATAGCCCAACAAGTCCAAAAGGCCAAGATATGCTTTCCAAAGGATCACAAGGCCATGGTTTGATCCCTATAAGTCCTTGTAAAGAAGCAAATGAGGAGGAGAAATTCGATACCCCTCATACTATAAAAAAGAGAGGAAATAAAGTTCACTTTACAGATAATAGCCCTGCTCTAAACCTGCGTGTTGCCCCCAAAGGGCAACATGCTAATTATGTTCTATGCATTCAAGTCAGGTTAAGTCATTTCTGAAGACTAGGTCAAAGATTGGAAGAGCTTGGTAGTCAACATTGGTGTGAAGGTCAAAAGATGCTTACCTTCTAGGTCAACAAGTGCTCAAGCCAAAAGTTCACAAGAGGTATTTTATTTGGGATCAAATGCTTAGTTAAAGAATACGCTCTAGAAGAATCTGGGTTATGAAGTTTGGAAGACATATTTTGAAGATTGGAAGTTAAGAGTTTGGAAGACCCCATAGTGTATAGTTTCTAATTTTTTTTCCTTTGCTTCACCCCACTACCCCCATTTTTGCACTTTTGGCTCAACATTGTTTTCATACCTATTGTTCATTCCTTTGCCATGCTCGCTTTGCCATAATTGCCATCTTGCTCAAAATCCTTACCATTTCCTTCAATGTGCCATCACTTTGTCTATTCAAAAACCTACTTAAGCCTTTGTTTCAAAATATCATTCCCTCTTCTTTATTATTTCCTTTGCCCCCCTAATGGTCCCTCATAATTTCTTTTGCCTTCATTCCTATTCCATCATATTCTTAGTGGTATATTCTAAGCCTTGTTAAGGGCAACATGTTAATTATGTTCTATGCATTCAAGTCAGGTTAAGTCATTTCTGAAGACTAGGTCAAAGATTGGAAGAGCTTGGTAGTCAACATTGGTGTGAAGGTCAAAAGATGCTTACCTTCTAGGTCAACAAGTGCTCAAACCAAAAGTTCACAAGAGGTATTTTATTTGGGATCAAATGCTTAGTTAAAGAATATGCTCTAGAAGAATCTGGGTTATGAAGTTTGGAAGACATATTTTGAAGATTGGAAGTTAAGAGTTTGGAAGACCCCATGGTGTATAGTTTCTAATTTTTTTCCTTTGCTTCACCCCACTACCCCCATTTTTTCACTTTTGGCTCAACATTGTTTTCATACCTATTGTTCATTCCTTTGCCATGATTGCTTTGCCATAATTGCCATCTTGCTCAAATTCCTTACCATTTCCTTCAATGTGCCATCACCTTGTCTATTCAAAAACCTACTTAAGCCTTTGTTTCAAAATATCATTCCCCTTTTCTTTATTATTTCCTTTGCCCCCCTAATGGTCCCTCATAATTTCTTTTGCCTTCATTCCTATTCCATCATATTCTTAGTGGTATAATCTAAGCCTTGCCAAAAGATGCCCAAAAGATTCCCTATCCTTTGCACGTGTGGAGAATCCCTCCTATGGTAAAAAAATTTTGGATTATCTCTAAATATTTCTTGGGCAAATACCTCTAAACCATTGGCCAAAATTCGTAAATGACAAAATACAGCATATTCAAGGCATATTCTTCCGAAAATACGGAACCATATCGCGCGAAGTTCTCAAAAATACTGTCGAAGAACCCTAAAATTAGAAAGCTGGCTCGAATCATGCCTTCCCGCGCTCCATTCTCTCTAAAACCTATTTTTGGATTCCGAAACCTAAGCAACACATTAAGCCTAAATTTATTACCTAAAATTACTGGAATCGAAATTTGAAACTATATACAGGGGAAACACAATCACAACATTTTCGAAGGCCCAGACGTACTCAAATCTGACATTGATCAATGCTGAGCATGACCTGAAAGATTCTTGAAGTCCCTGAGCACTCCTCTACTGGATTTACAAAGATCTAGTTGATATTACTTTCAAAAATTATCTTATGACTTATGATGATTATTTTCCAGTATCTGAAACTTTGAAATATCATTATCCATTGTTATTATGATGTATGTACATTCATATCAATATAAATCGACTGCCAAGTTGCCAAATCTCTCTCTGATACATTGCTTAACAATTTTTTACTCAAAATATTTTACAGAAAATCCCCGAATGTTCCAAAGCACTATTGACATACTTGCCATCTATCCTTAGAGCCACTGTGAGCTAAGGCTTTGAAACATCAAAAAATACCACTTCTAGTTCAAGTTAGAAAAATTAGCATTCGGGTCTGATCATTTTTTTGACCGTATTTTGCCAAATCCAGCCACAAAAAATGCTTCTGCAGTTTCAAATGGAAATTTGACCTCATGCCCCTCTCCCTCATCACCATTAGAGCACATGTGCTTTGGAAATTCCCAAAGTACGCTCTGCAACTCCAGATCTTATTTTCTGATCACTGTTTTCCATAGTTGACCTCTATTGACCAATTTTTGACCCCACTTTGAGATTGAATATCTCTCAAATCTATAGTCTGACTTGGTCAGAAACTTCATCACTGGATTCCTACCACTTTTTTGAGCAAGTCTGAAGTGGTTGACTCGAGAAATCAATCCATTTCTTGTCACCACAACCATTTGAGTGAAGGTCCCATTTCCTAGAAATGGGAAAGGTATGAGATTTGAGTTTTTTTGGACTTTTCTTTTAATTTATATTGCATAGACTGATCACCTTAAGTGATCTGGAGGTTCTAACCCCAATTTGGGTGTAAACTCAAGTTGGTCCTTTGTGGTTGACCTTTAAGCCAGGTTTAGGGTCAACATTTTGGAGGTTCTACCGAGATCTTTCTGGATTTCGGAATTCATGGCTCCAAAGAAAAAATTTCCAGCAGAACAAGAACCATTAGAAGATGTGATGCAACAGATCATTGCAGAGAAAGGCCATTGCCTTCAAGTTTCTCAACTAGCCTACTTCAGAACATGCCATACCAATTCGAGTTGAATGTCCCTGTTCCTTTGCCTACTTTTGATTCCAGCATGAGTGCTAACAACTTTTTGAGAATATTTGAGGATTATTACATGGGTTATGGTTTCAAGAAAGGGTGCAAGCTTTCAGAGTTTGAAAAATGTTTCAAAGAAGAGAGTGAAGATGGTGCTTGGTTAACTTATGAGAAGTTAATGGGTACCCCCTCATGGGATGAACTCGTCAAGAAGTTACTGGATAGGTTTGGTAAGTTAGCTGCTCCAAAAGATTTGGTTAATGAGTTGCAAAGTTTTTCTATACATGCAGGAGAAAGTGTGAATCAGTACAAAGAAAGGTTTAGCACATTTATGAGCAGGTGCCAAAGAGCACAAGTCACAATCCCAACCCTTTTTTTAGTAACTGCTTTCATCAATGGTTTGGAAAGAAGACCAGATATCCAAAGGAAGTTGCTCAAGATCCAAGCTGCTGAAGAATTTGATTCTATATACAAAGTTTTTGTCAAAACCACTGACCTGACTCAGATGCTCTCTACTTTGCCTGACAAGCACCATGTTTCTCACCATAGCCATGATTCTTTTTACCCTGATGCTACTGATGCACATTATGATCATCACCCTTCCATTCCAGTTTATGCCATACAGAAAGAAAAGAAGAAATCTAAAGAGGAGGAAGCTAATTCTCAAGTTGCAGAGGTCAAGTCAGACCTATCTAAGGTTACTGAAGCTTTAGCAGAACTAACCAAACAATTGGTTGAACTCAAGGCTGCAAAAACAGGTAAAACTAACCCTGAATGTATTCATTGCAATAGGAATACTCATCCATCAGAAATTTGCTATTGGCAAGTGTGTCCTAAATGCAATAGAAAAGGCCACTTTGGAAAAGAGTGTCCTATTTGTTCTTTCTGTAAAGAAGTTGGTCATACTGACATTAGGTGTGCTGTTAAGGAATTCTTTGCCAAGCAGGAACAAGAAAAGAGACCAGAACCTAAGCCTCCAAGTACTTCTATAAGGTTTATTCAGACTACAGAAGTTTCCAAAGCTGAAGAAGTTATGGTAGTGCAAACTAGAAGAATGAATGAAGTCAATGTACATGCTGAATCAAGTAGATATCCCACTGCTAGTTCCTCATCATCTACAATGGAATCACCTGCTCAAATGATAGCTCCACCCCCACAGCAAAAATATGGTAAGAAAGACTAAGACCTTGATGAAGTTGATGTTTTGCTCAAAAATTCCAAAGTGTGTGTGGATCTCTTCACCTTGCTAAAGATTGCACCCAGCTACAGAAAAAGGGTACTCCAACAAACTGGTGGTGAGCAATTGAATGCTTGTGTAAATTTCACAGATGCCACTAACCTTGTTCTAGCACAGAATGAAGAAGACCCCGGGGCATTTACATGTTCAGCTGCTTTAGGGGGTTATACCTTTTCAAATGTGTTACTTGATGGGGGATCCCCCCTAAACATCATGCCATATCACATTATGAAGAAGTGTGGTTTCGAGGTGGACAAGAAAGCTTCTATATTATTAAGATCTTTTTATAATGCTAAGATTACTCCTATTGGTGTAGTGACTAAAGTGCCTATTAATACAGAAGGCATAACTGTAGCTGCTAACTTTATTGTAGTGGCTTTTGAGGATATAGGAGATGAATTTGAAATCTATGACCTACTTTTAGGGAGAAGATGGTTAGCCACTGTGGATGCTAGGCCAGTCTGGTCTCAAGGGAGATGTACCATCTCCAATGGCTCTCAAACTGCTACAATTTACAACCAAGATGGCTCCTATGACTCCAAAGAAGAGGTAAACTTAATTAAGGAAATGCTAATTGAAGAGCCTTTAGGATCTTACAGGATAAAAAATAGAAGACCAAGAAAATATGAAATGGTTCCTCTTATTATGGAATGTGCACTTCCCAGCAGACAAGGACCAACAGGGTTCTTATGGTTTGATGGAGGTATTTCTAAAAAACTAAATGTTGCATCATCTGCTGCTATTTTGAAAGACTCTCCTCACAAACTCTTAGCTAAAGTAGAAAGAATCTTCCCTCAAGTCACTTCTAATGTAGCAGAATATAAAGCTTTGATTGCAGGTCTTCAGGAAGCCAAAGCTATGGATATTGCCAATATCCACATTTATGGTGATTCACAATTAATCTGCAGACAAGTTTTAGGAGATTATCAAACAAAGAATGTAGATATGGAGCTCTTGAAGAATCAGGCAATGGAAGTACTCTCAAGTTTTGCTTCGTGGAAGATCACTCATATCCCAAGAGAAATTTTTTTTGAAGCTGATGCTTTATGTAGGGAAACTCTCATGTCACATTTAACTGAAGGAGCTATTCCTGAAGACGATCTTGATGACAATGAAGTAAAAGCACTCTGTCCAATTTTGACCATTGATGCATCAGAAAAAAAAAAGATACTGATGAGATTGTAATCACAAAAAATGGTAAGACTGGAACCTTGTTTGTTGGAGATTTGATTGAATATCAAAACAAAGAGAGCATACAAATGTTTTTTGAAGAAAGGAAAGATGTATTTGCTTGGGATTATTCAGAGCTATTAGGTATCAAAACTGAGGTATGCCAATTTGAAATTAAGATCAAGGAAGGTTGTAAACCTGTCTTTCAAAAATTAAGAAGAATTAATGCTTCACTGATGGGACTAATCAAAGATGAATTGGATAAGATGTTAGATGCAGGTGTTATTATTGAAATTATTAATCCAGAATGGGTATCTTGCATTGTTCCTGTGGAGAAAAAAAGTGGTGCTTTAAGAATTTGCATTGACTATCGAGATCTCAACAAAGCCACCATCAAAGATTTTTACCCTTTGCCTTTTTTAGAGGAGATCTTATATGCTGTAGCAGGTAAAGAGGTATACTTATTTTTAGATGGATTCTCAGGATTCAATCAGATTAGCATTAAGGAAGAAGACCAGCCAAAGACTTCTTTCATCACCCCCTGAGGCACATATGCTATGAAAAGGATGCGTTTTGGTTTAATGAATGCTCCAGCTACCTTCCAAAGGGCAATAAATGTTATTTTCAAATCAATGTATGCTGAAGAGTTCAGGGTGTATTTAGATGATCTTTGCCTAGGCTCTCATCGTACTAATCATGTGGAGTTACTTGCAAAAATTTGTTCTCTATGCAGGAGTTCAGGAGTTAATCTAAATCCAAAGATATGCATCTTTTTTGCATCAAAAGGACAACTCTTAGGACATGAAGTATCCAACCAAGGCATTCAAGTTGCTCATAAGATTGAAGCCCTCAAAAAAACTAGCACCTCCCAAGAATCTAAAGCAAGTTAAGAGTTTTATTGGTATGACAAGTTTCCTCAGGATGTATATTCCTAATTTTGCTCATATTTTGAGTCCCATTTCTAGATTAACAAGGGTAGGCAAGTTTTCTAAGTCTGAAAGTAAGCATATACCTATCACATGGACTTCAGAATGCCAAGAGGCCTTTGACTTTCTCATTCTATCCATATATGAAGCCACACTTTTGAAAAAACTAGATTTGAACATGCCATTTGAAGTTTATATTACTGTTACTAAAAAAGCTATAGGACTAGCCATTTTGCAGGATAAACACACCATAGTATTTGCAAGTAAACAATGGTCTGCCCTTGAAGAAAGGTATACCAGAATAGAAAAGAGTGCTGCTGCACTCATGTTCCTTATCAATAGGCAAGGACACTTGCTTCTGAAGTCAAGTCTACATGAAGCAAAACCCAATGGGTTCACTGTTTGGTAAGGCAACCAGTAAGCCAAAGATCCAGAGATGGGCTTGTAAGTTGCAAAGTTATGATATTTCTGTAAAAGAATTGCATTTGGTGCGAAGTCCTAGCCTTTATTTGCCTTACATATTTTTTGACCATGAAGATGAGTTGGATATTACTGACACTTCACTTGCAGTAGCTCATATAGAGGTAATTCCAGAAGATCAAGCTATAGGGGGGTGGCAACAACCTATTAGAGACTTTTTACAATATGGGATCATCTCCCCAAGCCTCACTTCAAGCCAAAAAAGGAGACTCAAAGATAAATGCAGACAATTCAAGATGATAGACAATGTCCTGTGCAAAGTCAACCGAGATGGAGTCTTGTTGAGGTGTGTAGATGAAAGTGAGCTCTAATTATCAGGGAAATGCATAAAGGTATTTGTGGAGGACATTTTGCTGGTGATACTACAGCAAAAAAGATTCTCAGGTCTGGATACTACTAACCTACTGTTTTTAAAGATTGTTATGAGATTATAAAGACTTGCCATCAATGCCAAATCTTTAGCAAAAGAATTTTACTGCCAGCTGCCCTTAATCCCATCATATCTCCAGGGCCTTTTCAGATTTGGGGACTAGATTATATTGGCCCCATTATTCTAGAGCTAAGAAACAAGCTGGACAACATGGCCTTTGTGGGCATCTCCATTCCATAACTAGAAACATGATACATACTTTTGATCTCAAAGAGAGAAGCTTATCCCCGGGATGAAAACCTCGCCCTTTCGGGTTTTCGAGGAAACCCTAAAGATAAACACCCATCTAAGAGATCTTATACACACATGAAAGGAAAAAGCACCCTCATGCCTACGGGCCTTTTTGGGTTTACAGATGGGTTGTAGAAGGAAATCCAAGTGTCGGGTGAGCTGCTGGCTATGCATGAACCTGTTTGAAAGCAGCATCTACGCCAGCCAAAATCGCCAACAAGACAACATCATCCTGCAAAACAAAAGCATGGGTAAGACAAGACCTTGGGCCCACTGGCACCAAAGGCTACCTTCGCAACCACTGTTGCAACCAGTCATAACAGCCAACCAGGCTCACATACCACCAACATAGCCATGTTGGATCCAGTACAAACATAAGCCACCAAGGCTCCAAAATCATACCAATAGTTCCATATGAACATAAGCCACCAAGGCTTCCAAAACCATAAACCAATAATTCCATAGCAACATAAGCCACCAAGGCTCCAGCATCATGATCAGACAAAATATCAGTAGCCAAGAAAGGACATATAGCAAGGGCAAACAGGAGAAACTAGAAAGACAAGCTTACATATCAATAGAGGGGAAGAAGGAGGGAGGGTGGGGAGGGGAAGTGCGCTCTGGCAAATTCCGGAAATGGAGATGCGAAACAAAGCGCTGATGCAAAGAACCTAAAAGGCACGCTGCTAATAGGCAAGGGTCTGGCAGTTGCCAACTGCCCGGGACACTTGTCCCTTAGCTCTAGAAGTCCATTTACCATCTATTCGTTGAAAACGAAGGTAAATGTGACTTCTAGAGCTAAGAAACAAGCTGGACAACATGGCCTTTGTGGGCAACTCCATAACTAGAAACATGCTGATAAAGAGGCAGAGGGCAAGAGAATACCATTTTGAAGTCTTCGGGATGGCAACAACGGAAACAGGTTTGGATCAAGGTCAAGACCCAAAACATGTACAGATGAACGGACGGGACGTGGAAAGGATGGCAGCTCCAGAGTGAAGCAGGTCATGGATCGAAAGGCGCACAAAATCAGCATGTGTGATAGCAGGTTTATGATTAGGTTGAAACCAAGGAAAAGGAGGAGGGCCATTTGACCAAGGCAGTCTATAGCCATTGGCCACCCAGTCCAAAACCATAGCAGAAGAGCAAAAAGATTGCCAAAAAGGAAAGTTCTTCCTCAATCTGTTCTTCAGATAATGGACATTAGGATGCAGCTGAGTGTCAGGGGGTGGGGTGCAGAATTCTGAAACCACCAGCCAAAAACGTTAGAACCAAACTATTGTAAATACACAACAAAACATAAATTATTACCCTCCAATAACCTCAAAGGCAACTTACCACATCTTATTATAATAGCACCACAATGCTCTTAATGAAACAACATATCAGATCCTATTATAATAGCACCACAAAGCCTATGGTCTTCAAGGAAACAACCTATCACTGATGTTAGAATTTAAGGATCGACTTGAAGTGCTCTTTACCTCCTTTGTACCATATTATGAAACTATATAGGCTAGTTTTTCTTCAGCTGCTTATGTAATATCAACATTAGAATGTCACGTTAAAAGGGTGTTTTGAGAATTTAAAGATAAGGATTCGCATAAATTGAAGCGGCACCTAGTTGGGTACAAACTCCGTTAATAAAACACCATGTAGAACAACGTAAAGAACTTACACATGTAGGGTGCTTTACAAAAGGTTTAAAATTATGTAACTTGAAGCGGAAGGCTAAGGAAGGACTTATAGTTGCGCCGAAACAAAACATGAGTTTTGAAGCATAAAGTTGTGATAAGGTAGCAGCATAAGGGTTTGAAGATATTGCAAAGAGAGTGATTGGTAGGAAACTAGAAAACACAGAATATGGTCACCATGGAAATTAGGATAGATAGATAGAGAAACCGGCTCATTGAATGATTTGCAATTGTGATCTACCATTCCATAAAACCTACCCTTACAACTTACCTTCATTGCAACGCACAAAAGAGCAAAAATCAAAGGCAAAATAAAAAGAAACGTTGATCAAAGCTGACCATCGAAACTGCAACCCAGCTGACTATCCGGAACTGTAACCCATCTGAGCATCGAAGCTAAAACCTTGGACACGGGTGAACGTTGCAGCAACTCATGAACCCAGCCACTTCCACAACTGAACCAGACTATGAAACGGTACCTTCCAACAAACTCGGCCCTGGACAAGCAGCTCAGCAAGGGAAACCTAGAGGCACAACCGGTCACTTCAGAGAGGACTGCTACATCAAGCAGAATAGAAGAGCCTCCAAACCTCCACAACCATGATAAAATCCGTCTAGCTCACGAATGTCTTGTTCTAGAATGCAACACTATGCAGCATACAAAGCTCCTAAGCCTCATGATCCATAAAAGCCAAAGCAAAGTGAAATCTCGCCATAAAAACATCTGAAACCGAGATAGAAAATTACCCCTGGAACTGACCTATCTGAAACTGCCATGCACTAGGATCTACAGCGCATCAGAAGGGCAAATCAGCCATTTTACTACTGTTGGAAGGGAACACAGTGAAGTTCTAATGAGCATAAATCTGAGCACAACTTCCAGCTATGCCAGCCTCCTCTGTTAATGCTAGAAAACCCATCACTTTGATCACAAGCCAGAATACACAAATATAACAATGGAAAAGCCTACTACGCAACACTTAAACATAAAAGTTATCTGTCTGTAGGCTCTTAGTCAGAAGAAAGGACTAAAAATAAAGGACGAAACAGAAATGGACAAGAAAAGCTCTATGCAGAAATGACAAGAGATGCGAGCAAGACGAAACAGAAATGGACAAGAAAAGCTCTATGCAAAATTGACAAGAGAAGCGAGCAAAGGGCTGCAAGCAAGGACTAAGGAAAGGAGCCTTAACTGCAAGTTTGCCAACTGAACATCAACCTGGATCATTAAGCAGTGATTCACTATGCAGGATAGCACACTGCCGCATCTTACGAATTTGAGAGTCAGGATGACATGCAAAGTTGTGGTACTGGTCAGGCTTAAAATGAGGTTTTACAGGAATTAATAGTTCAAGAGCTTCCTGAAAGAAATCTGTTGGAAAAGATTATGCTAGTGAAAAGTAAATGCATAATAAGAAAATGCATAAATTCAAAGCATAGAAATTGAGATTTGAAATTTACCAAAACAAACACAGCCATGGCAAAGCAGATAGAACAAGACAAAGACCAAGCATGCATTGAAAGACAGGACTTGAAACAAAACAAGTGCACATAAACTAGGCAATAAAAGCATAACTGAAAATCAGTACAATACAAAGCAGATGTGGCAATATGGTGTGCCACACAACGCGCTGATTACTCAAGAAGGTTTATAAAACAACGCATTTGCATTGGCAGCGTTCGGAAGACGGAGTTGCTGAGGAGCTGGGGAATGATCAGAACTTTGACAAATAAAACAATGAAGCTGCTTCTTGATGCCAAATCCCTTATTAAGTGGAGAGCCCTTCATCTCCAACGCCATCCTTCTAGCTTCTCTAAGCTTCTTATCGCCGTCAGTTGGATTAAGATCACCGAACTCGTAGCATTCAGCAACATCAGGACCCTCCCTGTCCCTTATCCAAATTAAATTCTTTTGTTCAGAAACAACAGACATACCTTTATCGATCTTTGCATTGGCCAATGGATCCAGGGTCTTGGATAGACGAAGATGGCTCTCTAAATCAGAAAAGGCATCTTCAATGTTGTTGAAACTGTCCCAAAGCTTGATATTGTTTGGATACTTGAGCATCGGGGTCCTAGATTTCTTACTTTTACGCTCTAACTCCTCTTGTAATGCTGCAATCTTAGACTCCAAAACCGTCAGGTCCTCCGCCTTGGGTTGAGACTGTAGCTGAGCAACAATCCTTGTCTCTAAAGAATTCAACTGGTCAGCTCTGTCCGTGGCCAACTTCAGAATTTCTTGAGCCCAGGCTGGGGCTTGCAAATCGGTTGGAAGACCTCCAGGAGCACCGTTAACTGCCATAGAAGGGGAAGCAAACCCATGAGAAGAAGACGCAGGACGCTTGCCTAGCCTTGCCATTTTCAAACGTGAAACAAACTCCAACGATGGGAGCACAACAGATCAGACAAGGTAAGATGAGCAAGAACACAAGAAGCTGATGATCCCTTAAAAGAGAACGATGGAAGGAAAAATTATAAGGGAGCAAAGAAGAGACTAGAGTGGAAACGATGCCAAGGAAAGGAAATCAGAGCAATAGGAACGAAGGAAAATCGTGAGTACTGTGCAAATAGAGAGGCTTAAGGACCAACGATCTGCAAACAAAAAGGCTGAAGGACCAACAAGACGCCGAAGTGCGCTCTGGCAAATTCCGGAAATGGAGATGCGAAACAAAGCGCTGATGCAAAGAACCTAAAAGGAACGCTACTAATAGGCAAGGGTCTGGCAGTTGTCAACTGCCCGGGACACTTGTCCCTTAGCTCTAGAAGTCCATTTACCATCTATTCGTTGAAAACGAAGGTAAATGTGACATCCTTCTTCTTCAGGTCACCATCAACATATTATTGTAGCCATAGACTATTTTACTAAGTGGGCAGAAGCTATACCTTTGAGGCAGGCTAATGCCTCCACAACTGCAAGATTTTTACATGAATATGTTTGTTCCAGGTTTGGTATTCCTTTCTAGTTGCATTCTGATAGGGGTACACCTTTTGTTAATGAAGTTATTACTAACCTGTTGGACATTTTGAAGGTCAAGCATACCAAAAGCTCCTCATACTATCCTCAGGGTAATGGACAAGCTGAAGCCACTAACAAAGTGTTGAAAAATATTTTGCAGAAGACAGTTGAGGTCAACAAGAGGGATTGGCATGTCGAAATAGTGGATGCACTTTGGGCTTATAGGGTTACCATTAAAACAGCTACAAATCATACACCTTTCAATTTGGTTTATGGCATAGAGGCAGTTTTACCAGTGGAACTCGAGTTGCCTTCCCTGAGATTGGCTCATAAACTATGCTTACCTTTTGAACATGCCTTGCAAGAAAGATTGGATGCCTTGCTGCACCTAGATGAATATAGAATGGAAGCTGAGAATACTAATTTGCTGAAAAAGACTAAAGATCTGGCTGCATTCAAAGCTGCACATAAAATACAGGGTACTTTTAGGTAGGGGGAGCTTGTCCTTGTGGAATAAGTCAAAAGAAGACTCAGCTGGCAAGTTTGATAATATTTGGGAAGGACCCTTTGTGGTGTTGGAATCTGCAGGAACCAATTCATATTGGTTACAAGAGGTTGCCTCAGGAATATTGTTACCAAATCCTATCAATATCCTGCATTTGAAAAGGTATTGGGACCAGCATGCTTGCTTGTCCCTCTTTTTACATTAGAGAGTTTAAAGACCTATGGTAGGTTTAGAATAGTTAGATCTATTTAATTTCTGAGCATATTACTTTGATAAGTTAATTTTGTGATTGTAGGTTGGGCTGACCTGAGGACAGTATAAGTGATCTCAAGAAAAAGAGTGATTACTAATGCTTTACCAAGTGCCATATGCAGGAGCATCCTTTTTTCCATCTTTATTCACCTGCCATAAGTGGTCCTGCTACTCATCTAGACTTCTTACTCCTGTTTTCATTCCCATAAAAGCACTCTGCAATTCAGCTTCACCACCATAGCAGAGTTGCAAGGTTTTGAGACTAACTCGGTTGTGTGTTTCCATGACAGGTGCACCCTTTCTCCATTTTCTTTCATCTGCCATAAGTAGTCCTGCCATCCATTTAAGCTCCTTATTCTTGTCTTTCATTCCCAAAAGAAAGCACTCTGCAATTCATCTTCACCATCATAGCAGAGTTGCTCTTTAAAGGATCAAGGAGGCACACATTCTTTTGTTTTGGCGAGATCTCAACACTTGCACATTTACTTCGCCCTCATACACTCCATCCCCATCATCACCCTATCATATTCACACTCATTCTCATCCTTTTATCACTCATCATATTCCACTCACATCCTCCCACCACCATATTCACCTTTATTCCACCAACATATGCACATTACACCCTCTCTCTACCATGATTCTCACCCAGGCATTTTGGTACAAAGTTGAAAACCCTCTATGGCTGAGGGGACCAGCCATTCTTTTGTTTTGGCGAGATGTTGCCCCCAAAGGGCAACATGCTAATTATGTTCTATGCATTCAAGTCAGGTTAAGTCATTTCTGAAGACTAGGTCAAAGATTGGAAGAGCTTGGTAGTCAACATTGGTGTGAAGGTCAAAAGATGCTTACCTTCTAGGTCAACAAGTGCTCAAGCCAAAAGTTCACAAGAGTTATTTTATTTGGGATCAAATGCTTAGTTAAAGAATATGCTCTAGAAGAATCTGGGTTATGAAGTTTGGAAGACATATTTTGAAGATTGGAAGTTAAGAGTTTGGAAGACCCCATGGTGTATAGTTTCTAATTTTTTTCCTTTGTTTCACCCCACTACCCCCATTTTTGCACTTTTGGCTCAACATTGTTTTCATACCTATTGTTCATTCCTTTGCCATGCTTGCTTTGCCATAATTGCCATCTTGCTCAAATTCCTTACCATTTCCTTCAATGTGCCATCAGCTTGTCTATTCAAAAACCTACTTAAGCCTTTGTTTCAAAATATCATTCCCTTTTCTTTATTATTTCCTTTGCCCCCTTAATGGTCCCTCATAATTTCTTTTGCCTTCATTCCTATTCCATCATATTCTTAGTGGTATATTCTAAGCTTGCCAAAAGATGCCCAAAAGATTGCCTATCCTTTGCACGTGTGGAGAATCCCTCCTATGGTAAAAAAATTTTGGATTATCTCTAAATATTTCTTGGGAAAATACCTCTAAACCATTGGCCAAGATTCTTGAATGACAAAATACAGCATATTCAAGGCATATTCTTCCGAAAATACGGAACCGTATCGTGCGAAGTTCTCAAAAATACTGCTGAAGAACCCTAAAATTAGAAAGCTAGCTCGAATCATGCCTTCTCGCGCTCCATTCTCTCTGAAACCACTCTATTTTTGGATTCCGGAAACTAAGCAACAGATTAAGCCTAAATTTATTACCTAAAATTACTGGAATCGAAATTTAAAACTATATACAGGGGAATCACAATCACAACATTTTCGAAGGCCCAGATGTACTCAAATCCGACATTGATCAATGCTGAGCATGACCTGAAAGATTCTTGAAGTCCCTGAGCACTCCTCGACTGGATTTGCAAAGATCTAGTTGATATTAATTTCAAAAATTATCTTATGACTTACGATGATTATTTTCCAGTATCTGAAACTTTGAAATATCATTATCCATTGTTATTATGATGTATGTACCTTCATATCAATATAAATCGATTGCCAAGTTGCCAAATCTCTCTCTGATACATTGCTTAGCAATTTTTGACTCAAAATATTTTACAGAAAATCCCCGAATGTTCCAAAGCACTATTGACATACTTGCCATCTATCCTTAGAGCCATTGTGAGCTAAGGGCTTTGAAAACGTCAAAAAATACCACTTCCAGTTCAAGTTAGAAAAATTAGCATTCGGGTCTGATCATTTTTTTGACTGTATTTTGCCAAATCCAGCCACAAAAAATGCTTCTGCAGTTTCAAATGGAAATTTGACCTCATGCCCCTCTCCCTCATCACCATTAGAGCACATGTGCTTTGGAAATTCCCAAAAATACACTCTGCAACTCCAGATCTTATTTTCTGATCACTGTTTTCCATAGTTGACCTCTATTGACCAATTTTTGACCCCACTTTGAGATTGGATATCTCTCAAATCTATAGTCTGACTTGGTCAGAAACTTCATCACTGGATTCCTACCACTTTTTTGAGCAAGTCTGAAGGGTTGACTCGAGAAATTAATCCATTTCTTGTCACCACAACCATTTGAGTGAAGGTCCCATTTCCTAGAAATGGGAAAGGTATGAGATTTGAGTTTTTTTGGACTTTTCTTTGAATTTATATTGCATAGACTGATCACCTTAAGTGATCTGGAGGTTCTAACAACAATTTGGGTGTAAACTCAAGTTGGTCCTTTGTGGTTGACCTTTAAGCCAGGTTTAGGGTCAACACTGCGAGTACAGGAAAGGAAGAAATGTTCTGCATGAAGCTAGTCACGTGGAATATGAGGGGGATTAAAGGCTCTCTTAAAAGGAAAAGGGCACTGATTGCTCTAAGAGAGATGAAGGCAGATTTAATATTGATGCAAGAACATAGACTCCCCTTATTTGAAACCTCTAGACTGAGTGAGTGGATAATACCAAGAGGAGATTCTGTATGGACACTTGCAGATGGTACAAAGGGAGGGATATGTATGGTATGGACTGGATTTTTTCCAATCAGAACTACATAACCTGATGTTGAATGTCTTTGATCCACATCCCCACCCCAGTCTGCATCTGCAAATCCCTCAATGATGCATCCTCTGTCCCTAAATGGTATTCCCTGATCTATTGTTCCTTTCAAAATACCTTAGAACACGTTTGGCTGCTGCCCAGTGCTGTCTCCCTGGGTTGTTGTTATATCTACTTAATAAATTGACTGCAAAAGCAATGTCAGGTTTTGTAGCCCCTGATAGATGTAACAAACAACCAATTAAACTTCTGTATGGAACCTTCTTCATATATTCAATCTCTTCCTCAGTTTCGGGACACATTTTCTTGCTGATCTTATGTTCTGGGATCAGAGGAGTACCTACTATATTACATTCAACCATTTTAAATCTCTCAAGCACGGCTTGCACATAATCAGCTTGACTCATATTTATGATCTTCTCCTCTCTATTTCTGATCACCTTAATCCCTAAGAACTTCTTCAACTCTCCAAGGTCTGTCATCTTAAATCTGGATTTAAGTAATTTCTTGCATATTTCCAAGCAATCCAAATTATTAGAGAACATAACACAATCATCTACATACAGTGCAATGAGACAAAAATGATCATGCTGCTTGAATACATACAAATTTCCATCTCCATTCAGCTTTGCAAATCCATGTTCTGTGAGATATTTATCCATACATGTATACCATGCTCTAGGTGACTGTTTAAGTCTGTATACTGCTCTCTTTAACCTCCATATTTTATCTTTCTTCTCTTCAAATCCTAAGGGTGGCTTCATGTAAATTTCTTCCTCCAACTCTGCATTTAGAAATGCAGTACTAACTTCCATATGATGAATTTCCCAGTTCATTGAGTTGGCCAGCGCTAACATAATTCTTATGCTGGATAATTTCACTATTGGTGAGTACGTGTCATTATAATCAACTCCCTTTTGCTGTGTAAATCCCTGAGCAACAAGTCTAGCCTTAAATTTTTTTGATCCATCTGGAAGCTCTTTTATCTTAAAAATCCATCTGTTTCCCACAATATTCTTCTCCTCTGGCCTGTTAACTACTTCAAATGTCTCAGTACGTTTAAAAGCTAACATCTCTTCATTCATGGCATTTTGCCAATATTTGCTAATTGCTTCTTCATAGGTGTGTGGCATATCATTCTCCACTACGGCCATCAAATGTGGGACCATTTCTTCTTCTACTACCTCTAATCTCTTGCTTTTTCCATCAGCCTCCCTTCCAAGCTCATCAACCTTAATTCCTTTGTCTGCCAATTCTTTTTTAAGTCTTTCTGCTTCAGACATCCTTTTCCTTTGTTTACTAACAATAATTTCTTCTTGTACTATCTCTTTGTCAGGATTATTATCCTCTATGCCAACCTGTGATCTTTTGTCTGAGTCCCCATCATCACCACTATCAATTTCAGACTTATGATTTGTGTTTTCCATTTCAACTGTCTTCTTCTTGTTTTGTACTCCATACCCTTAAGATCCTTATATAGCTGTTCTTCTGAGAATATAACATCCCTGCTTATCACTATTTTCCTCTTGCTTGGGACATAACACCTATATGCCTTAGATTCTTCATCATATCCAATTAAAAAACCAGTCAAGGCCCTGTCATCTAATTTATTTCTCAATTCTTCTGGAATGTGTACATATGCCAAGCAACCATAGATTCTAAACCTTTTATATGATGGCATTCAGCTCGGGTATTTCTCCATCAATACTTGCACTTGGAACCCTGTTTTGTATGTAAATTGCAGTCTTCAATGCTTCTTCCCACAACATATTTGGTAATCCAGCATGCTTTAGCATAGCCCTGACTGCATTTAAACATGTTCTATTCTTTCTTTCTGCTACCCCATTCTGCTGGGGAGAATACCTACATTGTCTTTTTATTCCCTTCTCAATGCAATAGGCCTTAAAATTCTTTGAGATATACTCACCACCCCGGTCAGATCTTAAACATTTCACTTTGTACCTTGTTTCTCTTTCTACTTCATTCACATATTCTTTAAAAGCTTTCAAAGCTTCATACTTTTTCCTTAAACAGTAGCATTTAGCTTTTCTAGTGAAATCATCTACAAAGGTGATGAAATACCTTTTTCCAGAAAGACTTCTTATATTAAGTGGGCCACATATGTCTGTATGAACCAGTTCCAATGGTGTTTCTGCTCTCTTGAATCTCCTGCCAAAAGGAAGTCGAGTACTTTTTCCTACCATGCAACCCCTGCAAACAAAATTCTTCTGATCTTCTTTGGCAGCATTAATGTATCCAAGTTTGTCCAGAGCTTTCACATTATTTATATTTGTATGTCCTAAACGTTCATGCCAAGTTTTATAACTGGAAATTGATACATGATTAACTGCTGGCACATTTTCAAAAACATCCAACTCAAAGAGATCTCCGACCCTTTTGCCCAAAAAACATGTTTTATTATCTTTCATAACTCTACAAACACGCTTGTCAAATAGGACCTGATAATCAAGGTCAACTAATTGACTTACAGAAATCAATTTTTTCTCTATAGAAGGCACACAAAGAACCTTCTCTATTTCTACTGGTCTTCCTTGCAAATCAAACAATTTCAGCATGCCTCCAGCCTTCACTTCTTTAACCGTACCATCTCCCAAACATACATTCTTTGTCTTCTGCTCTTTATCACATCTTGTCAGCCAATCTGAAGATCCTATGATTGTTCTTTCAGCTCCCGAATCTACAACAAAAGATGCTTCACCATTTTGTACTTTGTTCAAATAATTAGAAAAAGTATTTGTTACCTCCTCTTCCGAATCTTCCTCCTCACATTCTACAACATCAACATTTGAGCTAGCTACTTTGGCACTCCTGCCTCGACCTCTATTTGTATTCCAATTATTCCTGCCCCTGCCTCTGCCCCTGCCACTGTCCTTTGGGCTTGGGCATTTAGACGCCACATGTCCTACTCCTCCACATGTGTAACAAGTCCTCACATTCTGACCACTTCTTGGGCAGTTATATTTCAAATGTCCTACTTCCTTACAACCAAAACATGGACCAAGTTGCCTATAGGCTTTTTCCTTTTTTACCACTAACACTTCTGCAGAATCTTCCTCATCCTCATTTTCATTTTCAATACCAGACTTCTGCTCTATTTCAGTCCTTGCAATCTGCTCAGCCTCTTCCCTCGTCCTAGCTACAGTCCTTATTAGTGTAGCCAAGGTCCCAAAATTAGCAAACATTTTGGAAATTGCCAAGATTTGATGACTTACAGACATAGTTACCCCTGCTGCCTCTAAATCTGCACAAAGGGAATCAAACTTATGGAACATTGTGGTCAGCTCAGTTTTCTCATCAAATCTCATCTTTCTAATTTCCTTTTCCAGAACATCTATTTGGGATGAGCTTTTCGTCTGATATGTCTTGATTAAATACTTCCAAGCATCTCTAGGACTCAAATCCCTCAGTTTAAGCATTATGCTTGGTGCAACCTTGCACATGATTATGGCCTTAGCCTGACTTATTTTCAAGTCATCACTACTAACACTTACCTCTTTAGATTTTGCAGCAGACTCTCCAGATTTTGCAGTTGAAGCCTCTTCTATTGCTGAGCTGCTAGCTTCATCATCAACACCACCATTAGACTCAATTATATGCCATAATCCTTCAAATTGTAAGACTTCTTTAATTCTTTCTTTCCATATCTGAAAGCCTCCAATCCCCTGAAATACTTCAACAGAACTTAGCAATGTAGCTCCAAAACGTGTGGCCATTGTTCTATCTAGCTCTGATACCAATGAAAGATAATTTATCAACTGACTACAACACCTTAGACTATTGCACCAATGTCACACAATTGAACTATAACCAAATATGAATGTATGAATTCAATTCATTCTCTCAATCAATCTACCTCTCTGTACAATGTGAACTACTGCTTAAATATATTAGGGGATCACCAAAATCTGGCAACCCCATCATCATATCCACTCGTTGATCTAATCGGCAGCTAGATCAAAGCTTTTGTTTCCACCTGGCCCGGGATACTCTTCACCGAGCTAGAACTTAGGGTTATCCAGAAATATGCTTAATGGTAAGATTCAAAATCATCGAACCATTACCAAACAATAATATTCAATGACATAGAAAAGTTCATATTCAAGCACATATAATTCTACATAGAAAAGTTCAACCACCAAACAGGAAGGCGGACTGTGGCTATTTTAAAAAAAGGGAAAGAAATATTAGGTATAATTAATGTTTATGCCTCAACCGAATCAAATGAAAGAGAAGAGCAATGGCAGCAGATTCTACGATGGATTCATTCAAAAAATGTAAACAACTAGCTAATGGCAAGAATTTTGATAATACCCCCACATTGGATCAGAAATTGAGGAAAAAATTAAATATGGCTAGGAAAGAAAGACAAGCATGGGAGTCTCTAATAGAATTATTCTCATACATTCCCCCCTCATCCTCAAATCTGTTCTCTTGAAGCAATAAAGGGAAGAAAGAGGAGAGAACATACTGCCTATTGGACAGATTTTACATTTGCAATAAAAGCCTACTTTCATGGAATGATGTGATCATAACAGGAGACACGAGAAACTCAATTTCAGATCACTATCCCCAAATATTACAAGGGAGAGTACAAACAAAAAAGGGGGTTTAAATATCCACTTCAAATTCATCATGGGCCTGTTAAACAATAAGTCCTTTAATGAAGATTACAAGTTGTTCTATTCCAGCCTAAATCCGGTTAGCAAAACAGAATCTATGAAATCCTTCATCTAGAAATTAAAGGTAGTCGAGGGTTGGATCAAAAAGTGGGGGAAAGAATGGGCCAGAAAGAGGAAGAAAGAAAATCAAGATTTATATGAAGAGATGAAGAATATAAGAAGCAGATTATTCCAAGATAAGAATAATGACATGCTACAACAACAGGAAGAAGAAGTTGAGAGAAAAGTGAAATTGGTGGAGGAAACAAGAATAGGGCTTTGGCAATAAAAAACAGATGTGAATATATAAATGTTATGGTTAAGTGGAACTCGCCTTCTTCTTTAGAGCAACTAAAAGTAGGATGATTAATAATGGTATTGTTCAGGTCAAAACAACAGCAGGGGTCCAGCTGGAAAAGCAACAGAATATTGAGGAATTTTTCCATCTGGAATACAACAAAATTTTTGAAAATTATTAGATACAGGAGCACATCCTTGAGGAGTATTTTGATATGATCCCCAAGGAACCACAAGCCCAAGAAGATACTGATATTTTGAAGATGCCAGATGAAAAAGAAATTTGGGAGACCATAAAATCCATGGCAAAAGGAAAAAGCCCAGGGCCCGATGGATTTCAACCAAAATTCTATGAGGAGTTTTGGGATCTCATGAAAGATGACATTGTAACATTTATACAAGGAGCATGGAAGGCTAAGAAACTGAATCCTGCCATCAATGCTGGACACATCACATTGATTCCTAAAGTGGAGAATCCCATACAACTGGCAGACTGGAGGCCTATCTCACTGACAAATACAACTTATAAAATTCTAGCCAAGATATTAGCCAACAGAATGAAGCCAGGCCCACACAATCTTATAAGCCCATGCTAATTAGCTTTTCTTTTCCAAAGAAATATTTTAGTAAACTATATTGGAGCAGCTAAGGGATTGCATTAGAATGAAATATCAGGTCAAAAATGTATGTTACTCAAATTGGATTTTCAAAAGGCATATGATTACAATTAGTTGGCAATTTCTGGAAGGAGCAATGAAACATTTAGGATTCCAAGAGGAGGTATACCAAAAAATATGGAGTTTTAACAGTACAACGTCCTCAGCTTTAATTATCAATGGAAGCCCAACCAAATTATTTCAATGCAGGCGTCGAGTGAGACAAGGATGTCCACTAGCTCCATTCCTATTTCTAGTTGTTGCTGAAATTGTTACCGGGATGGCTATGTATTTACAAATGTAAGGAAAAGTAACCAGCTTGGACATGCCAGGAAATCAAGATCCTTTTATCATGATTATGTAGTATGCAGACGACGCATTTGTTTTTCTTAGATATGGAGATAAAAGCCTGGAGAATTTCCTAAAAGCAATTGATAGATTTGAGAAAGTTTCAGGGGTTGCACTGAACATGCATAAAAGTGCTATAATTTTGGATACCCAGGAGAAAACTTATAGAGGGAATTAAGGTACTAGACAGAAATGCAGCCATTACTATCTTAGGTATTCCTCTAGCTTTGAATAAGAACTTGCCTGGCATATGGGAGCCTATAATATCTAGAATTAAACAGAAATTTACCAAGTATCCATCTATTCTATCACTAGCAGGACGGGTGGAAATTGCCAATGCAGTTTTTAGCAGTATATAGGTCTACTTCTCTTCAGTTATTGTTGGAGATAAAGCCTTATACAGCAAGATTGAGGTAGCAGTGAGGAAATTTATATGGCAGGGAGGACACAAAGTTGCATGGACAGACTTAATTAAGGCTAAGAAAGAAGGGGGTCTTGGATGTAAGGATCTATTCATTCAGGCCCAAGCCTTGGCTGCCAAATTGATATGGAGAGATTTATACTGCCCAAAGCCATCTCCAGCACTCAACTTAATTAAATATTGAATTGGAAAATCCCAAATAGTAGGTAGCCCCACATTGAAGCATGAACTCCTAGACTCAATTTTCTTCCAGATCAAACCATGTTCAGGCACATCGAAAACGATGAGGAGAATGTTGAAAGCCTGGAATGGTGAGCGTATGTTAAAGGCCACCTGAGATTGATGCTAGATGTAAGGAAATTCACTTCTTTTGGCATCCAGGTATGACCTCTGAAGATATAGGATGTTTAGCTCTTAAACGACCTCAAAAATATATGCAATGGTATGAAGCAGGGCTTCGGAAATTTGATGATCTAAGAGTGGATAACAGATGGAGAACTTGGGAAGAGGTAGCATAAATCACTAAGGGATCAAATGTCGATAAAGTCATATTCAACACAGTTATGGATAAAGTGGATATATAGGAGGAACCTAGTGCTAACTCAAAATAGTGGAATTTGAATGGGAAAGAAATTTATTCAGTTACGGAAATCTATCAAGCTCTTATAGTACACAAGCCATCTCGGGCCAATTCTCTCTGGCAATATGATGAAGAAAGGTTGGCTAAAGCTAATACCAAAAGCTGGAAACTTTACACTGCTAACAAATCAAAACTTTTAGATGGTTAGTGTTGCCAACTAATGTAAGAAGAGCAAAATATGACAGTTCACTATCACCAATATGTCCACTAGATTGTGGAGAAAGGGAAACCTCGAACCACATTTTCACATGCCAAAAGGTGATTGAATTTTGGAGCTGGACTGCACAAATAAATCTGGGTTCAATTTCTGAGAGCAATATGTTGAGATTTTTGGATGCTGATAGTAAAATTCAAAATACTACTAGAATTATAAGCTGTTGGGTATTGTGGAAGAATAGGAACATGGTACAAATGGAAAAAAGACTCCTTCCCTCCATTGGATGAAGAAAGCCTTCCTTGGCACACTAACAGATTGTGGTGTGGCTCACAAATTATTAAAAGGCCAAAAATATGACAAAGCATGGGATAGGCTTGATAAATTCCATGGAGTGTATTATTTTTATGTTACTAATTTAATTTAAATGTGTGATGATGTTTTACACGGGAGAGATGAGGAGACTCAATAGGACTGGAGGAGCTGCTAGAATGATGGGTTGTGCTAAATATGAGGATGAAGAAGATTCCCAACTCTCTAAAGCAGAGCAGGAAAAAACTTTCAAAATGTTTGAGGCGTGAAATGGTACATGCCAAAGCAATAACAAAGGTCCTTGAAAAACAAGGAACTATGGAGATTTAATAGCCTGAGGCCATATTTTGAAAATCTGTTCCACAAATGGCAACAAAAGAAGCAGGCTCATGCTCATGCCGCTCAGGATGTTTGGGAAGCATGATGTACCGGATATCACACTACAAGATATCTTAGATGTAGCATAAGCAGTTAAGGAAAGGGAGATAGGATCGTCTGCTTTACTAATCTTCGGGTCAGATTTATAATATATGCTAAGATCTACTCTATTTTTGGATCATGGGAACTATAATCCATGATTCGTTGGTCGTTTAAAAAGGCCAAACTCTGTTATAATAGACAGAGCTAAATATGTCTCTTTTTTAAAAACAACCTTGCCCTAAATAAAAAAAAAAGAAAAAAAAAAGGGAAATTCTTATGTTAGATTGATTCCTAAGTGAACTCCTTTGGCATGATTTTTAAGAGAAACACCAAAGATGCGTCCTGGTGCTGGGGAAAGATCCATCGTCCTTGATGAGCTTGAGGTGCCCATGTCATGCAGCATGGAATCTATGATGGAAGATCAGTTCTTCAGTGTCGATCTCCAGCATCAAAATTATATATAATACTGTAGAGATAAACTGACATTTTTCCTTTAAATATTCAAACTATCATAGAATGTAATCAGCTCCGTAATTTCTATAATACAAGAGTTTGTGGAATGTAAAGGGACCTTATCTTGCACCTCCTTTCTGTGCAACACCAAATGATCTATGTCTAAAGGTCCATCCATTAAAACATGATCCTGGAACCCAGCTTCTTTCGTCCCAGAATTACAAATTATTCCAACTGTATGGAGTTCAACTACCCATAGATGACAAAATCAGTCAGCCAATAAAGTTTCCAAGAGGTGAAGCATTATCTACTCTGCAGGTATCTCTAGAAGGTAAAATCTCCTAAAACTTCATCGTAATTTTTCATGCTGATGCAGGTATCTGAGTCTCACTTATTGTAATAGACTCGCAACTTCCTGTTAAGAATAAAAGTTAAAGACTGAAGCTAATAACCGATCTGTAAACTCCGAAGTACCTTTAAGAGGCAATGAGTCGAAGGCCGATGCAGTATTAGGGTATTTAACTCTGTGTACCACAGTTCCACTTTGCTTTATCATTGAGGCAGCTCGATCTTCTTGAGGAGAGCGCGCTTTCAACACGGAAAAAACATAATTATTAAGGCGCCGTGCTTTCCTTCCATTCTCTAAAACTTCTTCCAACTCCTAGATGGGCAGCATTTCAGATTGTCAATTGACACACCTCCCCATACAAATTCTAAGAATTTTGAGACAAACCAAGTGTTGCTCAGCTTGAAATTGTTTTACCTGTGAGTATATAGGCGGACTTTGCTTCACTCTGTCTGTAGTCAGCAACTGACCTGATGTATCAGTTTCTGCTTCAGCAACATTGAGCAAGTGATAGACAAAGTCTAACAACTCAAAGCGCCAATGTTGACCAAGTAAATACATAATTGTGCATCCTCCCCATGCCACTGCGTCACCAAAGCATTCTTGATTTGAACCCGCTTCTTCCAGTTGTTCAGTACAATGGACCTGCAAAATAAATTAATATTAATGTTTTCTAGTAAAGCAAGTTCCATAATCTATCCCTTACAAATTGAAGGGCACTGTAAATCCGATGGTATTCCTTGGAGGTGGTTATTTCTATCAGGCCAGACTTTGAAGGAAAGCTCCACTTCATCCGAACATTATCAAGTAGTACACTGAGGTATGCCAAAGCATAGTCAAGGATGCTCCCCGTTTGTATGTTACTTGTGTACAGTAAGTCTGCCTCCAAGAAAATTTGAAAGTTAATTTTACAATAATTGGAGTTCCATTTGTTCTACTTTATTTGGACAGGATACAATAAAAATGTTGCAGAATATGGCATAAGATTATTTTCTCAAATTTACCAAATGATGACCTTACTTTCAGCATCTAGGATGATTCAATTTCAAATTACACGAGGATTTTGAATCAAAAGTTCTGAATTTACCGGCTACCTCCGCTTGCTTTGCTATGGAAATAAAACATGAGCTGGATAAGCAGCCTGGCTGCGACAAAACAGCATTAGTAGCTTGCTTGAATAGGTTGACAAGAGGACCAACTTTGTTCTCGGAAACAAGCCGTTGAAGCTGGCCATCACTTCCGGGCACAACACCCAACCATGGGACCAACTGCATAAACTGCATACTCTCCACTTGTTTCTGCATACAATGGCATCCAATTGAATTTCACCAGAGTCCAAAGGATTAAGAGATCAGCTAAATTTGTCATATATTGTTCATCATTCTGACTTAACCAGTTTCAAGTTTGGGACTGGGTAGAGATTACAATGGACAACCATGAGAAGCAGAAGATAAAGAAATACACTTGAAAAGTAGTGGCACCCAACTTGGTCATCATATAAAATGTGATTGCTTGTAATGTCAGGACTTTGTAATGTCAGTGAGTTGATTCCACTCATTATCATTCCATGCCAGGGGTACTACCTAACGCACTGTTCAATTACAGACTTGATGTGGCAGGACCCGGCTTACCATGGCTGTATCTAGAAGGCTGAACCAACATAATATGGTTCCAATTTCCTTTAAGCATTGTAGAATATTAGCCTTCCCCTCATATGCCATCATCCACCGCAGCTGTTCTTTCAAAACTCGTAAGCAACCTGGTAACGTGATGAATTAAGTGTCTCAGCATCCCTCCCTATAGGGAATGGTTATTTAAAAATATTTTCTGTTTACCTGCAACTCCTGCCTCGGAAGGAGGAATGGTTATCGCTTTCGGCATGATTGCCCGGACTTCGGTCACTCCATTATCTAATGTAGATGTAATCTGCAGGAAAAGACAAGACAAATTTTAGAGGTGTCATCAAGAGGGAACAACACTGCGCTGGATGGGAATGCATAGACTGGCATTCTTGGAAAAGCAGTCATTCTAGACCATAAAACGTAAAATAAAGAGTAAGGAGACATAACATTCAGTATCATTGCAAAGTTCCATGTGAAGAAATGGTATTCAAAAGGTATGAAGAAGAAAAACCGAGTATTGAAGCATCAGAAAGTCTAACTGTAGATGGCCAGTAAACAAGAAATGAGGCTTGATTATGGCTTATATAGTCATGCCATGTCAGTGACAGATTAGTGATGCCTAGTCATTATAGCAAGCATGGCACATAGAATATGAAATATTCTAACATCCCCCTTGATGACTAGCAATGCTGAAAAGCCAAAAAACTAACAGAAAGAACAACTATGCTGAAAACTTGCTAGCATCCCAGGGGACAGTAAAGTACTATCATCTCCAGGAGAAACAACAGCAGGTACACATGTGGGACTTGCTTCATGTAGACAAACTGATAGCCTAGAGAAATTTTCTAAAACCATCAATGCTGCTCCCTTATTAAACAGAGCTTGATGACCTCTTGTAATTTTTGACATCATGCAGTATAACGCCACTGTTATCACAGTAAATAACTGCTGTTTTACGAACATGCCTCATATAGATGGAGAAGCAATGTCATTTTCTTGAAGGGTAGAGAAAGCGCCTTAAGTTCTGCTTTAGGTTGGACAAACCTGGAAATCTTTAAAACTGTAAACTCCTTTTGGAGCTAGCTGCAGAACTAAATCCTGGAGATGTTCTCATTTTCATACGCCACAGCCCCAAGAGAAGTAGAAACAAGGAAAACTTGCTGATAGTTATTTTTATTGGCTACCCAAATAACATGATGGCATGGAGGTGTTATGATCCACTTACATAAAGTGTTTTCCCGACTCGAAGTATGCAGCTTGTAGAAGATGTTGTCTACTCCTCTGAGTTTTATGATACATCAAATACTAACTATGACCAAGGTGCTGCGCACGGAGGGTTGCCCTCCAGTGCCCCAAGGGTAGGTTTGCATGGTAATGGAAAACATACGAGGTTCTAAAACTTCAAAGACAGACAAGCCACTGAAAACATAGTTTGGAGACAAGTCATTTTTGAAACTGGCCTACAAAGAATCATATCCATCTTCAATAAACAAGAACGCAATAAACAAGAACGCATCATGACCACCTAACTGCCATGCAAGTTATAATTGTGAACTCGAAAAGCCAAAATCAGCCTACACATGCTTCTTATATTGACACCATTAGTTAAGGCAAAATACTAAATGTCCCAGTAGAAAGTCAAACAGCATTGACATGTCTCTATGGCAGGAGTTGGCCCAGCTTAGCTTTTTTTAGGAAAGAGCTCTACTGGATAGGAGTACCATTGAGTTTCTGCATCCCCGATTCTGTTGGGTATTAGTGAGGCACAAATCAAGATGGTTATCAAGGACAAACCTTTTCAGAGAGGTTGTCAAGCAATGCTCGAACTAACCATGAAACACCTCGAGATCCAAGTAGCTTCACCAGTGCAAGCATATGCATGAGGCCAAAATGTTTGCTAAAAAGTTCAACATAGGCTCCATGTGCCATGTTCAGATCCTAAGACAGCACAATGGCGTCCATTTTAGTATTTGAATGTGATATATATAAACTGCTGCACAAGAGAACCTTACCATTGTGCCACACAAAAAACTTGGCTTTGCATGGGGTGCAATAGAACGTCGTGGGCCACGTTGCAAGCCCTTAGATGACCTAACAAATCTTTGAGTTGTATTGCAGAAAATAAGATTTGGCAAAACATCATTCTGTACCTCTGCGAAGACCTTCAAATAAACAATTGTTACCAAATATTAGGACGTAAAAATTATAACACGCACAATTGGAACTGCAAAACCTCAAAGAATAGAAACATGAAAAAAATATTATTCATGACAGTGGTATATTAGTGAGGAGAGACCTTAAGCTCATACAGGAGATTTCACCTGAAACTTAGATAGATACACGAAAAGAGTTGACTCCATAGTTCTGTCACTCAACTTTCTCTTGTGACAGTAATCCTATGCTAAGCATCCCCATGCACCCAAATCAGATGGATAAAACATGTTCTGCCAACTACTTCTTATGAATACCCTGTTTTGATGTTTATGCAGAATGCTGCGATATTGAAGCAAATAGGAAATAGGTCTGCTGATTCATCTCGAAAAAGCAAAAGGAACAAAATGGACGTGTGTCTTTAAAGTGTGGCCAAGTGCTGACATGGCACCTTTACAGTCACAGCATGTCAACAAGTCTGGTCAGACGAATGTTAGTGAGATTTCTATATTCTACGACCCTCCTGAGACTGAACTCTAACTCCGAAAATAGCAAAGACTAAATGTCAAAAAACTAATCTCCCCGAATTTGACGCTGCCAATGGGTTGGCCATTCCATCCCATCTGATCATTCGTTGAGCAGTACTTCAACTCAAGAACACAGAGAACAAGCTGCTCCCTAACCAACAGACTTGAGTATCAAATGTTTGGCAGCCAATTCTGGTTTTAGTAAGGTCAATGGCATTAGAATTATCATTAACATGTGGCGAGCTGACGTTGGCCTGAATTTCTGAAACTAATGTCACAGCGTGTTTTTATGCAGCTTCAACTGAGGGACTCGTTTAGTGCAGAGATCAGCAGCCAACATGCAACTATTTATATACTGAAAATGACTATTGGAGGCAATGATTTGGATTGTCAAAGGTCTACGACAGGTCTTTTATGTTGGGGAAGAATGCCGGCACTAATGAGGCTGAGCTTAAGGCCAGCTCTTTAGATATGCCAAACTGCACTTAGCAACCATTAAGTCCAAAGTAGATGTCAACAGTCTTCTCATCACCATATGAAAAGAAAAAAAAAAAAAAAAATCTAGTTCTCTGGTATGTCATAAGTCGCATGATAAGCATAAGAAAGTGGAAGCTATTTCCATTAAATTACCTGGGAAGCTAAACGCCCAGAAAAAGATACAAGAGACACATTTTCCATCATCTCGCCCAGTATGGTACCAAATGCATCTAACACAAGATGCTCAGATAGAAGCTCATGTGTCAGCCGTAGGATCTCAATCAAATTTTGCAACTCCTAAATAAACACAGTCAGGCAATGAATTCCAAATTGCATGAATGAAAATACATCTGTCTTCCAATGGTTTTCTATACGCAGATATAGACTACATACCACAATTGCAGAAAGGTCATGTGCTTCGAATCTCTCTAGCAAAAAGTCAAGATTTTCTCGAAAAATTTTATTCATCCTTTGAGCTATCAAGAAAGCGAGATCGATATTTCGGCCTAGCAACTGAAAAGCCAAATATATCAATCCCATCCACATCAACCAATTTGTTGTAAGCAACCTAACTGCCATCCTTATCTAATGCTAACAGCAAGAAAAGTGCTCAGGCATTGAGATCATGATTCACAATGCCAGATAACTAGGATATCCTAGTCCAGTCTTGCTGCCTATTTTCTTAGGAGTATCATGTCACCCCTTCTCTTCATGATGTGGCAAAAGTTCAAACTTTATACTTCTCTGTAAAAGAATATACAACACAAAAGTTCTTCATGGTGATATAGCTGATAGCTCGCTGCCTTCAAGACGATAATAAGCTTAAGGAAGCATGTTTAAGTTAGAAAATGTGGATCAACCAAGACTTGACAAAAGAGCAACTAACAAGTCGGACTCCAAATAAGTTTTGTATAAATAAACCAATATGTGACATCAGATATTTGGCATACCTAATATCATAAGGAATTTCTCAAGAACATACCTTCACACGTCGCATTCCAAAGAGTGCATCATATCGTTTTGGAAAAACTTGAAACTTCTCCCGTGTCTCAGATACAAGCAGAAAAGCTGCATCAATCATCTTACTGCCCAAAAGAATGGAGCATTGGTAGATGAGAACCTTAGAATTGCATGGGCTACATCATATGCTAAGATGCAACTTCACATGCATGGACAAAACAGAATAAGACCCACCTCGCAGCTCGACTTTTAAAATATGCAAATATCTGCTCACTCAACTTGTAAACAAGCTGGTCAAAACAGAGATCTACCTGCAACAAACACACGCTTAAGTGAACAAAGAGAATGCGGACTTTGGTATTGATCAATGGTAATAGAAGACAGATACAAGATAAAGTAAAAGCGAAAAGAGAAAGCTCTAGCTAATGAAAACAACTAAAGAATATGGAGCGTGACTAAGTGAACAAAGAGAATGCGGACTTTGGTATTGATCAATGGTAATAGAAGACAGATACAAGATAAAGTAAAAGCGAAAACAACTAAAGAATATGGAGCGTGACTATGGTTTATAATGTCCAAGTGTGCAATATGCCAGGTCAGCAGGGTGCCATCATCAACACGATCACATGTAAGCAATAATGTATGACCAACACTAGAAGCAATAAAACAAGAGAAATAAAAACAACACTTCAAATCTTCTTCATAGCATTGCCTATAAGTGCATTAATGAAGTCCTCTGTTGCCTGTTCATGTGTTGAACAGTAGAAAAGCAAGATAGAATCATTGCCAAGCTGTGAAACAGACCTTAATGTCCAGATGTTTAATCAAATGCTGCCACTTATAATCTTTCGCATGACATACAGCACCATCGTTGTTGCATTAGAGAGAAGCTGCATTACATGAACTCCTAAATCTTCATATAAATCTATCAAGCAAAGACTTGTAATGCATTACATAATTCTTTAACCTCGCCTTCAGTAGGGCTGATGTAATACAGCACCATCTTGTCACAGTAGAGAGAAGCTGGCATCACATGAACTCCTAAATCTTCATATAAATCTACCAAGCAAAGAATTTCTTGTACTGCACTACAAAGTAATTTGATTTCTGTTGGTTTCATTGCTAAAAAGGGATTCGATATTCTCTGTGACGATAAAGAAGCAATGATTTTCAAATTGGGCGGAGAAAAGATGATTGTCATAGCACAGCACGTGCAAAGATGGAGAGAAAAAACCCTTAATATTAGCAATGTTAAGTTAGTCCCTAGGCCCAAAAGAAACTTGATTTCTGTTGGTTGCATTGCTAAAAAGGGATTCAAAATCCTCTTTGACGATAAAGAAGCAATGATATTCAAATTGGATGGAGAAAAGATGAATGTCATAGCATAGCACGTGCAAAGATGGCGGGTAATTTATACAAGATAGGCATTCATGAAATTATTAATGAAGTTAAGGCCTTGGCTGTTTGCAAAATTTCAGAAATTTGGCATAAAAGGTATGGCCATCTAAGCCACGGTGCTTCAAAAACTCTATCTAATTATGAAGAAGTTAAGGGCTTGCTCCCATTCATGAAGATGAATGCATATGCAAAGCATGTGTTTTGGGGAAGCAACATAGGATACCCTTCCCAAAGGAGTCTGAGCTTGGGTGAAGCACACCGTTAAGCTCATTCATGCAGACCTTTGTGGTACATGCCAGAAACATCACTTGGATGGTGGTGCATTATGCATCCTTTTTTTGTGGATGACTTCTAGAATGATGTGAAATTTATTTTCTCAAAAGAAAATTTGAAACTTTTGAGCATTTCCAGAAATTAAGTTGCAGGTTGAGGCTGAAACAGGACTGAAAATTCGCTGCCTTAGGACTGGTAATGAAGGAGAATTCACTTCACCTTGCTCCTCACAGCGAAATGGAGTTGTTGAGAGATGCAATTGGAGCATTGTTAACATGCTAAGATCCCTTATGGCTCAATGGAAAATGCCTCATAGGTTTTGGGCTGAAGTGGCTTTGACTTCAGTCTATCTTGTTAACTTAACAGGTCGCCAACAAAAAACTTGAGTGGCATGACACCTAACGAGGCCTACTAGGGCAGAAAACCAGGGGTAAGACACTTGAAAATTTTTGGATGCAAAGCATTTGTTTATGTTCATAAAAAACAAGGAAGAAAAAAGTTAGAAAACAGGCCAAAAATTTGTACTTTCGTTGGATATAGTGAAACGATATAGTGAAATGGACAATGCATATAGAGTGTGGGATCCAACCAAGGAAGCATCGATTGTTTCTCATTACATAACCTTTGATGAAGGTTCTGAAGATCCAATCAATGCTACATGAGCTAAAGAGGAAGAAGATAAGATATTTGAAATTCCTCTATGGTTTGGGAATGATGAATGGGTCTGACAGACTGTCGCAGCAGCAAGACGTATCAGTGACTTATACAATCAAACAGTGCCCAGAAAAGGTGCTCGCCTATGAAAGACAAAAGCCACGAGATGGCTTGGCCAATGAGCAAGGAATTGAGGTAAATTTAGAGCTGTTATCATCAATTAAAAGTTCCAAATGCAATGCTTGGGCGCATAGGCCATTTACACTCAGCCAAGGGTCATTTAAAAGCTTGCCAATGGAAAAATCCAGTCATCTAAACACTGAAAATCAGTCAATGGAAGGCTGTAATTTTGCTTTGCTGCCACATGTGAGCCTTTAAGCATTAAACAAGCACTTCGTTCCAAAGATTTGGAGGCAGCAAAGGATGAAGAATATAGCATCATACTAAAGAAAAAAACATGGGAGCTTGTGCGAAACCAAAAGACTGGATTATTATTGGATCCAAATGGGTGTACAATGCAATGCTGACGGGACAGTAAGTGATATGGGATAAAGCCTGGAAAGGTTGGGGCCCATTGGATAACGATTTCCATGAAGGATCCGCCCTTTTGGTGTATTGGTTAGCACTAGGGGGCTTAATGTGTAAAATTTGGTATCAGAGCCAAGGTTCAATTCCTCGTGGCAACATTGGTGTGTTCCACATGCTTGAGGGCAAGCATCTCGAGGATGGGGAGGAATTGATATGGTTTATGGGGTATGGGATAAAGCCTTTGAAAGGTTGGGGCCCATTGGATGATGATTTCCTTGAAGGATCCGCCCTTTTGGTATGTTGGTTATCACTAGAGGTGCTAGTGCGTAACATTTGGTATCAGCGCCTAAGGTTCAATTCCTCGTGGCAACATCAGTAACTATAAGGCTAGGCTGGTTGCGAAGGGATATACTCAAAGAGGAGGAGTAGACTATTCTGAAACCTCGCTCCGGTTGCAAAATGCAAACAATCAGATTGGTTATGCCCTTGGCAGCTCAATTTGCATTATATGGGCTGAAACAATCTCCTAGAGCTTGGTATGCGAAGATGGATATGTACATATTTGTATTTGTTAAGCAGGGGCTTTGTGCAATTATTATATATTAAGTATGAGGGGGAAGATATCATTCTACTTGTTCCTTATGTAGATAAGCTTATACTTACTGCAAGTTTACAAGATATGGTCGAAACAGAAATAAAAATGTTGGGAAAGACCTTTCATATGAAGTATCTTGAATTGCTTCAGTATTTCTTGGGCATTGGAGTGCATCAGTCTCCAAAAGGAGTCGTTATATGCCAAAAAAAGTATGCTGCAGACTTGTTGCAGAAATTTAATATGGTTCATGCCAAACCAGCCTCGACACTGACAAAACTTGTGATCTAGGCTAGAATCAAACAGCAAGAAAACAAGAGAGAAAAGAGACGGAGTGAAACTCAGAAAAAAGGAATATGATGGATTGGATTGTTGCTTTTCTCGGTGCTACAGAAGATGGTCACATATGTGACGTGTAGAGCATAGCACGTTGACACCTAACCTAGGGGGCATACATGAACATAAATATATGCTAAACTATAGACCATGGTCCTATGTAAATACATAGGCTGCCATGTCAGCACATATGTGTGCTTAACCATTAAGAATTATTTCTGTCATCCTCCCCTAAGCACATATATGAACTGAGAACAAAAGAAGACGAGAACAAAAGAAGAATGCTACAGCTTATCGTGGTAATCCTCCCCTAAGCTGAGCATTCGAATACCAAGCTGAGTCTTGAATTTCTGAAATGTAGACCCTGCTAATGGCTTGGTGAAGAGGTCAGCCAATTGATCTGTGGTTGGAACGTGATGAAGATCAAGCTGACCATCAAGGACCTTCTTCTCGCACAAAATGATAATGTGTTTCAATGTGTTTGCTGCGGCGCATGAAAACACAGGATTATTAGCAAGTTGCAAAAGAGCTTTGGTTGTCACAAAAGAGTGGAATAGTGCTGGTGTCAAAGCCTAATTCTGCAAAAAGTTTGGCTAACCAAACGGCTTCAGCAGCGGCAATCGCTAAGGCTTTATACTCCACCTCCGTGCTAGAAAGAGAGACTGAGGGCTGACGCTTGCTGAGCCAAGTAATGATGTTCTTACCAAGGCCAAACACATAACCTGTGGTGCTGCGTCGCGTATCAAGACAACCAGAATGATCAGCATCTACAAAACCATGCAAAGCAGGCGACGGATCACGCATATAGCAGAGGCCCTCATTAAGAGTACCTTTTAAATAAGCGAGCACTCTTTTCGCTGCTTGCCAATGGCTCTGTTTTGGACAGGCCATAAAACGGCTCAACATGCCCACCGCAAAAGAGATCTCTGGTTTGGTGACTGTAAGGTAAATGAGTCCACCAACAAGTGAACGATACAAAGTAGCATCTACCTGAGGAGACTCATCAGAGTTGGATAACTTCAAACCAGGCTCCATGGGCTGTTTGGCAACCTTGCAATCTGTCATGTGAAATTTTGTAAGAAGATCTTGGACGTACTTACCTTGAGACAAAGTGATGCCATCGTGAGTTTGCCAAATTTCAATCCCAAGAAAGTAATGGGACAGACCTAAGTCTGTCATAGCAAATTCATGTATAAGCGAAGTGCGCAATTGATCAATAAGATCATGGGCATCTCCTGTAAGCAGCAAATCATCAACGTACAACACAACAATGCAGAGAGATGTACCTTTAGTTTTAAAGTATAAATTGGGATCTGCTGTGGAAAAAGAATAGCCATGTGCTTTAAGATAAGAATCTATCTTATGGTACCAGCACCGAGGTGCTTGTTTAAGGCCGTAGAGACTCTTCTTCAATTTACAAACCAAGTGCCCTTGCCCTTCCGAGACAAAACCTTCTGGCTGCTGCATATAAACTTCATCGGACAGGTCTCCATTCAAAAAGGCACTTTGGAAGTCCATTTGATATACGGGCCATCCTTTACTAGCTGCTAAGGCAAAAATAGCGCGCACGGTTGACATTCTTGCAACTGGAGCAAAGACTTCATCATAATCAATGCCATGCTGCTGAGCGAATCCTTTGGCAACAAGTCTGGCCTTATGCTTACTGAGAGAGCCATCTGCATTGTATTTGTCTTTAAAGATCCATTTTGATCCAATCGCTTTCTTCCCTTTAGGAAGGGGAACGAGATCCCAAGTCTCATTCTTAATGAGCAGGTCATATTCATGTTGCATCGCAGCCACCCAATCTGGATTGGTAAGAGCTTCAGCAAAACTAGAAGGCGTATGATCTTCATAGATCTTTGCCATCAAAGCATAATTACAAGTGTGCGTAACACTTGGTTGTGCATCAGATAAGGCCTTAAGCCGCTCAGATCGCCTAAGAGGCACACCATCATCATGATTTGCAGCAGGAGACGGGGCTGAAGCAGTCCTAGAACTACTAGCAGGCTGATTGGCAGCATGAATATCAGACAAGGCAGCAAGATAAGGATCATTTTCGTCATCATCACTATGATCACAAACGCTGGTCGGTACAGCAGCAACTGGAGCAGCATTACTTGCATTCTGCTGAGTGTCCAAATCAAGCAAAGAATGAATATCAAAGGGCGCACCAACATCAGGCTTGAAAGCATCATAGTAGCCATCCTCCAAGAATTTGGCATCAGGACTGATCACAAGCTTCTTAGTGGCTGGGTTATAGAATTTGTAAGCTTTATATCCATCAGCATACCCAATAAAAATGCATTTGACTGCCCGATCATCAAGTTTCTTCAATTTTGAATGCGGATGCACAAAAGCAGGACAGCCAAAGATTTTCAAATGCGAGACATCAGGTTTTGTACCATAGAACACCTCGAAAGCTGTTTGCCCTTTCACAATTTTTGTGGGAGCTCTATTCAAAAGATAGGCTGCTGTTTTAACTGCTTCACCCCAAAATGACAGTGGCAAGCGTTTATAAGCAAGCATGCTTCTTGCCAAATTCATAAGAGCAAGATTCTTGCGTTCAGCTACACCGTTTTGTGGCGAACAATATGGAGCACTCAACTTCATGAACAATGCCGAATCTCAAGATAGGCATCAAAAGAATGGTTTTTGTACTCACCACCATTGTCGGACCTGAATGCCTTAATCAACTTTCCTGTTTGTTTTTCAACCATAATCCGGAACTCCTTGAACTTAGAGAGTACATCAGATTTGTAATGCAAAGGGTACACCCACGTCATCCTAGAATGATCATCAATGAATGTACAAAAGTAGCGTGCTCCACTCAAAGAAGGGACCCTGACTTCGCATACATCACTATGCACGAGCTGCAAGATATCATTGGTTTTCTTCATTGGTTTTCTTCACGGCCTCCTTGGGGAAACATGCAGCTACTTGCTTTCCAAGATTGCAAGCATCGCATTGCAGTTTATGAGTATGTACAGCAGGCAGCCCAACAACCATCTCTTTTCCATGCATCATACAAAGAGATTGACAACTCAAATGACCATACCGAGCATGCCATAGCTCATCCGAAGACATGCTAATAGCAGCAGCAGCAAGCAAACCTTTCTGCTCTACAACAGAAGCGCAAAATTTGTACAAACCATTTTGGAGAATGCCGCGAGCAACAATATCAGAGTCGGGAATAGCAGGGCGCGTAGGAGTAAGTATAACTTCTCCTTGTCCAAATATAGCATACAAGCCGCTGTTATCAACCTTGGAAACGGACAACAAATTTTCTTCAAGTCCAGGAATGTAAATAACATCTTTAACATACTTTATGCCGCTTTCCTGAGTAGAAAATGTGACGTCGCCCTTCCCTTGAATCTGATAGCTGAAATTATCAGCAAATTTAACTCGACCACCATCCACTTGTTGTAGTTTAGAAAAATACTTTCTTTTTCCTGTCATGTGCGAAGTGGCACCGGAATCAAGGTACCACGGATCACTACCAGATCTGTCCAAAGACATCTCAGAAGCTTTGAATAAGCATTCAATATCAGCACTTTCTGGTTCAAATTCAGCAGCTACGAAATTAGATCGCTCTCATGTGCGGGCTGATTTTTTGCATGAGCGGGCTGATCTTTACTTGCTGCAGCAGCTTTGGCTTCTTTCTTTAAACGCTTTGGGCAATCACTAATCCAATGCCCTTTCTCGTGGCAATATCTGCATGGATATCTGCTTGAACCTTTCTTGCTTCCGCTCCCCTGATTAGAATTACTACCTGAAGACTCAGAGGATTTATTTCGAGAGAACCTATCATTGTGCTTCTTGGGATTATGTTTGGAAAAGAAAGCATTCTGATCTGACCGCCTTTTCAACTCCAATTCAGTCTGAAGGAGAAGATTAGGCAAGTCTTTCAGCTTAATTGGGCTGTCTCTTGCACCTAATGCAAGAATAAAAGGCTGATAATCTATAGAAAGACCACGAAGCAATGCGGAAATTACCTCACCATCTGGTACTTGCTGTTTCATATCATCCAATTTGCTTTTAATCTCTTTGGCCTTGGAAATATAATCAAGCATATCTTTACAATTGTCCAAGCGCAAAGAGTGTAACTCGTCTCTCAAGAAAAAGGCTCTAGAATCTGTATCTCGAGCGTACACCCTTTTCAGCTGATCTAGTGCTTCAGACAATAATTTACAAGACAATAATTTACAACCCCTGATATGGCACTGAACTTCTGGTGATACAAGAACTTTCAAGAGGCCCAAGCCTTTCTTATTTTTTGACGAGAAATCTGCATCTTTTATGTCAAGAGAGCCATCAACAAGTCCATCCAAACAATGCATGAGGAGATAACCTTCAAACACATCAATCCACTGAAAATAATTATCTCCTTTCAGGATAGCATTTGGATTGTTGAATTTGGTGGAATCCATCCCTGAAGGTATTAAAACTTATCAAAGAGCACTAAGAGAGAGATTACTGAGCTTTAGATGCACAAAGAAGACAAACCAAGGGATTTACCCAGACAGATGGTATGTCACAAAAAACTGCATCAACATTGCTCAATCCTGACAAATCTCTCACGAAATTGCTCCTAGAGCCAAAATTACCAATTGTTCAACCTTTCTGAACAAAAACGGCACAAAACGGCAAAAAACGGCACCTTTGTGCAACCAAATCTCGAATTTGAACAAAAGTACACAATTTGTTGATGACGTGACAAAAAATTGGCCGATTTTGCAATTCTGGTTGAAGACGTCCAATTTCGGCAGTGTTGCCAACTTCTGAATTCACCTCTGACAAATTTCCCTCACTGGTTGGTTCTAGCCACCCTGGGCTCTTATTTCTGTCAGACACCAATGAAAGTAGGTATGAAATTTTTTCAATTGAACAAGGGTTTGAATTGTGCAATTAACGTTTGTTCACGAAATTAATTGGAGGTCTGATTCATCTTAGACCAGATTTGAAACCCTTAGCAGATTCATGACGAAACCTACTATGAGACATTGGGCAGCAGCTAAAAGAATATTACGTTATGTACGAGACACATTTGATTTTGGAATTATGTTCAAAAGGAGTTCGCAGTTGAAAGTCGTTGGATAATCAGATTCTGATATGGCAGTTGCATGGACAAGTGGATATGTTTTTTCGCACTTGGGCAGAATCCCCCTTGAGTATGAGAAGAACTAGAAGAGTATTTCCCCCTGAGGATGCTCATGGGGCCAAACATGCCAGATCTGTTGAATATGACTCAATTGATGTCCTCCAAGGGGTTTTGTGAAACCAGCAGCATAGAGCTGTAAGAGATGTTCTATCTTTTCTTTGACACACCACAACTTAATATCCATATGGGCGATGAGCAGACGCATCCGAAAACAGATTACAGAAATTACAGAAATTGGAGAAGACAAAGCACAGAAATCTCTCTATCTTTTTGGACATTCTGATATGGCAGTTGCATGGACAAGTGGATATGTCCAAAAAGATAGAGAGATTTCTGTGCTTTGTCTTCTCCAATTTCTGTAATTTCTATAATCTGTTTTCGGATGCGTCTTTTCGGATGCGTCTGCTCATCGCCCATATGGATATTAAGTTGTGGTGTGTCAAAGAAAAGATAGAACATCTCTTACAGCTCTATGCTGCTGGTTTCACAAAACCCCTTGGAGGACATCAATTGAGTCATATTCAACAGATCTGGCATGTTTGGCCCCATGAGCATCCTCAGGGGGAAATACTCTTCTAGTTCTTCTCATACTCAAGGGGGATTCTGCTTATCATTCGTACATTTTTGTTTTTCCAGTCATCAGGATGCATGTTAGCATACAACTGTGACTTCACATGCCACTACTCTCAGATGGTTATGCATGCCATGTATGATGCTAACATGGTTCTCTTATGAAGATGCTTTATAGTTCTTTATCCAGTTTACTCTTGTATCTAGCTATCTCATGTATCCCTTTCCATTCTCGTTCATATCTATACAGTGTTTCCACATATCTTCAGCCATCACTTATTTAACATAAGCAGGATGTTCTTTCCAATAGATCAGATCTTGGTATCTCTCTGTTCCCTCAAACTTATCTGAAATCCCCAACATAAAACATTTTTAAATGCACGTACCTCAGCTTCTATCTCGTCATATAAGAACCGTTGCTTTAAAGCATGAAGAGCATGTTCCGCAGAGTCATTGTATATGTCAAAAGGCATTAAAACGCTTTCCAACAAAGCTGCATCTTGGGATTCAATGATGTGGTCCACAAGCATCCATGGAAGAGAACATTCGATAGGAAACTGCAAAATACAGAGCATTAATTACATAGGAAACTACAAAATACAGAGCATTAATTACATTTTCCTCTTAACGTAATATTATTAGCTTAAGTTAATGCCTATAGTTTAAGAGAAACTTGGCAAAGCAATGACTGTTTAGATTTATAAGGGAAGACATCCTTATAGGATGTAGATGTCCTTAATTCCTAATGTCGGTAGTTCCTAACCTATCAGTGCCACCCCATCGGCACAAGTCTGTCACACATATCACTTACACCAACTCCCTTAAGCCAACTTGGATATTGAAAATATTGCAATTTTGTTGGAATATTCTATATTCCAATCATGTGCATGCGCATGCATATTATGATACTCACATGCACGTGCATGCATGCACACTTTGATGACTAGATAGGCTGACATCACATTGTTGCTGACCTGGATATATAACAGAGTCACGCACCACCTTAGATGTACTTTCAGGCAGTTCACTCTAGCGCCGGAAAGGCTGGCGCTTACTTTGTTCACTTTGCTTTCTATCTTCATATAAAGACTACTGGAGTTCTTCATGGTATCAGAGCCTCGATATAAGAGGAAAGTGAGTGTCCAGGAGTTTTGTGATAGCTCTCAAAAGATTGAGAATTTTAAGCCCAGACTTTACAGGCTGAATCGGACTTGAGATGGCTTGTCTTTATGCCAAGATTCTTCTGGATCAGAGGAATTCTTTATCTGTTCTCGCAATTCGTGGAAGGTTCTTGCAGTCTGAGTCGGTTATCTTCAGATTTTCGAAATCTTGCTGTTTCTTTCCCTATTTCCTTCGTAACTTTTCTAGATGGGCCGGTTTTAACATAAAGATCGTCCAGAACCTGAAATTTTGTCTTAATCTTTCGATTCTGTACATCTACAGCAAGATTCATTGTATTTTGAAATCCATGGCATCCAGTGGTGATCCGTATTTCACCCATCCTGTTTTAGACATTGATAACTGGTATACTTGGAGAGATGCTTTTGAAAACTAATCTCAATCTTAGAGATGTTGGAGAAGTTTTTCTTGCAGTCTGGTTGCAGACTGGAATCCCCTCACTGCAGAGGATAACAAGAAAGATTTTCTGGCACTTAATCATCTCAAAAATTGTATTTCAACTGATTTCCAAAGGGATATCAGAACTTTCAAGACTTTTACTAAAGCATTTGGTTTCTCGCAAGAAGCTTGTATTCACGAGGGGGTGAGGCAGCAAATTGCTATTCAAGGACAAATGAATAATCTCAGACTTGAGAATTGTGCTAATATGAGAGATTATCTTCAACAACTCAAAATCTTGAAGGAAAAACATTCTGGAGCTGGAGGTACACTAGATGATGTTGCTTTGATTATGTATGCACTTAATGGTTTGACCAGGGATTACCAAGTTCTGGTTAACCATTTTAAACTCAAGGCTCAGATTAAGATCTCCTTTAATCAGTTGCAGCAGGAACTCTTGGCAGCAGAAACAGATAACAGTAGACTTCAGCAGCATGAGGCAGCACACTATTCAAAAGTCAGATCTGCTGCTACTGAGTTCAAAACATCTGATCCTTCTTCTATTGAATCTTCCAAATCTAATGTTTCTGCCAGTACTCCACCAAAAACTCCTTTTGCTTGTTGGTATTTGTTAGAATAGTATAATGTGATATGTATTGGACATGTTAAGTCATTGTAACTTAACGTTGTAACTTAACGTTGTACCCCATGGGACATTTTATATTAGCCCATGGGTCCCCCATTCTTTACCTTTTTCCCTATTTGCCACCCAACATGAGGACGTGGCACATATATATATGTACACCTTATGAGTTAGGGTAATACATAAGTTTCCTGCTTCCCCTTTGTTACTTGGTGCGTCTCCTCTTCTCTCCATAGTGTTTTGCTGTTCAGATCATCTTCTCCACTCAACATTTGGTATCAGAGCGGTGTTTCATCCTTGGGTGCTTCATTCTGTGCAGGAGAGGAAGTATTTTGGGAAGGTTTTTCTGCCTTGTGAAAAACAGAGCAGATTTTAACCCTAACTTCTGTTTGAGCCTAGAGAGAAGCATTCTTAAGCATTCTTCTGTTATGGAGAGTTGCATGCAGCATTAACCAAGCTAAAAGCAGCCCTTGAGTGCAAAATCTGAAAGATTTCTTGCAGCAGCTTGCATATTGCCTTGCATGTTGAAGATAGAGTAGGGGTTTGCAGATTTGTGGCTTTGATTAGAAGAGGCTTGTGTTTTTCACAATGGACAGCCTGGAAAAGGTGTTCATGAATGAAAAGTTCTTGCTTAAAGGCAAGAATTACTCTATTTGGAAGGAGAAGATGACTTTGGCACTTGATCTTGCTGGAGTTTGGGACGTAGTAGCTGGTGAAGACCAAAATGAGGATGACAAATGGGAGGAGTTAAACAAAAAGGCCCTGCTGCTCATCAAACTTGCAGTGGATGATTCCATGCAAAGGCACATACTTGGAGTGAAAAGTGCTAGTGAAGCTTGGCGCAGATTTCAGCAAATCTATGAGACCAAGAATCATACAAGGATGCAGCTGTTAAGAAATCAGCTTAACAGTCTAAAGTTAAGAGAATGTAAAGATGTGAGTGACTTCATTGCGAAGATCACAGAAATCGCTGCACAATTGGCTTCTATTGGAGTTGAAGTTGAAGAGGCCGAGCTCCTAAATGCCATATATCAAGGAGCACCTGAATATGAGCACTTCCTTGATGCTTTTCAAGCACGGGAGAGTGAGCCTAGCTTCGAAGAGCTTGCAGCAGCCCTACAACAGAAAGTTTTGAGATCACAAATCTTGGAACAAACGGAGCAGGTTAATTTCAGCCAATCAAGAAGGAATTTCAGCCAATCAAGAAGAAGGGGGAGCAGGGGTCGAGGAAATTGGAGAAATTTCCAACACCAAGAAGAAGGTACTCCCAAAAATGATTCTCAATCTTATCAGGCTCAACGAGGAGTGGCTCAACGAGGAGAAGCTCAACGAGGAAGAGATCATGAAAGAGGCCGTACAAATAGAGGTAGAGGGAGAGGCGAACGTTGGAGTTCATACTCCAACAAAAATATCAAATGCTATTGTTGTGATGAAGTTGGCCATATGGTAAATGATTGCCCTCTAAAAAGGAGTATATTGAAAATGAAACTTGAGAAGGAGTCGCATTACCTTGAAGAAGGGTCACCGTCAACCTCAAGCTCAAGGGAGAAAACCTCTACGGCTGCACAAGATTTTGCAATGTTCGTAGATGAAGTCGATCATGTAAGATACAAGTCTGATAGGTGCGTTGCTTGTTTGGATAGTGGCTGCTCAACTCATGTAACAGGTGATGAATCCCTTTTCTCAAAATTCACAAAGTATGATGGAGATAAAATCCTTTTAGGAGATGATTCCTCACTAGCAATAGAAGGGAATGGAAATGTAAGAGTGAAAGGAGAAGGAGACGCAATTGTGACATTTCAAAATGTCAAACTCGTACCGGATTTAAAGAGGAATCTGCTTTCTGTTGCTTGCATTACTCGTAAGGGCTTCAAAGTTTTCTTTGATGAAGATGAAGCAATAATTTTTCAGCCAAGTGAAGAATTCATGAAGATGATTAGAAATATGAAGGTGATTGCTCGTGCAAGAAGAGAAGGCAATTTATATAAAATGGAGATTGTCCCTGCCCAAAATCAGGCCAATATAGTAGCAGGTAGCAGCAGCCAATCAGAGATTTGGCATAAAAGGTATGGCCATATCAGTTATGGAAGTTTGCGCACGCTGTCCCAGCAAGAAAATGTGCATGGTTTACCTCAAATACATGATGAAAAACAGGTTTGTGAGCCTTGTGTTCTTGGAAAACAGCATAGGGTTCCGTTTCCTCAAGAATCTGAATATAGAGCGCAAAAACCTTTGGAATTAGTGCATGCTGACCTTTGGGGCTTTATGCCAACAAAATCCATTGGTGGATCCTTATATTTCTTCTTGTTAGTGGATGATTACTCAAGAAGGATGTGGGTCTATTTTCTCAAAACAAAATCAGAAGCTTTTTATCATTTCAAAGTCTTCAAGGAAGAAGTGGAATCTGAAACGGGGCAGAAAATACTCACCTTACGGACCGATAATGGAGGAGAATTTTTGTCCACAAAGTTTGAACAATTTTGTGAAGACAATGGGATCAAAAGACAATTGACAACGCCACGCCTCCACAACAAAACGGAGTAGTAGAAAGCGCATAATAGGACAATTTGCGAAATGGCAAATTGCCTAATGGCTCAATGGAAGATGCCGCATCGTTTTTGGGCTGAAGCAGTACTCACTGCAGTGTATTTGCTGAATAGAGCAGGGACGAGAGTCTTAGATGGAAAGACTCCACACGAGGTTTATTACAAAAGAAAGCCAGGTGTGAATCATTTGCGTGTATTTGGATGTAAAGCATATGCGCATGTCTTTAAGGAGGATGGCAGGAAGAAATTTGATGACAAAGCAAGAGTTTGCACCATGCTTGGGTATAGTTTGAGGGCTAAGGCCTACAGATTATGGGATCCTGCTAAGCAGAAAATAATTGTCTCACGTGACGTGATGTTTGATGAGAACGCTGCCGGTCCAATATCAGTCACTGATCAGCAAGAGCAAGAGGAGGAAATATTTGAATTTCCACTTAAATGGCAGCAAGATGAAGCATCAGATCAAAACAGGCCTGTTACACCTCAATGTCAACCAAGAGTTTGGCCCGATAAAGTGCTTACCTATGAAAGGAGAGCTGGTAAGGAAGTAGCAAAAGAAGATATTGGTGAAAAGCCAACGGCAAAGTCTGATGCAACTCAGCTGAATGCAAAATCAGCCCCTACTACTCATGTGGCACCTTGGGCACAAAGGCCATTTACAAGAAGTCAAGGCAGTATTGAGTCCGAAACAAGCGCAGCAGCTCATCAATGCAATTTTGCCAATATTCATGAACTCATTTCATTTGAAGATGCCAGACATTCTAAGGAATGGAAAGACGCAATGGATGAGGAGTACAAATCCATACTAGTCAACAATACATGGGAATTGGTACCAAGACCAAAGAATAGAAACGTCATTGGATGTAAATGGGTCTATAAGCTAAAGTATAATGCAGATGGAACTGTTCAAAGGCACAAAGCCAGGCTGGTGGCAAAAGGTTTTGCTCAAAGAGAAGGGGAAGATTACTTAGACACCTATGCTCCGGTAGCCAAAATGGAAACAGTGAGGTTATCCATATCGCTTGCAGCTCAATTTGGATGGAAGTTGTATCAACTTGATGTGAAAAGCGCCTTCTTGAACGGTGAGCTCAAGGAGTTGGTCTATTTGGAGCAACCCCCCGGATACAAGCATGAAGGTAACGATTTTGTTTGCAAACTGAACAAAGCATTATATGGGCTAAAACAGTCATCTCGGGCTTGGTATTCCAAACTTGATAGTTACCTGTTAAGCAAAAACTTTGTAAGGAGCAGTGCAGATTCTAGTCTCTATATTAAGCATGATGGTGATGACATTACTTTGATTGTAGTATATGTAGATGATCTCATTGTCACGGGCAGTTCTCTCAAGTTGATTCAACATGAGATAAAACAATTTGGAGAGTACTTTGACATGACAAATCTTGGAGAGTTACACTACTTCTTGGGCATTGAAGTGAAAAGGGCTGCCAATGGAATTTTTATTTGTCAGAAAAAGTATGCAGCAGATCTACTAAGGAAATTCCACATGGAGACTGCCAAACCAGCTTCTACGCCAATGGAGGTTGGCATTAAACTTTCTGCTCATGAGAAAGGTGCAAAATCATTCGATGCAACACTCTACAGGGCATTAGTAGGAAGCTTGAACTATCTCACTGTGACCAGACCTGATATATCATTTGCTGTAGGAGTATTGAGTAGATTTTTGGCTAATCCTACTCAAACACATTGGATTGCTGCTAAGAGAGTGCTGAGATACATCAAGGGAACACATGATTTTGGTATCTTGTATGAACCAAATAGTCAGCTTGATGTAGTTGGATACACAGACTCTGATATGGCTGGTTGTGTGGACACAAGAAGATCCACGAGTGGTTATGCATTCTCAATTGGAAATGGTGCTGTAACTTGGAAAAGTAAGAGACAAAGCACTGTTGCAATTAGCACTGCTGAAGCAGAATATAAAGGTTGTAGCATTGCAGCATGTGAATCCGTTTGGATTCAAAAATTCATGGAAGAAATTGGGATCAATGACAGCAGACCCACTTGCATTTTCACCGATAATATGAGCAGCATACGCATTGCAAACAATCCTGTTTTTCATGGCAGAACTAAGCATATTGAGACGACCTACCATTTTGTACGAGAAAAGGTTGAGAATGGAGAAATTGACATCCAATACTGCAGGTCAGAAGATCAGATTGCAGATATTTTCACAAAACCATTAGGGAAAGCCAAGTTTGAAGATTTCAGGTTGGCTCTTGGCGTGAGGAAAGAGGAGTCTGGAATATCACATTAAGGGGGAGTGTTAGAATAGTATAATGTGATATGTATTGGACATGTTAAGTCATTGTAACTTAACGTTGTAACTTAACGTTGTACCCCATGGGACATTTTATATTAGCCCATGGGTCCCCCATTCTTTACCTTTTTCCCTATTTGCCACCCAACATGAGGACGTGGCACATATATATATGTACACCTTATGAGTTAGGGTAATACATAAGTTTCCTGCTTCCCCTTTGTTACTTGGTGCGTCTCCTCTTCTCTCCATAGTGTTTTGCTGTTCAGATCATCTTCTCCACTCAACAGTATTGCAATAAGAAAGGCCATCTGAAGAAAGATTGTCGCAGTACACAAAAGGGCAAGAGGCTAAAAATAATCCTAAATCTAAGGAGGATGTACCAGATGTGTCTCAACTTCAAACCAGTGCTCAGGTCTCTCAGGCCTCTATTGAAGAATTGGAAACCCATTCCTTAAATGTTGCTACTACTCATTCACAGAAAGACTCAGCACAGAAGGACTCAGATCAGTGGCTTATTGATTCGGGAGCAACAAAAAATTTGGGAGGTCAGTCAACTGTCATTAAGGATCTAAAGTCTCATGATTCAACTGTGGTTAGAATAGTAGATGGGAATCTTGCCAAATCCAAAGGGAAAGGTGCTGTCCAGTTTCAGACAGATTATTGCACAACTTTCAGAATTGAGGACATCATTTTGGTTCCTGGTCTGCTAGTAAACCTTCTTAGTGTTAGTGAGTTTGACAAGAAGCTGGGATTTTCAGTTCTTTTTACAGATGGATTTGTCCATATCACGAAAAAGAATCCTTTGCAGTTTATTGATCTTCAACAGTTGGGGCCAGTAGCTCAAGGGCATCTCAATGACGAAGGCTTGTATATTCTTGATGGAAAACCTTTGTCAACTTCTGTTTTGCCTCAGGAATCATCACCTGTAGCAGCTGTTTCTAAAACTCAAGAACATCTTTGGCATGAAAGGTATGGTCACATCAGTCTGCCTTCTTAATTCATTGCTTCTCAGCTCAAAATGGTGCATGGGTTGCCTTCGTTTCAATCTGCCTATTGCATCATTTGGCGGTAACAGGTATTTCATTGTCCTAGTTGATGATTTCAGCCGATTTGCTTGGGTTTATCCTATCAAACTTAAGTATCAAGCTTTATCTATCTTCAAAACTTTCAGCCAGTTGGTAGATAATGAATTTTCAACAACCATCAAGGCATTGAGAATGGATAACGGTGGCGAATACATGTCTCAAGAGTTTGAAGCTTATGTGGACTATAAAAAGGGAGTTGATTGTATCTTACGCTCATGCTCAAAATGGTGTAGCAGAGCGTAAAAATCGAACCATCATGAATTTATCAAGAAGTATGTTAAAGCATAAAGGCTTACCACCAGAATTTTGGGCTGAAGCAGTATTAACAGCAACCTATGTTTCTAAGACAATGTGACATTACAAACTTCATGACGATGGCCATTATTGATGATGTGGCCAGATGATGACATGGCATCATCTTAGCCACCCATATGTTCCTGAGGAGAGAGAAGTTTTTAACTCTAAAAGGGAAAATATGCACCTGAATAACACGGGATGTTTCCAAATAAAATTCTCGAAACCATAGAAAACCAAGATCTGTCACATGACACAATGTGGCTGCATGGAAAAGACAGTCTGTCAGTTTCAATTGTTAATCTAAAGAGAAACCTTAATCCAAACTTGTAAAAGAGAGTCTACAGCTGCAGTACAGCTGCTAGCCAGCATCAAACAATCAAGAGCAAACCTCTACTGAGAAATAAGATGGCTTACTGAAATTTCGAAATTTCACATGTTTGCCAAGTATTTCTTCAAGTTCAACATTGTGCACAAAATAAGGGACTCTGGTGTGTAACGATTGCTAGGGGTTCTGAAAATCTTTGTAAGAAACATCTCTCGCTTGCAGAGACAGTCACAAGACTTATTTACAGTGACTTATTTACATAAGTTACACCGTTTGGGACAGTCACAAGAAGGTCAAAAAAGACTTCCCTGGTTGGCATATGTGTCGTCTAAAGCATTGGCAGACCAAGGTAAGCGCTGTTGGTTCTCAAGGACATCTAATTTGTTTGAGGAGATGGGTTTCTCTATGGGAAATATCCCACCTTTTCAATACAGTATAATGGATGATAATCTGAATTTTACTCAGCAAGAAATCAATCAGCTTATACGACGCCATGACTTGGAATATCTTTATGTTTCAAATACATGGGTAAATCCCGTCAAAGATCTGCCTGCTAAAAAGAAATTTTATAAGGATAACTTCCTAAATATATCAGCGGATGGTTTCATCATAAGGCCTGGATATTTAGATATTGATCTGCCGAATAAAGTGAGATACTCTATGGGGCAGTTTAGAGTGTCATCCCACCAGTTGGAGATTGAGGTTGGCAGGGCGAAAAACATTAGTCGTGAGGATCGGAAGTGCCCAATGTGCGATCTAAACATGGTTGAGTCAGAAGAACATTTTATTTTTACCTGCCCAACCTACTACATTATTAGAGGCAGATATCATTGTCTTTTTAGAGACCCCACATCTCTACGACAGCTGGTAGAATATTACGATCAGAAATGTGTCTCACTTTGTATATGAGCTATCTCTAGACAGGAGAAATATTCTCAAACAAAAGAATCCAACGGGCCTGAAGCAAACAGAAATAACTAATTTCTTCTCATCTGAGTCAAAGGATGATAAGATGATAGTGGACTCATCACAAAAGAAGAAGTATCCTGACCCTAAAGGGGTGATTTTGGCACTGTCTAAGAAGATAAAAAGATCAGCAGCTACGAAACATAAAAAGTCTTTCCAGAAGAGGCCAAGCATCAAGCATCAAAGCAAGCCAAGAAGGGGTATTATGAATTACTTTGCAGCAATCACAGGAACGAATGGGCTATCGCCATCAATCCCTACCTGAGCAGATTTCTAGATTTTTAATTGTTAAACTCAATATTTTTGTTTCTATACTTTAGATAACAGGAGGGTTTTCCTCCTGGAGGTCTTGAACTCTGTTTGTGTTATGGTCTCATAGACCCTTCGGGTCTTATGTAGACGTTAATAAATCTTTCTTTCTTTCTTTCTTTCACCATCCTCCCAAAATCCTCAATTAACGTTGTTGGCTATTGGTCCTGTCTTTCTTTTATATGTCCTTCCTTAATTCTTATTGGTCGCATCCAGGTTTGAGATCTATTTTAGTGATGAATATAGTGCCTCTTAATTCACCAAATAAGCCATCAGCTCTAGGAATAGAAGACATATCATTTGGTTCAATCAGTTTGTGGTCCAAAAGTCTGCACCCCTTTTATAGACACATTAAATATTTATACGGTAGACTCTATATACTTTCTGCATTTTGGATCAACCGTATCAAGCTTTCATTTATAACTGGAACTCATATCTATCCTAAAAGACCATATTGTTGATAGACAAAAGCCAAAATCTATGCATAACAAGCATGTGATCCTGTACCTCGAAAATCTATAACATATGGGGCAATGGCAAGCTTGTTGGAGAATGCTTCAAGCTGCTTCAAATCACTAGAAGCTATTTCATTATCACTACTTCCAAAAAAGACACCCATTTTTTTAGGTAAGCTTCCAGAGATAAGTTCATGTATCAGAAATTGCAAGCAATGAATCTGCAAAGACCACATATAGATTAGACCAATATGAATTGTAGTTCATAAATAGACAATAACATTTCTTCCTCAGATGGGACAAATGAGTATGCAAACATAATATCAAACTTGAATCATTCTGTTGGACGGACGCCTTGATGCTTTCTGTGACGTACCGTGTATGCAACCTATTTTCCTTAAGAAAAATCTATGACATCTTTTTTTTGCTTCAGCATGTTATACAGTTATGTGGGACTGAAAATACATATTTCAGTCAAAGTATCCAAACCTGAGCAGCACTTGGTGGGGCACGCCTTGTCACAAAGTTCTTCCCATCACCGTCATCCTTACCTTTCCTTGTCCCATTTTCTGGCCAAACAATGTTTTCTGACCAGTCTGCTGCTATTCCTTTCATTTCTGAGAGAATTCTGAACAGAGGCAGATACGATGTAGATTAGAGAAGTTAAAGACAAAGAACATGCAAGAAAAGAATAAGAAATGCGGGGGCTACATACAAATAAAGGAATTTAAAATCAAATAAAGATAAATAAAACAAAACAATTTACTGATGCAATGAAAAATGCAAGGAAAAACGTTTAGCTAGATAGCAAAAATATGCTTGTATGGATTTTGTAGCTCCCCTATGAAGGACATAATGAGTAAACTAAGTAATGTTTGTGTAAAGGTTAAAAGTTAGATGTCTCTAGGGGCAAAGTTAGACGTCTCTAGGGGTAATATCTGGTCATTAAGACAAGTGGCACTAGAGTTGATATGTTATCATATATAGGTGACGTTTTCTATGTTTTCTAGTCGGTCTAGTCGGTCATGCATAACTAATCATGAGATTCTGGTCTGGCCTTGTTTCTCCTAGTTGATTAAATCCATCATTTGGTATCAGAGCCAGAATGACTCTAGATTGTGAATTCGGCACCAATCACGTAAAAATTTGAGTTTGAGAAGTTTGCCGACGTGAAGTGTCCTTTTTGTGACGTTTTTGACAAAAAAAAAGCCAATTAACATTCCTTTATCCTTCTTTGATGCCGTCTAGTGCTGCTTTGGTGTAAACGTCAATTGGGCTGAGAAGTTGAGCAGTTTTAAGTTTGGATAAATGGAACTGAACTTGGAGAAGACCCTGAACCAGGATAGGTTCATCTTGGCTGGCAAAAAGAATTACAATTCATGGAAGAATCTGATGAAAGCCTTTTTTCAGATTAACGGCTTATGGGAGGTAGTCGATGGAAAATCCAGGCCCTCCAAACCAAAAATTTCAGAGCCAGAATATGATGAAGAGCAAGGAGATCCATATGAACTTTTTACTCCTAGCAGACAAAATGATAGTAAACGTAACTTGAAGGTAAAATTTGCTAAGCTATCAACAGATGATAGTGAAGGCTCTTCTGCAGATTCTTTGCCTATATGAAGTTTATTGTAATGATGAGGTGAGAGATCAAACTATAAACTATGAAAATGCTAGTCTAGCTTGGAAGAAGCTCAAAAACGTGTTTGAGACAGATAATGAAACAAGAAGCCAGACCTTGAGGCACCGCCTTATGAATTTGAAGTTAAAAGATTTTTCAGATGTGACAGGTTTTTGGCTGGCATAGAAAATGTCAGAAGTCAGTTGGCTGCGATTGGAGATGTTTTGGGTGAGGAGTTGCCGCAGTTGCTCTATATGGAAGCTCTAGAATATGAAAATTTCCTAGACAGCTTTAAGACAAGACCAGCTCAATATGCAGCTAATTTTGATGATGTTGATTCTGCGCTTTTGCAAAAGGAACTTGAAGTAGCTATTCAAGAGCCTTCTGTTGCAATGTTTTCCGCTGATCGTACAAATGCAAGAGGTTATGGTCGCGGAAGAGCAAGTTACCGAGGAAGCGGTGCAGGCAGGAGTAATTGGAATAATTGGAATGCTGATTCTTCTTCTTCGAGTTCTAGTACACCAAGTAGAGATTTTAGAAATTTGCAAGGTTTTCACTCACCATCACAGTATTATGACAGTGCTGAAAATCAACAAAGAGGTAGAGGTAGGAGTCAACGAAGAGGCCAAGGACATGGACAGAGAAATTTTGGAAGAAAAGGTCGTGGATATGGTAGAGGATATGGATGGTTTGTCCAAGGTAATTCGGTAATGGGAACTCCTACTGAATATGAGACTGAGTATAATTATCTGCTTACTACCAGCAGAGATATGCTTGAAGGCGATTCAAGTAAACATTGAAATAAATGCTGCAGAAGCGTCGGGATCAAATGATACTTTCATTCTTGATAGTGGTGCAAGAAGACATGTAACAGGAAATGGAAACATTTTGAAAAATATAAAGGCTGTAGTAAATTCAGAAATTCTACTTGGTGATGACTATTCATATAAAATAGCTGGCGTAGGTAATGTGAATTTTAGAGAGCAAGATGGCTTCATGGAATCAATTTCAGATGTTTTTTTTAGAGAATGAGAGCTATACGAAAAATAAGATGGCGCTAACAATCAATGTCTGTATTGGCAAAACAAAAGTAATGACAAAAAGATGCACGCGTCCCTAAATAGGATGTGCTGACATGGCATGTGCTGACGTCATGTTAGGGTTACAGTAGTTGGAGTTACAGTAGGGTTTCCTACTTCTACACCCCTTCTGAAACGCTACTGTAACTAAAATACAGTAGGAAATGAATCAAACAGGAAATTATAACTTCTGAATGCCCAATAGAATCTTCATCTGGTTAAGGCCTGAGCCTGTGAGCCTGTAAGTGGTTTCGTCATGCCGCCAGCTAGTTGACTGGAAGTTGCACAATATTCCACATCCCAATGTAGACTGTTGCATTTGTTTCCTGACAAAACAGAGCTCAGCATCATGATGCTTAGTTGGATGATGGTATTGTTCATCCTTGCGCAGGCATGTAACAAAGATCAGAATGTAATATTTCCAAAGCTTTTTGAGCTCGATCATGTGCATGATCTGGATATGGAGCCTGAGGTTGCTTGGGAAGGTGACAAGCTTCACATTCAATATACTTAGATGCTAATTTAGGCATTCCTTCAACCATGTTCAAGCGTGTCAACTCTCCAATGGCTTGACCACCCATATGAGCAAATCGAGCATGCTACAATTTTGTAGCAGTCATATCAGTGGCTCTAAAAGTGGTGGCATATGATAATGGTTGAGCATCTAAAGTGTATGAGGCCACCTTATTTAGATGACCGGTCAATAGAATACCAAGTTGACTAGGAGATAAAAAATCAAAAGGATTTTTCATGGTGATGTAAACTTTCTTATTTCCAAAAATGATACTCATGCCTTGAAGATCAAATTGAGAGACAGATACGAGATTTGTGAGAAGAGTAGGCAGATACGTGACATCAGGAATTTCAATAATAGTTGAAGAAACCCTGTATGCATGTATGTTAGAATGAAAGAGATACACGATATAGCTAGGCTATAAGTGAACTGGATGATGAACTATAAAGCATGACTATGGCTTTATAGAAGAGCCATGTCAGCAACATATGTGGCATGCCTAGTCATCTAAGAGTAGTGACATGTCACGTCATTCTCTAACATCCCCCCTGATGACTAGCATGACCCAAAATATTGAGAACAAAACGAGAACTACTAATGCAAAGTATCCCCCCTGAGATATAACGCTGCCTGGAAGGAATTCAGCATATGAAGCAAATTCAACCACAGAAGTAACCATGGCTGCCACTTGATGTTGGTGCTAAACCATAACATCCGGCCTCTGTACCATTCCCTTTTCCAGAAAATACAAGGAACGGTATAAAACAACTTCTTTTGTCTCTGTAATAAATCATACTCAGCCTTCAACCCAAGGTTAAACCCATGTAAGTGCCCTGCTGAATCCTGGAAACATGTACAACTAACAACACGCTCAGCAGTGAATGTTTTTACTTGACAGTTTGAACATCTTTCCGCCATAAAAGGTAGCACTTGTAACTCGTAACACTCCTTAGGTAACCCAACCATACCAAGTGTTAGTGATGCTTTAGAAGCTGTGCTGCTAATGCACTTCTGTCAGAAACCATATCATCTCTCTTTAGAAATACAGAATTGTGAAGATCAAATAAAACTTGATTCTGTTTATGCTTATGACCAGATGTAGAATCATATTGCATCTGTCTAATGTCAAGAGGCATGAGATCTAAATGCTTATGCTGCAACTTCATTTATCCTCTTTGCGCAAGTAGAAGTATGAATTTCATATATTTATCCACATGTGTGAGCCTGTCTTTATGGACATAGCACTACGTGGCTAAAACATTATCCAATATGGTAATTCATGCTATATTCTTTTATGTCTACTGCGGCCCTTAAGACCATACCAAGCCTTAATCTCAAGATTGTCAATTTCAACTGCATCATAAATATCTTCATAAATGCTAACATACATGTCAATAAGCACACTTCCTACAGAGATGTTCAGTTTAAGCCCAGCAAATATTATGTACCTTCATTCAAGGAAACTGTGAATGCACATGCATTCAAACATGTGACAAAAACTGTAGAAGTATTTGCTGTAGAAGTATTTGCATAGCTCTACTTTCTGTCCAGGAGGCTCGTACTTTAGACCCATTTGTACATCTTTTTTGGTTAGAATCATCTTGGGGTACCATCAGCTCCCCAAATGCTCCTTCAGCTCTTGCTTGAAATGTTTGTAATTCCGAGCCTGTAGGAAAAGACAGGACTCCAAAGGAGCTTTTAATCTAGTGACTTTAGGTATTCATTCATTCATTTGAATATGTACTGCAACTTAGGTTTGTTATCTAAGTTATCTAAGCCAAATTGATTTCTTCGAGAACTATTGCATGCAAACTTTGCCAATAGACAGTTGGGCATCCTATAGCAGAACTAAGCAGTATAGCCCACAAACATCTGAAATGTGTAGGGGTATGAACAACAAACATCCCAATGCTAGGCAGACTCAGGGAGCCTGCCAGTTACGAGCAACTATTTCATTTGCATAATTTTGCATTAATATCACTCCAACTCCCTGCATCGACCACCAGATGTGGAGCCAAACAATTTACTCAAATGAAATTGCATTCAAACCTTCAATATTATCAGATAGATATTGAACTGTTCACCTGGTAAACGTAGACATGTTTAAGGTGCAAAATGCTGTTGGGAATTCCATCCAGAAACTTTAGGCATGGTAAGGAGATCTCAGGGATCTTTCTTATGGGTGAATCATCCTTGTCATAGACTCAATTCCAGCATTCGAAGATTGAGCAGATATGGATTTACATCATGAAAACTCCATCCTACAAACTTGCTGCAATGGATATCTTTCGCTGCCTATCTGGTTATGCCTAATATATATCTTTCGCTGCCTATCTGGTTAGGCCTAAAGTAAAAACAAGGTGCAGTTTAAAGAGGAGAAAAAAAAGTTTAGTGCAATTTTCCACCCAAGCTAGGATTGAAAAGTGCTGCTCGAGCTAGGATTGCCAAATCCTCTCCCATTAGAGAAACAATGCTTTCAAGTGCACTTTCTGGGGTCATATAAAGCTCCTTCTGTTTAACATGTTGGTAAAACCTGCAGCTTTATATGGCTCACAGATATGGGGTGTGCATTTTCAAGCAGATGAATGACCTCAATTAGAGAAGCTTCAAATTTCTCTCCTATATAGAATGATCATACGAGAACCCATGATGCCTCGTGATATAATGCTGTCTTGAAGTCTTGAATTTAATGCTAAACCCTTATAGCTGGAAGTGGCTTTTCAAGTGGTGTCTTTAACTTACGCCAATTGGGGGTCACATGAGAGGGCCAGATGAGACTTCCTTGGCAGGCTTTTGTTTCTTCAAAAGCAGTAGCTGATCACGGTAGCTTGAGATGCTAGTTTGCAAGAATAATTAAGATGTTTAATATTCTAGGCTTCTCAATGGACAAAATACCTCCCTTCCAATATAACTTGGCAACGGGGCAGCAGATGAGCCAGCTTATACATCATGATTTGGAGCGGCTTGACTAAATCCCTCTACAGAGTTGCTTCTAAAAGAAAACTCTCTAAAGGTCTCAGCTGATGATTTTATAGTAAAACAAGATTATCTTTAGACTTCCCTTCCAAATAAGGTAGGATTCTCTATGGGAAAGTTCAGGGGGCGTCTTCTTATCAGTTGGAAATTGAGCTGGGGTGTGCTAAGCATCTTAGTTGAGAGGATAGGAAATGCACTTTATGCAATTTGAACATTTGGAGTCGGAAGAGCATTTCATCTTTACCTGCCCTGCCCATTACATGATCAAATGGAGATATCATTGTCTCTCCAGACACCAGACCAGAAATATATATCTTCATTTATTCATGAGCTTGTACGGTAAAAGGAGCATCCTCAAAATCAGAAACAGCAGCTAAAAGCAAAGAAAAAAAAAATCTTCATTCTTTCTAATGGATGATGAGGCACAACAGAGTGGAATGACGGACAGCTCCCTAAATAAAAGTGAACTTCATGATATTCAAGAAGTGACAGTAGCGACATCTGGAAAAGTAAAACAGGCAGCAAAACAGAAGCATGAGAATTCCTTTCAGAAGAAGAAGAAAAGAGAAGATAGGGCTCATCAAAAGCAGCCACATGCTGAGATCAATCATTGGAGCAGCCAGGAGGGCGGCGGGATCATTTTCCTAAAATTATTTTAAATAGTGTTTTAATATCATTCCTTTTTAGTATCTTGGAGGCTTTCATCCACCTGCAGATCCTTAATTTTGTATTTACTTGGTCTCATAGACCCTATGAATCTTTCTTTCTTTCTTTCTTTATTTCTCTCTCTCTCTCTCAAAATGAGTTATTTCGAGTCCTGCTGATAACATATATATTGTTGGTAAGCCAAAAAATTGTTACGGCTGTGAGGAAAACGGTTGATTACCTTGACATTTCCTTTTTCTTCTTTGTAAACATACGCAACATTGCTGGAATTTTGTTACGTACGAAATCCTGCAAGTGTGAGTAAATCACTTGCCAGATTGTCTCAGTTACAAGACTGTCAACGTGCTCTAACATTATCCCAATTCCTTTTACGTAGCTTGTCAATTCCACCATAGCTTTCCTTTCCTCAGCAGAGTAATTGCATCGAACAACCTGTACATGCAAGTGAACATACAAAGTAAACATAGCTGCTAAGAAAACTTTTCCAATTTTTGTCAAAATAGCTGCTTCACTTTGTGGTATATTTCCCTGGTAACATTTATGGTTATTTTGACGAACAATGTGCCGTAGGGTCTATGGTGTTTACATTGTTAGATTTGGTATGTTACCTTTTCATAATCTGTAACTGATGATGAAATGTCATGATCATATGGAGATGCATCCTTAGCAGGTCTTGAGAACTTCCAAGCACATTGTTCCCATATTCGTCCTGTCCAGTCGCTTAGTAGTTGGAAACCTTCGACCACAACAGTATATACATCTTCTTTCACCTGCAGAGCTAACAACTCATCGGAGATTTTGGCTGATCTCAGCAGTTGAAGCTGCATGCAGCATACACAGAATTATAACTTGCAACCTGTTTAATAAGCATGCTTCTTGCCATGCTGCACTTGAGAAGTTTGTAAAATTTTACCTGGTTAATAGCAGCTGCAAACTTCAAGCAATATTCATCATGTGCATACCTAATTGCAGCAATGTGATTTACAATCAAGTACCCCTTCTGATGCTTACTGTGAGTTAAAGCAACATTGTGATTGTAATGGAACTATCTCATACTTTCCCAACAGAATCGCAACCAAAAAAATGTGCTAAATGTACATGAAAGTAGATTGGATATTCCAAAGCGTGAAGCAGCTCATGCGGAGCAGGAAGAGATGTTAAGCGGGTGTGTGCTGCAACCTTTCGAAAAATTGAAGAAAGCTCCTTTAACATGCTTGCAGGTGAGAGATGCAAATCTGGAAATGCGGGTATAACTGGATCATTCTGCAAAGAAACAAGTTAAGATTTTAACAACAATTTAGCAACATAAAGCAGAGAAATATATTTTTAATATTTTATGCACATTGTTAGGGATTTTGCTTTCAGTTTAAATAGAAATTGAAAAATCATGCACGATACTTGGAATATGAATTTCTTTCTTGGCAACCATGAGATAACTCACATCCCCTACTGAGAATATGCATGATCGGCTTGAAGAGACACTTTGTAATATAATGACATGAAATCATTGATGTCTTATTCGGCTTCCTTTGCGCAGCTTTTTCTGTACTATTTATTAGCAGAAAGAGAGTAAAGGAAATAAACTGTTTAAAAACCTTGTTTATTCCATTCTCCACCAAATTGTCGACCAAATGGATATTTTAGAAGGAGAATTTCCTGAACATTTCGGCTGATGGTTTTATTATAAGACCTGGTTATCTGTATATTGACCTCCCAAATAAGGTAAAAAGACATGATATCATTGATGCCTTATTCGGCTTCCTGTGAGCAGCCTGCTTTTGCTGTACTACTTATTAGCAGAAAAAGAGTAAAGGAAATAAACTATTAAGAAAACTTGTTTATTCCATTCTCCACTGAGTTGCCGACCAAATGGATATAAAGAGAATTCCCCGAACATTTTGGCTGATCTTTTTATTATAAAACCTGATCTTTACCTCCCAAATAAGGTAAAGTTCTCAATCGGGCAGTTCAGGCAGTTCAGTTGGAACCGAAAATGCACTTTATATCATTTGGACATGGTGGAGGTTTCATCTTTACCTGCCCTACATGTTATAATATAAGAGGAAGATATCATTGTCTTTCCAGGCACCCAACAACCTTGCAGCAGCTCATGAAGTACCATGGCCATACATGAGCTTACTCAGAGTGAAGGAATGAACCCAGTGACAGAAGCAGCATCAGTCCCAAAAAGTCGGAAGGAAGGAAGGTTATATTAACGTCTACGAAAGACCTCTTGGGTCTATGAGACCATTTTATACAGCAATCATGTGCACCTAGGGGCGCATTTGCAGCCTCCTAGAGATGTTACATAACAATGAAAAAAAGAAAAACTAAACTATGAAGTCATGAAGTTGTCTTCTTGGCCACTGGTTCAAAGTACGAAGTGATGTCGGACTTGTTTTCTCTTTGAAAGGACTGCTTATGTTTGTCCTTTACAGCCCGCTTTCTTCTTCTTGACACTTTCATGGATATCCCTCTTGGGACCAGATTAGGGGGTCCAGGAAGGGGACCTGACTTCCGTTTATTATCATTACCCCCTCCAATGAAAAAGAGAGTGATCTGCCTTTGTGTAAGGTCACTTCCTTGTCTATCTCTCCCACCAGCCTGCTCCTTCAACAGATTTCTTCTATGAACAGTCATTTGGTGGAGGAAAAGAGTTATACATTTCTGGTCTTCACATCTGATGAGTTTTGACAGGGAGGTAGGTTCGCGAAACAAGCAATGAAACCTGCCCCGTATCTCATAATAGACTGGACATGTAAAGATGAAGTGTTCCTCAGATTCAATTGCATTCAAATGGCACAATCTGCAAACCCTCTTTGTCCGCTCAACTTTAGGTCTAATCGCCCGGCCAGCCTCAATCTCAAGCTGATGAGACTAGACCCTGAACTGACCAATAGCATGCCTCACTTTATGTGCGAGGTGAATATTCAAATATCCTGGCCGTTCGATGAGACCATCTTCACTGATCTCAAGGAAATTTATCTTTGTAGAATTGCATTTTGCTGGGAAGATCCATTGGAGTTAACCATGTCCTTGATATGTATGAAAGTTCCAGATCGTGCCGGATGAGCTGATTCTTATCTTTTTGAAGTCTCTTTTAGCTTTGGGATTTACAGCAGTAGTAGCTGCAGCCATGTTATATTGGAAAGGACGCAGGATTTTGCAAACCAAATCCCAAAGAGACAGCCCATTGCGATGCCTTTGCATACCAACATTCTTGGACTCCCTTTTCAGCCAACCTTTTTGAAGACTTGAGGACAATCCATGGAAGCCTGCTTTGACCTTTCTGCGACGCCCCCAAAACGGAAATTACTTCATTCTTCGTTGTTGATGATGAATCGCAACAAATGGACGGTTCCCAAAAGAAAAGTAAACCTCATGATATCAGAGTGATATTGACAACCTCTAAAAAATAAAACTGGCAGCAAAACAGAAGCACAAACAGTCTTTTCTGAAGAGGAAACGTGGTAGGAAACAAAAGAAGACCAAACGCTGATATCAGAGGGCTAAGATGGCAATTGGAACATCTAACTCAGAATTTTATAATTGAAGTTTGATTGGACGTTTTAGGTATTAAATATTTAATGCCTTGGAGGCTGTCACCCTCCTTGCAACTCCATAATTCTTTCCAGTCTCATAGACCCTATCCCTATGGGGTCTCCAAATAGATGTTTGATAGATCTTTCTTTCTTCTTCCTTTCCTCCAGTTGCATTCACAATTTCACAATGATAGACTCAAGTTCATTAGAAAATTGGAAAATGTGAACAAGTATTTAGGAACAAATCTGAATATTAAAGCATTTCCTTGTTATGTGTTCTCATAAGCATTTAAATATATGCATCAAAAAATACATCACTGGTCAATGTTCCAAAACATTTTTAGTGTATCCCATTTTCACATGCACCTCGTTGCCAAGACCTCGGCTGTTTTCTACTATAGCTTGCCTGATAGAACTATTTGTTGTGTGTCTCATTTTCACATGCAGCTCACCAAGACCTAAGCTATAAATAAAGAACTAAGAACAATTAACCTGGACAATCATTCCACTTCCTAAGAATGACACATATTTTATCATCAGCATCCCGGAAGATTTACCCGGAAGATGCGGATCAGTCTGTTCAGCTTGACTTTCTTGAAAATTGTCTCTCCTTCCTTCTCCGACGATGTAGCCAGAACAACTAGGACTGGCAAAACCCTAAGTAATATATGCCTCTCTGAAAACAATAATATGTTTTCTGATGCTTCTAATGACTCCAAACAAAATAGCATAAGCACCTGCAGCAGATCTTCGACACTTACCACCATTTAAAACATATGTAAGTTAAAGAAAGTGCAACGAATGAACAAAAAATCAGGATAGTTAGAACTCGAGATAGCCTTCAGCCAGAAAAGGATACTTATTCACACGAAATAATTCCACTTGTATATTTAGCAGTATTGCCCATCTTGTGCTCAAGAATATCTGCCACACAACATAGCACAAAATGAGCGATGGTTTCTTCTTATCATGCAAATCCAGACAAACTTAGAGGTTAAGACCTGTAAATCGTCTAATTCTTCTCTCATGGAATCAGTGTCCGGCCATTGTGCACTAACTTGAGTGAATGTTCTGCAAGGAAAGAAGAGATGCATAAGCTCTGCCCTACTTGTTCTATTTCTCTAAACAGTAACCATGTACTCTCCTCTATCTGGCTGATCCTACTTTGTCGGGTTACCAACAGCCTAAAATCCTGCATCTTATCCCTTCAATGAATCTTTACTCCTTCCATCTACCGACAAGTTTAAGTGCACTAAGGAAGGATTAGGGCCCAAAATCCCAAGCCTTATTACTACCCCTCCTTATCCAGCTTCCAGGCCAATAGATGATGTGCTTAAGTCGCTTTCTCGATAATTTCACACATGCTCGTACCAAGTTCTTAAATGTTGCTCGAATCTAATAACAAATATGCAATAAATGAATGCTAGCTTGTGTACAGCAATAACAGTACCCGGACTACAACTTACTTGACTGCACCAACTTCAATCAGGAACTCCATTAAGTTAATGTTTTGCTAGCCCCTTTTATTTGACATGCTGGTAAAACCAGCACCTATATATGGATCACAAATCTGGGGACTTGATTTACAAGCTGGCATATGATCTCAATTAGAAAGGCTTCAAATATCTCTTCCCAGATGCCTCATGATATACTACTTGCTGAATTCAATGCTAAACCCTTGCAACTTAAAGTAGCCTTCCAGATAGTGTCCTATTTATAGAATTTCAGCAATATACAAGACAGCCAAAGAGAATCCCTTCACTGGCTTATATTTCATCAAAAGCCCTGGCTGATCAAGGTAGACTTGTGTTGGTTTTCAAAAAATAGAGAAATGGCTTAGCATCATTGATATGGTCTGTGGGGTATGGGATAAAGCCTGGAAAGGTTGGGGCCCATTGGGTAAAGATTTCCATGAAGGATCCGCCCTTTTGGTGTGTTGGTTACCACTAGGGGCTTTAGTGTGTAACAATCATGAGATTTCTAATGAGTAATATCCTGCCTTTTTGATGTAACTTAAGGAAGCCTAATCTGAAATTCACTCAGCAGATCAATGACAGATGCGCTATGATTTGCAGCATCTTTAGTCTCAAACATGTGGGTAATCCTGCCACAGAATTGTCCATTAAAAGAAAATCTTATAACAGGAACTTCTTGAACGCTTGAGCTGATGGTTTCATTATTTGGATATCGATCTTCCGAACAAAACGAGACACTCGATGGAACAAGTTAGAGTATCGTCTTTTCTAGCTGGAGATTGAGATCTGCCTAGTATATCATAAAAGAAAGATATTATTGCATCTTCAGAGATCCCACATCTTTGTACCAGCTCATGAGGTACTGGTCAACTTAAGAAGTACTATTACCCTTCAGTGCGTAGCTCAATTTGAACTTTCTTTTAAATGGAGAAGTATACTCATATAAATAGATAATGTGTGCCCAAAAGGTCCAAGACACATAGAGGCAATATTTTTTTCTAAGCTAAGGATGAGGTGCACCAGTGTCAATTCCTTTTCCCATATTTTTTCATAGCAATGTCCATTTCATGAAATTCTTGATCCATTGGATAGCTAGAGCTTTCCATAAAAGTCAGTTTAGGACACCCATGCTGGCACACTTGGGAGGTTAGAGTTCTAATCAAATTCATATTCTGAGCACTTAAGTATCCAGGTCCGCAAGCCCTGATGACAGGGTAATCAAGGACTCAATAAGGAAAAGGAAGTCACCTGATCCTTAGGGTTACATTAGCATTGTCCAAGAAATAAAGGAATCAGCAGCAGAAAAACATAAACAGACCTTCCAGAACAGAAGAGCCTTTCCAGAACAGCACCTATTTTAGTGGTGGATAGGACACTCCCACCATGCTAAATATCCTGAGACTGATTTTGACTCACTCTTTCTTAGAATACAACTCAGATTAAGTTGATGCCCTCCTTTTAGGGTTTTAAGTACCGTATATATTTGGTCTCATAGAACCTATGGCTCTTTTAGTAAGCATTAATAAGCTTTCTTGCGTCCATTTTTGCTTTCTGTCTGATACGTATGATCTGTGTGGACAGTGTAATAAATTGTTACGTTGGGAAATAGCATACACTAACCTCTTGTACCAGGAAAAGTCATTTGGTATACTAGCTTTTGCATTTTTCAAGTGATCAAGTTGAATAAGTACATCAAGTAATTTCAGAATACACCTGAAGCATAAAAATAGCATGTATGTAAAACATGTTACTAAATGCAGATAAAACATGTCATCAGCATAACGTTAAGCAATATACCATATATGCGTTATGGTTGGACCATTGATTCTTCTTTCAGGACGACTAAAACGCTGCATGTTTCCTGCCAGCTATTGTAGTTTACAGGAGGTATGTTAACAAGATTATCAATAATAGTAACCAAACACATAAAGATGAGCAAGAAAAAAAAAAACCCACTGATGCCCGAATGAACATTCACAAAATGTGGAGTACATACCAATTAACTTAGCAGAAGGAGCTGCAAAGTGCAGGCACTCATTGTTTTGCCTTGCGTTGCTTTTATTTCCTTTCTAGCTTCCAAATAATTGTGCTAGAGCAGAAAGAGAGTTGCAAGAAGATTGAGGCACATGACTTGTAATGTCTCTTCCTAACAATCTAACAAACTAATTTGGCTTATCCAATACATGCACAGTGACACGTATCAACCGTCTAACTATCTAGACTAACCACTGACACTTTAGTTTATCTACTCTAATACTCCACTTTGAACTAATCAGCTTATCTTGGATCACTCCCAATTCTCCCCTTTAAACCGGTTCTCATCTTGGCTTAATACATATAATCCAAGTCATCATTTGCTATAGACAAGTTGAAAAGATCATCTGCCATCCTCAAGCCACATTGTCTACTTCTTGACTCTTCGTTTCAGCTTGTGCTTCCTTTCTGACATCTCTTCTCAGAGTCTTTGGCAATATGTCAAATTTATGACAGAAGTAGTCAACTTTAGACAAGGGCTCTTCTAAGAAAAGCAACTTAGTTCCTATATTCTCCCATTTAAGTATTATCTAAACTTGCAACAATTTCATGTGAGCCAACTAAATCCAAAAATCCTATCTTGCTGCTCACTGATCCGTAGGCTGATGATAAGCCTGGCTCTCCCCTTCATCATATCGACTATGCTGATGCTATATATCGAAGCCTTCATGCTTCCATCTGCTTAAGAAACTCACTATGGATTGAAAATTAGCAAACATTGCAGTTTTTATCTTCTCCTCCATGAAGCTTTGTGTTCCATACCTTTCCTTGGTTGAGAAAGGGAGCGACATTAATAGGGTAACACAAAAGCACAGGCAATCATTTCAAAAAAGGAGACATGGCAATAAGGGACCAAAAGCTGACACGCCACAAGCAGTGAGAACAAAAAGGAAATGACCTAATTTTGTAGTAGTGCATTGCTATGGAAAAATGTAAATGCGTTTGTACCATGTCGTGATTAACATATGATGGCGTTGCACCATATAATAATTTTCTCCAGGGCCAAACCACAGCCAAACCACATGTCAATAAGATTACAAGTAAAATGCAAGGATCGTACAAGGTTCATTATGAAGGGCATAGCGGAGTCCCAATGTCTTGTAGATACAGTCAGAAAATTCAAGCAGCTAGCAATCTCAGTGTCAGTTGCAATTGAAAAACCAAGATGAGACTTCATAAATCGGGATGAGAATGTCGTGATAATATGTCACATTCAAGCAATCTATTAAAACATGACACATTCGTTGATGCTCAAACCTATGTTAGAGTGATTAAATAGCATATGGACTATTCCCTGGAGCCAATTTATATCTGTTTTTGTCTATTTATATAGTTATATTAAATGCTGAGGAGGGGGGTGCCCTTTTAACAGGTCTAGATGTTGTATTTACCTGGACTCATAGGTCTTTAGTACATCTTAATAAAGTCTCTCTTTATTAAGGACTTTCTTGAAGGGCAATTATTGAAGGAGAATTCTTTCTTCTTTTATGGGCAACCCTGAAAATTGTATCTGCATACTACATATCTGGGGCTGGAGTTCTCATGTCCCCTTTCCAGATGATAAAGTGCTGCCGAAGCTACGATTGTATAAGGATATACTTCTCTTGCCCAGTTGAAGAAACAGTGCTTTCAAATGCACTTTCAGAACACCATACAACACTCCTTTTATTTGGCATGCTGGTAAAACCTGCAGCTCAAGATGGATCACAAATTTGAGGAGTGGATTTGCAAGTGGTCGAATGGCCTCCATTAGGGAATCTCACCTATAAAATGACCAAAAGTAAGCCCTTGGTGCCTCACGATATAATGCTTGTTGCCTTATAGCTTGAAGTGGCTCCCCAAGCATTGCCTATTATTACATAAATTATGCCACTTGGGGCTCATGTCCCATCAAAAGCTTTTGCTGATCAAGGTAGGATGGCCTACTGGTTTTCAAAAACAGTTAAGATGTTTAATTCTCTTAGAAGACTAAAATACCTCCATTTCCTAACTTAACAGCGCCAATTAAAACTGAGCAGGCACCTACCGACAGATATAAATCACTACTTGCCATATTGGCATCTGCGTACAAATTTAAATTCCGACTTCTTCCCATGCTTATAAATACCCATTTTGGTACTATGGCAACACTATAGACAGGATGGTGCTGAACATACACAACATCCCAACCGCAGAGGTTATATCAGGCCTTCTACTAGACATATAATAAGTGCTACAACCAAAACCTATAGAGAGTGGGAACTGCACCAAAATCGTTAGGTTCCAAGCTCAATCTCGGCCCTGGGTCATAAGGATATGCTACTTGCTGCCGTCCAGAATTCCAGAAACGGTAAGAAAAAGCAAGGTATCTCCTACAAAGAATGCAGTCTATCTAGAAGTGTTAAATATGTGGAAGATGGGGAGTGTCATAAGGATTAAAATATAATAGAACCAAGTCAGTGTGCATTTGTTTAGCCAACATAATTTGCCATATTCTAGTGGAATCATTTTAGCTTGCCCTTTTTTAGTCCATTAGCCTATCTTTAATTAACAGCTACAAATGTGGTACAATCTCATCATGTGGCCCCAAGTACTCATTTACATGAGAAATCAAACTCTTATACCTTTGATGCTGCAATTGCTTGCCAACGCTGAATTTCGCGAAGACGTCCAATTTCTAAGTCGAGAACTTGGTAAGTCTCTAGATACAAGTCTGCTTGGCTCTGCTTCATAGCATCTGGAAGCTATATGAAAAAACTCAAGTGGTTAACCAACTCTTTTGATATTATTGCGATAAATGAGTTAACTCAAATAGCACTCATGGCCATTTGGTTTTCTGATGCTCTTGTAGGCTAAGAAACATATTTACACAGTGCATTAGGGCAATCTGATGAAGGTTTACAGGCTCTTAATGTTTAGAAATCTTTGAAGTGCAGAATAAGTCTATAGGTATTTCATAGTGGTCGAAACACCTACGCCAATCTATAAATATTTGCTAATATTCTGAACTTTATCATATAAATATATTCAAGCATTTTTATGTTACGATATTTATATTGCATTTGGCAACCAATGCACTATCATCCTAGGATGATTCAAAGGTAAACAGTTGTTCAGATTGACAACCTGCCATCAGATCCAGCAAACCAGGATGTACATTCCATTCATCATAAGCTATTATCCTCACAAGACCATGCTACCATAGGTTTTTATATATGAAGAACTTACAAATAGACATTGAACTTTCGACCCCATAACAATACTTCACTAGTTAAGATGGTATCAACAGAATCGAATCTCATCAAGGAATCTCAATTGGTGACTCAGTTGGTGAACTAAACCATGTGATGATGCTCATGATGTGCCACTCTTTCTCATAGTTGAGATGCTAGGTCTCCTACAATAAATTTACTTGGTAGAACATTACTACTTGCTTCTTTATTAGCTAAGACAAGAAATTTTCCTTATTAGCTAAGCAGACGAATATCACTAGATATTATTTGTCAAGTTCCTCGAGATGAATGCTTTTGCGTAAGACTTGCATATTATGTTTCCACGGGAACCGTGTTCCCATCAACGTTGCAACTGGCTTAATATAGCAATTTTGTGAAAGAATTAAGTTGTAGATTTCCTTCTAATATTTAAGCACAAGCTGGTATGCATTTACAAAAATACATCTTGCATACCTGTGGAAGAGCCTTTATACAACTTCGATATGTATAAAGAATAGCAACCATTTCTCTCCCTTCATGAACGAGTGCATTCTGTTCAGATTAATAACATGAGCACCGAGGTTAAAGGTACACAAAGTGTTCTTTGGTTTTATTTGTACTGATCCAAATACCAATTGGTTGATTGACTTTGCATCCTCTGTCAGCTGAAGCTGATATGCAGAAACATCTTCATAGTCTGCATACATACTATCATGCAACTTCATCAATGGTAAAAAAGTTTTATTATATTAAAACATACCATGAGAAAAGAAAACCATAAAACCCCTAAAAATCGAGCCTTCATGGTGCTCATGTTGAGCTTTTCTCTATTTACTGTCCAATAGCTCAGTGGTAGAGCAGTCTTGCAAGCGGGAGGTTCTGGGCATCTTTAGCATGGTACAGAGCCCGGTTTTATTGCTCCGTGGTCTCAGGAGGGTGCAAAAGCACCAGGGAGATGAAATATATAGGGCTTGGTTTGCGTGCCCATTAAGGAGAAGTGTTGGGCACAGACAAAGCCTGACCCCCTGGGCTCGATAGCCAGCTTATCCATCCTCAGTTTCTAACATGTTAAATTTGTTTGGGCACAAATGATAATACAACTAGAAACGACAAAGGAGCAATATTTGTGCAACTAGAAACTGATGTAAGGCGTGATTGTAGTGGAGATCTGTTGGTAGAACCAGTTGGATTTAAAGTCTTACCCAAGGGACTGTCAGAAGCGTATTTTCCACTTGACAATGTGACTGCGAGTCCTTGGATATCAGACTGCTCATCCTGCATAAACATTTGTATCAGCAACCTTAAACCAATTAACGCCTGAAAGTACTTCATGATTTTTCTAGTTTGGCTTTCAAATGAACGGGACTTTGTGACGAATTTCATGGATTAGCCTTTAACGAAATGACCCAAACCAAAGTATTGGGTGGCCTTCTCATGTCTCTCGTGATATAGTTTTTGCATTCAGGCTATCCCATCAAGATTCTTAATGAAGGTGCATTATCTGAAAACTTGACGTAGTTAGCGGAACACCAGACCTCGAGCGAGAATGTTGACAAAGCAGCGACTGCCTCTTCAACTGCGCTCGCCATTAGTCGTGAACGCACAGTTCTGCTCTGCTGTACCATAGAAGTTCAGAATTCAAAAAAGGCCTTAGTGGGTGCTGGCCAAGGAAAATGGTTTGAAGTATTATGCATATTCTTGTTCAAAACAATAGGATACATACTACCCATATGTTACCCACGGCTACTCTTGTGGTATTGGTAGAATTCAACTGTTATCGGCACAAATCTATTGTATACAAGAAAGGCCATTTAGCTTGCATTCCGGCGCTAAATGGCCTTTCTTGAAACGTGAAAACAGGTTAGGTTAAATTCTGTGGGCAGTAAATTTGTTCAGAATGCTCTAATCGGAATGGTGGGTAAATTGCTCGGAATGCTGGGTGAACTTTCAGAATCGAGAGTAATCAAAGGTAAATCTGATCTTCGATGCTATTTGCTGGCGCCAAGAGACGCAGCCGCCAAGGAACCTAAAGTTTTTTCACATTCAGGTTTTGAAAGTTGGCCACGTGGTAGTCGCAAATTGGAGAATAAGCAGAATTTAACCTAACCTGTTTTTACGTACTTGATCAATCCATGATTCTACATGATCCTTTCAGCTATCTTCATAGTAGAAGCGATCGTCTTATTTAACAACCATGGTCATGTTTGAACCAGCATGAAATAAAAAAAAACTCCGTGTATTTTTTCCCTCGATATGGCTTTAACATGACACTCACGAAAAAATTCGTTAAGTCCACAAAAACCTCGCGTGTTTTTTTTGGTTCAAACATGACCATGGTTGATAAATAAGACGCTCGTAGTAGAAGCAGTAGACATCATAGCAGCCTTCTTGCTTCCTTATCATTTTTCTAGTGCTTCTTGTCGTGGCCTCTGTTGTTCTAAAGGCTAAGGGATCTGCTCTTCCTCCTTGTTCACCGGCGTGTTGAGCTATACCCTTGGGTTGTAGTAGATGTTGCTCTAAGTGCGACGCTTGAGAGTGTGATCGTGATATACAATTTTCAGGTGATCTAGGGTTTCTCCACTCGTACCTGAGACATAGGAAGTCAAATCTTTCCTTGTCTTTTGCATTATCTTGACAATCAATAGCCTTATCGCCCCTTGACAAGTCGACGTAGGAGGTTCTGGTTGATATGCGATGTCATTATTGTCTACCACAATTCTGTTGGTTGGAATGATTAAGCTTTTGCCTAAAACAAACACGCAAACATGCTACTTGATTGCTAGCTTCCATGATTTTTTTGACGGACCTGTCGGGTTAGCCTTCCAAGTAACCCGAGATCCCATCAAAACTTGCATGAACACTAACAAGTTGATATATATGAGTTGATTAATGCAATGCAAAAGCATTCTTAAGCAAAACTCAAGGTAAAGAATTGAAATCTTTAATCCCAACCATATCCAATAACACATATGAGTTCAATTCTTAAAGGTGTTATATCATACTATATACAATGGGAATGCTTTGTGCTCTAAGAATCCATAGGTTTTTATAAAACATTAACAAGGCCTTGCTAAAGGATCACAAAGTCTCCCAAGCTTCTGTGTCAGTTGAGACTCTGAACTACACGACGATCCTTCAAGAATCATGTATATCTGCTTACACCATGAACACGTAGGGCTAGTCACAAAGACTAAGTGGGTGTTTAAGGGCCCAAGACATCATACGCAACAATCATGCATATATAACAATACAACCATGAGGTCCATTGTCATATAAAACAACTTACTGCAAGAGTCCCACTATGCAAAACTCATATGTTGTCAGTATTCTATATTAGAAATATACTAGCAAGAAGACAAGGATTGCATTATGCGAATACAACACCAGAGCATTACCAATGCACCAAAATAAGTTACGTCTACATGATGTCATAACCAGATAATTAGATAATCATGAGACAACTATGAAAACCTTGAGATAACCACAAGCATGTAGTGCAAACTCCGGTTCCATGAAGGCCACCCAGCCTGATCGGGCCCTGCAGCAAATAGGGGCAGGGTAAGCCTCATGTGTACACACCCTCCTAGCCTGTGTCTAGCGCTAGAGGATCAATTCCAAGCCATGTAGCGTGATGAAGCACCCCTGCTGGAGTGGCAACGCCCGATGTCAAGAACAAGAATAATCGCGAGTCCAAGTCTGCAAATGGACTCCGGCCCCGGAGGATATGCACGCATGAACCAACCAAGAACTCAGCACATGCCCACATGTTAGAGTTTGAAACAATGTTTTATCATCATATGATACAAGAATCTAGATTCATAGCTCACATGTGTTTCCCATGAATTTATACCAAGAACAAGATTGGGCAATGCCAACAATACCAATGATATCATAGAGAACAAATCACATCCATGTGCTACCACATTCAGATGTCTAATATTCAACAAGAGCATGATTCAACTGAGAATACATGACTGTGTCGTCCAAGAATTTAGCAAGTTTACACATCTCATACAAGAGCACATTAAAAGTCTCAACATTTCCTCCCATAAAGAAAGCTCATCCTAGGATGCTATTATGCCCAATGCACTAGTTATCATTTTACATGTCAATCATCATATACAATGTCCTATGGAACTAATTTCCCCCATAAGGAATTCGACATTTCATATTAGTGTGCCAATTGAATCCACTAGCTATATCATTATGTTTCTCGTTAATTAACCCAATAGTCCCACGATGGCTCCATGCCATAGCCATATCCTTGAAAGCCCCCATAAGCTTCTCAAAGCCCTTCTCCCCATAGAAAAGTAGCATCCCACACGACTATGTGATATGATCTCCTTAGCTTTGATTTGTATTTATTAATTCAATGTATCCAAGATGCATCCATTCTATTTACTAACATCCAGCACGGTTCATTTTCTTATGCATCCTTCATTCTTCAATCAATCGCGGTTAATATCAAGTAACTTAATCTAGACAGACACAAGCAGATATAGATATAGATATAGATATAGATATAGGTATAGATATAGATATGGTTGGGTGCCAGTAGGTGTGCGACAACTATAGTACAACAAGGGACTACTCATAAACGTCTAGACGGTTTTGCCTAGTTGGTTAAGGCCATGTCGATTATGAACATTACATTTGTGATTGAGCATGCATTGATTATACAAAACATCGGCTATATATTAAATCCCCAAGTAAAAAGGAATTTTGTTAATGGTTTAAAATTACTATGCTTCTTGTGTGAGGCTCATAGCTTAATTTACTGCATATACTCCTGATATGCCACCTATCTACAGTAGGATCCACATCCAGGTTAACTAAATAGAGGGGATTGTTCAGCCATTGATGCAAGAACTCAAGCTTTGTATGGCCTTTCCTAGTGCTATCTTGATACTGCATTGTGAGATATATCACATGGATGTCGAACAATAGTTGCATCTCCATATCAAGCTTGCGGGTGCAGGAGGCTACTTCCTTGCATGGCTTCGAGTTTCCAATTAAATACCATCATGGATAGACCAACTATTTCGCGAGATTCTTAGCCACTTTGGTGCACACTAGAGTAAGGATTTTCTATCCGTCATTGCTTGTAGGCAAGCTCCTATGATAGAGAGACATAAGACAAAAGAGTTATATTAAATTTCTAAGGAAAAAAGGATTACACAATTGGTATACAAAGGTTACACTTGCATATGAAGTTCAAGTTTACAAAATTTGTTATGCTTTTTAAATGAAGCTTGAGTTTATTTTACAAGGTTTTCTCGTGATTCCATGCTGGACATGCAAGCCCATCTCTTCCTCTAACTCCCTCTTAAGGTTCCTCACTGATCTCGCATATCTCTTCTCAGGTGACGTTCGTATAGACCAATGTCTGGACTTTATTGAAGTTGTCAACGACTTCATTGTGGACTTAGCCAGGACTTTCTACCCTATGTTGCTCGTGGAAGCTTCCAAGTTATCAGTGCTATAACGGTCAAAAAGTTCCTATATGAGAGAGATTACAATAAAGTACCACACTTCATTTAATATATCAGTTCAACTCAAAAAGTTGGAGATGTTAATCCATATATCAATGTGTGTATTATGACACAAAGTAGTACAATCAATGTCCCTTCAGTCTCCTCAGAAGGAACTCATATATCTTTGCTTCCTCTTCATTGTCTGAGATCCTCTTTAGTGACAAGATCAGAGCCAATGAAGATGTGACAGCCTCAAATGCTAGAGGTTGTTCATTCCTTACTTCTGTTGCTGCTATGAGAACTTCTGTTGATCGGATTTTTGGCAAATCTCGGTCAACATAGAAGAAATGCACTCTAAAGGTGAAGTGTACTTTAAAGATGAAGGGGGGTTAATTATAAAGCCCAAATATTATAAAGGTCTAAAGCACCAAAAAAATAAAAGGCGTAGATATAGTTGTAAAAAATTAAGGGGTTAGATTTGAGGACAAAGGTGGTTGCAACAAAAAATTCAAAAAGGGGGCAAGGATCAATGATATGGTACTATCAAGGGTGGAGATTTTCATCAAATCAAAGGTCAAGATTTATCAATTATAAATATTTCGAGGAGCAAGATGCTCCTCCTATCTCCCTGATCCATGATTCTTGAGAGTGTTTGTTGCCCCCAAAGGGCAATATGCTAATTGTGTTCTATGCATTCAAGTCAGGTTAAGTCATTTTTGAAGACTAGGTCAAAGATTGGAAGAGCTTGGTAGTCAACATTGGTGTGAAGGTCAAAAGATGCGTACCTTCTAGGTCAACAAATGCTCAAGCCAAAAGTTCACAAGAGGTATTTTATTCGGGATCAAATGCTTAGTTAAGAATATGCTCTAGAAGAATCTAGGTTATGAAGTTTAGAAGACATCTTTTGAAGATTGGAAGTTAAGAGTTTGGAAGACCCCATGATGTATAGTTTCTAATTTTGGCCTTTGTTTCACCCCACTACCTCCATTTTTGCACCTTTGGCCCAATGTTGTTTTCATGTCCATTGCTCATCCCTTTGCCATGCCCACCTTGTCATTTTCCCCAAGTCCTTGCCATTTCCTCCAAATATCACTACATTGGCTATTCAAAAAGACATTCAAGCCCCTATTGCAAAGTTATTATTCCCCTTTTTTGCATTTCCACCTTTGTCTCCCTACTAGCCCCTTATGATTTCTTTTGCCTTATTCCTATTCCATTATGCCCTCATTGGTATATTCCAAACCTTGTCAAAAGATGCCCCAAAGATTCCATATTCTTTTACACGTGTGGGCAATCTTAACTTCTTTCAAATATCCTATGAACAAAAGCCTTTAAACCATTGGCCAAGTTTTTAAAAATGATCGAATACGGCATATACAGGGCATATTCCTGCAAAAATACGAAACCGTATCGCGAAAATATAGCTGAAGAACCCTAGAACTGGAAATCCGGCTCGAATCATGCCTTCCTGCACTCCATTCTCTCTGAGACCACCCTATTTTTAGATTCCGGAACCTAAGCAACAGATTAAGCCTAAATTTATTACCTAAAATCACTGGAATCGAAATTTGAAACTATATACAGGGGAAACACAATCACGACATTTTTGAAGGCCCAGACGCACTCAAATCCGACATTGATCAATGCTGAGCATGACCTGAATGATTCTTGAAGTTCCTGAGCATTCCTCAACTGGATTTGCAAAGATCTAGTTGATATTACCTTCAAAAAATTATCTTATGATTTATGATGATTATTTTACTGTATCTGGAGCTATGAAGCATCCTTATCTATTGTTATCATGATATATTTACCTTCATATCAATTTAAATTGACTGCCAAGTTGTCAAACCCATCTCTGATATTTTTCTTAGCAATTCTTGCCTTAAAATATTTTACAGAAAATCCTTGAGTGTTCCCAAGCACTATCGTCCCACTTGCCATCTATTTTTAGGGCCTGTGTGAGCTAAAGGCTTTGAAATCATCCAAAAATACCACATCTAGCTCAAGTTATAAAAATTAGCATTCTGTTCTGATCAGTTTTGACTGTATTTTGTCAAATCCAGCCACAAAAAATACTTTTACAAATACAAATGGAAATCTGACCACATGTCTCTCTTTCTTATCACCACTGCAGTACATTTGCTTTGGAAATCCCCAAAAACACGCTTAGCAACTCTAAATCTCATTTTCTGATCACTGTTTTCCCTATTTGACTTCTATTGATCAAATTTTGACCCCACTTTGAGATCGAATAACTTTCAAATTTAGTCTCTAACTTGGTCAGGGACTTTGTCATTGGATACCTACAACTTTTTTGAGCAAGTCTACGGTAGTTGACTCGAGGAATCAATCCATCTTTCATCACCATATCTGTTTTAGTCAAAGCACCATCTTTTGGAAATGGGAAAGGTATAAAACTTCAAATTTTTGGACTTTTCTCTAGATTTATCTTGCATAGACTGATCACCTTAAGTGATCTGGAGGTTCTAACCCCAATTTGGGTGTAAACTCAAATTGGTTCCTTGTGGTTGACCTTTAAGCCAGGTTTAGGGTCAACATTTTGGAGGTTCTACCGAGATCTTCCTGGATTTCAGAACTCATGGCTCCAAAGCAAAAATTTCCAGCAGAACAAGAACCATTAGAAGATGTTGATGCACCAGATCATTGCAGAGAAAGGCCATTGCCTTCAAGTTTCTCAACTAGCCTGCTTCAAAACATGCCATACCAATTCGAGTTGAATGTCCCTGTTCCTTTGCCTATTTTTGATTCCAGCATGAGTGCTAACAACTTTTTGAGAATATTTGAAGATTATTACAGGGATTATGGTTTCAAGAAAGGGTGCAAGCTTTCAGAGTTTGAAAAATGTTTCAAAGAAGAAAGTGAGGCTGGTGCTTGGTTAACTTATGAGAAGTTAATGGGTACCACCTCATGGGATGAACTCGTCAAGAAGTTCCTGGATAGATTTGGTAAGTTAGCTGCTCCAAAAGATTTGGTTAATGAGTTGCAAAGTTTTTCTATACATGCAGGAGAAAGTGTGAATCAGTACAAAGAAAGGTTTAACACATTTATGAGCAGGTGCCAAAGAGTCACAATCCCAACCCTTTTTTTAGTTACTGCTTTCATCAATGGTTTGGAAAGAAGACCAGATATCAAAAGGAAGTTGCTCAAGATCCAAGCTGCTGAAGGATTTGATTCTATATACAAAGTTTTTGCCAAAACCACTGACCTGACTCAGATGCTCTCTACTTTTCCTGACAAGCACCATGTTTCTCACCATAGCCATGATCCTTTTTACCCTGATGCTACTGATGCACTTCCATTCCAGTTTATGCCATACAGAAAGAAAAGAAGAAATCTAAAGAGGAGGAAGCTAATTCTCAAGTTGCAGAGGTCAAGTCAGGCCTATCTAAGGTTACTGAAGTTTTAGCAGAACTAACCAAACAATTGGTTGAACTCAAGGCTGCAAGAACAGGTAAAACTTACCCTGAATGTATTCATTGCAATAGGAATACTCATCCATCAGAAATTTGCTATTGGCAAGTGTGTTCTAAATGCAATGGAAAAGGCCACTTTGGAAAGGAATGTCCTATTTGTTCTTTCTATAAAGAAGTTGGTCATACTGATACTAGGTGTGCTGTTAAGGAATACTTTGCTAAGCAGGAATAAGAAAAGAGACCAAAACCTAAGCCTCCTGTGAGATTTTCTGAACCAAGTACTTCTATAAGATTTATTCAGGCTACAGAAGTTCCCAAAGCTGAAGAAGTTATGGTAGTGCAAACTAGAAGAATGAATGAAGTCAATGTACATGCTGAATCAAGTAGACATCCCACTGCCAGGTCTTCATCACCTGCAATGGAATCACCTGCTCAAATGATAGCTCCACCTCCCCCAGCAAAAATATGGTAAGAAAGACCAAGACCTTGATGAAGTTGATGTTTTGCTCAAAAATTTCAAAGTAAGTGTGGATATCTTCACCTTGCTAAAGATTGCACACAGCTACAGAAAAAGGGTACTCCAGCAAACTGGTGGTGAGCAATTGAATGCTTGTGTAAATTTCACTGATGCCACTAACCTTGTTCTAGCACAGAATGAAGAAGACCCTGGGGCATTTACATGTTCAGCTGCTTTAGGGGGTTATACCTTTTCAAATGTGTTACTTGATGGGGGATCCCCCCTAAACATCATGCCATATCACATTATGAAGAAATGTGGTTTCGAGGTGGACAAGAAAGCTTCTATATTATTAAGATCTTTTTATAATGCTAAGATTACTCCTATTGGTGTGGTGACTAAAGTGCCTGTTAATACAGAAGGCATAACTGTAGCTGCTAACTTTATTGTAGTGGCTTTTGAGGATATAGGAGATGAATCTGACATCTATTACCTACTTTTAGGGAGAAGATGGTTAGCCACTATGGATGCTAGGCCAGTCTGGTCTCAACGGAGATGTACCATCTCCAATGGCTCCTCTCAAACTGCTACAATTTACAACCAAGATGGCTCCTATGACTCCAAAGAAGAGGTAAACTTTATTAAGGAAATGCTAATTGAAGAGCCTTTGGGATCTTACAGGATAAAGAATACAAGACCAAGAAAATATGAAATGGTTCCTCTTATTATGGAATGTGCACTTCCCAGCAGACAAGGACCAACAGGGTTCTTATGGTTTGATGGAGGTATTTCTAAAAAACTAAATGTTGCATCATCTGCTGCTATTTTGAAAGACTCTTCTCACAAACTCTTAGCTAAAGTAGGAAGAATCTTCCCTCAAGTCACTTCTAATGTAGCAAAATATAAAGCTTTGATTATAGGTCTTCAGGAAGCCAAAGCTATGGATATTGCCAATATCCACATTTATGGTGATTCACAATTAATCTGCAGACAAGTTTCAGGAGATTATCAAACAAAGAATGCAGATATGGAGCTCTTGAAGAAACAGGCAATGGGAGTACTCTCAAGTTTTGCTTCATGGAAGATCACTCATATCCCAAGAGAAAAAAAATTTGAAGCTGATGCCTTGTGTAGGGAGACTCTCATGTCACATTTAGCTGAGGGAGCTATTCCTGAGGATGACCTTGATGACAATGAAGTAAAAGCACTCTGTCCTATTTTGACCATTGATGCATCAGAGAAAAAAGATACTGAAGAGATTGTAATCATAAAAAATGGTAAGACTAGAACCCTGTTTGTTGGAGATTTGATTGAATATCAAAACAAAGAGAACATACAAATGTTTTTTGAAGAAAGGAAAGATGTATTTGCTTGAGATTATTCAGAGCTATCAGGTATCAAAACTGAGGTATGCCAATTTGAAATTAAGATCAAGGAAGGTTGTAAACCTGTCTTTCAAAAATTAAGAAGAATTAATGCTTCACTGATGGGACTAATCAAAGATGAATTGGATAAGATGTTAGATGCAGGTGTTATTATTGAAATTATTAATCCAGAATGGGTATCTTGCATTGTTCCTGTGGAGAAAAAAAGTGGTGCTTTAAGAATTTGCATTGACTATCGAGATCTCAACAAAGCCACCATCAAGGATTGTTACCCTTTGCCTTTTTTAGAGGAGATCTTATATGCTGTAGCAGGTAAAGAGGTGTACTCATTTTTAGATGGATTCTCAGGATTCAATCAGATTAGCATTAAGGAAGAAGACCAGCCAAAGACTTCTTTCATCACCCCCTGGGGCACATATGCTATGAAAAGAATGCCTTTTGGTTTAATGAATGCTCCAGCTACCTTCCAAAGGGCAATGGATGCTATTTTCAAATCAATGTCTGCTGAAGAGTTCAGGATGTACTTAGATGATCTTTGCCTAGGCTCTCATCCTACTAATCATGTGGAGTTACTTGCAAAAATTTGTTCTCTATGCAGGAGTTCAGGAGTTAATCTAAATCCAAAGAAATGCATCTTTTTTGCATCAAAAGGACAACTCTTAGGACATGAAGTATCCAACCAAGGCATTCAAGTTGCTCAAGACAAGATTGAAGCCCTCAAAAAACTAGCACCTCCCAAGAATCTAAAGCAGGTTAAGAGTTTTATTGGTATGACAAGTTTCCTCAGGATGTATATTCCTAATTTTGCTCATATTTTGAGTCCCATTTCTAGATTGACAAGGGTAGGAAAGTTTTCTAAGTCTAAAAGTAAGCATATACCTATCACATGGACTTCAAAATGCCAAGAGGCCTTTGACTTTCTCATTCTATCTATATGTGAAGCCACACTTTTGAAAAACCAGATTTGAACATGCCATTTGAAGTTTATATTACTGTTACTAAAAAGGCTATAGGATTAGCCATTTTGCAGGATAAACACACCATAGTATTTGCAAGTAAACAATGTTCTGCCCTTGAAGAAAGATATACCAGAATAGAAAAGAGTGCTGCTGCACTCATGTTCCTTATCAATAGGCAAGGACACTTGCTTCTGAAGAGTCAAGTCCAAGTCTACATGAAGCAAAATCCAATGGGTTTACTGTTTTGTAAGGCAACCAATAAGCCAAAGATCCAGAGATGGGCTTGTAAGTTGCAAAGTTATGATATTTCTGTAAAAGAGTTGCATTTGGTACGAAGTTCTAGCCTTTATTTGCCTTACATATTTTTTGACCATGAAGATGAGTTGGATACTACTGACACTTCACTTGCAGTAGCTCATATGAAGGTAACTCCAAAAGATCAAGCTAAGGGGGGATGGCAACAACCTATTAGAGACTTTTTACAATATGGGATCATCTCCCCAAGCCTCACTTCAAGCCAAAAAAGGAGACTCAAGGATAAATGCAGACAATTCAAGATGATAGACAATGTCTTGTGCAAAGTCAACCGAGATGGAGTCTTGTTGAGGTGTGTAGATGAAAGTGAGTCTGCTCTAATTATCAGGGAAATGCATAAAGGTATCTGTGGAGGACATTTTGCTGGTGATACTACAGCAAAAAAGATTCTTAGGTCTGGATACTACTGGCCTACTGTTTTTAAAGATTGTTATGAGATTATAAAGACTTGCCATCAATGCCAAATCTTTAGCAAAAGAATTTTACTGCCAGCTGCCCTTAATCCCATCATATCTCCAGGGCCTTTTCAGATTTGGGGACTAGATTATATTGGCCCCATTAATCCTTCTTCTGCAGGTCAACATCAACATATTATTGTAGCCACAGACTATTTTACCAAGTGGGCAGAAGCTATACCCTTGAGGCAGGCTAATGCCTCCACAACTGCAAGGTTTTTACATGATTATGTTTGTTCCAGGTTTGGTATTCCTTTCTAGTTGCATTCTGATAGGGGTATACCTTTTGTTAATGAAGTTATTGCTAACCTGTTGGACATTTTCAAGGTCAAGCATACCAAAAGCTCCTCATACTATCCCCAGGGTAATGGACAAGCTGAAGCCACTAACAAAGTGTTGAAAAATATTTTGCAGAAGACAGTTGAGGTCAACAAGAGGGATTGGCATGTCAAAATAGTGGATGCACTTTGGGCTTATAGAGTTACCATCAAAACAGCTACAAATCATACACCTTTCAATTTAGTTTATGGCATAGGGGAAGTTTTACCAGTAAAACTCGAGTTGCCTTCCCTGATATTGGCTCATAAACTATGCTTACCTTTTGAACATGCCTTGCAAGAAAGATTGGATGCCTTGCTGCACCTAGATGAATATAGAATGGAAGCTGAGAATTCTAATTTGCTGAAAAAGGCTAAAGATATGGCTGCATTCAAAGCTGCACATAGAATACAGGGTACTTTTAGGAAGGGGGAGCTTGTCCTTGAGTGGAATAAGTCAAAAGAAGACTCAGCTGGCAAGTTTGATAATATTTGGGAAGGACCCTTTGTGGTGCTAGAATCTGCAGGTACCAATTCATATTGGCTACAAGAGGTTGCCTCAAGAATGTTGTTACCAAATCCTATCAATATCCTGCATTTGAAAAGGTATTGGGACCAGCATGCTTGCTTGTCCCTCTTTTTGCATTAGAGAGTTTAAAGATCTATGGTAGGTTTAGGATAGTTAGATCTATTTAATTTTTGAGCATATTACTTTGATAAGTTAATTTTATGATTGTAGGTTGGGCTGACCTGAGGACAGTATAAGTGATCTCAAGAAAAAGAGTGATTACTAATGCTTTACCAAGTGCCATATGCAGGAGCATCCTTTTTTCCATCTTTATTCACCTGCCATAAGTGGTCCTGCTACTCATCTAGACTTCTTACTCCTGTTTTCATTCCCATAAAAGCACTCTGCAATTCAGCTTCACCACCATAGCAGAGTTGCAATGTTTTGAGACTAACTAGTTTGTGTGTTTCCATCAGGTGCATCCTTTCTCCATTTTCACTCATCTGCCATAAGTAGTCCTGCCATCCATTTAAACTCCTTATTCTTGTTTTTCATTCCCAAAAGAAAGCACTCTGCAATTCAGCTTCACCATCATAGCAGAGTTGCTCTTTAAAGGATCAAGGAGGCACACATTCTTTTGTTTTGGCGAGATCTCAACACTTGCATATTTACCTCACCCTCATACACTCCATCCCCATCATCACCCTATCATATTCACACTCATTCTCATCCTTTTTTCACTCATCATATTCCACTCACATCCTCCCACCACCATGTTCACTCTTGTTCCATCAACACTTGCACATTACACCTTCTCTCTACCATGATTCTCACTCAGGCACCTTGGTACAAAGTTGAACACCCCCTATGGCTGAGGGGACCAGCCATTCTTTTGTTTTGGCGAGATGTTGCCCCCAAAGGGCAACATGCTAATTGTGTTCTATGCATTCAAGTCAGGTTAAGTCATTTCTGAAGACTAGGTCAAAGATTGGAAGAGCTTGATAGTCAACATTGGTGTGAAGGTCAAAAGATGCTTCTAGGTCAACAAATGCTCAAGCCAAAAGTTCACAAGAGGTATTTTATTTGGGATCAAATGCTTAGTTAAGAATATGCTCTAGAAGAATCTGGGTTATGAAGTTTGGAAGACATCTTTTGAAGATTGGAAGTTAAGAGTTTGGAAGACCCCATGGTGTATAATTTCTAATTTTGGCCTTTGTTTCACCCCACTACCTCCATTTTTGCACCTTTGGCCCAATGTTGTTTTCATATCCATTGCTCATCCCTTTGCCATGCCCACCTTGTCATTTTGCCCAAGTTCTTGCCATTTCCTCCAAATATCACTACATTGGCTATTCAAAAAGACATTCAAGCCCCTATTGCAAAGTTATTATTCCCCTTTTTTGCATTTCCACCTTTGTCTCCCTACTAGCCCCTTATGATTTCTTTTGCCTTATTCCTATTCCATTATGCCCTCATTGGTATATTCCAAACCTTGTCAAAAGATGCCCCAAAGATTCCATATTCTTTTACACGTGTGGGCAATCTTCCTCATGGTCAAGAGGTTATAACTTCTTTCAAATATCCTATGAACAAAAGCCTTTAAACCATTGGCCAAGTTTTTAAAAATGATCGAATACGGCATATACAGGGATATTCCTGCAAAAATACGAAACCGTATCACGAAAATTATGCAAAAATACAGCTGAAGAACCCTAGAACTGGAAATCCGGCTCGAATCATGCCTTCCCGCGCTCCATTCTCTCTGAGACCACCCTATTTTTAGATTCCGGAACCTAAACAACAGATTAAGCCTAAATTTATTACCTAAAATCACTGGAATCGAAATTTGAAACTATATACAGGGGAAACACAATCACGACATTTTTGAAGGCCCAGACGCACTCAAATCCGACATTGATCAATGCTGAGCATGACCTGAACGATTCTTGAAGTTCCTGAGCATTCCTCAACTGGATTTGCAAAGATCTAGTTGATATTACCTTCAAAAAATTATCTTATGATTTATGATGATTATTTTACTGTATCTGGAGCTATGAAGCATCCTTATCTATTGTTATCATGATATATTTACCTTCATATCAATTTAAATTGACTGCCAAGTTGTCAAATTCATCTCTGATATTTTTCTTAGCAATTCTTGCCTCAAAATATTTTACAGAAAATCCTTGAGTGTTCTCAAGCACTATTGGCCCATAAATCATCCAAAAATACCACATCTAGCTCAAGTTATAAAAATTAGCATTATGTTCTGATCAGTTTTGACTGTATTTTGTCAAATCCAGCCACAAAAAATACTTTTACAGATCCAAATGGAAATCTGACCACATGTCTCTCTTTCTTATCACCACTGCAGTACATTTGCTTTGGAAATCCCCAAAAACATGCTTAGCAACTCTAAATCTCGTTTTCTGATCACTGTTTTCCCTATTTGACTTCTATTGACCAAATTTTGACCCCACTTTGAGATCGAATAACTTTCAAATTTAGTCTCTGACTTGGTCAAGGACTTTGTCATTGGATACCTACAATTTTTTTGAGCAAGTCTACGGCAGTTGACTCGAGGAATCAATCCATCTTTCATCACCATATCTGTTTTAGTCAAAGCACCATTTTTTGGAAATGGGAAAGGTATAAAACTTCAAATTTTTGGACTTTTCTCTAGATTTATCTTGCATAGACTGATCACCTTAAGTGATCTGGAGGTTCTAACCCCAATTTGGGTGTAAACTCAAATTGGTTCCTTGTGGTTGACCTTTAAGCCAGGTTTAAGGTCAACAGGGTTCAAAAACCTCTTCCTGCTCGTGGACTCAGAGGCCCTCCATATCTCAGAGGCATGGAGGGAAAATTGCATTGTATTTCTTCTTTTATTCTTATTACTAGAAAATTGCCCACCGTTGGTGGGCTTCTATGTGATTGTATATGAAGATTCTAAGACTAATGTGTTGTCTATGAGTAAGTGACGCTAAATTGAGTTTTTAATGTTTCGTAAGATGTCGTTGTGTCCTCTAATTTGGCAAACCTAGTTTGAGTAGTGCTTTCATCTGTTTTCTTATTGCAAAAGTCCTCCTTGTTGTAAAAATGTAAAGCGCTTTCTTTACCAAATCACAAAAAGGATTGTTAACCATTGTTAACAAAAAGGAAAATTATGGACAAAAGATTGCCTTAGGCAGAACGTCGCAACCTAAGGAAAGGGCCAGGAAAAAAGGGTGATGGTTCTAAGAATAGTGCAAGGAAAAAGGATCTAGGCAAATCGGGGAGAACGATGGGCATCACAGAACCAGTCTTTAGATTATCGGCCGGTTTTACTTGGAATTTCGAAGGGGGCAGAGCATCGCTAAGTAATGCGGGCTGCAATGGATCGGGCTGGAATTGATGGAGGCCATGAAAAAGTTGCTCTAGAAGACTGTTAGGTTCGGATCTGAAGTAAATAGGCATGTATCAGGCCGATTGAGCAATCTAGGGATCGCCAAGGCTAAAAATTTGGCAACAACCAAGGTTTTAAATAGTGAAGAAGGATTTGGAGCAGGTTGAAAGTGGAAAACTGCAGCCATCTGTGCGGTGTTTACAAGTCATCGGTTGAGATCACGAGTGACTTCCTAGATGATGCCTACAATGGAAGATGGGGAGACTGCCACATACGCATCTACATTACGTGACTCTCTCCAAGCCACTTCTGAACATGTCGCCTTTTCGAGGAGTGCCTATAGCACCTTCTGGCATTAAAAAAGTACACTTGGCATGCCACGTGTCTTAAAGTCAAAATTTGCCTAGAAAATGCAAATTATATGCATTGATGCTTAAATTGACCTATGACAACACTCAAAAGAGGTCAAGTCACTGTACATGTCATCCACGTTGCCATGTCATACCATGCACGTGTCACCCCATTGAAATACTATTTTTTGCAAAAAGTTCTTCAAATTACATGGTCGAATCCATAAGGGAGACACATCATTTTGCCACATCATCACCAACACATCCACATCATCATCTACATGTCACACACATCATATCCACCTCATCCCAAGTTTTGACTAGAAAAAATGTTTTTAGCCAAGTTGTTTGACACCTCATCACCCTTGTTTGCCATGTCATCCTCACATTGCCAACTCATCATGGCAACATGCTACATCACCTTCCACATCTACCTTTTCAAGGCCAAAATTCAAAAGTGTTGCTTTGCAAAAAAAGGATTCCAGCATCTTCTAGAGCATCAAAAAAGATCCTTTTTGCAAAAAAGAAAATAAAAAAAATCGTTTATTTTGGCCCTCAAACACAGCTTCTTGGGAATCGTGCCTTAGCCTATTTTACAAAAAAAATTTCTATCTACCCCCAAAGCCTAGATTCCTTAGCCAATCACTCCCTGCCACGTGGAATATCTGGGCGTGTGGGGCAATGGAGGTACCGAGCCGCACGTGGATATTACACGTTATTTATTAATTATAATGGATTCATTTGTTATTATATACCTTGAGCTTCCAGTTTAAATTCGGCCTGTGGGATATTTCGTCAAGATTGCCAATAACCCTAAATCTCAGAAATGCCAAAATCCGTCTAATTCGCCTAAAACAACTGCATAATCATTACCCTGAGCTGTCGAATTGTCTTGTCTAACCCCAAGAACTCGTCACAGAGGAAAAAAAAGAAGGGATTAAACCGAATTAGCCAAAAACGGGACGAAACAAGGGAATTTTAGAAGGGGCTTTTGTGCTCAGAAGAATTTTGAGGGCTTTGAGGTGAAAAAGATATTGATTACCTTGAAGAAGGACCGGCTTCCATATTGGGAGCTTGATTCTGCCTTCCAGACCTGATATTTCGCATGAATTGCTGCCAAACTCATGTTATTTCTTTGATTGTATACCTATTTGATCATGTGCCCAAGATTTAGAGCTTGGGATTGATATTGTTTGCCTGTGTGAACCTGATTTAAATGAAAATCCGAGCCTTGTTGTCAAATTTACGAGTGTTTCCTATCGATCTTGTGACAAAAGTCATTCTCCTTGCATTACTTTGCCTTTACACATCACTCTAAGGAATAGAGAAGTAGGGACATTGTATTTAGACACTTTGAATACAAGCATATGATAGTCATAATACTTGTTTGATTAATTAATATAAATTTAAGCCTGCACCACAGGGCCATTGAGTTGTAAGTCTAGCTCCACATCTGCATATTGCTCAAATAGCATTTGTCAATTCATTGCCAAGGTTATGATAGGCATAGATATTGCATAAAAAAGGCAAAAAGGTGCATCTAAACATCCAGCAAACCTATTTCTTTATGTTGTTCATATCTTGTGACAGGCAGTTATTAAAAAAAAAATCAAAACTCCCAATAGAGACATATCTTTTTGCAAAGGGCTTTCAGGAATATTGTGTGCAGACATTTTTGAAAGTGTTTGAAGCCTCAGATCTCGAAAAAGAGCCACCTGTATCGAGTCCAGAAATCTAGCTTTCTGCCAGGGATATTGACCAAAAATTGACCTGGTCAGGATTGCTTATTTGACAAGCTTGCTCTCATCAAAATCCTTCTAACTTTTTTGCAACATCCTTCAAGGTCTTTGCAGTTCTAGAATCAAGATTCATGAGCAAAACCCCATTAGTTTGCAGTTGGCGTGCATTTTGGCAAGATAGACTTTTTTATCTTTAGGGAAAGCTGTTGTTAGCGTCTATTGGAGCACTCTTCTTGGGATTTTGCACTCAGAGTGGTTGCCTCAAGCAACCTGGAGGTTCTAAACCACAGAGCTTGAAGGTTTTGTCAGGAACACCTTCAACATTTTTGGAGGTCCTACCGAGATCATTTTCCTGGAGTTTGAACTCATGGCTCCTAGGAGAACTAATGAAGCATCCGAGCATGCTGAAGCACGGGAGAATCATGAAGCCTCTGCTGCAGCACTTGCTAACAATTTTCTAAAGACTTTTGAGGAGTATTACCAAGAATATGGACACAAGAAAGGTTGCAAATTCTCTGAGTTTAAAAAATGTTTCAAGAATGATGAGGTTAGAGCTTGGCTTGAGTATGTTATGAGTGTAGGAGCTAACTCTTGGGATGAATTGATCAAGAAATTATTGGAAGGTTTGATAAGCGCTTGGATCCTCAGGATTTGATTTTTGAACTGCAAACCTTTCATATAAAGCATGTTGAGAGTGTTCACCAATATGTGGAAAGGTTTAATCTTTATCTTGTCAAATGTCAGATTAATCAAGTTCCTAACCATACTTTGCATCTTGTGGCATCTTTTATCAGAGGTTTAAGCAGTAGACCAAGGATACACAGGAAGATGCTCAAGGTCCAAATACAAGAAGGCGTTGATACAATACATAAGGCTTTCACTAAAGCTTTTGAAATTGCAGATATGATTTCTTACTTGCCAGATGATATGCACTCACCTCATGATCCTTTCTTTCCAGAATATGAACAGGAATACATGGGACCAGGACCTATACCAGTTTATGCTATTCAAAAGGAAAAGAAAAAAAACAAAGATGGAGGATGCTGAGGGTCTTGCAGCAGATGTGAGAGCTGAGATTACCAAAGTATTAGAGCCCTTAGTCGAGATGACCAAGCAACTTCAAGAGATGAAGAATTCCAAATTTGAGAAGAAGATTTATCCACCTTGTGCTAACTGTTCAAGAAATTCTCATTCATCTGATTACTGCTGGTATAGGCCTTGTACAAAATGTGGTAAAAAGAGGAATGCCCTCTGCGTGCCTTTTACAAAGCTGTGGGACATTATGAAGATAGGTGTAATGTAAAATAATATTTTGCTAGGCAGGAAAAATCTAAGCATGATAAGCAAAATGCTTCCATCAGATTTGTGCAGGAAATTGAAGAACGGGAGGAGATTATGGATGTGCATATTAGAGGAATGAACAATGCAAAGGAAAAGGAGCCAGCACGAGCTAATGAGGAAGTCAATGCTATAAAACACAAGGAAGTTGATCAAAATATGGTTGTACCTCCTCCCCCTGTCCAGAAATATTTGAAAAAAGATAAAGATAGTGAGAATTTTGAGCATCTGCTTAAAAATTCTAAAATCATTGTTGATCTGCCAACTTTGCTCAAAATAGCTCCATCCTACAGGGAAAAGGTGTTCAATTTGACCAAAAAAGATGAGTTTCCTCTAACTAATCATATTGAGGAGCACATGCTTACTCAGGAGGATTATGAACCAGGGGCTTTCACTTGTGTTGCCAGAATGGGCAAGAAAATCTTGACCAAGGTCCTATTGGATGGAGGATCACCTCTGAATGTTATGCCTCATCATGTCATGAGATTATGTGGCCTTGAGATAGATAAGAAGGCTCCAATGGTCTTAAAATCTTTCTCAAACACAAAGATTAGTCAACAATGTACCAAATTGATGTTGAAGGTATAATTGTTACAACTAACTTTGTTGTGGTGGCTTTTGAAGGGATTGAAGAGAAATCAGACATTTATGATTTGCTTTTGGGAAGGAAATGGCTTTCTACAATTGATGCCAGACCTGTTTGGTCAAAAGGGAAATGCACTATTTCCAATGGTAAGAAAAAGGTAACATTATACAACAAAGTGTGTGAATTTGAGGCCTTAAATTTCATAGAAGAAGAAATGCTGTTGTCAAACCCATGTGGGGAATTTGAATTAAATACAAGTGATAAAATACCCAACTTGGAGCTCCCCATTCAGCTGGCATTGCCAAAACAAGAAAATTTTGCTTACTTATGGTTTGATGGTGGTGTTTCTAAAAGATTGAGTGTTGTCTCATCTGCTGCTCTTCTCAAAGATTCCTCCAATAGATTGCTTGCAAAAGTAGGCAGAATTTTTCCTAATACAACCTCAAATATGTCAGAATATAAGGCTCTCATAGCAAGTAAAGGAAGTTAAATTGAACAAGAAAGGTCTAGATAGAGTTCTATATGTTGGAGATTTGTTCAAAGAAGAAGAATAGAATAGAATAGAATAGGCCAACTGGCCTATGGGACCCAAACAAAAAGAGAGCAGCAAGCGTATTACTGACAGGATTAAAAAACCCCCGCCCCGAAGGGTTTTCGAGGGAAAAACCTTAGCAGTAATAAGCATGCTGGCAGACTGTACAATTGCATAGAACAGTTCAAGACCGTCCAGTAGGATATTTTTGCTTGGGACTATGATGAGTTGGTTGGTGTTGACAGAAGGATTTGTGAGTTTGAGATAAAAATTAAGGAAGGTATGAAGCATGTGGTACAAAAGCTCAGAAGAATTAATGCATCCTTGTTAGGCCTAATCAAAGAGGAGTTGTATAAAATGAAGGATGCAGGTGTGATTGCAGAGATTGTAAACCCTAAATGGCTATCTTGCATTGTTCCAGTAGAAAAGAAAAATAAAACTATAAGGATTTGCATTGACTATAGGGACTTGAATAAAGCTACCATCAAAGATTGCTACCCTTTGCCATTTTTAGAAGAAGTCTTACATGTTGTTGCAGGCAAGGAAATATATTCTTTCTTAGATGGCTTTTCAGGTTTCAACCAAATAAGCATAAAGGAGGAGGATCAGCCAAAGACTTTATCCATTACACCATGGGGAACATTTGCCATGAAAAGGATGCCCTTTGGATTAATGAATGCATCTGCAACTTTCCAGAGAGCTATGGACGGCATTTTCAAGGACATGCCTACTAATGCTTTTCGTGTCTTTTTGGATGATCTTTGCTTAGGAACTTCCCTCAAAAATCATTTTGATGTTCTAACTAAGTTATTTGTCTTGTGCAGAAAAGGGGGAGTCAGCTTAAACCCAAAGAAATGTGTTTTTTTGTGTTCAAAAGGATAATTGCTTGGACATATTGTGTCTACAAAAGGCATTCAAGTGGCTGAAGCTAAGATTGAGGCTCTGAAGAAGCTAGCACCTCCAAAAACACTCAAACAGGTAAAACATGGGAATGACCAGTTTTCTGAGAATGTATGTCCCTCACTTCTCACACACTATGAATCCAATTTCTAACCTCACAAAGGTTGGGAAATGTTCCAAGAGTGAAAGCAAGCACATTCTGGTTGATTGGAATGAAGAGTGTCAGGAATCCTTTGATAAAATCATCAATGCCATATGCCATTCTATCCTGCTGAAGCCCCCAGATCTAGAAAAGCCTTTCAAAGCCTATATCAGTGTTACCAAAAAGGCAATTGGTGTTGCATTACTGCAAGAAGACCATGTTATTGCTTTTGCCAGCAAGATGTGGTCTGATACTGAGCTAAGATATCCCAGATTGGAAAAAAGTGTAGCTGCTCTGATGTTTTTTATAGAAAGGCAGGGACATTTGCTACAAAACAGCCAAACTCAAGTTTATATGAGGCAAAATCCTCTGTCTCTCCTTTTTGCAAAGAAACAACCTAAAGCAAAGTTGTGTAGATGGACTTGTAAAGTTCAAGCCTATAATATGAATGTCAAAGTTGTGAATTTAGTGGAAAATCCCAGTGCCTATCTACTTTATGCTCTATTTGAACACGAGGACCAAGATGGATTGAATGATGTTGATTGTGTTACTAACTTGGTTGCTTTCTATGCAAAAAACTTGGACTGGCAATGTGAGATCAGAAATTATATTGAAAACAATGAGATGCCAAAGAACTTGAGTTGCAGTCAAGAAAGGAGATTTAAAGAGAAGTGCAAAAAATTCAGGCTCATTGGGGATGTATTATGCAAGGTTGACAAGGAGGGAGTATTGCTGAGGTGTGTTGATTATGAGGAAGCCAAAATGATCATGAAGCGTGTCATGAGGGAATATGTGGAGGACAACTGCAAAAAAAATCTTGAGGTCAGGTTATTTTTGGCCTGCACTCTTCAAAGATTGTTATGATGTTATAAAATGCTATCATAAATGCCATATTTTTGGTAGAAGAACATTGCAACCAACCCCTCTCACTGCTATAACTTCTCCAAAACCATTTCAGACATGGGCTTTAGATTTCATAGGTCCAATAGATTCACCTTCCTCAACTCAGCACCAGTTCATACTTGTAGCCACAGATTACTTTACCAAATGGGCTGAGGCAGTTCCCCTTAGGGAGGCAAATGCCTGTGCCACTGCAAGATTCCTCCATGAAAACATCTGTGCTAGGTTTGGAATTCCTTTTAAAATTGTCTCTGATAGGGGAAGCCAGTTCATCAGTCAAACCATTGCATTATTGCTAGCTACTCTGAAGGTCAAACACACCAAAAGCTCTTCTTATTACCCTCGGGGCAATGGTCAAGCAGAGTCAACCAATAAAGTGCTTAAATCAATTCTGAAGAAGACTATCAGCATTTCAAAAAAAGATTGGCACCTAAAACTCCATGACGCACTTTGGGCCTATAGAACTACTATTAAAGCATCCACCAAACACACACCTTTCAGTTTGGTCTATGCTATAGAGTCAGTAGTGCCTGTTGAATTGGAACTTCCATCACTTAGATTGGCATACCAAATAAACTTAGAAATGGATGAGGCTTTAAAGGAAAGGTGTGTGAGGTTAATGCAGTTTGAAGAGCACAGGTATGAGGCAGAAAATGCTGTCATGATAAAAAAAAGCCAAGGATATTGCAGCTTTCAAGGCTGCTCACAAACTCCAAGGCATTCTAAAATCGGGTGAGCTTGTATTGAAATGGAATAAGGGAAGGGAAGACATAGCACCCAAATTTGAAAATCTTTGGGAAGGACCTTTTGAAGTTATTGGCACAACAACAAAAGATTCTTATTGGCTAAAAGCTTGATGGCAGAGAATTGTTGAATCCTATCAACATCCTACATTTGAAAAGGTATTAGTAGGTTAGTCCTGTTTGCTTTGGTTGACTAATATGCAGAAAAGTAAAAAAGAAAGTAAAAGAAAAAGACAAAAAACAATTTAGGAATTTCAGGTGTGTAGCTTTTGTCTTCAAATTTTAGCATTGGTATTAATTAGTCTTTTTAATTCATACCAGTGATGCAAGATCAGAAGATTTGTGCAGGTCTCTATCTAGTCAAGGTTCAAATCGAGTACTAATATTGTTAAAGCCATGAATTCCATGTAGGAGCATCTGGATTTACAGTCATTCATCTCCACTTCTCCTCATTTCATCATATCCATAGTTGCTGCCATTCCTACCATAACAACAACTCATTTGTGCTAACAGATTTTTGTCACATGCAGGTGCACCCTGATACATATACTTCATACTCATCTGCTCAAGAGTTGCCCTTGTTCCACATAAAACACTTCAAATCTCTACCAAATCCATCAAACTGCTGTCATATGTCCATCCAGCAGCTCACATTCTTACTAATGATCCCATTTGTCATGCAGGTTCATTTGTAAATCCTCCATGTTCATATTCACATCATATTGAAATCAGACGTGGTTGATAACATGAAGGAGCAAGTAAAGAGTAGTAGACATGCTCAAAAATCCATTGCCAAAGAAAGGAAAGAGGAGGACAAGATGCATGAACAAAAGAAGCATGGAAGGCCTCGAAAGGAGAATGTGGATTCTTCACAAAAAGAGCATGCTGTCATTTTTCACGCAAGGTATCACTCAATTTTACATTTGCTGAAATCTTTTTTTGTACATTCAAGAATCCTTTTCTTGCATTCAATTCACTATGTCAGGCCGTTATAATCTGATTTTCAGCGCATTACTTCAAGACATCTTTTCTTTTGTATAGTGTTGAACTTTCGTTTTTAAAGTAGAGAGACTTATGGCCTGTTTGCTATGCCGCAGACCAATGCAATGAAGCTGGACCAAGCCACCCAAATGAGACTTCAAGTAAGTTGTTGACCCTAAACCTGGCTTAAAGGTCAACCACAAGGAGCCAATCTGAGTTTTCACTCAAATTGGGGTTAGAACCTCCAGATCACTTAAGGTGATCAGTCTATGCAAGATAAATTTAAAGAGAAGTTCAAAAATTTGAAGTTCTATACCTTTCCCATTTCCAAAAACTGGCACCTTTTCTCGAGTCAAACACTATAGACTTGGTCAAAAAAGTTGTAGGTATCCAATGGTAAAGCCCCTGACCAAGTCAGAGACTAAATTTAAGAGTTATTCGATCTCAAAGTGAGGTCAATATTTGGTCAATAGGAGTCAGATATGGGAAACAGTGATCAGAAAATGAGATTTGGAGTTGCCAAGCGTGTTCTTGAGAATTTCCAAAGCAAATATATTGCAATGGTGATAAGGAAGAGAGGCAAGTAATCAGATTCCCATTTGGATATGTAAAAGCATTTTTTGTGGCTGGATTTGGCAAAATACAGTCAAAACTGATCAAAACATAGAGCAATTTTTTATAACTTGAGCTAGATGTAGTATTTTTGGATGATTTCAACTCCTTTGGCTTACACAAGGGGCCAAAAGTGCTGGAAAACACTCAAGAGCTTTCTGTATAATATTTTGTGGCAAGAATTGTTAAGAAAAATATCAGAGATGGATTTGACAACTTGGCAGTCAATTTAAATTGATATGAAGGTAAATATATCATGATAACAATAGATAAGGATGCTTCATAGCTTAAGGTACAGGAAAATAATCATCACAAGTCATAAGATAATTTTTGAAAGTAATGTCAACTAGATCTTGTAAATCCAATTGAGGAGAGCTCAGGAACTTCAAGGATCGTTCAGATCTTGCTCAGCAATGATCAACGTAGGATCTGAGTACTTCTGGGCCTTCAAAAATTTCTCGGATCCGGTTTCCCATATATATTTTCAAATTTAGTGGTTCCGGTATCTTAGGGCTTGATTTGTGATTCATTAAGTTTAGGAGCAGCGGGAATCCAATAATAGCAAGGTTAGGAAGGCAATAGAATTGATTCCGGCGTGATTTCAGCAGTTCCTGAGATTTAGGGTTATGGTCGTATACCTCGTGAAATTCTCGCGATACGGTTCGCGTATTTCCTCTGGATATACTGGGAATATTCCCGTATTTTGGATCTTTAGAAAGTTTCACCATGGTTTAAATCCAAGACTTATATTTTCTTGAAGTTTTGTGAAAGCCTAGGCCATGGTATCAAACACTTGTATCATAATTCGAAGTTCTAGAGCCATGAGACTGATTTTGGGGGAGTTGGGAACCAATAGGGGTGTAACCATAGGACAAGAAGTATAAAAAATTGAGGTTTGCCAAATGGGCAACACAGACTCATATGGATGGTGGAAATGGAAAATAATAAGATATGGATGTAGAAAAAAAAACAAGATCCACGACTAAGCAAAGTGTGGAGTAAGTGTTTATGGCAAAGAAAAAGCAAATTTGGAGGGCAATGGTGTAAAGTGGACATGAAGAATGAATAGGGGAGATGTCATGGGATAGTTGGCAAATAATGGTAGTAAGATAGGTTATGGATATGGGAAGGAGAAAATGGCTAAGCAAAAAGCAAGGTGGATATATGACAAGGATGGAAGCATATATAAGGGAATCCTCCAAACTTCAACTTCCAAACTTCAAACAATGTCTTCCAAACTTCATAACCCGGAATCTTCTAGAGCATATTCTTGACTAAGCATTTTGACCTCAAATAAAGTACCTCATGTGAATTTTGAACCTTGAGCACTTGTTGACCTGAAAAATGAGTATCTTGTAATCTTCACATCAATGTTGACTACCAAGCTCTTCCAAACTTTGACCTAGTCTTGCAGGATGATTTGACTTAGCTTGAATGCATAGAACAACAATTAGCATGTTGCCCTTTGGGGGCAACATCCATACCAATGTTGAATACCAAGAATCTTCCAAACTTTGACCTAGTCTTCCAAGATGAATTGACCTAGTTTGAATGCATAGATCACAATTAGCATGTTGCCCTTTGGGGCAACATAAGTAAAGGTCACATGTACCATTAGTTCTATTAGTTCTTTGCCTGGTTCTTTGTTTGTTGTTAGGCTATTAGTTTGGATTGTAGTAGTTCATTGTATTTCACTCTCTTTCTCATTGAAATTTAAATAAAAAAAACAATACACAGGGACTATGCATCTGGGATATCTATGCTGGGGTTATTGGCAACTAACATATAGATATGCATCCAAGACAAGAGATTTGATGAGTCTAGGCCAGGCCTAAATTGGTATTGTGAGCCAGATTTGCGTCAAGAGTTCATGGTAGATGGCGAGATACTTAAGATCCAAGGAACAATTAGGCACGTCAAATGTTTGAGAGTGAGTGCAGGAGCAATGTTTCCAAACTTCCAATGTTCTTTCGGCACTGCCATACCAAAGGAAAGAGACTTCCGTATGAGAGTTTATAGACAAAGTGAGGATAAAGTAGAGCGAGGCTTGAGGAACACAAAATCCAGATTGAGAGTTGATTACTTGACAAGGTTCGAGCTGCGCAACCTTGCCAAGGAAACATGCCATGAGAATAGAAACTTGAGAATGGAATTGAGATTGAGCAAAGTAAGGCCGCTTGCATTGTCAGTAAAGGTAAGATCTCTTCGAGAAACATTGTTTGAATCTATGAAACGTGGTGATGTGCAGAAGTTTTGCATGGATATTAAAGAGGCATATTCTCGTGGTAAATTTGAAGGCAAGCCTGCATTGTGGAATTTTCTAACTGACCTTGCGCAGAACATATTAAGGCCTGGCCAAAGAAGCGGTACAAGCAAACAACAAAAGAGTTGTTTGAAACAATCAAAATTTGGGGAGGGAGAAGGATGCACGACTTTTTGTCTATGAACTTTGGAGGTCCAAGTGTGGCAACAACAAGGCGGTCTACTGGCAAGACACTTAGCTACAAGGCTGGAATAAATGAGGAGACATTTGTATACTTGGCAAAGATTTATTCCAATCATGTCTTGAAATGTGGGTTGATTCATGGAAGTGTACCAACTATCGTGGCCGAAGATGAGACCGTAATCAAGAGGGCAGTCCAATGGTGTGCTAGAGATGATAGTTTGGTAGGTTTTTGTGGTAGAAAAGAAGATCATTCTTAATCACTGATTTTGTAGTTCATGTTGGGAATGGGGAGGAGGGTGTTGCCCCCAAAGGGCAACATGCTAATTGTGTTCTATGCCTTCAAGTTAGGTCAAGACATTTCTGAAGACTAGGTCAAAAGATTGGAAGAGCTTGGTAGTCAACATTGGTATGGAGGTCAAAAGATGCTAACTTTCTAGGTCAACAAGTACTCAAGCCAAAAGTTTACAAAAGGTACTCTATTTGGGATCAAATGCTTAGTTAAAGAATATGCTCTAGAAGAATCTGGGTTATGAAGTACCCCATGGTGTATAGTTTCTAATTTTTCCTTTTGCTTCACTCCAATACCCTCATTTTTGCACTTGTGGCTCAACATTGTTCTCATACCCATAGTTCATTCCTCTGCCATGCTTGCTTTGCCATAATTGCCATCCTGCTCAAATCCTTTACCATTTCCTTCAATGTGCCATCACCTTGTCTATTCAAAAACCTACTCAAGCCTTTGTTTCAAAAATATTCTTCCCTTTTCTTTATCATTTCCTTGCCCCCTCAATGGTCCCCCATAATTTCTTTTGCCCTCATTCTTATTTCTAGTGGTATATTCTAAACCTTGCCAAAAGATTCCCTATCCTTTGCACGTGTGGGGAATTCCTCCTATGGTTAAAGAATTTTTTATTACCTCTAAGTATTCCTTGGGCAAATACCTTTGAACCATTGGACAAGTTTTTTAAAAAAATGGTCGAATACAGCATATACATGGCATATTCTTGCAAAAGTACGAAACCGTATCGCGAAGATTAGGCGAAAATACAGCTGAAGAACCCTAGAACTGGAAATCCGGCTCGAATCATGCCTTCCCGCGCTCCATTCTCTCTGAGACCACCCTATTTTTAGATTCCGGAACTTAAGCAACAGATCAAGCCTAAATTTATTACCTAAAACCACTGAAACCGAAATTTGAAACTATAAACAGGGGAAACACAATCTCGACATTTTTGAAGGCCCAGAAGTATTCAGATCCTAGATTGATCATTGCTGAGCAAGATCTGAACGATCCTTGAAGTTCTTAAGCTCTCCTCAACTGGATTTACAAGATTTAGTTGACATTACTTTCAGAAATTATCTTATGACTTTTGATGATTATTTTCTTGTACCTGAAACTATGAAGCATCCTTATCTGTTGTTATCATGATATATTTACCTTCATATCAATTCAAATTGACTGTCAAGTTGCTGAATCCATCTCTGATATTTTTCTTAGCAATTCTTGCCACAAAATATTCTACAGAAAATCCTTGAGTGTTTTTTAGCACTTTTGGCCCACCTGCCACCTATTCTTAGGGCTCATGTGAGTCAAAGGAGTTGAAATCATCCAAAAATACCACATCTAGCTCAAGTTATAAAAAATTGCTCTCTGTTTTGATCAGTTTTGACTGTATTTTGCCAAATCCAGCCATAAAAAATACTTTTACATATCCAAATGGGAATCTGATCATTTGCCTCTCTTCCTTATCACCATTACAATATATTTGCTTTGAAAATCCTCAAAAATACGCTTGGCAACTCTAAATCCCATTTTCTGATCACTGTTTCCCATATTTGACTGCTATTGACCGAATTTTGACCTCACTTTGAGATTGAATAACTCCTAAACTTAGTCTCTGACTTAGTCGGAGGTTTTACCATTGGCTGCTTACAACTTTTTGGACCAGGTCTATAGTGTTTGACTCGAGAAATCAATCTATACCTCATCACCACATCTGTTTTGGTAGAGGTGCCAGTTTTTGGAAATGGGAAAGGTATAGAACTTCAAAAATTTGAACTTTTCTCTAAATCTATCTTGCTTAGACTGATCACCTTAAGTGATCTGGAGGTTCTAACCCCAATTTGAGTGGAAACTCAGATTGGTTCCTTGTGGTTGACCTTTAAGCCAGGTTTAGGGTCAACATTTTGGAGTTTCTACCGAGATCTTCCTGGATCTCATAACTCATGGCTCCAAAGCCAGCAGAACAAGAACCATTGGAAGATGTTGATGTATCATATCATTGCAGAGAAAGGCCATTGCCTCCAAGTTTCTCAACTATCTTACTTCAAAACATGCCATACCAATTCGAGTTGAATGTCCCTGTTCCTTTGCCTACCTTTGATTCCAGCATGAGTGCTAACAACTTTTTGAGAATATTTGAAGACTATTACAGGGATTATGGTTTCAAGAAAGGGTGCAAGCTTTCAGAATTTGAGAAATGTTTCAAAGAGGAGAGTGAAGCTGGTGCTTGGTTAACTTATGAGAAGTTAATGGGTACTACCTCATGGGATGAACTCGTCAAGAAATTCCTGGACAGGTTTGGTAAGTTAGCTGCTCCCAAAGATTTGGTTAATGAGTTGCAAAGTTTTTCTATCCTTGCAGGGGAGAGTGTGAACCAGTACAAAGAAAGATTTAGCACATTTATGAGCAGGTGTCAAAGAGCACAAGTCACAATCCCAACACTTTTTTTAGTTACTGCTTTCATCAATGGTTTGGAAAGGAGACCAGATATCCAAAGGAAATTGCTCAAGATCCAAGCTGTTGAGGGATTTGATTCCATATACAAAGTTTTTGCCAAAACTACTGATCTGACTCAAATGCTCTCTACTTTGCCTGATAAGCACCATATTTCTCACCATGGCCATGATCCTTTCTACTCTGATGCTACTGATGCACATTATGATCATCACCCTTCCATTCCAGTTTATGCCATACAGAAAGAAAAGAAGAAATCTAAGGAGGAGGAAGCTAGTTCTCAAGTAGACCTATCTAAGGTTACTGAAGCTTTAGCAGAATTAACCAAGCAACTGATTGAACTCAAGGCTGCAAGAACAGGTAAAACTTACCCTGAATGTATTCATTGTAGTAGGAATAATCCATCAGAAATTTGCTATTGGCAAGTGTGTCCTAAATGCAATAGAAAAGGCCACTTTGGAAAGGAATGTCCTGTTTGTTCTTTCTATAAAGAAGTTGGTCATACTGATGTTAGGTGTGCTGTTAAGGAATACTTTGCTAAGCAGGAACAAGAAAAGAGGCCAGAACCTAAGCCTCCTGTGAGATTTGCTGAACCAAGTACTTCTATAAGGTTTATTCAGGCTACAGAAGTTCCCAAGACTGAAGAAGTTATGGCAGTGCAAACTAGAAGAATGAATGAAGTCAATACACATGTTGAATCAAGTAGTCATCCCACAGCCAGGTCTTCATCACCTACAATAGAATCACCTGCTCAAATGATAGCTCCACCTCCACAGCAAAAATATGGCAAGAAAGACCAAGACCTTGATGAAGTTGATGTTTTGCTCAAAAATTCCAAGGTGAGTGTGGATCTTTTCACACTACTAAAGATTGCACCAAGCTACAGAAAAAGGGTGCTCCAGCAAACTGGTGGTGAGCAATTAAATGCTTGTATAAATTTCACTGGTGCCACTGACCTTGTTCTAGCACAGAATGAATAAGACCCTGGGGCATTTCCATGTTCAGCTGCTTTAGGAGATTTTACCTTTTCAAATGTATTACTTGATGGGGGGTCTCCCCTAAACATCATGCCATATCACATTATGAAGAAGTGTGGTTTCGAGGTGGACAAGAAAGCTTCTATATTATTAAGATCTTTTTATAATGCTAAAATTACTCCTATTGGTGTGGTGACTAAAGTGCCTGTTAATCAGAAGGCATAACTGTAGCTGCTAACTTTATTGTAGTGGCTTTTGAAGATATAGAAGATGAATCTGATATCTATGACCTACTTTTAGGGAGGAGATGGTTAGCTACTGTGGATGCTAGGTCAGTCTGGTCTCAAGGGAGATGTACCATCTCCAATGGCTCTCAAACTGCTACAATTTACAACCAAGAAGGCTCCTATGACTCCAAAGAAGAGGTAAACTTTATTAAAGAAATGCTAATTAAAGAGCTTTTGGGATCTTACAGGATAAAAAACACAAGACCAAGAAAATATGAAATGGTTCCTCTTATTATGGAGTGTGCACTTCCCAGCAGACAAGGACCAACAGGTTTCTTATCTCTAAAAAACTAAATGTTGCATCATCTGCTGCTATTTTGAAAGATTCTTCTCACAAACTCTTAGCTAAAGTAGGAAGAATTTTCCCTCAAGTCACTTCTAATGTAGCAGAATATAAAGCTTTGATTGCAGGTCTTCAGGAAGCCAAAGCTATGGATATTGCCAATATCCATATTTATGGTGATTCACAATTAATTTGCAGACAAGTTTCAGGAGATTATCAAACAAAGAATGCAGATATGGAGCTTTTGAAGAATCAGGCAATGGGAGTACTCTCAAGTTTTGCTTCATGGAGGATCACTCATATCCCAAGAGAAGAAAATTTTGAGGCTGATGCCCTGTGTAGGGAAACTCTCATGTCACATTTAACTGAGGGAGCTATTCCTGAAGATGACCTTGATGACAATGAAGTAAAAGCACTCTGTCCTATTTTGACCATTGATGCATCAGAGAAAAAAGATATGAGGAGATTGTAATCACAAAAAATGGTATGCCTAGAACTCTGTTTGTTGGAGATCTGATTGAATATCAAAACAGAGAGAGCATACAAATGTTTTTTGAAGAAAGGAAAGATGTATTTGCTTGGGACTATTCAGAACTATCAGGTATCAAAACTGAGGTATGCCAATTTGAAATTAAGATCAAGGAAGGTTGTAAACCTGTCTTTCAAAAATTAAGAAGAATTAATGCTTCACTGATGGGGCTAATAAAGGATGAATTGAATAAGATGTTAGATGCAGGTGTTATTATTGAAATCATTAATCCAGAATGGGTATCTTGCATTGTTCCTGTGGAGAAGAAGAGTGGTGCTTTAAGAATTTGCATTGATTATCGAGATCTCAACAAAGACACCATCAAGGATTATTACCTTTTGCCTTTTTTAGAAGAAATCTTATATGTTGTAGCAGGTAAGGAAGTGTACTCATTTTTGGATGGATTCTCAGGATTCAACCATATCAGCATTAAGGAAGAAGACCAGCCAAAGACTTCTTTCATCACCCCCTGGGGTACATATGCTATGAAAAGAATGCCTTTTGGTTTGATGAATGCTCCAGCTACCTTCCAAAGGGCAATGGATGTTATTTTCAAATCAATGTCTACTGAAGAGTTTAGGGTGTACTTAGATGATCTTTGCTTAGGCTCTCATCCATCTAATCATGTGGAGCTACTTGCAAAAATTTGTTCTTTGTGCAGGAGTTCAGAAGTCAATCTAAATCCAAAGAAATGCATCTTTTTTGCATCAAAAGAACAACTCTTAGGGCATGAAGTATCCAACCAAGGCATTCAAGTTGCTCAAGACAAGATTGACACCTCCCAAGAATCTAAAGCAGGTCAAGAGTTTTATTGGTATGACAAGTTTCCTCAGATGTATATTCCTAATTTTGCCCATATTTTGAGTCCCATTTCTAGATTGACAAGGGTAGGTAAGTCCTCTAAGTCTGAAAGTAAGCATATACCTATCACATGGACTTCAGAATGCCAAGAGGCTTTTGACTTTCTCATTCTATCCATATGTGAAGCCACACTTTTGAAAAAACCAGATTTGAATATGCCATTTGAAGTTTATATTACTGTTACTAAAAAGGCTATAGGATTAGCCATTTTGCAGGATAAACATACCATAGTGTTTGCAAGTAAACAATGGTCTGCTCTAGAGGAGAGATATACCAGAATAGAAAAGAGTGTTGCTGCCCTCATGTTTCTTGTCAATAGTCAAGGACACTTGCTTCTGAAGAGTCAAGTCCAAGTCTACATGAAGCAAAATCCAATGGGTTTACTGTTTGGTAAGGCAACCAGTAAGCCAAAAATCCAAAGATGGGCTTGTAAGTTGCAAAGTTATGATATTTCTGTAAAAGAATTACATTTGGTATGAAGTCCTAGCCTTTATTTGCCTTATATATTTTTTGACCATAAAGATGAGTTGGATACTACTGACACTTCACTTGCAGTAGCTCATGTAGAGGTAACTCCAGAAGATCAAGCTGATGGGGGATGGCAACAACCTATTAGAGACTTTTTACAACATGGAATCATCTCCTCAAGCCTCACTTCAAACCAAAAAAGGAGACTCAAGGATAAATGCAGACAATTCAAGATGATAGACAATGTCTTGTGCAAAGTCAACCGAGATGGAGTCTTGTTGAGGTATGTAGATGAAAGTGAGTCTGCTCTAATCATCAGGGAAATGCACAAAGGTATTTGTGGAGGGCATTTTGCTGGTGATACTACAGCAAAAAGATTCTCAGGTCTGGATACTATTGGCCTACTGTTTTTAAAGATTGTTATGAGATTATAAAGACTTGCCATCAATGCCAAATCTTTAGCAAAAGAATTTTACTGCCAGCTGCCCTTAATCCCATCATATCTCCAGGGCCCTTCCAGATTTGGGGATTAGATTATATTGGCCCCATTAATCCTTCTTTTACAGGTCAACATCAACATATTATTGTGGCCACAGATTATTTTACCAAATGGGCAGAAGCTATACCTTTGAGGCATGCTAATGCTGCCACAACTGCAAGGTTTTTACATGAATATGTTTGTTCCAGGTTTGGTATTCATTTTCAGTTGCATTCTGATAGGGGCACACCTTTTGTTAATGAAGTTATTGCTAACCTGTTGGACATCTTGAAGGTCAAGCATACCAAAAGTTCCTCATACTATCCCCAGGGTAATGGACAAGCTGAAGCCACTAACAAAGTGTTGAAAAATATTTTGCAGAAGACAATTGAGGTCAACAAGAGGGATTGGCATGTGAAAATAGTGGATGCACTTTGGGCTTATAGAGTCACTATCAAAACAGCTACAAATCATACACCCTTCAATTTGGTTTATGGCATAGAGGCAGTTTTACCAGTGGAACTCGAGTTGCCTTCCCTGAGATTAGCTCATAAACTATGCTTACCTTTTGAACATGCCTTGCAAGAAAGATTGGATGCCTTGCTGCACCTAGATGAATATAGGATGGAAGCTGAGAATACTAATTTGCTGAAAAAGGCCAAAGATCTGGCTGCATTCAAAGCTGCACATAGAATATAGGGTACTTTTAGGAAAGGGGAACTTGTCCTTAAGTGGAATAAGTCAAAAGAAGACTCAGTTGGCAAATTTGATAATATTTGGGAAGGACCCTTTGTGGTGCTGGAATCTGCAGGTACCAACTCATATTGGCTACAAGAGGTTGCCTCAGGAATGTTGTTACCAAATCCTATTAATATCTTGCATTTGAAGAGGTATTGGGACCAGCATGCTTGCTTGTCTCTCTTTTTGCATTAGAGAAGTTTAAAAATCTATGGTAGGATTAGTATAGTTAGATCCATTTAATTCTTTGAGCATATTACTTTGATAAGTTAACTTTATGATTGTAGGTTGGGCTGACTTGAGGACCGTATGATTACTAATGCTTTACCAAGTGCCATATGCAGGAGCATCCTTTTTTCCATCTTTATTCACCTGCCATAAGTGGTCCTGCTATTCATCTAGACTTCTTACTCCTGTTTTCATTCCCATAAAAGCACTCTGCAAATCAGCTTCACCACCATAGCAGAGTTGCATGTTTTTGAGACTAACTAGTTTGTGTGTTTCCATGACAGGTGCATCCTTTTTCCATTTTCATTCATCTGCCATAAGTAGTCCTGCCATTCATTTAAACTCCTTATTCTTGTTTTTCATTCCCCAAAAGAAAGCACTTTGCAATTCAGCTTCACCATCATAGCAGAGCCGCTCTTGAAAAGTTCAAGGAGGCACACATTCTTTTGTTTTGGCGAGACCTCAACAGTTTCACATTTACTTCACCCTCATACACCTCATCCCCATCATTATCCTATCATATTCATATTCATACTCATTTTCATTCTTTTTCACTCATCATATTCCACTTGCACACTACATCCTCTCTCTACCATGATTCTCACTCAAGCACCTTGGTACAAGATTGAAGACCCTTTATGGCTGAGGGGACCAGCCATTCTTTTGTTTTGGCGAGATGTTGCCCCCAAAGGGCAACATGCTAATTGTGTTCTATGCCTTCAAGTTAGGGAAGACATTTCTGAAGACTAGGTCAAAAGATTGGAAGAGCTTGATAGTCAACATTGGTATGGAGGTCAAAAGATGCTAACTTTCTAGATCAACAAGTACTCAAGCCAAAAGTTTACATGAGGTACTCTATTTGGGATCAAATGCTTAGTTAAAGAATATGCTCTAGAAGAATTTGGGTTATGAAGTTTGGAAAACATAGTTTGAATATTGGAAGTTATGAGTTTGGAAGACCCCATGGTGTATTCAGACCTAAAATTCAGAGAAAACTCATCAAGATCCAAGGTGCTGAAGGCTTTGACTCCATTTATAAAGTCTTTGCCAAAACAACAGAGCTTACAAAGATGCTTTCTATCCTACCAGAAAAATACCATTTTTCCCACCATGATCCTTTTTATCCTGATGCCACTGATGGCACTTATGAGCCCAATCACTTTGTTCCAGTCTATGCTGTGCACAAAGATAAGAAGAAATCTAAGGATGATGAGGCAGACTCTCAAATTTTAAAAGTCAAAGCAGATCTTTCTAGGTGACTGAAGCTCTAGTAGAGGTAACCAAACAACTTGTTGAGCTTAAAACTTCGAGTAGGTAAAACCTATCCTGAATGCATTCATTGTAATAGGAATACACATCCATCTGATATTTGCTATTGGAAAGTGTGTCCTAAGTGTAAAGAAAAGGTCATTTTGAAGGGAATGGCCCATTTGTGCTTTCTGTAAAGAAATTGGTCATACTGATGTCAAGTGTGCAGTTAAAGAATAGTTTGCAAAACATGAGAAGGAAAAGAGGCCAGGACCAAGTCATTCAGTAAGATTTGCTGAACCAAGTACTTCTATAAGGTTTATACCGGCTACAGAGGTTCCAAAAGCTGAGGAGGTCATGGTAGTACAAACTAGAAGCATGAATGAGGGGCCAATGTGCATGTTGAAGCAAGTACACCTGTCCCCAATAGAGTGCCATCTTTATAGACCCCTGCTGAGGCATCTTCTCAGATGATAGCTCCACCTCCACAACAAAGGTATGGTAAGAAGGATCCAGATCTTGATGAGGTAGATATCTTGCTCAAAAACTCCAAAGTAAGTGTAGATCTCTTTACCTTGTTGAAGATTGCACCTACTTACAGGAAAAGAGTGCTCCAGCAAACCAATTGTGATGAGCCAATGGCTCGTATGAGTTTTGCTAATGCAACTAACCTTGTTTTAACACAGAATGAAGAAGATCCTGGGGCATTCATGTATTCAGTTGTATTAGAGGGTTACACTTTCTCAAATGTCTTTCTGGATGGTGGATCTCCTCTAAATATTATGCCCTACCATATTATGAACAAATGTGGTCTTGAAGTAGATAAGAAAGCTTCTGTACTATTGAGATCATTTTATAATGATAAGATTGCCCTTGTTGGAGTGGTGAAAAAAGTGCCTGTCAACACAGAAGGCATAATTGTTGCTGCCATTTTATTGTTGTAGCTTTTGAAGATGTTGAAGAGGAATATGATATTTATGACTTGTTGCTGGGAAGGAGACGGATGTCTACTGTAGATGTAGGCCAGTGTGGTCTCAAGGGAAATGCACCATCTCCAATGGATCTCAAACTGCTACCATCTACAATCAGGATGGCTCCTATGGTTCCAAAGAAGAGGTAAGCTTTGTAAAAGAAATGCTAATTGAGGAACCTTTGGGATCTTACATGTTGGCAGGTACAAGGACAAGGAAATATGAGGTGATCCCCTTAGTCATGGAGTGTGCCCTTCCTAGCAAGCAAGGGTCATCTGGATTTTTGTGGTTTGATGGAGGCATTTCTAAAAAATTAAATGTTGCGTCATCTATTGCTATTTTAAAAGATTCCTCCAATAAATTTCTAGCTAAGGTGGGAAGGATTTATCCTCAAGTTACTTCTAATATGGCAGAGTATAAAGCTTTGATTGCAAGCCTTCAAGAAGCTAAGGCCATGGAAATTGCTAATATTCATATTTATGGTAATTCTCAGTTAATTTGTAGGTAAGTTTTAGGGGAATATCAAACTAAGAATGCAGATATAGAAGCCTTGAAGAATCAGTCTTTGGGAGTATTTTCGAGCTTTGCTTTCTAGAAAATCACTCATATTCCACGAGAACGCAACTAGAAGGCTGATGCTTTGTGTAGAGAAACCCTCATGACACACTTGTCTAAGGGAGCTATTCCTGAAGATGAGATTGATGCTGATCAGGTCAGAGAACTCTGTCCTATCCTGATTATTAGTTCATCAAGAGAGGAACAAACCAGGGAGGCCACTATTACTAAAAATGGTAAGCAAAGAACTTTATTTGTTGGAGATTTATTTGACATTCAAAATCAAGAAGAGGTTACAAGTTTTTTTTGAAGAAAGGGGAAATATATTTACATGGGACAATTCTGAGCTTATTGGCATAGGAGATATGTCAATTTGAAATCAAAATTAAGGAAGGATGCAAACCTGTTTTCCAGAAGTTAAGAAGGATAAATGCTTCAATGATGGGATTAATCAAAGAAGAGTTGTTCAAAATGTTAGATGCATGTGTCATTATTGAAATCATTAACCCAGAATGGCTATCTTGCATTGTGCTAGTGGAAAAAAAAAAGTGTTGCTTTAAGGATTTGCATAAATTATCAAGACCTTAATAAAGCTACCATCAAAGATTGCTAACCTTTGCCTTTTTTAGAAGAAATCCTATATGTTGTAGCAGGTAAGAATATGTACTCATTTTTGGATGGATTTTTAGGGTTCAACCAGATCAGTATCAAGGAAAAAGACTAGCCAAAAACATCTTTCATCACACCTTGGGGCACTTATGCCATGAAAAGGATGCCATTTGGTTTGATGAATGCACTAGCCACCTTTCAAAGAGCCATGGATGTTATTCTCAATTCCATGTCTGCTGAAGAATTTAGGATTTATTTGGATGATCTTTGTTTAGGTTCTTGCCCTGCTAACCATTTAGAACCCCTGGCAAAAATTTGTTCCTTGAGCATGAGTTTTGGAGTAAATCTTAATCCAAAAAGTGCATCTTTTTTGCACCCAATTGGGCAACTCTTTGGACATGAAGTATCAAGCAATGGCAGTAGCACAAGACAAGGTTGAAGCCCTCAAGAAATTGGTACCGCCCAAGAATTTGAAACAGGTCAAGAGCTTCATTGGTAGACTAGTTCTTAAAAGTACATTCCTAATTTTGCTCATATTATAAGTCCTATCTCCAAGTTCACAAGAGTAGGTAAGTTCTCTATGTCTTTTCTCTAAGCTATTTTAAAAATTTTAAGGTCCAAATCATTAAAAAATCCCAAGCCATTTTATGGAAGGAAATCTAAACCATAGCCGAAATTCCTAAAAAATACCAGAATACAGCGTATTCTGGATTTATACTCTCAATATGCCAATCGTATCACGCCAGTTTTGCAAAAATACGATCGAAGAACCCTAAAATTGGAAACCTACTCGAATCTCGCCAAAATCGACTCCCTAAACTTTGAGACTACACTATTCTTGTATTCCCGCTCTTAAGGAACCCATTAATGCTTAAATCAAGGGCTGAGATGCTGGAAATTTGAAAACTTTAAACTATATATCAAGGAGATGGTTATAAAAACTTCTTGAAGGCCCATATGCGCTCAAATCTGACATTGATACATGAGAAACATGATCTGAAGGATTCTTGAAGCTACTGTGCACTTCTCGATTTCATCTGCAAAAAGAAAATACCTTTTATTATTGTTATGATTGATCTGAATGATCTTTAGATGTGTTTGCGGGATTGATTACCTTCTGCACAACTCTATTATGACCTGCATGATCTTCTTTATCAATAAAAATTGTCTAGCAAGTTAAAAAATCATCTCTGATATGATTTCTTGCATGTTATCATCTCAAACCATTTTCCAGAAGAACATCTATTGATCCAAATTTTATTTTGACAAGTTGCCATCTATTTTTTCGTATATTAGTACTTGTATGTGAAAGAAAATAAAGAAAAAACCTATCAAAAAAAACTTGTCCACCTTTTCTGTGATATCTCCCTAACCGTAAGGAGTTACGGCTGCCACCCCAATTTTGAAACTAGACTCAAGAGCTTTGCGCTCCAATCTAATGACTGCTCGCCGACTTATGGCATTTCAAAGTTTGCCCTTTTTTAATACTATCTGCCTTTTTTAGAATTAGAACAATATCCTCTCCTTTCCAATTATAGGCAATATCTTCCTATTCTTACAAACTCTTATCTAGTTTATCACCTCTAATCATAGCTCTGCTATTCTAATTCAGTTATTCCCTCTATTTTCCTCAGATATCTACCATACCTTAGTATAGATATCGTATTCAATTTGTTTCGTAACCATTGCAATTCTTTTAAGTATTCCTGACCTAAGGTTAAGAATAAAAATCATTTACTTACCCCTCAATCCCCTAGGTGTTACATTTTCTCTCATACTAAAATTTACCCATGTCCTCATGGGGAGAACTTATAATCAAGCTACATGTCACACTTACCAAAGTTGTTCTCAAATTCTATGTCAAAGTAACTTGCGTTGGCCATGTCCAAGAAAACTCTTGTAGGAACAATTTTGTAAATTACACACGTCATCTACTTCCTATCTCTTTTACTTTTCTCTTGGAAGTCTTCCATTCTCTTGCACTTTTTTGTGCTAGGGAACCCACCGGTCGGAGTGGGTTTCCGGCGGGAAACTGCCGCCGCTGTGGAAACCTGCGACCGCCGGTGGGTTCCCTCACGTGGCCCACTGTTAGGTGGAAATTTCGTAGATATGCAGCCATTTTATGGATGGAAAAAAAAGACAATGTTTAACTCTTGATTTTCTTCTTCTCTGCTGTCTTCTCAGATTTCTCGGCGGCTGCAGCACTATTTTTGGGAAGCAAAACCTGGTGAATGTTAGGGATGACATCGCCATATCCAATAGTTACTTTACCCAGAAGCTTTCCGAGCTCATTGTCATTTCTCACAGCTAGCTGAATATGGCGAGGAATGATTCTGTTCTTTTTATTATCCCGAGCTGCATTTCTGGCCAACTCCAAAACCTAACAAGATGAAACCCTTACCTTTAAGATCCAAACCAAAAAAATCTCTAAAAAGATGATCAAGAAGCAAAAAAGAAAAGGAATTCTTATCCCTGCGCCAAATATTCGAGAACAGCGGCTAGATAAACAGGGGCGCCGGACCCAACACGCTTGGCATATCTGCCCTGCTTCAGATACCTTGCCAATCGACTGACGGGGAACTAAAGACTGGCTCTGGTGCTCTTGGATACTGCCGTTTTCTTGGATTTGGATCTGCCGTTGGACATGACGAATTTCAAAGAGGAAGTAGACGAATTGATTGAAGAAAACAGGGTCCCTTTGAAGCCTTCTTGGCGAAGCCTTCTGGAAGTTTCTTGGTGGAGCTGAAGCGGCGCCGCCTGAGCTTCCAGAAAACTAGATAATTAAAAAGACAAACACCATAACCCACAGAAATTTCCACCTAGCGATGGGTTACGGGAGAGAAACTTGATTTTGGTGCAGACTATTGCTGGACTTCCTACAATATTCTATAGGTGAACCAAGATATCCAAGGTACAAGACATATCTAAGGCTATGTTCCACTCCATATACCCTTACCACTACAACATTTAAAATTAATTTGGATGACTATTAATGTTTGTGAACTTTAAGGACAAGTACTAGGTTTGAAACGTGAAAACTAATTTTTAAACTCTCCTTTTCTTGCCTACGGTCACGGCTAGATATCTCGGCTAAACTTCCCCAAGAAGTTTCTTCCTTCTTGGTTTTCCATAACTCCAATATTGATGACTTCTTATTGCCATGGTCCGATAACCAACTTCCTTTGGCACAATAACCAACAATGGTAAATGATCGGAACTCTAGCTCTGATACTAAATAAAATGCTCCTAGAGTGTTCCACTTGAAAATCAAATAGAGAGTAGCAATAAAAACTCAAATAATAAATAACTTCTTATTAAGATGAGAACTTCTGTTCTTAATCACTTGAAATCCGAGTTCCACTATTCCTCTATTCCTTGACAAGCTCGCTATTACTCCACGCTTTCCGCTGTGCAAACCTCACTTAGCTACTAAATCTATCTGTAAGAAGAAAGAGGAGAAAGTTGGGGTTAGTCCTGGGGAGGACTAAGTGGATAAACCATTACCTTAATCTGAGGCGAATCATTAGCCACACATACAATAGGCATACAAATGTTAGTCACGCGAAAAAACGTCTTCTTATAACTTATTGTGATTCAGGGATGATCAAGTCCTCACTCGGGTTCACATGTATATCATTTCGGACACGACTATACGTCCACATACCAATCACCTGCTATGCACGTTGCTCTACCACCAGCCCTTCGGCAACGACAAAGGGACGGGTTCTTTCATACAGATTCATTCTTTAATGTTTCACTATATTCGCAAACACATTCACAAAGAATCACTAGCAAAGTAAACATGCAAGCTTTTTAACAACCACGAAACATTAAAGAAAAGATGGCTCTAAACCAATAGAAACTCTAAAGATCCGGCTCCGGCTACCCACCAATGAATCTTTCATGTGCCATTGTTTGACCCCTGTCCACCTTTTCTGTGATCTCTCCCTAACCGTAAGGAGTTACGAGGGGTGCCACCCAATTCTGAAACTAGACTCCGAGAGCTTTCACTTCTGATGACCGCTCAACGAGTTATGGCATTTCGAAGTTTGCCATTTTTTAATACTATCTACCTTTTCTAAAATTAGAACAATATTCTCTCCTTTCCAATTATATCTATTCTTACAATTTTTTATCTAATTTAACTCCTCTAATCATAGCTCTGTTATTCTAGTTCAGTTATTCCCTATATTTTCCTCAGATATCTACTATACCTTAGTATAGACACCGTATTTAATTTTTTTTTGAAAGAACAGAGGTGGCTTTTTTATATTATATAGAAAAGAGAATACAACGCTTCATTACAGCAAGAGAACTACTACAGGAGTAGGCTCAACATCTTCATCCCTTGACTGCAAAAGCTCTAATAGCAGGTCTACGTTAAGGCACAGAAATATCTCTCCACATTTGAACCAGAAGCTGCAAGATGATCAAGAAGAGCCAATGGCTCCCGACATAATTCCTCTTGTTTTGAGAAACACACAAATAACCTGAATTGCTAAAGTAATACGAAGACATGCGACCTGAGATTATAAGGCAACAGCCAAATATAACACAAATAGGCATATTAGTACCTGAGGAAGCACATGCCCAGACTTGGCAGTATCTGGCATGGCATGCTAATTCCATATGGAAAGCAAGGTACTTTGGCATCAAGTTTCACCCAAACTTCAGTATTTGAGTGGCTTTTCAAGTTTGCAGTGCTTAAAAAGCAACCTAGGTGCTTCTGTGCTCAATTTGGCTACTGCCATATATCATGTTATCCCTCCCTCTTCAATATAAACCAATAATTCTGATTAACTGCACAATTTCGCAAAGCAAACTGAATCTTCCTTATCATCTATAACAGAACCTGGATCTTCCTGCTAGCAAGGAAGAGTGAAGGAAAAACAGCATAACTAACATTCTTTTCAAGAAATGTCTATCAGACCATTTTCACTGCAGCAAGAATTACATATTCTAATGCATCTTTCCATAACCTGGATCTGACTGAGAAACTTCTTCTCCTCTTCGCCTTATAGGCTAGTGTCCCATTAGGTCGAATCCTTTCAGCGTGATCATAACCAAGAAATAAAAACAGACATAATGCAAGCATCAAAGAGAAGAACCACGTTTGTGGTTACCTGTTACAACAGACCAAGACTCAGACTGTTGCCGCCAGAAAGAAGAAAGAATGTGCATCCAAAGCAGGTCTTGAATCCTTGATTTCTCGAAACTAGAACTTCTGTCATGCCCTGCTAGCTTTATACAGAAGAATCGTCACCAAGGGAGCAGTGGCAGTGTCGGATTGTGGGAGAGAAGGGCGGTCCCTCTCCCACGGCCACCCTAGCCGCAGACGATGGCGCAGGCGCCAAGAAACGACATCCCCCCACCATTTTTTGCACCGTATTTAATTTGAATCCCAACCATTGCAATTCTTTAAGTCTTCCTGACTTAAGGTCTAGGGTATAAAAGAGTTGCGATTAATCACCAAATGGCAATTTTTTAGGGGTAGGAAAAAAAACATGGCGAAACTTTATAAGTTTTATTTGAAAACAAACGGGATTCGCCGCTTCAAAAGGGGCAAATTTGGGCAGGCCATAAATTTCGTTGAGCTCAGTTGTAGAGTAGGTAAGCAAAATCGCCATTCCCAGCGACGGATTATTGCACCTCTTCCACCAAATCGCCATCCATTTTGATTTCGTAAGTCTCTTTGATATAGGAATCATCATTAAGAAATAACTAGCAAAACTCTGTAAAGCAACAGAGGGAAGGCTAGCGAAAACTAGACTTAGGTATATTTCTTCAATCATTTCTTCCAGATGCAGTTTTATAACACTTAGAACTGGATTTTGATGTCGTAGATTTTCGTATTGTGGATTTTACCTCAAGACTTCCATGTCTCAGAGTTATGCATAGGCTGATCCATGGAATTTACCATATCATATGCTTGCAGTCTGCGAATTGAGTTGTTATAATTGATATAATAAATGATTATGTAGTTGCAATAGGTCGTGACTAAACTAAATCTATAAATATTCAGACTCAAAGATGCAACGTCTTTTTCCCCCAATTTGACTCAAAATTTTGGTATCCAGGAATGTGCAAGTTAATCATGCATCACTTAAGATGTGCCATGATAGAAGAGCTCTACATTATTTTGTAGTGCCGTGCAATGTTAAGAGAAAGTGTCAGCCAACATCAAATTGACTTAGCATATGAAGATGTTGCATGAGCATTAATCATAGATTGCAAATCCCTTTCATATGCATTGTAAGATGTTCTTGATTAGAAATTTATACATTTAACTGTGAATTGTGCCTCTGTATTATGATGCTGAGTCTCTCCAGAACAAGAAAGCTTTGGTTGGTATTCTTTCTTATACTCTTTATAGAGTTAGTTAGTTCATTGTATTGCTATGTTATTTCATTTTTTTTGTAAGCATGATGAAGTTGAGTATGCTTATAGGTGATCAAGCTTGTTAAGGAAGAAACTGGGAAGGCATAGATGATGGTGCAAATGATATTGCTGTGATTCAAGAAGCTTGGAATTAGCAGTGTGGCAGGCATGCAGGTTGAACCATTTTTTATTTTCTTGTTAAGCTTTTTATTGTTATATTGCTAGAAGGCATGCAACGCATCAATGATGTTACTTCTGTATAGTTATTATGACATAATTATTGAGCATGTAATAAGTTATATTCTTATATCCATGCTGTTATGGCCAGTGAGTTCTCTACACCTCAATTTAGATTCCTTGAACGTTTGCTTATTTTTCATGGGCATTGGTGCTAGAAATGTATAGCTCATATGGTACATTTCATTATTCTGTCGCAAACAGAACTTGCTTTTCTGTCTAAACTTGCTTATTAGAGACATCACATATCTCTATAAAATAGATATATTTTTCTTCTATAAAAACATCACATGTGGTCTTATACTAATCCCATCGATCCGAGCCATCGGATCGCCATTCTGGGAAAGGACGAGCCCCTATATTAGGCTAGTTCCATTCTCAGGCCGGTTATCGGCGTCTTCTCACAGCAGCATTTTCTTCGTGCTCGTAGCAGCCATGGCCTTTCGACCGACGGATTTCTTCACCAGCTTCTCTACTGGTTCTGTCTCACCTCCTTGCTCCACCTCCTTGCAACCGGCATCTTCCTGGCGAGTTTGATCGTCCTTCTTTGGAAGGTACGCTTCCTTGCTTTCATGCTTAGCTTTATTCTTACAGATTTTTTGTTCTATCATTTTCTCTTTGTGCTCGCATGGCTTCTCTTTGTTTCTGTTGCATGTTGAGTTTTTTGGTGCACAGGCTCTTCGGTGGTTACAAGACGGCTGTGGTTGACGTGTAATTATGGTTTCAAGTTTTAGATTGGATGTTTTGCCTTTTTGTTCTCGTCTGCTGGGGTCATTTTCCTGGGTATTGGTTGCTCTCTGTTGCATGGTTGGATCGCTTTGCCGTGGAGTGCTTTAGTATTCTTGAGCTGTTCGACAGAGCTATTGGCCGCGGAGCTTATCCACAGGGTTAGTTCAATTTGATTTAGTGTAGCTCGTTTTGTGAAGATTGCTAGATTTGTGTGGTGATACCGCCGGATGTCGAGTGCATGGTCGATTCCATAGCCGGATTTGTTGTTGCCGAATTCCATAGCCAATTTTCCTTGGATTGAATTCGAAATCCAGAAGCCAAAGCTTAGCCGCCCACAAAGATCTAATTTTTTCTGCCATTTGTTGTGCCGGATTGCGTAGACATGATCAGGATTGCTGCATATTCATACCCAGAGCATCTGTTGAGTTTGCTGCATGCCCTTTTTTCCCCTCATTGGGTTGATTCGGGCTTCTTGTTTTCATTTTTTGGATTCGCCTTTCTCATCGTTTCTGGTTGGGTTTCGCCCTCTCATAATCCGATTGCTGCTTGGGCTTGTCTGTGGATCCCGGTTCCATTCCTTCCTGCTGGCTTCGTTCTCATCCCTTAGATTTCTGCTCCATACCCTGCCTTCTGCCTGCTGGGTTTTTTGTGCCCTCTGTGCATTACTGGTTCCGCTTTAAGTTTTCCTGCCACAGATCCCTTTTTACAGCGTTTCTTCTTTTCCGTATACCTTTTTGGTTTTTTTCATAGGTTCCGATGCCGTTCCCTTGCCCCTTTTTGTTCCGCTACGATTTTCCCTGTTGGATTTTTCTCCCTTTTCACCACCTCCAGAGTTTCACGTTTATGTCTTTTCTTGTTTTTAGATCATAGACGCCAAAATATTGTGGGTTTCTTGCCCATTCCTATATGTGCTTAATTTTATAAAGGTTTCTAATTATTATTGTTGTTTCTTATGTATGATGCACCTATAGGGGTCTTGTGATATGTTTCATGGTTCTGAACTCAGGCTTATCTCTCTTTTCTTGTGTTACTTTTTTACATTTTTGCGTTTGGTTGACAACGTGGTTTTCACTATCTGTTGGCATCCTCTTATTAATCATAGGCATTCACATGGTTTTTGATTTTTTATGTTGGGCATCATTCGAATTTGCGATGTATCAAACTATTTTCAACGTTATAATTTCTATGCATTATCAGGGTTTGATTTTTCTTTTTCGTATTGTTGCCTGTGCTCTGGTTCAAGTCGATCTTGTTGCCTATTTTCCTTTTCAAATGTTGTTCTCGAACGTTGTTTTCCTTTTTTAGGCATACGGAGCATTACGGTGGTTTCATTTTCTTTTCCCGTTATTGCCTATGTCATGTTTCCGATTCTGCTGCCTAGCTAGCTTTTTTGCGATTTATTATGTCGTGTTTTCGATTCTGCTACCTAGCTAGCTTTTTTGTGATTTATTGTTCATCTGCAAGGTTGCATCTTGTCTTTCTAACGTTTATGCATCTTCTTCGCAACCATAGGTTGGCTTTTCCTCTTCATCTTATTGCTTTTGTATGGGGTTATTTATCATTATTGACAACTTGGGGGGTTTTGCATGAGTGGGCCTCATCTTTTTGCATTGTCTGCTGAATAATATGTTATCAAGCATTTATCTTGTGTTTCGTTTTTCATGTTTTTTGGATCTTTAACACGAATGTGATTTTTCTTCCTAAGTGTTTTTGAGGGGTTCCCTCTTGCTGATGCTGAATCGTTGCTGGTCCGCCTGTGTTGTAAGTAGATCAACTGTGGCCAAACAGATGGCAGCTTTTTCCTGATATCTTTTTCCTGCCTTCATTCCCTAAGCCGATCTGCCTGGCCGGTTTCAATTCCGTCCAGCTCGACCAATCTCTTTTGTCTTGCTATAGTCTGTAGATGGCTCGCCCTTTTCTCTACAGCCCTGTTTCTTCGCTGGGTTTTCGTTATGCCGAAGTAGCTCCTTGGGCAGGCCGTTGGCTGCCTTATTTGTAGATGCTGGTTCAAACCCTGGGTATGCCCGCATTATCATTTTAATGTTACATTCTGGGTTTGCACTTTGTTAATTTCAACTTCCATCTACTTCCTAGGTTAGTGTCAATCACCACGTTTTTCTTTTCAAAATCGACTCTTTTCCATTCATTATGCCTTTACACCTTTCTAGTGTGTTGGTTCCCTTGTCAGTTGCCACGTCACTTTTGTTGTTATACACGTTCACCACTTATTTTCAACTTCCAGCTTCTTCCTAGGTTATTGTCAACCCCCGCCTTTTTATTTTCACAATCAACTCTTTTCAGTTTATTAGGGCTTTACACCTTTATCGTGTGTTAGTTCCCTTGTAAGTTGCTACACGTCACTTCTCCAGCCTCCTTTGCCATCCCAATCTCCGGCCTGTGCCTTCTCCATGTCCGTGCTCGGGCTCGCTTGTCCTTTCTCCTTTTGTTCATTTTCCTTAGAGCTTTCATTCATCACATATTCCTCTTTACTTATGGGGATTTATATTGGTATTTACTTACGTACTTGGCATCGCATCCTTCAACTTTTTGTTTATCGGAATTCCTCTATTCTACTATATGCATACCCATATTCATTTCGTCCGTTTAGTCCATCTTGTTTCTTTCATATTTGATCTTCTATTTACACCCTACATTTCTTATCCTTTTGCACTATGGCATTGCGTTTGTTACTCTGGCCTTTTTGTGGTCTTTTGCTCTTTGGAGCACATCTTTATTTTTATTTTTATTTTTCCTTTTTCTCGTGTCTAGCTTATGTTGCCTTTTTGTCAACTTCACCACGCTACAGCATTTGGGATTTGCCAATGTTAGATTTCTAATCTTGTGGTGCTCTTTTATTCTCTTCGGTTCATTCTCATTTGCGCTTTTGAGGTTGAACACATTACTACGCCACAATTAAGGTAACTTCTCTTGGCAGGTTTCTAGCTTGGCACATACGGATAGACCTTGGCATTTTTATTGTGCAAATGTGGTTTTCACATGTTTCCTATTTGCTGCATTTGCTCCCATGTGCATTTCATTTCGTACTCCTTAGCGTCATATTTTGGGGTCATTTGTTAAGATTCATCTTGTTACATAATCAATTTGTCTAGACATGTTTCTTTCCCATTGGTTGGAATTTCTTTAGGATAATGGGAGAGCTTTGGCTTTTTGAACTTATGGGTGCATTTGCATGGGTTTCACTTGATAATTAATGCATTTTTCCATGAGGTGTATTTTTGCATGTGTATATTGCTTTTTGAATATGGGGCGATTCTGGTCCTTATGGCATATTATTCTACATCTCTTGTCCTTTTCATCTCTGGCACCTTAGGTTTTCGTCACTCTTGTGGTTTCCCTTGCTATTATCCCTATGTTGCATTCACGTGATCTATTTTGATAGCGGTCTTCTCATTTTTAGGGAAGGTCATCTTCACTGTTGAGTTGTTTTTGTGGGCAATATTCGGAACCTTCTGCCAACTTTAGCGTATTGTTAGTTAAAAGTTTTACTTCTCCCTATGCCTCTGGAGTCTGCAATAAGGGTACCTTATCTTGGGATGTTCTGGCTTCTATCCGATGATCTATCTTCGTTTGTTTACATATTGAATTTCATGTTCCTTTCATACATTATCTTGTTTGGTTTGAGTTTGTATATGTGGTTTTATCGATCGATATCGCATTTTAGTGTTTACATGACTTTGGAATAAGTCTCAATTTTGGTGGTTGTTCCCTATTTTTTGTGGGTGGTGCTGTTTCTTTCCACCCTGATGGGGACACACATTTCTATTTATCATGGTTTTTTCTTCCACCCGCTGGGTGCCGCTTTTTCTCCACCCTCCGGGTGATGCTCTCTTCTCTTTTTCATGTATTATTGATTTTCCTCGTTACTAATCGCTCACATCGATTTGAGTGCTTGTTGTTGTGCAGCTTGCCGCTTCACCGTCGTGCACATTCATTCGGCCCTATGATTCGGCGTCCTTTTATATTCTACATTTCAACAGGCATTCTTATTTTTCTATCTATCTATCCATCTTGTGATGACTGGCAGGTATCTCTGGCTGGATGCGCAGGGGGGGTTAGCGCACTTCTCCTCATTCTAGACTTGGAGTTCTATCTTGCGCTTGGAATTTCGATTTGCCTTTGATTCACCTTGCTCCTGTCTTTGCTCTCTCCACTTTTCCTTCCACACAACTGTCCTACCCATCACCATCTCCACTCCTTTGTCAACCTGGCCCACTTTGATCCCTTTCGGGCTCATCATAGCGACATCACAGCTTCCTCTTCTCGGGTTTGCCTCCAGAACCATCTCTCTCTCTCTCTCTCTCTCTCTCTCTCTCTCTCTCTCTCTCTCTCTCTCTCTCTCTCTCTCTCTCTCTCTCTCTCCCTCCTATTGTCGTTCCAGTTAAAATTTTTGAGTCCTTTTCTATCCCATTCAAGTATTTTGCGACATGTTTTCCAGCTCTTTGTCCTTTGTGGCTACATTTCTTATATGCGTATTATGTATTTGGTTTTGGAACTATAATGGAGTGGAGTATTTGGGTTGCGTTTAAGTTTTTCTTCTTTTTGGCATGATCATCCCGAGCTTTAGTGTTTGTTGATTCCTTTGTTCACTGTGTTAGCGCAATTATTTTGTTGCTTCATTAAGTTGCATTCTCTGTTCTTGAATTTAAAGTATTTTGCGACCTGTTTTCCACCTCTTGTTCGTTGTAGCTACATTTCTTATATGTGTATTATGTATTTGGGTTCGGACTTATACTTGGATTTGAATATTTTGTATATACAGCTTACACATTGCCCTAGGTTGAGTTTCTTCTTTGTCTTATTGTCTATGTGTCGGGCTACACATGCATGGACTTCAGTCCGTGATCTGTATTCAGATGCGAAAAACCTCCACAGACATGCATCCGTGATTTGCATTCATATAAGAACTTCCTAGACACATCCATGGGGGGTGCTTTCGTCTTGTCGTGATTCTAGTTGTCTTGGGGAATTCCTTTCTAGCTGGTTGTTGAGATCTTTTTTTTCACTGTACATTGTGCTATCATTGTGCATTGTGCTATCCTTATGCATCATTTGTCAGGGCATACATTTCTAGCTAACCGTTGAGCTCTTTGTTCACAGTGTATTGGGATATCATCGTGCATTGTGCTATTATTATTTATCATATTTCCTATTTCGCTATGATTAGATGTGTGCGGATATTGCGCTTTTTTTGCAATTTTGTGACATGAGTTTCTCTTGGACTATTTTTTGTGGGTGGCGTTGTTTCTTTCCCCCCCGATGGGGGCGCGAATTTGTATTTATCCTGGTTTTTCTTCCACCCGCTGGGTGACGCTTTTTCTCCACCCTCCGGGTGATGCTATCTCTCTTTTTCATGTATTGTTGATTTCCTCATTACTAAGCGCTCACATCGATTTGAGTTGTTGTGCAGATTGCCGCTTCGCCGTCATGCACATTCATTCGGCGTTCTGTTATATTTTACATTTCAACAGGCGTTCTTATTTTTCTATCATGTCCCTTCCGATTGTCATTACGTTTTTGGTTCCTTTATCATGTCCACTATTGTCTTTTGCTTTAGTATTTCAGACCCTATATATGGCCCTAGCTTTATTTTTAATCCGTCACTTTACCTAGTCTACAACCTCTTCCTGTCATGATCTAGTAGTGCTCCTTCGATGTTTTTCGCGGGTATCTCGGATGGATGCTTGAGGAGGGGTTGGGGCACTTCTCCTCATTCTTGACTTGGAGTTCTATCTTGCGCTTTGGATTTCGATTTGATTTTGATTCACCTTCTTTGTCGTCTTCGCTCTCTCCACTCTTCCTTCCACACAAATGTCGCTGCGACCCTACTCAACACCGGAGGTTTAGCGGCGCTGGGGTTTATAGTTAAGGAAGTTCTTTGGTAGTCGGCGGTTTTGTGTCTCGCGAGTCCTTTCGAGATCCCATCGATCCGAAGCCATCGGATCGCCATTACGGGAAAGGGCCCCTATATTAGGCTAGTTCCATTCTCGGGCGGTTATGGCGTCTTCTCCTGGCCGGCATTTTCGCCCGGTTTCGTAGCTTCCCCCTTCCCACCCCCCGCTGCGTGGCGTAATGCGTCTTTTCATTTGTATTAGTATTGGTCCTTGCTCTTTTTTGTGGTTATTCACTTGTGGGTGTCGCTTTTGCCTTGTTCTTTGTTTCCTTGGCATTTTCCTGTGTTTTCTCCGCGCTTGCGGCGATCTTTATTTATTTCCACCTTGAGGGTGATGCATCTTTATATATCATGTTTTCCACCCATTTGGGTGATGATTTTTTCCACCTTGCCGGTGGCGCTATCTTTTTGTTACGCTCTTTTTACGTCGATTTTTATGCCTTATCTCTTCCAGCTTTCTTGATCGGATTCTTTTTATGGCTAGGCTTGTTTCTCGACTCTTTCGGGTGTTTTTGAGTTTTTGGTCTTACAGATTTCGCTATCTTCCACCGGCTTTTGGGGTCCTGCTGGTTTCCGTTCGTCATCCTCGTTGTTACATGGGGTTTTTTCGCGGTTGTTTGGGGTCGTGCTTTCGGTTTGCCTTCGCGCTCGTCCGGTTTCTCTGTTCTCTAGGCAACACATTCGAGGTTGGTGGCGACCATTTCTCATTAGGGTTTTCCTCGAAAACCCGAAAGCGCGGGGTTTTTTATCCCGATGAGAACTTGTCGCCATTGCCCTCTTATCATGCCTTAGCACATTTTCTTTTTTTGGGGTAGTCCGATATTGTTCCTATGTTCGGCTACCCCTCTCTCTTCTTATACATTGTATACTGCTGCTGTGATGAATGACAAGCCTATCTATCTATGGCCGGTTTTGTGTCTCTCGCGAGTCCTTTCCCAGAATCTATTATGAGACATTTATTGATGCTCAGGTACTGTGAAAGCTACTGGAATATGTACTTCAAGTTGGTGTTGTGGTCATTGCAACTCTAATGAATGTATGATTCTTCCTATTTCTAAAGTTTGGCATACCATTACAGCGTATACGAATGGCCACAGAGAGATTTTGCTTGTCTTGCATAAGGATGATTAAACGGTATAGAGTCCATGCTTTTGATCCAAATTGTCATGACTATAAACTTCCTGCATGCGGCCGGCTGGTTCCAAGTTTTGTGCCAGTGGCATTGAATGTTATTTATGACTTTTGTCGTTAAAATATTCTGATTTGAATTTGCAGTTTCAATTGTTGCCCTTATGTGTAGAATGCATGTATTTGTAGTGCACTTTCTTTGGTATATTGTATAACTTTGAGCACGCATTCTGGAGCAAGATTTTAAGAAGCTTGCAGAAACCTTTATGTCATATCTGTTGTAGTGAAAGAAGGCAATGCTAGTGAGTTTGAGTTATAACATGACCAATTGCTTGTAGTTTAGGACACTTTAATTAGTGTTTCCATGTCATTTAGTACCTAACGTAGCAGTGGAGTTGCTTGTTTTAGCTTCTCTAGATATTTCTGTAATTCATGGTTTTATTTCACTGAATAAAGCAATTTCGCCTAAGGTTTTAGTGGCTTCTAAATTGGCAGTGCAAGCAAGACTTTATCCAAGTCTTTCCAACACCTCTAGTACAATGCACATGGTGGTTATCTCGATTTCTTCACATTTCTTCATCAGCTCGAACGCTGTTTCATTTTGAACTTTTGAAACTGTTGTACCATTTTGAACTTTTGAAACTGTTGTACAAAGTTCTGTTCAAAACATTTGGTATACTATGTTGCCTTCATAAAGGTATTGATTGATTACCACATTAGGATCACATAGTGGCGTTTCTGTTTCCAATATGGCGGATGCCAAACCAAATGATGCCAAACCAAGTAATTTCTATTGTCCTAAGGTAATTTTCTACATGGGAGAGGGTTTCTATAATCACACCATACAATCTCTCTCTGATACTAGAAAGATATTACACCAAACATCTAGATACAACGAATAGCATTTTTGAGCATCCATATCCGCGGGAAAAAAAAACTAAGCCATTAAAATCGCCAGAAGAATAATTTCACATGTTGAAAAATATCAACTTTAGCCAAGGTGAAAAAATAAACAAGGGTTTTACTCAACCAAGTTTAGCCAAATAAAAATATAAAATCTTTTCATTTTATATAATTTAGCCAACCTATTTTTTAATAATGAAGTTCGATGGCCCTTAAAATTTACCCTGCCTAAGGTCCTAAGGTTAAGAATAAAACTCATTTACTTACCCTTAACCGGCAGGCTTTCAGATCAGTGCATCCCTGGCCGTTGATTGCTGCCCTGTGATAGGGCATAACAGGCAAGTGGAAACAGGGAAGAAGAGCAGCAGCGTTGCAACTTTGCCCTGGATTCAGCTTAGGGAGGATTTTTTGCCCTGGATTCAGCTTCGGATGCTGATAATCCAGTCTAGGACTTGATAACCGAGCTCTGGACTCCTGATAACCGATCTTTGGCCCTCCGAAGCTGTGATAACCGAGCTATGGAAGCTCAGATCCTAGGTATGGATGAGGCAGCTTGCTTGCCCGGTTAAAGGGGATAAACACCCCTGCTCGCCCATTACCTCAGATAAATGGGCTCGCCCCTCCGGGCTCGCCCATTTATCTGAGGTAATGGGCTCTCAGGGGTGTTTATCCCCTTCCTCAATCCCCTAAGTGTGTTACAAATACGTGGCATTTTTATGGACAGCAGATTTTTTGAGATTTAAGGCTGGCTTAAACATGCCCATGTCCGACATTTACAGCATTGCATCATGGCATATCAGGTCATATAACACCGAAACATAAAATGCTTTAGTAAATCCCCCACTCCATCATAAACAAGGGCTTAAATAAACAATGTCTACGTGTATATATAAGTAAATCAATTGTGCAACATTACAACTATAACCGTATAAAAAACCACGACGATAATGATAATGATGACGGGAAGAAGGCATTTAGGGAGGCGGAGCCGTGACTTCTGTCTTTTAATGGTTTGTCGCGATAATAAAAGCTACATTCCACCGCGGTGCTGGCGGAAAGCGCGTGAGCCCACTGAAACAATTATTTTTTATTCTTTGAAGAGTTCAGTATGGCTCTTGCCTGCTAACGGCGATAGGGCTCTGCACAAGACGACTTCCGTCCGTCCACAACAAGAGACCAAAGACGGTCTCGGAATCCCCCGGCATTATTGAACGTTGCCTCAGTGCCGTTACCTTAAGCGTGAAGCTCAGTTTTTGCTTCAATTTTGTAAACACTAGCCTCTTGGGATTCACTTCCAACTTAATTCCCTTTGGAGCCACCACACTGGCCTGGTACGCCGAATTTGCAGATCCGACATTTGTAACTGTCCTTAAGAACGTCGTCGACAAGTCCCCCTTTTGGCTCTGATCAAAGACTGCAGAAAACGAGGGATAATTTAAATCTTCAGTCCTTGAAGTAATTCTGGGACAAGATACTCCGGAAGACCTGGATACCATTCTCACTGCCTTGTCTGAGTAATTCAAGCTGCAAAGAAAATTCACATAATCTTCAACACCCAGATCGTAGACGAGACCCGGATCGACAGCCCTTTCTGGATTTGTAAGGCCGGACCCAAAATCGAAAGGTGTAGAAATATTGCCGGTAGCCTCATCTGACATGATATTCTTGGTATTGTCAAGGAGAGTGGCGGTTGTCATGAGCGCGGATTTAATAGCAGCAGGACTCCAATCAGGATGAGCACCCTTCAAAAGAGCTGCAAGGCCACTGACATGAGGGCAGGCCATGGAGGTACCCGATATGATATTGAATTTAACTCTTCTCATATCAGATGCCAAGCCCGTTGGGCCAACTGCGCCAGACCACGCTGCCAAGATGTTTACGCCAGGTGCAATCACATCTGGCTTCAATATCTGTGGAGTTTCTGGGTTAGGGCCTCTCGACGAGAACGATGCCACTACTGGTGCAGGCCTTGTACCCAAGACTGTTCCCCCAATTTGAATGCTTGCACTCGGCCTTTTTTTGGTTTTTATGTACTTCTTGATTATGCTGCCAGATGCATAACCTACAGCACTCGCCGGAAGCAGATGACTATCTGCGATCAGCCCCTCCCCATCTGTCGCCGAATTAGCAAGAATCATTCCTCTGCCTCCTGCAGACAACACAACCCCGCCTTTCTCCACCCGTGGGTTGTTTCCCCTATCACATAACACTATCTTCCCCTGCACTAGCTTTGGATCTAAAGAGCCAGCCAAACAGAGGCTAGAACTATATGTATCGGTTCCGTTCTTAGCCAAGGAAGCATCTCCGGCATATATTAGAGGGATCTGCTCCCCCTCCAAACCCTTTCCACTATAAAGAGACACTCCTCTAATTATTTTGCCGTTACCAAGAAGAACAGTGGCAGGAAATGCACGATCCATGGTACTGGCACCAACAGTTGTAATCCATGGAGCTACATTGGTAACAGATAGCTCACTCGGCCCTTGATTACCTCCAGAAGTAGCAACAAAAATGCCATGTCTCATGGCACCGAATGCGCCCAAAGCAATGCTATCGAGATAATAAGGCATGACACCACCGCCAACGGACAATGAAATGATGTCCACTCCATCTTCAACGGCCTGATCAAACGCTGCCAGAATATCTGAGTCGAAGCAGCCAGAGGTCCAGCAAACCTTATAAGCAGCCACTCTGGCCTTGGGAGCCATGCCTTCAGCAGTCCCCTCGGCAAATCCCAGCATGCTGGCACGGTATACATAACGCCCAGCAGCAGTGGAAGCAGTGTGAGTGCCATGGCCATCGGAATCCCGAGCGGATTTGAACTCTGAGGTCTCATTTATGGGTCCGCTCATTGCCTCGTAGCCTCTGTAAAAATAACGAGCCCCCACAAGCTTGTTATTACAATGTGAGGCGTTGAACCCAGGGCCAACTGAACATTTTCCTTTCCATGTCCCTGGCGGCGTAGCAAGGCGATATTCGCTGAAGCTTTTGCTCTCGGGCCAAACCCCTGTATCCAGCACCCCGATCACCACATTTTCACCATATTTAGACACAGGCCAGATCCCAGACGATGAGTTCAACCTTAGAAAACCAGGGCTGTGCGTTGTATGCAACCGCTTGACACCATCCGGGAACATCATCACAAAGCCAGCCATCTTTTCCATGGTTGCAACCTCTTCCGGAGTAAGCTTGGCGGCGAATCCGTGAAAAACACTATCATATACATGGATCAATCCCCTTTCTTCATAATGCTGCTGTGACATGACCACCGGACCTCGAACTGCGGCGAGAGTGGAGGCATACCAAGGCTCGTGGCTATCAAAATGAGAAGGCATCGCAGATTTATCCATATGGACAATGTAGCTTCTGCCAGCGTCATTAGCATGGACTGCAAGCAAAAAGAAGAGCAACACGGCGAGCGGCATAGCCATAGCCGAAGCCGGAGTCCTGAAGAGGGGTTCGGGCCGGGGGGCGAGGCGCCGGCCGGCATACCATAACAAGCCTAGGTATATAGCTTATCCGCGTGTTTCACCAACATCTGGCGTTTGATACTTTTGCATCTGCTGTAATTACCAGTATATACTGTCTATATATTTCATCTTGTTCGTCCACGTTGCCCAAAGTTGGTCGTTTAGGTTGTGGCTGCTTTTACTATTTTTTTCCTTATTATTTTATATGTATTTATTTAAAAGTTTGAGACGCTTTATTTCGACTGTGCTCGACTGTGCAGGTGGGTTCTTTTTCGATGGGTTGCAACCCAAAAGGGCAAACCCTAGGCATGGATCGGGTGAAAACACGATATGCCATGGATATTTCCATTAGAAAGTGGAGATTTGTGGAGAAAGATGGGATGAGGGATGGGAAAATTTGAAGGCCAAGTTGTTAAGGAGGAGTAAGCATGTAAACAACCGTATAAATGGTGAGCCCAATGAGTTCGATGGGAGGCATGCATGCAACGGTAGGATTGGTCTAAAAATTAGATCGGTTGTTTGTGTAACACAACAGAATTAGGCATAGGTAGTTGCAAAGACAGTGAAGCATGTGTTGCTGAGATGAAGCAAGTGGAGAAGCTCCCCCACCAATACCATCAAAGTGGGCAAGGCAGACATGAAGAACCCCAAACGATTGGTTTAGAAGAAATGAACTATGACGTCCCCTGCTCGTATACATAAGGTATGCTAAACTTAATAACCATTATTGATTGGGGCCGTTTTCTTCATCAAATTATTGTATACTCAACTGAAGAACCATTATTTAGTCTTTTTATTAATTCGTGGCAATTTTCTTCATCAAATTAATAACAGTTTTTTCTGTATATGGTCACAACCCATATACAAAACCATTGAAAAGAAAAGTGTAAATTTTATCACATTGTTTTCACGTTTGAAAACATAGCATATATATCCACATAGTAATAGTAATGATAGCTCATGAGGCTCAGGGATTCGAACCCTCATATTTTCTTTACCTACACATAAAATAAGAGCCAACAAGAGCCGAACAACGTAGCTTTCAGCTCCAACAAGAGCAGGACATATTCATTGACAAGCATAACCCATTGCTTCAAACAACTACTCTCATTTTATAAATGTCAAATCTTTTTATCTTGTTTCAGAATGCTTATCATTAGTAAGATTGAAGATCCAATATTACCTTTACATAATTTACCACTCTCAGCAAGCTGGACCAAAAATATCCTCTAGTCCCGAAAGTGTAGTTGAAAAGATCAAAGATAATATCATAAACTCATTCATCAAGTCAAATACTCAAGTAAATGATTGAAGAACATATCCTAAAGTTGTTCGGACAACACCGAACATGCCAGGATTCTTAATCGTAAGACAAAAAAATCTGGGCGATGTTTGTGGCGGCATTGTTAGTTCACTTCTAAATGCAAGTCCTTCATAGTTTTGGACCTGACTTGAAGTAAATCCAAGTATCATACAAAAGTTCCTAGTCCAAAATGTACAGAAGTCAATTAATCTAGAATTTTTCAAATGTAATTGCATCTGAATTAATTACAAAACACAAATTATAAAAGAGGTCAAGCACTTACAGTTGTAATTTCAGTCTTGTTTTAATGCTTGTTGTGCGGATGTTTCAATACAAAGTTGATGAATCAATGGCTTACAGAGATACAAGAAAACAATATGAGATGAAAAACACATCAATATCATAATTTTAAAGTGCGGTTAAGAAAACTAGCACATAAAAGATGAAACTAACAAATTGCCTAGGAAGATGTTAACCATGTGAACATGTACCAATGGTAGCATAAGAAGAGATCTTTCTGCTGATTGTCAGATACCATATACAGTGATCCATCTCTCTATACCAAGGCTTGAAATTTTCCAATGCCTTTGAAAGATCTAAAATATGATACAGGAAAAGGATAATAAATAAAAACTAGTAAACGTGTGCACAGCGTTGTCGGGCTAATATCTTGCCATGTGTTTTTACTCGGCCTTCCATATCTGCAACTTCGACAACATCGCATGCTGATATTGGCAAGAATGGACATTATTTGCTTTTGTAATTGGATATTGAAATTGTCTAATGATAATATCATCAATTTATTAACTTTGTATTTATGGATTTTAGTCGAGAAAACAATACTTCATAAGGTATCTAGGGGGCAGTTAAATCTACCTCTAAAGACGAGAATTTGGAAAGACAGATCAAAACTTATAATGTCAACCTTAGAAGAAGTTAAGTACATCAACAAAAAAATAGGTACATAAATGCAAAACACAAAATTTTGCTATGGTAATTTTGTTTGTGATTGTCCTCCTTATGATCCGCAACATTCCAACAAACTACATGGTATCCTAAGTAGTGCGTATGTAGTGGCATATTTGTATACATGATTTTGCTGTAGGATTGAGATGATTGCGCCATTTTAATAGATGATTGGCAACTCGTAAATGACATGCAGATCTAGATTTCTTTCTAATGGCATAATCTTATTCATCTTCAAGGTTGTTCTTAGATGTTGATGTAACCATACCCACCATAAGATATGGATGTGATCTAGTCCATGGGATAATTTGCAGATGTAAGGTCTTTGTTATATGATTTGTATTTAAAACAATAACTTGCACAATGATACAACCATATAAAACGTTTGAGCTAAGAAAATTGCATAAATCTTGGAAGATTAAAAAACTGGTTAATATGGCCACCGTACACACTTGTGGTGGTTCATGATAACATGGAATGATAATAGTCATCTGTCACTGTGTGAATGTGCATGGAATATATTTATCTTCAGTGCGTATGCTACATTTGAAGGCATTTGAATGTGCTATAGACTTGGTAATGTACCAAACTACAAAAACAATGGCCATTAAAAGTAAGTCATGCATGCATTCCAAAAATGTATCTAGCAAGAGTTTCACAAAGGACTTGATGAAGGATGGAATTCCTTAAGTGTAACTTGGACTGGGTTGGACAAAAGAAAAAAAGGATAATTTATAATGTTGCTAGTGTTATGCCCATGTTCTCCATTACCAAGAAAACAATCAAATTGAATGCCACTATAATTATTATGACAACATTAAAAAGTTGTACACTTGTTGTCTTTGAACTTATTAATATTTCTCCCATAAACCCAACGATCACACCATCTAATGTTGTATATATCATATTCAGAAAACTGAAAGACATATCTTGCATAAAAGGGTTTGAACCGTGTAAATCCAAGTATTTGCCATGCAAAATTTTAGAATCTTTTGAAGCGAGAAAGAAGATTTTGTAGTTTGTTAAAATCAAAAGAAAGCAGAAAGAGCATAAAGCAAATTTTGTAGGTTGATAAAATTCTAGCACTTCAAGGTTGAAGATATTCAACTCAGTTGAATTAACAATGCAAGAAATATCAATGCTATGCAGAATGTTAAATGCTATGCAGAATGTTAAATGCAAGAAATATCACAAACATGCAATAATTTGTTTTGGGGCGCTAAAGCAAAGCCATTATCTAAGGATAATAGAGACACAATAAAGCATGACTTACCTTCCTGTTTGTAAATAGTTCCAGCTTTCCCTTAACTTTTTGTTGCCATTAACCACAATAGTTACATAGAGGCTTTTGGCAAATAAGCAATAACCTGCAAAAGATCTGAAGCTACCACATGCAGCTAAAGCAGGCCAAATGAGTTTATGCATACATCGGCTATGCTTGTCCCCTTTGCTCCAAGATCTCTCAACCCAATCATTATTTCACCAAAAAATATACATACAAGTAAGTAAGATAACCATGAAGAATCTAACATACAATCCACACATGAAATGTAATGTCGTTAAACACATAACTAAGTCGTGTTCTACATAACTTAGCATCCATTAGCAATGCAAAAGAATTAAAAACATAAAAGCATGACTCCAAAAGTGTCACTATTTGGTCAAATGCTTACACTCATTTATTTCTGTTAGGCAAAAAATTTCTTCCTGCCCTTAAGAAAGCTGCATTCAAAGCCTTCAAAGTGGGCAAGCAAAATTGAACAGACAAATCAAGCTAACAGAAATAGTGAACTATAGGCATCTGGCACAGCTAAGGATTGCACATTATTAAATCACTGCCAACAAGTATTTAGCCACATTAAGACCTGGAATTTGTTCTTGAACTGATGGAAGTAATATTTAAATCAGAGCCATAGAATGGTTAATTGGAGATATATCAGAGCAATATCAGAGCGAAATAGATAAATACCTCGGCATCTTTATATTACTAGATGACCTTAGGAATAATATTTACATAATATTTGTCATGTTTCCATAACCATTCGCTGTGGACCACTTCCCCGTGCTTGCTCCGTATCAATCCATCCCTTCTTAAGAAAGATCGTCCGCAATCGTCCAAGCTACGCTCCATAACAGTCCATCCCTTCTCAAAGTGGGTCACCCACGATCATCAAGAACCTAGAAGTTCCATAAACCTGCAAACTCAAGAAATAATTATGGATATTATTGTATTCTCATAGTACCATATATCCCTTGCACCTCCGCATTCCTAATTTGATTATATCACTGCAAAACATTTGTACTCCACGTTATAGATGCAACTTTCGTCAAGACAACTCTTCAAAAGTTTACGCCATGCACTCTTGTTCATGCCTATTGCGTTGCAGCACAATTGCTAATCTACCAAGAGGCATTCACATCTAGTATACATGTTCAGGCCTATTACGTTGCAATTGTAATTACCAATCTACCATGAGTATACACATAAAATTCCAATCTTTATTCCGCATAAATAAAATCCACTTACAAACTTTTTCATATACCTGTACTATATGAAGCAAATTGATATTCTGCATCCAAATTTCGTATCCATATATTTGGCAGAGTTATTCAACGTCCTTGGCACCAAGCAATCTGCAAATAAAATTAAGTATGATTATAGGTAACCTCCAAGACCAATAGGCCTTTCGGATCTCCGTAAGCTTAAGAGTAATTTTGGTAGTTTCTCATTCTAGGCTAGAAGTTGTTTGACAATTGGCATAGACTCAGATATCCAGAATGTTCTTTCAGAGTTGGTGTGCGAATATGGTAGATAGATGGGTAGAATAAGTAGTAACGAAGCTCAATTCAGTTTGATCAGGGGTTTGGCTATGTCACACGTCTCTACAGCAAAAAGTTCTCGTCCGCACAACAAGCTAGTGCATATCTAGTACACCTAGTTCTCCAGGTTCTTCCAAATGCCATCCAACGTGTAATTCCATTAAAACTCTGAATCTGTCATTGTTACTCGATCCGTCCTTGTTGCTGTATACATCCAGCTCCTTTGCTTTCGGCTCCTAAAGAATTACTCCGGTCTTGTTTACAGTAACTGTCGCCAAGTCCACCTCAGTTCCACTAACTGCTCCGATATAGTTCCACCAATTGTGCTATTGTGAACTCCAAAATGATAATCTCCTCTTCATTCCGATGCCATGCTCCAAAGATTTCCCAATTCGTCTATATGCCTGACCCCAACAGTTCTCCAGCACAATAAGATCTAGTAGTACTTGCAAGACATGCAAAGGCCCTTGTATTTTTCCACCCCAAAAATTTCTTTTTCCAATCCAAAAGTACAATATGTCTTAGTGCCATTGCATATTCTTCTCACCAAATCGAAAGTACTAAACGACCATGCCCATGACCATAATCACTACTCCTTCTTTGATTCCTCTTACATATTAGAGAGTCCAAATTCCACTGATGATCCTATTGCCTATAGTTCCGAAGAGAACCGCAAATATCTGCTCTGATACCAATTAATACGCCTCATAGTATTTGGGATACTTATATAGTCTTGAAATAATATTTTAGTAAATAAACAAGATCAACTTGAATTCACAACATCACAATATCATCACCACTGTTGAACAAGATCAAGAAAGAGAGTCTTTTAGATACAAAGAATATAAGAGCACAATTAACCACCTATTCAGATCTACTGGGTTATGGAAAAACACAAGCACCATGGCAAATACAAAGCTCTGGCTTCTGGCTTACTGGCCTTCCAAGCTAATCTGGCTAATCCAAGTAGCCACACATCAGAAAGCAATTGCAAAGCTGTAATGTCGTTGTCGCAGTGATCTGTGATCCCTTGTCACATTTTTTGCCATTACTCCTATATGTAGCACAATAACAAGGGATTCTAGGGGGATTTGATATAGATATAATTCTTGAGACCATAGACCATATCCCTAAAATAAATGAATGGGATGTTATTAAAAAAACATAGATTTAAGATACAAAATAATCACGTTAGCTCACTGGTTAGATTGGTTAAAGTAGTCTTAATAGGACATTGAGTTATTTTGGTAGAGGTTCGAGCCCCCCGTATTTCATATTCTAAAACCTTAGGCGAAGCCGTATGGAGGCTCGATATTCCATTAAAACCTTAGGCAAAGTCGTATTTCACATTTCAAAATCATCGGCGCCCCCAATCATAAATGACCATAAGCGAAACGAGAGGTGCCCAGAGGCTCCAACACACGGACTAGGCCGTAGGATCCACAGATCCGACGATTGTGGCAATCCAGGCTACACCTCGTTTAGAATATGTAGTGCGGGGGTTTTCACTTATAAAAATCATGTTGTGCCTATTGTTATATATCTAAACGCTCAATCGGTCTTGAATTGGCATCTGGTACGGAGTCCTAGAATATAAGGTAGCATTTAGTGGGAGACTTATCCTATGTGCTATTGAAGGTAATATAGAAGTGAATCTCGAAGAAGGGACGTTATTTTATTCCACTAATAGCAAATAAGATTGACCTGTACACTCTTCTTGTTTTAATATCATCTCCTGATGTAGAGGCATCAGAAAAAAGTCAAATTGGCCTTATATCTTAGACAACGCAAAACAACTTCTTTTTCTTTGCCACATTGTGTGCAAGATTTAGATTAAAAATGTTTAGTTTGTCTAACACTTTTTTCTTTTAGAAACATCTGTCTTGCACTATTACATGTTGCCATTTAATGACCTCTTCAAATGCTCCCAAGGGTTGTCTATAGAACTTCTGAATTAAACATGGAACATGGACACGTTATTGATATATGATTGAAATAGAGATGAATTGTTTTTTAATGCTAGTTACTTATCATTTATAGATGCGACATTAGAGACATCTTCTTTAAGATCCAAACTGAGAAGCTGATTTAAAGAGTTTTTGCCATTTTCTAGTCTTCCTTATGCGTATTGAGATTTTGCGCTCTCATGAAAAATTGAAAGATACATTCATTCTCCGAAAGCTGGGCATGTAAAATATCTGAGATCTATTACCGTAGTTTCTGAAACATTTAGGCCAACTAATACCAAGCAAGCACGGGGGAGTGGTCCACAGTAAATGGGTTATGGAAACATGACAAATATTATGTAAATATTATTCCTAAGGTCATCTTGTAATATAAAGGTACCGAGGTATTATATCGAAATTAAGGGACACTTCTAACAAAGTTATAATCATGCAAGGAGGTAGTTCATGTATTGAAGGGGTCGAGGCACTATCATTGGGATGATTGTTAGTTGAGGGAGCATCCCATAGATAATATCCCATATGATAAGTCATGTAATCTAATTAAAGACAAGGAGCGGCAAGTGTTAGCTAAAGGGGCTAAAGTCGTGGAGAGATCTATGAATAGATGCTAAACCATAGCTCTGATTAAGACGATATTTATTTTGTTGGAACTAGCTCAGAGTATAGTTTTGAATTGGAATGGCATATCATCTGATAGAAATGTCCATAGCTCAATAGAGAGCACTTGACTTGCAAAACAAGAGGTCCATTTCGTCCATTTGCACCGTTCTAATAAACCATATGAGGTTTCAACCTTTGATGGTCAATTATGAGCTATATATACATCAACCTTTCCATTATATCATAATAGTGCCCTTGAGCAAGCTATTACTACTACGTAACATACCCTTATAAGAAGTTTGATAATGGCATGCAAGACTGGGCCACTTGGAATATCATTTTCTAAAAGTTGTTGTAGACAAAAGGTCAGTTAAAGTAGGTGCATACATATACAAACACCTCTTAAAACCTTTGTCTATGACAAGCTCTGTTATGGCATAGGCATGTTCAAGTCAATGCATATAACACATCTCAAAAAATCTATCTGTAACACAAGGACTCGTGCATCTGTCCATTTACAATTCATATACATGGCCATTGATCCGATGTCAAAAAGCACAGATGCATGCTTGGTTATCTTATCCTGTAAACTGATGGTGGCAGCAAGAGCCATTGCTTGGAGAAGGATCTTGCCAGAGCTTTTCTGAAAGAGAAAATTGGACAAACTAATCTGTTCAAAGATAGCCAACAATGCTTTGAGAAAAGAAAGGCATAGGACTGGCCCGGAGGATTGAGAGTTTCTAGGATTGTGATACAGTAGCAAATTTAAAAGATGAGCAAGCACAGGCAAAGGATTGGTGGAATAAAAGTTACAGAGATATTTAAATCTAAGTTTGACAGATATTGGGCGTCTAGGCCATCCAATTGAAAAGTAAATGAAACGTAAAAAGATTTATGTAAAATAGACACAAACCCATGTCTACCAAGCCTAGAGAAAAGGTATACTGTCCTAGAAAATCTAAAGGCTGACCGTCGGTGATGGTACAATTTTCCTAACAAATCCGACAAGAAACTTCTCCAACTTGGTTCTTCCGATTCCTAATGACATAAAATTTCGACAAATTTCTACACAAATAAAAGAAAATAAAATTACCATAAACAAGCAAGAAAAGACTCGTAAGGAAAACTCACAGGTGGTTGACATGATACAGCACAATCTGGTCTTCAAATCATCTTTACTTACTTAGTTCATCTTATGTATTCCCATTTGGCTCAATCACATCAATCCTGGAACTATATTCATCAGCCGACTCTTTATTTGCGGGATGAATCTAGGTCTATAAAGTTTGCTTACTATAAATATGCCTATGTACGCTTTAGAGCCGGATCGATCTTCTAAGGGGCAGAATAGGAAGCTTGCTGCCATGCTATGGCAGCATGGAAGAACAAGACATACTTTGAAGACTAATTCTCACACTTTGATCTGAATTTTAAGGCACAAGAAGAATTCTTTTTGCACACATTGAAGGCTTGAAGAGCAAGGTGAGGACAGTTGATTCAGGTCACACAAATGAGGCAAAAGGAGAATCAAGCAAAAAAGAGAAGACCCCTTGAAGATTTCATGGTATGTGATCATTTGAGTTCTTGACATTATTGCACACCTTGATTCCCATTTCACATCTCTCTTGCCTTCTACCACCATGAAATGCCCATGAGATCTTGAAATTCCATGTCCACACCTCATTTCCAAGTCAAATTTGGCCTTGAAGATTTTTTCTAGTCAAAACTACACTTTCATGAGTCATTCACATGCCATATACTTACCATACCATTTCTACATCATTCAAAGCTCTAAACCTCACTTGACTTGGTCATTCATGTGGTCAAAGGTCAACATTCCTTCCCTCAAAGTCAAAGAGGAGAGAGAATCTTAAAATTCCTAAGGGAAACATTCAAAAATCAAATTTGCCTAGAAAATGACAATGTTTGAGATGCCAAGTCATCACACATGTCACCCTTCTTGCCATGTCATGTCATACACTTGTCACCATGTTCATATTCCAATTTTTTGGAAAAAACCTTCAAATGGCAAGATGACGCATCACCATGCCACATCATCATTAGCACCTCCACATCACCATCCACATGTCACACACATCATGTCCACTTCACTCGAAGTTTTGACTAGAAAAAATATCCTAAGCCAAGTTGATTGACACGTCACCATCCTTGTTTGCCATGTCACCCCCACCTTGCCATGTCATTATTCTCACATGCCACATCACCTCCTTTTGAGCTATTTTTAAGCCAAAATTGAAAATGCCCATTTGCAAAGAGGATTCCAGAATCTTCTAGAGCATGAGAAAAGATTCCCATTGAAAAAAAGAAAATTGAAAAATTCACTTGTTTTGGCCATTAAATTTGCTTCCTTGGGAAACGTGCCATAGTCCATGGGATAATTGTTTTTTTCCTATCTACCCCCAAAAGCCTATTTTTCTCCCCAACCAATCTCCCCATGCCACGTGGAACATCCGGGCGCGTGGGGCGATGGAGGTACCGAACTCCACGTGGATATTGCACGTAATAATTATAAATAAGGATTTTGTTATTCCTTATATACCTTGGCTTGCCAGACCTAAATTTGCCTGTGGGATATATCATCGAAAATTTTCAAGAACCCTAAACCTGTGAATGCCAAGATCCGGTCGATTCGGCCAAACTAACTGTGCAATCATGTTCCAAACCTGCTGAATAACCTTGTTTAATGCCAAGAATGCATCTGGGAAACAAAATGACAGAGAATTAAATGGAATTGATCAAGAATGCAACAGAACAAGGAAATTACAAAAGGGGCTTTTGTGCAGAAGAAAAATTCGAGGGCTTTGAGGTGAAGAAGCGATTATTTGCCTTGAAGAAGGACCGGCTGGCTTGATTGAAGCTTGATTCTGAACTCCATACTTGATTTTCAGCTTGGATTATTGACGAATTCATCTGAATTGATAGACTGTCTACCTAATTGATCATGTGCCCAAGACTCAGAGCTTGGGATTCATATTATTTGTCTATGTGTACCCTATTCAATTGAAAATCCGACCCTTATTGTTGAATTCTCAATGTTCCACATTGATCTATTGTCAGAAATCACTCTGTTAGCATTGCTTGCCTTTTGCATTCCATCCCGGGAGTTGTGACAACATTTGCTTGACATTTAGGCATGCACAACACGTGTTATTCAGTTCCATCGATTGCCCGAACCATCAGTACAAGATACTGAACCTTTATTTCAATTTACCATAGCAGAGGTCTGCATATGACCATATAGTAATGCATAAGAATTCCTAGAGTATTCAAATCCTTATCTTATGCATGGTTCTTGCATAAGCAACAACATTTGCATGCATTCTTTCCAGAGAAAAATCCGCTCTTACATCTGTTCATGATTTGTAACAGTCAGTCCAAGAAAATTCCAAAAAATAAAAGATCTTGACTTCCTTTTGCCAAAAAGCATCAAGGCCTATTGAGTGCAGACATATTCAGAATAGACAGAAGTGTCAGAGCTCAAAAAACAAGTCCCAGCATCGAATTGAAAAATCGAGCTCTGTGTTAGGGATATTGACCAAAAATTGACTTGGTCAAGAATGTCTTTTTGATCTATCTAGCCTTGTCAGATTCCCTCAGACTTGTGTAATGAGATAAATGTAGGTTCTGAACAGCTATGCAAGCAAGAATTACAAGCAAAATTCAATTGGTGTGCATTTGGCAAGTCGTTTTCTGAAACAGACTTTTTATCCTTTAGGGAAAGCTGTATCAAATTATTGTTTGAACATTTTCTTTGGAATTTTTGCACTCAGATTGGTTGCCTTAAGCAACCTGGAGGTTCTAAACCATTGAGGTTTAAGGTTTTGCCAGGAACACCTTCAACAAAGCTCAAGCTATATTTGTGGATTGAAGCTGTCTCCACAATGGCAAGGTCTTATCTTACAAAGCTTTTCTACTATGGCCACTTCGGATTGCTGCTTCAGGTTACCCGCTTCCCTTAAAACTTCCCCTAATGAAATTCTGGAATGATTTTCGCTAGAGCAAACAAAGGCAGAAAAAGGGTCCAGCTTACAAACAGAACAGTGCCAAAAAGCACATGGAAATCCATTAGTTCTCTGAGAGGCAGATAAAGCTATAACGGCAACACAAGGCCGGGCTTTTGGAAAAAAATGCAACTCTTTTCTTGTTAGAATAAACGCAGGTACAGCTCGAGTTGTCTTGTGGCTCCTCCCATCTCCGTGTTATTTCTTGCAGGCTTTTCTAATTTTCGTGACCCTAGATCTTAAAACAGAAAAAAATCTAATAATAGATATATATGAAACCTCATATTTGGCTGAGTTGGAGGTGTGACGTGGATAACTTAGAATCGCAAGAAAGGTTGTAGGCTTGGTTGGGCTGGCGTGCAAACAAGTGCTAAAAGGGCAACGTGATCAATGGTGAAAAAAAGGAGAATAAAGATAGAAAAATAACATAAGGCTAAAAAGGTAAGTGGCAGAAAATTAGTGGATATAAAAAAAAGGCATATGGGAACGAACGTGGCATGGAAAATCAAAGTGAATTTTGGCAAAAAGGCAAACATGGATGAGAAAAGCAGAAGGGGCAAATATGTAAATAAAAACATGATTAAAAAAAAAGGGAGATCACTTTAGAAATGTAGGTTTCGACAATGGTGGTCAAGGTATAGAATGTTTATTCTATAAAACTAGAAGATGAATGGCGTATAACTACAGATTATAAAAATTACGCATACGTTGCGTTTCGTAAGGAAGTTGACGTTCCTAAGGCGTGTAATAAAGTTGCAAGGACATGCATGAGTAAGACGAGAATGTAGTCATGTGGATATGCTTAATGAGGTTGGGCAAATTCATGCCCATTATGCATGGTACAAGTTAAGGGAATAGAATGCATCGTGTCTCCTCTATGAGCAAAGGGGTGCCGAATAGAAGACTGGATAATATCGGGGAACATAGTAATGTACCCATATGATAAGCGTGATATAAGGGGAGCTTGAAAGTTGTTGTAAGCAACATTTCAAATGTAGGGAAGTTGAATGGACACTTTGAGTAGCCCAAAGTGTGGAGTCTAAACAAGGTAGATGCCCAAGAACATCTCTCCAAGGAGAATGTGGACTGGACTTGATATTGTGGTGTGTATGTCGAGGAATAGCTCCTCGTTGGTAAATGTCTACTAGGACTATATAGTCCCAAAGCTTAACAAAAAGAGAAAGGGTGTATAGTGGAACTTTTAGTTCACAGTCCGTATGATGTATGGAAATAATGAAGCTAAGAGTTCTTATACTAGACAGTGAACACGTTCATTAGGAACTTAGGGTAGCGCTTCTCATTGTTGAACTTGTGACCAAAGCTTGGTGGTCACGTCAGGCTAGGGTTGATCTATGAGTATGAGTCAGAGACTGTGAATAGTGTGGTGCTAAAACCACAACATGGATATGACAGACGACAACGAGCTAAGAAAATAGGGTCGGGGCAATCAAAAGTTGAATTCCTAGTGGATAATATTATCCACGAGATTATTATACGAGAGCGGATTAATTAAAGGCCGAGAAAAAAATATACATGGAGAAACTGTGACGTTCCAGCATAATATACGGTTCAGATACGTATATTATACTACCACGTCACATGCACATGTCACAATGTCAAGTACTTGAGAGCCATAAAGAGTTGCACCTAAGGGGCAACCTCGTATCCGTTGCTGTTTGCCCCTTCGCATGCCACAGAATCTTGCTGATGAGAAGTAATCCACGCGTGCCAAGGGGCCAAACAGCCACATGCTAGTTGAGATGAATCTGGTCCATCAGAAGGTTCACAAGATACATGATCCACATGTGATGTTCGGGTATATGTGTATGCAAATATATAATTTTGGTTCAACATTCGACCTAAGTGCTTTGAGAATCTTATATTGATCATTACTATCACCTCAGTCGGCCGTAGTGCCTTGAGAACCCTCCCTGGATCAGAATCATCTCGACTTTCATTGCTGCTTGCCCCTTCGCATGCCACAGAATCTTGCTGATGAGAAGTAATCTACTCATGCCGAGGGGCCAAACAGCCACAAACCAGTTGAGACGAATATGGTCATGAGGAGGTTCACAAGATACATGATCCACATGTGATATTCATGTTCAACATTCAACCCAACTGCCTTGAGAACGAATCTTATCATGATCATCACCATCACCTCAATCCACCGTAGTGTCTTGAGAACCCTCATCGGGCCAGAACCCTCTTGACTTCCATTGCTGCTTGCCCTTCGCATGCTACAGAATCTTCTGATGAGAAGTAATCTATGCATGCCAAGGGGCCAAACAACCACAGATCAGTCGAGAGGATTCTAACCCGGAGGGGTTCACAAGATACACGATCTACTATTGACGATTATGATGTACTCTATGCATAGTGGTGCATACCATGGCAAGAGCCATCAGCTACATCAAGGAACATCAAAGTGAAAGCATCGCGCATTCCCAAATCTTGCTTTCATGCCGCTTTGAACGATGGAACTTAGAATATAACTAAGCTACATTGCTCAAAGAGGCAGGGAAAGAAAGATTGGGAAGTCTCGATGCTTTTACTCATCAACCACATGAATTGTGATGAACCCTTCCACGCTTGGGCCACTAACCCCAATGGCATCTGACCCTTTTTTTCAGTGGCTCGTCTCACCATCATCTCATGAACTTGTAAGCCACATAATCGCGAGCAACCAATAGGCTGTATCATCGATGGCCACAATAAAATAGAATACTCAAAAATCTTGTTACCTCCGTCCTTGTACAATCTACCATGACGTCGAAGGGGAGACGTCCTCTAACTTCATGTCACAGTGCTGCTCGAGGTTCTCCATCAATAGCAGGAGTTAGGATATTCTATGATTTAGCACCTAACAGGCGCTATACGGATGGACAAAGCTCAGGCACCACTTTGGCTTGAAATTAGGGTATGCTCTCACCTCTAACATTATAGCGACTTGCATATGAGAACTTCCACCTCTAGAAGGAATGAGTTTTGCTCCACCTCCCATTTAGAGCCTCTTTGTGTAATGTAACCTAGCAAAATAACTAAGCTACATTGAGACAGAGATTCACCAAAAGAGAGCGAGAGCAAAGCTCGCTCTTTCTAAAGGAGGTAACAAGAATTCCGAGAATCTCAGCCATGGTCGCACTTTAGGCTTACTCCCTTTTTTATTTTCCTATTTGACTAATCTAAAGTGCCACCTAAAATGAGTGAGCGAACTCATCCTAGGGGGCACTTTAGATACATCAAACAGGACAAACAAAAAAGGACTAAGCCGAGGTGAAAGAGATGGCAGTTAGTCCACTAATCCCAATGGCATCTATCCCTCTACACCAGTCCCTTCTTTTCAGTGGTCATCATATGATGTTAAAAGGAAAGAAGGCCTGACTAGAGGTCCAGATGTCAAAGACATTGCATGTCCAGATGTTTTGATTCACTCGCATACTTAACTAATACACAACTCAATGTGGCAATGCAACGGCCAAAATTCTATTATGTCAAAAAAATCCCCGTCAAATCACGTGGGTTCATGTGCAGGGAAAAATATCAAAAAAAATAATATAGATAGAAGTGTATTGGAAGCTCATGAGACAAGGTAATCGTCCTCCACCCCCATGTCTGGACCAGGGTTCACCCAATCACCATGTGGCCCAGGAGCGGGAGGCAGGTACTGGTTAATATCTAGTACATCCTCACCTTCGCGCGGTTCTTCCACCCCCCTCCAAAGGTCTATCTCACGTTGGCTTCGAAATGCATGTTTCCGTCCCTCCTGCGAGCAACCAGAGGTGGCAAGGGGGGCATGCGCGATTGCATGTTAAGCACGGCATACTGCCACTCCAGTATAATATATCCATCTTCTGCTGGACAGAACCTACTGCCCAGCATCCAATCCAAGAAACACCTCAAATATAGACGATGTCCAGATTCCAAGGCATACCAACCAACTTGAGTCAAATTATCCCCACAACTTGCACAATATCTGTAGTCCCCATTCTTCATACCCTCCCATTGGCTCTCGTATAGGGAGATATGCAATACCCTGCTCCTTTGAGACTCGAAGGGGATCAAAATCTAAAGCTCTGGTCAAACCGTGCATGTGCTCATTATCTACCTTCAACATCGTGTTTTCCCTACACAAAGCTGCAAGCTGATTCTTCGTATCCGCTAATTCCACAGCCATCTTGTCATGAGCATTCGCACGGTCTTTTAAGCGCAAGTTCTCCTCTGACAGAGTAAGATTTCGACTTCTTTTATTTTCTAACTGAGCCTTGAGATTTGCCTCTTCGGTCATCGCGCCTGCTACCGCAACCCCCGCCACTTCTAAAAGTTTTATCGCAGCTGCGAGCAAGTAAGTTATAACGTTACGGGTTCGTCACACAAGGCGCTTTCAGAATCATCCATCTGCTTAACTCTTTTGCTGCTGCCACTACCACTTCCTTGCTTCCATTTTTCTGCTAGCATAATTTACAGGCTTCCCCTTTACAATCTCATAATACACTTGCTTTCAAACGTCTTGCTGAATTCATGATTTTTTATCATAGTTCCTTTCGTTTGAACCCATCTCTCCAAAGCTTTAGCTCGGACTTCAGGGACCTTGCAGTCATATGCTTTATACTTGTCTGCTCTCCTGCTTGGCCAGTCGGCGTCAAACTATTTGACGTCTAAATTAGCCTCCACATCCTTGTAATCCGCCCCTTGCGGGCAACAACCTGGGCCCATGTCACATGCAACTCCATGAACCTCTGTAATTGTAACACCTTCTTTCCTGGCCACTGCCCTTAGCCTCACCAACTCTTTTACACGCGCTTCATTTGTTCCCTCTGCTCTCTGTAACTGTTGTGCCCCTAACCTCCAATAATGTAGGTAGAGAAGGGAATACAAAGCCCTCTAGAGTTCTCAAAGAGGACGAGAAGGAGAAGTTGCCCCCCCTGCTTAGTTTCATCGGCCCCTTTTCTTTGCAGACGAGACATAGTTTCTTACTGATGAGACGTATTCGCTTGCTGAGACATACTTTTTGGCACGGTTTGTAAGTAGGTTGTTTGTTCAATTTCTTGTGTATACGCTTTATGTTAATTGCGCAAAACAAAAGCAACTCAATATGACTTATAAATTACAAAAGAAATCAAGTGCAACGAAAACAAATACATAAATTGGCAAGGATGTTTTATTATATGTGTGCCTAAAGCAATTGTTCAATCAATAGATTTTTTTTACTTTTATTTTATTTTATTTTTTTTTGATAGCAAGAGTCAGTTTTACCATTAATTATAAAATCTCAGGAACATAGCATGTTTGTGCTTTATAAGGCAGCACGTGAAAAAGTAACAGAACATTTAAGAGCATCATACTATGAATATGAGCTCAAGAATAACAAGCCTAACAAGAAATTCGCAGAAGAGGTAGCAGAAACTGATAAGCCAGTAAGAAAATGATCTTCCGTGTGAACAGGTCCAAAAAATCTGAATTCAGTTGTTGAGGGAGGCCACTCTGAGCTTGAACTGCAAAAACCTGCAAAAAGGCAATCCTTCCCGAGACATAAATAGATCCTGATTAGATAAGAGCAAGGGTGATGCACGCTAAGCGTGACTTGGTCCAACTTGGTCAGCATCATCCGCACCTAATCCAACTTGAGGAATCCAATCTGATTCCATTTGGAGTCTTGTGCAATATGTTGGAGAGCAATTCCAAGTGCGCCGCATGGTTTTCAATAGCTGGTCATATCAAACTTGTGTGCCTTGTCTCTTATTGGGGATTCGACGCAGTGCTTCAAATAATCGCACATGTTTTGAAACTTCTGGCTTTGTTCAGTAGTACCCATAGCCTCCAAGAAAGAATGCTTACGTGCAAAATCAGCAAGGTAATAGATAAAATAGGCTGCCCCTAAGAGGTCGAAGTCGACCCTTGCAGCCACCATCTTAGTCCCATCTCCTTTGGGACCCCAATACAAATCATCATGTATGTACGGATATGGCAATTGTAATGGTTATGGTCAAATAATATCTATTAAGCCAAGATATTATTTAACCTTAAAGGATAAGGTTTAAAATTAGATCAAGCCATAACTGGCCAAAAGGGCCAATGACCCTTTTCCAAAGAAGGGCAATCCGTATTAAGAGGGGAACAGCAACGAATTGTACAGATCAGTCCGGATTCTGCTTGACGTCTTCAACATCGGCCTTCTCTTCCCGGCATCGACTACTCTGCTTCAGCTCTACTCAAACGGAACAGACCCTTGCTCCAACTGATTGCATTTTTTGAAGAAAACCAAGCTCCTTGCCTGGGAATTGCCATTGCCTTCTGCCTTGTCGATAATTTTGCCAGATCTCAACACCGGTTGGCCCGGTTGGGTGGAGAACTGCCATTATTTGTCTTATACTTGGATCTTCCTCTAGTTTAGGTGAACTAGAGCTGGATCATTCCGAGTTATTGGTGTAACTCATAACAATTGGTATCAGAGCCTGATAATTCTGCACCAGTATAGCATTTTTGGCATTCAATTCAGGACCAACAGATGCAGAGACTTACTGGAAAGCAATTACCTCAGCTTATACGGTGGCAAATCAGATGGGAATTTTCATGCCTCAATCTCAAGAAGAGGCTATTAGGAAATTAGAGCATCTGGCGATTGCACTGGGTTATGTAAGTGAGGAATTGTTGCAGAATATAAGAACTCATGTAGCTCCTAATAATCCTCTCCAAATCCAAAAGCTGTACAAACTGCAATACCACCTCCGTTACCTTCTGAACCTGCTCCCATAGATCCGCCCCCTCCCAATGAAGAAGAAATTCTTTCCAGCAAAAAAAAATAAGTGTAAATGGTTGGAAAAGTCTGATATGCCTTCTTTCCGTGGATATCCTGCTAAGCCCACACAAGTTATTGGATTTCTGAGCACTTGGGAGTCGTTTTTGAAGAGAGTTGAAGCAACGGAGGAAGAAAGGCTAGGCGCCTTGGACATATATTTAAAAGGCACTGTGCAGTTATGGTGGTAGCGAAGAAAGCGACTGGATCCAGTAATAAGTAATCGGGTTTTAGGAAGGAGTTTGAAGCGCAATACCTACCTCCAGATTATTTACAAGTAATCCAAAGGGAATGAGATCATATTAGCAAACAGAGAAAGAGACTGTGAATGATTTCACCATGAAATTCAATCACTTGGCTGCGTAGATGAATAACATGGATGCTCAGGAATTGATGAGGAAATACATCAACGGATTTTGTATGGATATCTTCAGCGAGGTTAGCTACTCCAGGCCCAAGGACTTACGAGATGCCATAATTTATGCATCTACTGCTGAGTTAAAGATTAATCCAAAAGCAAAAAGAAGTTATGCATGGCAGCCATACACCAGCCTAGATGACGAGAATGAAGGAAAACGGAAAAGGAGAAAGGAAATAGATGTGGAAACTCCTGAGAATGCATCTGAGCACAAGAAAGGAAGTATGGTTAAGTCCAGGGATATATGATGTTTCCGTTGTGGTGGTAATCACTATCAGAGGTATGGTCCCGAGAATAAAGCTATTATAAGGTCTGAGTATCCTCCACAGCCAAGAAAAAGCATTGAAGGTAAAATGCATAACGTCCACATAGAGGAATTAGATCCAGGACTATCAGAAGCTGAGAAGTTAAAAGCGGAGAATAAAGCAGCTCATGTAGCGCAAATGGAAGAAGAGAAGAGCAAACTGAAGATAGGTTACCATCTGCCTGGTAAATAGTAGCATGATTAAGGATTCAGTCTAGAATTTAGATATCTTATATCTATGATTGTTATATTTCCTTAAGATGATTATTCATGCCGTTAATAAAATACAAAACTATGGTTGGTGCCATACATGTTTAGTATTAATGGATGAATTTGCAATTTTTGATTGGTGTCTAAGCAAATTGCAACCAGTAGTTGGTGCTACTGGCAGAGGTTGGTGCCTCAATGTAACCCCAAACTTTTATAAACTTAACCCAATCCTTGTGTTAAGACGTTTAATTAAATTAGAATAATCTTAGGCCTTGAAAACTATTTTTATATCCTCGTAGGGTTACCTTATCCTAACTTTTAGCCTCAACAAATGTGGTCGTCATGAATAGTTGGTGCTATTTGTGAGATCATTACCTTAAACTTGAACCTAAAATGTATTGAGTTGGGGCTCAATTGGATAAATTAAGTTGGTGCTTAGTTCATTTATGGACAGAACTGAGGTCAGTTGCCTCCGGAAAGGGAGGAATTGATATGGTTATGGTAGCTCGGGGGAGAGGTCTTGAACGTTAGTCTGGGTGGACTAGCATGGGTGTGTGAGAATGGCAAATTAATAGCATGGCAAGGCAACTAAATGGCAATTGTAATGGTTATGGTCAAATAATATCTATTAAGCCAAGATATTATTTAACCTTAAAGGATAAGGTTTAAAATTAGATCAAGCCATAATTGGCCAAAAGGGCCAACGACCCTTTTCCAAAGAAGGGCAATCCGTATTAAGAGGGGAACAACAACGAATTGTACAGATCAGCCCGGATTCTGCTTGACGTCTTCAACATCGGCCTCCTCTTCCCGGCATCGACTACTCTACTTCAGCTCTACTCAAACGGAACAGACCCTTGCTCCAACTGATTGCCTTTTTGAAGAAAACCAAGCCCCTTGCCTGGGAATTGCCATCGCCTTCTGCCTTGTTGATAATTTTGCCAAATCTCAACACCGATTGGCTCGGTTGGGTGGAGAACTGCCATTATTTGCCTTATACTTGGATCTTCCTCTAGTTTAGGTGAACTAGAGCCGGATCATTCCGAGTTATTGGTGTAACTCGTAACACCATCCATGCCTTTGTATGCCCACCGCTTCACTTCCACTAGCTCACCTATTAACCTTTCTTCTCCCCAATCACAAATACCAATATAAATAGCATGGGGGTCCATGCATCCTTTCTCTTTTCCAAAGTCAAAATGAAGCAGGACATTGCGCGGGTGCAAATTCATGTGTAAATAGTGCTCTTTATGAAGCTTAAGCAAGCCGCTTAAAAACCACATAGTTAGATCACCCACTCTTCGAGCAACATATAACTCTTGCTTCCTCCGTTGCTCAAATTTAAAGAAATCGACCTCTACATTAGGCTTATATCCTAATCTTTTAAATGCATGCCTCGCAAACTCGTTATCTCCATAATGTACGAAAAGAGATGCACAAGAATCCCCATTTCAATAAGGATCTTTCCAATCTAGTTGTACGACCAATGCAGCGTATAATAGAGCCATGTCTAACCTGCATTTGCGACTCTCTCATATTTTTCATCATGGCCTTTACTATCATATCGAGCCTCGCAGTATCGCACATCATCATTCTGAAATTTTACACAATAAGGTTCGTCTATAAGAAAACTAGAACCCAAGATATTGCCTCTGTACATTGTTCCATATGTTCCTGAACCAATTGTAGTCCTGTATCTGAGAGGAATCTACCATTGCAAACCAGATAGTCTTAGCATCTGCCCTTTTTCTTGATTCTTCAAACTAACTTCAACAAATTAAACATGTGGGCTTTTTCATATGTATATCTCTCATTTTCCAAAAATGCTTGTTTGATAATGAACCTTCTTAATAGCATTAGCAAGGGCTTCCCTTTGGTTTGATGTCCTTTTAGATAGATAGATAGTAGTTTTATAGTCGCTTAATCCATACCTCGTCTCATTTTCTGTCAAATTTTGCATATGTGTGTTTCTTAAGGTGACCTCTCAGACCCATGAATAGACATGCAATAAATATGTTGTGATTTTCTTCCTAGATGTTTCTTTCCCATTGTTTGCAGATAAATTTAGAGCTTAGAGCTTTTAATATCAGTTTGTTTCTATTGCACACGTAACTCTAAAATTAATCACTAAATTCATTCGTTGCAGTTTGGTAAATTCATTTCTTTGTAGTTTGGTTCTCCATCTACCAATTTCTTTGCATTTCGCATATACAGATCATGAAAACTATCTACCTTTTGCCACATTGAATCTACAAAATTTGAAGCTACAAAAGCTCTCTTACCAAGTTTAAATTTGCCCATCTTAATTTATGCATTCCATGTTTCCTTTGCTGCCAAGGCTGATGGTGGCAGAGGAAACCTTTGTTTTCAACGCATTCTATTTCATGCTGGTGATGTTAAAAAAATTATCAACATCAAGTGAATCCATGTTTCACACTTTCTTTATCCTTTCTAAATTCAGCACGAAGATGAATAGCCACTATTTTTGTTCTGAACTAGATTTGCATTTGAAGCTCCTGGGTTTTGGAACTGCCCAGATGCGTGAACGGTGTGTGCGCCTTCTCTGATTGATCAAATTGTTATTAGTACAAATTATTTGCAGATTTTAATTTTGAATCATTTAAATGATTTGCAAAAGGAGTGCCATTGCATGTTCTTTTTCATTCTGACTTTGCAAGTGAAGTTCGTTAGCAAAAATTGCTTTAAGCTCGGTTGGACAGGCTAGAGAACCCAGTAGTGACGTACTAGTTTGCACATAACCCTTTGATATCTATCTTTGGTGTAATGTTTATCTTTGATGTTCTTGAGCTGACTGCAAATATGCTGCTTGTTGAAGCAAGAGTGCCTTGAGCTCCTTCTTGTTTACCTGAGATCAAGAACAATTTTATACATATCATAATCAGGTGCAAAACAGATTAAAGATACTTACTTTTCCCATTGCATTTCGAGGCAAGGACTCCCATATGTACAAATGTTGTGGAATCTGACATTGTTTAATAATATGCATTTAATAACATGTTTAGTAATATGCAGAATCATGATCCCTAAATATGATGTGCTACATTCCTGTTTTACGGGAAAACAAAGGAAAAGGAAAAACACTGAATCTAGTCTTCAATTATGATATAAAAATCTCGGAAAGGACTCCGTGGTTCAATTTCATACCCCAGTACTGCTTCCCAAGGTGCATGAATGGGGATAATGCTATTTCTATCAGACTGAAATAGCACAGCTAACCTTATAAGGAGCCATTCGGTTTTTTGCCCACTCACGAAGTTGTAGCAGGGATAATTGTGACTCCAACGCCTTTGCTTTGCTAACTAGCACAACAGAGACAATTTCTCCATAATCTTTATCGGGCAATCCGAGGACTGCACACTCTGCTATTGCCGGATGCTGCAAACAGGACACAACATTGCGCATAAATGCTGAGAAAACACAAGTTGTATTCGATATTGATGATCACTGGATTGTGTACACTTTGCAAAGTGCATATAAAGGCCCTAGTTTATAAACGAGAAAATAACTGCCAATTTCTGTAACTCGGTAATTGTTTATGAAATTTGCGCAGACCTCTAAAAGGGCAGCCTCGATTTCAAGGGCAGACAATTTATAACCTCCGCACTTTAGAATGTCAACGCTAGTTCCTGACAGATGCAGGAAATAAGATAGTAATAATAATAATTATCAAAGAAACAGGAAATACTTGTGCCCGAACTAAACTTACGGCCAAGAATTATAATATATCCATCCTTCTCCTTGGAGGCATAATCCCCGGTTTTAAAAAAATCATCTTCGGTAAAACTTTCTTTAGTAACCTATAAAAAGTACTATTAGCAACCATAAAAATAAATGAAATAGACCGAGAAAGCAAACCTCTGGCTGTTTCCAGTACTCTTTGAACATTGATGGACTTTTTATACACAATTCCCCAACTTCAGATCCAGCTTCTGAATTTTCTTCTAAAAGTATCTTCATCTGTAAGGGCAGCAAAACAGTAATCTCTTCAACATGACAGATTATCAATTTAATGTCAGATTAGTTTATAAAAACATGACTGCTAGGAATTTCCAGTTAGGATAGATTGTAAGCCAGCTGGATGATGCTCTCATTTTATCACAGTTAATAACCAAGTTTGCGATGTTTAATGGTATTTGATAGCCTGAGGATATCCAATGCATGAAGGATGAAAAAAAGACACAAAGAAGACCTCCTAGCTCCTAGTGAGTGAATCAACTCTAATGAGGCATGACCATCTTATATAGTCATGCCATGTCAGCAACAAAGGGATGACTCGGCATGCAGTCATCAACACTGACGTGCATGGCTGAAAAACAAAACAAACTAACAGAAAAGAGATGCTAACTAGATGCTAACATCTTCCCTGAAACCAAACACTCCTTGTGAGATACAGCAAACTTAGCCACATTATAAGCCACGGCTGCCAAATCATAATCTTGAACCATATCTTTCTGCCTCTATACCATTCCCGTTTCTTGTCAATATAATGATCATTTATTATCAGATTCTGTCTGACATAGAACAGATAGAGCTTGTTTGTAACCTTACTTTTAAACGACATGTGAGACTGCCATTCTAGATCTTCGTCAACATAAGTCAAACATGTGTAGATCTCATACCTCTGATCTTGTAGTCCGCCCACTGAAAATTTCCCAGTAACCATGACCTTAAAGAAGTTTCTTCATGAAGATCTTATTAACCATTCATAAATTATGTACTTCCAGTTCAGTACAGTCATCCATTGATAGTAAATCTCTCTGCTCAGTCTGAATTCCCGATTTATGGATGCTTAAAGATGATAATGTTGGTTCTTCTGTAGGGCAAGGAGAGTCTTCAGCAGCTCCAGTGTCTCCTCTAATACTGATTCAAATGGTGCATTCTTGAATGGAGACTGAAAAGAAACCATTTATATAAAGCACCCACAAGGATTTGTCCAACAGAGGAAAGAGCAGGTAATCTGCAAAAGGTGGAAGAGCTTGTATGGACTAAACAAGCCCCTTGTTATTGGCATGATTAAATAAATACTTTCCTCCTTGATAAAGAATTCCTTAGATCCCGATCTGATCCAAGCCTGTACTACAAACATTACAAACATACATCTCAATCCACGCACGTAAAAGAAGTAGTAGAAAAGTTCTTCACGCAGACTGCAATCTGCAAAACTCCATGTAATGCAGGCAACTAACATTTGATGCAGATGGGAAACCTTGTGATCCGAATTTGTATAGGCAGCTGGTTGGCTCACTCATTTACATCAACATCACTAGACCAGACATTGCCTTTGCAGTTGGCCCAAGTTTGTCAGTTTATGCAGGCTTCAAAAGATCACAATGGGTGGCCGCACGAAGAATACTTCTATATTTGAAGGGTACCCTTAGGACTTGTCTATCAGAAAACAGCTCCAGAACTTCTATTCTACACTGATGCAAATCGTGCTGGGAATGATCTAGATTCCTGAAAGTCCACAACAGGTTTTGTCTCTCTGCTTGAAAACAATCTTTTTACTTGGGCTTCGAAGAAAAACCACCAAATAGCCTAAGCACTATTGAGGCAAGCTCTTTGTACAGGTACACAGAACATGCTTTGGCTGTTACATCTCTTCCATGACTCACAGCAACCTATTCAGGCAGTTGATGATGATAATTCTGGGCCCACTGCCCTTACAGAAACTTCAAGTATCATCCTAATGTCAAGCATCTAGACTTGAAGCTTTGCTTTGTTCAAGAGCAACTTCCGTTTTCCACTCTAGACCCTCAGTGTTGTCCTACAGAACATGAAGTGGCTGATGGAATTATCAAACCCCTCGCTTCAAATTCCAGCAAATGAAGATATTACTTAGGATGCAGTAATTGAAGCAGCAGCTCTCAGATTACAGTGATGTTTTTTTCATTCTCTTAAGTTTTTTAGTTAAAGCATCATTTCAGAAGGGTGTTAGAGTTTATAAACTCACTCTAACTGACCTAAATCTGACGAGTGGCCAAGATCATGCCACGTCATCATTTTGCCATGTCATCAGAAAGTGACTATTTAACGTCACAGCCATTGTTCACTCATTACGTCCAACTTTTTCTCTTTAGTTTCCACCTTCAAAATAGATGTGTAATAGATTTATGGTGCTAGATCTAAGTGAAGTGGAAAACAGAGCCCTACATGGATGTATTGGGCGTTTATTGGGTGTTTTCATTAACAGGGGAATCGGATAAACAGACAATCTGGATTTAGTGTCTGCTGAAGAGAAGAATCTTTCACAGAAGTTTTCAGTAATGGGTTTCGCTAGGTCTTAAATTGACATTATGAAGGACCAAACGAATAAAAAACTGGTCCAGATCTCTTATCATTTGGGGTTGATCTACATAAAATTAGGATGCTTGAGAAGCCCCATCAGTACCATTAGTCTCAAACTCACCAAGGTTTACCAGCAGGCCAGGAACCAAAATGATGTCTTCGATCTGAAAAGTAGGGGAAGGGTCTGTCTGAAACTGGAAAATGGACAATACTTTTTCCTTTGGATGTAGCAAGCTTCATATGTGCCAGGTGAATCATGAGACTTCAGATCCTTATAAAAACAGTTGACTGACCTGCCAAAGGTTTTGTTGCACCCGAGTCATAAATCTTTGTTTAAATGAGCAGCAACAACATTTAAGAAATGGATTTCCAATTCCACAATAGATGCTTGAAAAACCTGAGCACTGGTTTCAGGCTGAGGCACTTCTTGAGAATCCTCCATATGCTTATAATTACATTTTGCTTCTTGCCCTTTTAAATACTGAGCTAAGTCCCACTTGAGTTTGTTGCAGTCTTTTTTCTAGTGGCCTTTCTTATTGCAATACCAACAAGCAAAAGGAGTTTTAGTCTGAGGAGTACATGCAAAACACTGTATCTGAAAGATTCAATAGAGGAAGGATCAGATGGCTTCAAATCGGTGAAGGCTAGAAACAATGGAAGCTACAGAGGAAAAAAAGGACATTTGTAGCAGATGGCAGACCTAACCTAGGTTACTGTTAGACATTCACTATATCACATTGTTATGATGACTCAGCATAGTATGCCACCTATTGTGCTGACATGATATCCTACTATAAATGTCATAGTCAGCTTAGAGCAGGTGTTCTTCTCTGTAGCATTCTGAGATAGCTTACGCTTCATTTTCCTTTGTTGTCTCTATTTCCTTCAATACATTGAATTCAATAGACTTTCATGGTATCAGAGCCTGGTTGGAGGAGAGAGTCAGCATCGATTTGGAGCTGGATTCTTCCAAAAATGGGTCGAAATTGCTGGTGCTTGTGATCAAGCCCAGGATTTCTTGAATCAGAAGAACGTTGATTAGTTTTTGCCGAATCTGCAAGAACAAGGGTTTCGAGACGTGTTTTGTCTCAGAATTGCCGAATATGCAAGAATAGAGGTTTCGAGACGTGTATTGTCTCAGTTTTTGCACTTTGCCGATGCCGGATTGTGCTCTTCTTCGATTCCCTTTGCCGATCGACGTCGAATTGTGTTCACGTTGAATTTCTTCACGTCGAATTCTTTCACGTCAAATTTCTTCACTTTTTTTGGTTGACGTCCACACTTCACGCTGCGGCACACTTCACGCAGTGAAGGTCTTCACGTCAAATTTCTTCACTTTTTTTGGTTGACGTCCACACTTCACGCTGCGGCACACTTCACGCAGTGAAGGTCTTCACGCCGGATTCTTCACGCCGGAATTTCCTGAGGATTTGCAAGATTGTCACTGCAGCTCTCTGTTTTCAATAATTCCTCACAGATCAGTGTTCTTTTTGGCAAGATTCACTGGATCTAATTGCTTTCTCTATTCTCTGATCTTCACAATGGCAGTTAGTCAAGATCCATGGAAATATTTCCAGCATCCAGTATTAGATGGGGACAATTATTTTACTTGGAAAGATGCCTTTCAAACAAACTTGAATCTCAAAGATCTGGGTGCGGTTCTTGAGAGCACCTGGAATCCTCTCACTCCAGCAGAACTGAAGGACTTCTATGCTCTAAATCACTTAAGGGCATGTATCTCTCCAGAATTTATGAGAGACATAAGAGATTGCAAGGCCTTCAAGAAGGCTTATGAATTTCTTCACACTACATGTGTTCATCAAGGAGATGGCAAACAATTATCTCTACAAGGCAAAATGAATAACCTCAGAGCTGATTGTGCAAATATGAGGGATTATTTACAACAGTTGAAGGCCATACAAGATAAGTACTTTGGAGCTGGTGGTCAAATGGATGAAATCAAGCTAATCTTGTATGCTTTGAATGGATTATCAGCAGAATATCAACATGTCAAACAATTTTATACATTGCAGCCAAAAATCCACATCACCTTTCATCAATTACAGCAGCAATTATATGATGCTGAACTGGAGTGCAAGAAGTTGTCCCAGCAAGAAGCAGCACATTATTTCAAGGTTAAGTCCACTTCTAACTCTTCCAATCAATTTCAGAAAAGGTCTATCTCTGGATCTGAGTATAGTTCTAGCAAAAAGCCATTTACTTGCTGGTATTGTGGTGTAAAAGGTCACATCAAACGTAACTGCAGAAAACTCAAGAGAGAGTTTGTCCAATTTTGCAAAGATAAGCCATCTCCTCATGCTCCATCACCAGAAACTGTTTCTCCACCTGAAGTAGCTGCCCATGTTTCTCATATTGATATTGATATACTGAAAAGGCAATTCCTCAACCTTGCTACGAAAAATTTAGGAAGTAATGATGTTTGGTTAGTTGATTCTGGAGCTACTAAGCATCTTGCTGGAAATTCTGCTGTCTTTCAGACTTTAAAGTCTTATGATAAGACTTTAATCAGAATGGCAGATGGGACTGAAGAAAAATCAGTTGGCAAAGGTACCTGTTAGTATTCCTACAGACAATTGCCTCACTTTCAAGCTGGAGGACGTGATATTAGTACCTGGATTACTTGTCAATTTGCTAAGTGTTAGTGAATTTGATAAGAAATTGGGGCTATCAGTACTGTTCACAGAAGGATTCGTTCACATTCTTCAAAAAAATCCACTGGTTTACATTGATCTTCAAAAACTTGGACCTATTGCACAAGGAATTCTTAACCCAGACGGGCTATATATGGTGCAAAAGAAATCTCCAACCAACGATTCAGCAAGTTCATATACAGCAGCAGTCTCTAGCACTCAAGAATCTCTATGGCATGCACGATATGGACATATGGGTATCTCTGCCTTAGCAACAGCGTCCAAACATCAAATAGTAAATGGATTACCACTTCTTAAAGAACAAGACTTAAAATGTTCAGCCTGCAGTCTTGGAAAGCAAGTTCAAGCATCTTTTCCAGACTATGCTCAATTTCGTGCCACTTCGCCTCTTCACCTCTTCAATTGATTCATTCGGAAATATGCTACTTACCACTTGAATCACTATCGGGCAGCAGGTACTTTGTCATATTTGTCGATGACTTTAATAGATATACGCGGTTATATCCAATCACATTTAAGTCTCAAGTATTTTCCATTTACAAAAATTTCAGTAAGCTTGTGGAAAATGAATTTTCTACAACAATCAAGGCATTGAGGTCTGACAATGCCAAAGAATACTTATCTCAAGAATTTGAAGATTTTCTGAAATCCAAAGGAGTACACAGGGAGCTGATTGTCCCATATGCACATCCTCAAAAGGGAGTTGCTGAGCGCAAAAACAGAACTATTATGGCTCTCACTCGGAGTATGCTCAAGCACAAACAATTACCACTTGTTTTTGGGGCTGAAGCTGCTGTCACTGCAGCATATATATCCAATAGAGCGCCAACCAAGTCTTTATTGCTAAAAACACCTTTTGGGGTTTTGTATGGTCGTAAACCTGATGTCTCTCATTTTAAGATATTTGGCTGCCTGCGCTATGCTGCATTCCCTCGTGAGATATTACAGAAGAATGGCAAACTGTCTGACAAGTCTCTCAATGTCATATTTATAGGATACAATACACAACCAATATAAAAGCATGGCGGTGTTATGATCCTATCTCAAAGAAAGTTTTTGCTTCCCGAAGTATGATTTTGTGGAGGATGCAGTCTATTCATCGGATTTATATCAGCTAGACAAGACAGATTATGACAAAGTAATTTGCAATCTCTTGGATGACCATTACTCTCAGGTTACATCTCAGCCACTCTCTATGGAGCCATCTATCAGTTCCTCCTCAAAAACAGTGCTTCTTCCATTAAGTTCAGATGCTCAAATCGTCCCAACAATCTCCAATGCTTATGACGATTTTGTACCCACTGATTATGTTGAACCTGCTATATCTCCTGCTATATCTCCTGCTATATCTGAAGATGTTGAACCTAGTTTTGATTTTCAAAGTATTGCGGATCACCTTTCTGGTATACTACCACGCAGGTCTGCTCGAATAGCCTCTTTACAACGTCCCAGTAATGCAAATTATACATTCTGTAATTATGCATTGATGGCTAAGGTATTACATGAACGTGATCCTCTTACCTATTCTCAAGCAGCAAAACATGCTCACTGGCAGCAAGCTATGAAAGAAGAATTGTACATGCTTTCTAAGCAAGGAACTTGGAAACTAGTTCCACAACCAGCAGATCACAATATTATTGGAGCCAAGTGGATCTTTCGTACGAAGTATCACTCAGATGGCACACTATCTAAACACAAAGCTAGACTGGTAGCTAAAGGGTACACACAAGAGGAAGGCTTTGATTACAACGAACTATTTGCACCTGTGGTAAGATTGGGCACTATGCAAGCTGTTATCTCTTTGGCAGCACAGAAAAGTTGGCCCATCTATCAAATGGATTTCAAATCTGCATTTCTAAATGGAGATCTACAAGGACTGTATATGCAGCAGCCACCTGGATTTGTAGATCAAAATCAACCTAATTATATTTGCAAGCACAAGAAAAGTATCTATGGCTTGAAACAAGCACCATGCTGTTGGGATCTGAAGATCAATACATTCATTACTCATATGGAGTACCAAAGATCAAGAGCAGATCGAAATTTATATATCAAATTCCAAGGGGATTTGGTTTCTATAATTCTCTTGTATGTGGATGACACAATTATGACGGGGGATGCCGCTGATCTTAACCTTTCTACAAAAGGTCTTCTTAAAAATCATTTTGAGGTTACAGATCTAGGGCTCATGCACTATTGTCTTGGAATAGAAGTCTGGCAGAATCATACAGGTATCTCACTGTCTCAACAAAAATACCTCTCAGAAATTTTGGAGAAATTCCATATGGCAGACTGCAATACATCTCCAACACCATCTGACTTGGGTCAAAAGCTAGTATTAGAGTCTGCAGAAGAAGATGTGGATTCTACATTATATAGGCAATTAGTTGGAGCACTCCTATATCTTTGTACTAGACCTGATATTGTCTATGCCGTCGGAGTCTTGTCTCGCTTTATGACACATCCCAAACAATCACATTGGAAGGCAGCAAAGCGTGTACTTCGATATCTAAAAGGCACTGCCACAGATGGTCTACACTACACTAAAGTGCTTAATCCACAACTTATCCTTTACTCTGATTCAGACATGGCCTCCACCGATATTGACTCTAGAAAATGTCTCACGGGCTATCTTTCCTTCTTTGGTGATAATCCTATCAGCTGGAAGTCCCAAAAACAAGACTCTAACAGTATTAGTACCACTGAAGCAGAAATTAAAGCCCTTACTCTCACAGTGCAGGAAATGTTGTGGTTAGTTCATTTATTTGAAGATCTTGGCATTCTAACCACACCAGCAAAGATATACTGTGACAATCTTGGAGCAATACAACATGCGAAGGACTATCAGCTTCATTTACAAATCAAGCACATGGATATCAAACTCTGTTTTGTTCGAGAACAGCTGCAGAATAAGTTACTTACACTTTCCTACTGTTCTACGAAGGATCAGCGTGCTGATGGTTTCACTAAGGGTCTTACAGGCAACAATTTCTCCACTATGAAAAGTTTCTTACATGTTGCACCTGTGGCTCATTCCCAGGGGGGAATAACAACCTCTTAAGGTTCTTTTTTGTTAGGATTTAGATTTCCTTTCAGTTATGCTGGTCATCAGGGGGGATGTTAGACATTCACTATATCACATTGTTATGATGACTCAGCATAGTATGCCACCTATTGTGCTGATATGGCATCCTACTATAAATGTCATAGTCAGCTTAGAGTAGAGTACCTTCTCTAGAGCATTCTAAGAAGCTTACGCTTCATTTTCCTTTGTTGTCTCTAGGAAAAAAAACGTCCAAAATACGTATTTTTAATGGACATTTTCGGCTACCTGAAAATCAATTACCAGCACTCTGAAAATCAAATTCCGGCAGTCCTAAATTCCATTTCCAGTTGCCCTAACCTAAACGTAAACTAAGAATTTTCCGTTAAACGCTCTTCGTCCACATCTGTAGCTGCTGAAACTGCCAAATCCTTTGCAGTTGGTCCATTAAAAAGGCTTGTCCAAATTTTCCTGCAGCGTATTTTTTTGTTCAATTTAAAAAATACGTATTTACAACGTTTTTTAATCGTTTGAAGAAATACGAGAAATACGTATGTTGTTACCTAGGATCTAACTTTTCAATAGCGTGCTGCTTCATGCTGCTGCAGTCTGTTGTGATTTGTTTCTGCTTCTATCTTACTACTGAGCCTTGAGTTTGAAATGATTAACCAAAACTTGATAATTCCTGGTCAAACCATTAGGTGCATACACAATCAAGGCAACATCGTCCAATTACCTCCAGCTGCAGAATGTTTTTTCCTTTTAGAACTTTGAGTTGTTGAAGATAATCCCTTATATTAGGACAATTCTCAAGCCCGAGATCATTCGTTTATCCTTGAATTCAGATTCGCTGTCGCACTCCCTCATAAATACAGGTTTCTGGCAAGAAACTAAAAGCTTTTGAAAAAATCTTGAAGACTCGAATATCCCTTTGAAAATCTGTGGAAATACAAGTTTTAAGATGATTGAGTGCCACAAAAAATCTTTCTTTTATCTCTGCTGTAACTGGATTCCAGTGTGCAAGGAAAACATCTCCAACATCTCTCAGATTGAGATTCATTTCAAAAGCATCTCTCCAAGTATATCAATTATCAACGTCTAAAACTGGATGAATAGAACACTTTCATGGATCGCCACTGGATCCCATGATGCTGTCAGTTTTCAAATAGAACCAATCCTTCGAATGCATTTTGAATCTTGTTGTCGATTTACAGACTGAAGTCGAACTGAAACAGTTAGGGCGAAATTTCAAGTTCTGAGCAACCTTTACATGAAAACCAGCTCAAATCTCGAGAGATAAAGAGAAATAGAGATAAAGAGAAATTTTCGCAAGAATCGACCAAGACTACAATCTTGAGCACTTTTTATGTAAGAACCAGCCCATCTAGGAAAGATGTGAAGAAATAAAGAAAGAAACAGCACAATTTAGAAAATTTAAGCAAAATCAACTCAAAATGCAAGATTCTTAAAAGGATTCGAAGAACTAACTAGAAAGTCCTCTGATCCGGAAGAAACATGGCTTAGAAACGCTTCCATTTCAAGTCTGATTCAGCTGTAAAATCTGGGGTTAAAATTCTCAATCCTTTGAAAACTATGACAAAGCACCTGAATACTGACTTTCCTCTCATATCGCGGCTTTGATACTATAAAGAACTGCAGTAACCTTTATATGAAGATACAAAGCAAAGTGTCAAGTACGCGCCAGACTTTCCGGCCCTAGAGTGAACTCACAATAATAATCTAAAGTGAAGCGTCAATATGATGTCACCCTGCCTAGTCATCATAGCATGCATGCATGTAAACAGACTGCAAGTGACTGGAATGTAACGATCATGTGACTGGAATATGGAATATTCCAACAGTTTTTGCTCTAGGATCTTGCTGCTGTTTACCTTTATTAGCCAGATCATGGCCTGCCTCAATAAAAATTCTTCAAATAGTGTAAGATGCTAGTAGGGTCAACATTCTGGCCATCAAAAACCAATACTTTATTTATCAATAAAGCAGGTCTTCTCTTTTTTCAAATAGAATACATCTGAATAGAATCACCTTTTCTACATCATGCATAAACACCTGACAGAAGTCACTAAGACCTTCCACTTGTAAACTTCAGACAGCATTCAAGTGTATTATAAGCTTGTGCATTCACTTGTAATGCTCAGGTGTATTATAAGACGTCAACAAAGTAAAAGCTCATAATGACCTTGTTGACCTATGTTTTGCAGCCAAATAGGCAAACAATATGAGAAAGACACAAATAGGGACCCCTAGCCACAAACAATTTGTCACAAACGACCTGCTCGCCAGAGAAATGTTTCCATGTCCATTTTTGCATTTATCTTAATGCTCTTCGATAACGCGTCCATTTTTGGATTTATCTTAATCCACTTCAATAATGCACCCTATGATTTTACCCATGCCCAAAAGTACCATGATTTGCAGATAAATTATAAAAACCATCGGTGATATGACCTTAGGAAAGAATGTCTTGTATGCTGAGGTTTATGGTTATATTAAATGCTGAGAAGGGCGATGCCATTCATTCTTGCTTTCCCTCCGTCTTTCTTTCTGTCTTTGCCAATATTCAAGATGCTCATCAATGGCTTGTTCATGACAAAATTAAACTCAAGGTTACTAAATACCTCATATGGGTACATACCTGTACGCCAGGTAGTGGAATTCCAACAGTACCTGACCGCCTGTCTCCATGCAATGGATTTGAAAGGGCCATTCCAAACTGCAAAAGATCAAATGACAAGGGAGAGAAGGAACATATGAGTCAAAACATTTCGGCTACCATGATATTACAAATAATGATGCGATTATCCTAAAACTTTTTCAAAATCAATGATATATTAATTACCAATGCTATGGTTAGTGTGTAAACTATGAGGTTTCATATAATTAATTGAACTAGAATGTGGTCTACTCTCTGTCAGGTCAGCTTATTATATCTTCTTTGCCAACTAAGAGAACCAATCTATAACTCCCTACACATGAAGCTGAAAACTGGTCATCTTTTTTCTCCCTTCAGCTTCATTTCTTCCATGAGCTTAAAGTTCTGGTTAGACCATCAGCTTTTGTGTCTTTACATAGTAAAGGTTAACTATTTGCTCTTCACAGAAACAACTTGGATCCAGTGTTTGGATAGCACCTCAAATCTTTTGCAAGCAGGATTAAACTGAACAGCTGACGGAATTAAGAATGGTTGTCTGGACGACTGATTAAAATGCATTTGTCCTTAATCTTTAAAGTATTGAGCAAGATCTTTTTGCAGTTGTCTGCAATTTCTTCGAACATGACCTTTCTTGCCACAGCACCAATGAAGAAAGGGTTGAGAAATTTGAGCAGAGACAACTTTAGATGGACCAGAACTTGTAGCAGATAAAGGACTCGATATCATTGGATTTGATGTTGGAAATCGACTGAACCTCTGAAAAATTAGTTGCTCAAATGTGATCATACCTTTATTTTCAACTACAGTGATAAAGTCCTTTCAAGAATCTCACCCAGATCCTTCAGATTAAGATTAGTTTGAAAGGCATCTCTCCAAGTACAATAATTGTCCCCATCTAAGACTGGATACTGGGAATATTGCCAGGGATCTTGACTGACTGGCATTGTCATGATCAAAATATACAGAAAAATGACAAATACTAAGGAAATTTGACAGATCAAGGGAGCAAGTTCAATCAGATACTTACAATCAATAAAATCTAGTGGATCTTGCCAAAAAGAACACTGATCTTTGGATAATAACTGAAAATAGTGGAAACAGAGGAATTCAATGACCTGTTTTTGCAAATCTGCAAGAAATTCTTCAATCCCCAGTGTGAAAAGAAACTGGCGTGAACGATACTGTTAGAATAGTATAATGTGATATATGTTGGACATGTTAAGTCATTGTAACTTAATGTTGTACCCCATGGGACATTTTATATTAGCCCATGGGCCCCCCTCATTTTTATCTCTTTCCCTATTTGCCACCCAACATGAGGACGTGGCACATATATATGTACCATCTCATGAGTTAGTGTAAGATACACAAGTTTCTTGTTCCTCCTTCGTTGCTTGCTGCGTCTCCTCCTCTCTCCATAGTGTTTTGCTGTTCAGATCATCTTCCCCACTCAAGATTTGGTGTCAAAGCAGTGTTGCCAGCCTTGGGTGCTTCATTCTGTGCAAGAGATGAAGTATTTTGAGAAGGTTTTTCTGCCTTGTGAAAAACAGAGCCCTTGAGTGCAAAAATCTGAAAGATTTGTTGCAGCAGCTTGCATATTGCCTTGCATGATGAAGTTTTGCAGATTTGTGGCTTTGATTAGAAGAGGCTTGTGTTTTTTCACAATGGACAGCCTGGAAAAGGTGTTCATGAGTGAGAAGTTCTTGCCTAAAAGCGTTACACTACTTCTTGGGCATTGAAGTGCAGAAGGCTGCCAATGGAATCTTTATCTGTCGGAAAAAGTATGCAGCAGATTTACTAAGGAAATTTCATATGGGGACTGCTAAATCAGCTTCTACGCCAATGAAGGTTGGCATTAAACTTTCTGCTCATGAGAAAGGTGCAAACTTATGTGATGCAACACTCTACAGGCATTAGATGGATCTATAGCTTTTCCTTGTATTAACTGGCTAGATTGCTGGATAAGACCAAGGTATGTCAAATTTATGCCAAGATCTGAATACCTTCCACAGAAAAGCCACTTTGACAGGTTCTTGCCAAGAAGCAACAACTGATCCAAAACAGATGGAGATTGGTTTGTTAAAAAGCCACTTCAAAACTGCCTCCACCAGAACTTCCAACAAAAAACGTTCTATCCTCACCAAGGCATTCGAAAAGAAAAACGTCTAAATGCTAACTTCCGGCCATGCCTTACTCTGATACCATGATAACATTGTGGATAACTAGAAAACTAACAAATATGCTAAACATAAATGCTTGACTATTCCTCCTATAAAGATGCCATATCAGCAACAGGCGTGCAGTGACAGGTCAGCAGTGTGAAATCGTCCTTGTCACTGTCACTGACACATAAGCATGACCAAAAGCCCAATGTAACATAAGTGAAACATGAGAAACTACAACCTGCAAACCTTTCCTTGCCTCACCCTGCAAACTGCGCAATACTCCTGGAGACAAACCTCAAGAATGCACATGGCAAGTTTTTCTTGGCATCAATCTAAGCCAGCCTGCTGCAAACTACATTTGCCTCAGCTTATAAACTTCGCAAGTTTCTCCTGGCAACAAGCCTTAAGCACGCACATTACGAGCTTTTTCTGGCAACCACCCTAAGCCTGTGCAACGGCAAGCTTTTCCAAGCAACAAGCCTCACATGACCTTACTACTACCACTGCTTGAGAAAGTCTGACTTATGGAAAAAGAAATTGATATGAACCTTTGATTATTTTCTTGGACATGGCCTGTTGTTAACTTCCTTTTCTTACACGTCATCCTATGCTTGGCCCAACCAGTATTGGACTCTGACTGGTGGAAAGACACATGTCCCATTGAATGCCATGCCTTATTTGGGGGGATTTAACTAGATATCCAGGTTTTACAACAAAGCCATCAGCTAAAATCTTCCCTTTATGGGAAATCCTGTGGGTAGGACTTAGCCAAGTGTATGAGACAAATGTTCCAAATCCACATCAAATAGGCTGTTAATATGCTGCTGAATAAGCTTCAGACTAGGAGCTGATAAACTTATTGAATGGCAGAAGAGAGTTTGATTGCACAGAAATAGAGTCACTTTGTCAAACTCTAGAGTTGATATTATCTGGATGAAATTTGCATGGCAAATTGAGATTGCAAAAGCAGCAGTGGCTCATAAACAAGCTAGTGGAGATAATTTTAATGGCGGTCGGAATGCTGTAGGCTCCTTCATAGGTTCTAGCAATTTTTTATATGTAGTGATGATATGAACCTGACAATGGATGCTTTTGTCTCTTATAGAGCTGCTGACAACCGTTACAACCAGATTCTTGTGCAAGCCACAGATTGCAGATTTATCTCCTGAAGGAGCCTGGATCTCGCTCTATGACAATCATTGGGACCTGCCTTCTTTCGTATGGGGGAGAAGCTGATTGAACAGATTCATCCAATTTGGCCCGATGTCTTTGTACCTGAGTGGTCAGAAATTCTATGGCTAGCACACCCTTCTGATGCACCTGATGCTTACCCACCTGGGCAAGGTTTTGTGGCAGGGGCACTGGTACTTAAACCTCTTCAGATGCTGGCCCCTCCTACAGTCAGATTTCCCCCACTCATCAACCTTCCTATACCTCCATATCCCACTCTTTGCGCCTCCACCACCCCTGCGTTTATCACACAAATCTTATCCTCCGCCACCACCACCCCCACCCCATCCATCGAGAAAAACTTCTTAGAATTTGTTGATGTTAAAAAACAGAAAGCAAATTACATTGAAGACGCCTTGGCGGCTGTCTTTATGCAGGTGCTCCTACTAATTAATCTTCCTAGATGGATTGTAAACAAGGTGGTTGCCTCTATGCAGACAAGGCTATGGTTCTTATGCAGATGCCTTTACTAACTAGCCCAGACGGTAAATAGAAAAGCCAGAATTTAGATCTCTTTCATCAATTGTGTGCCTAATGCTTTCCGTGAAATATATTTACGAAATGTTGTTGGAGACAGCTGTGCTGTGAATACTATTGTCTACACCAGACCACTGATAAGAAATGACTTACTCACTTCAGTCATTCCATATCTTTCAAGAAGGCGGTGCTTTGTGATTATTTCCCACCTATTCATTATTGGTTGGGGAAGAGCGGATGAACCACACATCTGCAATTAAAAAAAAAAACGTGTTTATCAGTAATAATACAGTACAAGTAAAGCAACCCAAAATGAGTCAAGATCCTTATCATTAAGCGTAGTTTGTGAGCAGCTGAAGCACACTTCTCCTGAGATAGTGGGTCCATGTTATCATAACCTTGTATCAGTCTCACATACATCGTAGGCACCTACAGCAATTGCAAGGCTGAGAACTTCTCAAAAAGTAAAGAAACATCCTTAAACAAGATTACACACCCCAGTAAACACTGTAATGGCATCAACAGTTTTTGGTTTTCCATGAGGATATGATTCGCACCATCGTTGCCAAATGCCTCTTACACTGAATTTTGGAAGAAATTCCACCTTGGAAAACACTATAAACTTTCAGAAATTGTGCACTCTAAAGATAGTCACATAGAACATTAATAGCTTACCACAGCTCCTGCATGAAAGGGTGCCAGCAAAGCATTGAAAAGACCGTGAACATGTGAATATGTCAAGGAGCATTTCAGTCAATTAACCATAGCATTATCCCTAAATAAGTTTGAGAACAAGGATATGATGTAGAGGAAGACAGTGAAGAAAACGATCCTTTGAAGAATACCCCCATGCCTTAGCTAGCATGGCAACCTTTCTTATATGCAAGAAGAAAAAGTAAGAAGAAAATATCCTTGACTGCTTCACTTCCCATTTGAAAATGGCAATATACCTGAGAAGCCATACCACCATGTGTGTGCACTACGCCCTTTGGCCTGCCAGTGGTCCCACTGGTGTATATTATCAAACCTGCTTTATGGTCTGCAAAGAGGAAGGGACATGCTAAAGTTAGATCTTGCAACTCAAGTGCACTCTGAGCCCAGAAACATTACCTTCAACCTCCATTAGCGGAGAAAATTGCTTCATAAAATTTTCATCTATGTCTGGGAGGTCTGAGTCTAAAGCAGAGAAGTCCATGGAGGGTACGGGAGGAAGGACAAAAAGATCTGCAGAACATTTCCGACAAATGTTTTCAAACTGCCCTGTATATTCTTCAGTGACCATAATAATTGACACCTCCTGCATTGTTTTAAGAAATGGGAGCTTACAATAATGTAACTATAACAGTATACGAAACAGCATAATTTCCATGTGGAGTAATAAATCCAGAATGCCATTTACCATTTATTCCAAAAACAAATTTTTCTAACTTCCAACACTGAAAGTGCTTCCCTAGAATAAAAGAAAAATAGGATCCAGCCCAAGAAGGCAGCAGATTCCTTTGGACGTCTACAATGAACCTAACAGGTGAAATTCTTGCAGACATAACAGCTTCACCATCAACTTTAAATTCTTTATGCATCGACGCCAGAAATGTTAAATTTTATGCAATTATTTCTTAGCACCACCAAGCATTTCTGCCAATGCAAGCCAAAGACCAAATTTGTTGCATCCTAAAACGTTACACAGAAAATCCCCAACGTTCCACATGCCGGCAAGGCATAGATATACATTTTTTTGATTGAGTATTTAATCAAGTAAGAAATTTTTCTTAACATCCTAAAAGCCAACACTAGATGCTTCCCCTAGTGAAAGGGAAAATATAGAAAATCTGCTCAAATTTTACCTGTGGATGCAATACTCTTACTCTTCCACCAACTTTGAATTTCAATGTGCATTTTATAGTTGAGTTAAGGGTTGCTTAAGACATTCTCCTTGTAAAATCAACGTATTTTACCATTGAAACCAGGGTAATGATCTGCGTGCTCTACTTTCCACTCAAAAAGAATCGTGCAAGTTTTAAGTGACACATTTGGCATTGGTGCTGTTTATCAATGTATTCCTTCTTTTCTGAATGTTTTCCTGATTTTGCTTTATGGCCATGTGGAGCTTGCTAAGAAATCTGCGGGTAAATTACCTCCACTGTGTTATATTCCTTCACAAGAATTGAATTGCATCTGCCCAAGGGCTTCTTGGCAATCTCTAGAACTTAAAATTTACAATATCCCTTTGTTTGCAATATCCCTAGCAGGAAATGGGTAGGCCATGACAAAAAACTTAATCATCATGGCCTTCTCTTCACCGATAGAGGAGGTTTGATTCAAAACTAGCTCTCCACAAACATCATCTGAACAAGTCCATTTCTTTCACTCAACCAATTCGATACTCCCAGTAGCTCACGGATGTTGAAATTGAAGTTTGCAATGCAGAGAATACTAATTCTAACTAAATTAAATATATGAATCATGTCTGTTTCTGGCACAACCACTCCCTTGTTGCCTTGTTAAACCGCTGTGTGTGAGATGATCACTCCACAATATAATCAAATACCCATAACCGGAAAACCAGGCAGCTGACCTCAACAACGCCCCAACAATGCTACGGTCATAGCTTTTAAGCATGGGATGGACTTTGTGCTCTAAGTGACCTGAGACAAAGTTGATGAATGTGGCACATGGAAGATGCATAATTCACCTGCAAGTTTGAAACCAGTGCATAATATTTGATGTATTGCTGATAAACATGGTGCAAATTTATATCAAATTAAACATTTGAAAAATAAGACGAGCGATGGCATATAATCTTTGCAAAAAAAGATAGAATTATAAAAAGCAAATCAAGCTTACCTGAGATCGCGCAAGAAAAAAGAAAAGAAAATACTTCAAACTATTCAATAGCTAAATATAACATTTGGCTAATCAAATAACAAGACGTTTGTTATAGTTATAAAATGACGTTATAAGAGCATAACTAAACTAGTTGAAAGAGAGAGACCGCATCTTGAATGACGTGCATAAGCTCTGCTTCCGGATAGTTCAAGGCCAACGGAACTGCAACCGCACCACCAAGCCAAGTAACGTACAAGCTCACTACAAATTCAGCGCATGGCTTTGTCATAATGCCTATGCGAGCTCCATCGAGGGGCCTCGATTGTAGCTTACACGATGAGGCAAATTTTTCCCCTTTTGAGGCCGTCCCAACTGTTGTGTCATTACAAACCACCACGGGTGCAGATTTGGAATTTTTGGACTCTAATTTGCCTAGTAAATTCCAAGCCGAGAGGAGCAGCTGGCCGTAGCTGTGACTTCGTCCAGCTGCAGATAAAGCTGTTGATTTTCTGCCTCCTAGAGCTAGCTTTGCCGCATTTCTTATTACTTCCATTTCGGTGACCTTCAAAGAATTGGCGATGCATGGCTAATAATGTTAGGCCGGGGTTTTACCAAAATAGAGTCACGGTGGTCGTATTTCCAAAAGTCGCATATTTCATTAAATATCGCATATTTCATTAAATTATGTTGTTTGGCCACCTATTATCTTAAAAGGAAATCACTTTTTCCAGTCACATATTTCATCAAATGATATTTGGCCACCTATTATCTTAAAAAGAAATCACTTTTTTACTATGATTCGAAATAGGTTTTAGGCTCTTTTTCCACTGCAGTCGCAAAATATGGCTGTCATATACCATATACGATACCATTTGTGACTCCATGGCTAAAAATGAGACACATCAATTTAAACTTATTTTTTCACTGCATAGTAGTCATAAAATATGACACCACTAAAATAGTAGTGGAAAACCATGCAAAAATAAGACATGTAAGGCTAGGTGTCTTATTTTATGGCGAGGGAAATCCCCCGGAATAAAATAAATAAGATCCATTTACATTTAAAATGGTATCCAAACCTATTCCGAACCTAAATAAGACATGTCTTATTTTTATAGTGGAAAAGTGATTTTCTTTTAGGACAATAGGTGACCAAACATCATCTGTTAAAATATGTGAGTTTTAGAAATAAGACTACCGTGGAAAAAGGGCGTTAGATTGTAAATGGAGTCTTATTTTATTCCGGGAGATTTCCCCTCTATAAAATAAGACACCTAATCTTATTTGAAACTATAACTAAAAATAAGATGTGTCTTATTTTTTCATAGTTTTCCACTAGTATTTTGGTAGTGTCATATGACTACCATGCAGTGGGAAAACAAGTTTAAATTTGTATGTCTCGTTTTAGCCCTGGAGTCACAAATGGTTTCATATATTGTATATGATAGCCATATTTTGCAACTACTGTGACAAAAGGGCCTAAGATATTTACGCGGCGAGCTTTGCTGCCACCAAATCTTCGTTGTTAATGTAAAAACAATTTAGATAAAATTCTGCCCTCGTGTCCAATAGCGCCATGCCACGTGGCATACATTCAAACCCTGAATGTGAACACTTTTTCTTCTCTGTTTCTTCCTGCGGCCACGTTTCTTGGCTGTTCTGGCTATTTTACACACAAATCAGAGATCTACCAGCCATTCTCGGCGAGCAATTCCGAAGATCTACCCCGCCTTCTCATGCCTTTACCCTGATTTTGAAGGTTTTAATGTCACATAATTTTATTTAAATTGTTTCCACGTTACAAAAATGCTGTTTTAGGCAACATTCTGGCATGCCAACCACCCGGGTGTATCAACTATATATATGGATACGCCACGTCCATTAATGAAGTTACAAAAAAACCCTCCGTATACGGAATTTGTTCTAGAAAAACCCCATATCATACGTTCCATCGATTTCAACTTTTCCCTATCCCATATTGTATCTATATGATATGGTTTTCTTAATATTGATGAACCCACTTCGTATAAATATAAATATGCATCATAGACAAACATGCCCCTTGTACAAATATGACAACCGTATGATAGAAAAATGTATTCAACTCTTCATGATCCAATTAAAAAACAATTTTATTGTATAAAATTGTTTTTTAAATCAACATGAAAGAGACCTCTAAAAGCATGAATTAATATAAGACAAATGTTTATTAAGTCTAATAGAACACTCCATCCCTCTCCATTTTTATAATAGATCACCTATGCCACACCACTTTTCATGAGCAACCTAAATTTTAGATATGCTTTCAAGTTAGTTTCAAATTAATAAAATAATGGTAAAAACAATTAGAAGAAATAAAAAACCCACACCTTCCATAGTCAAATGTATGGTGCTGCCTTTATCCGTCCTTTTGCTTTCCTTTATCAACTTATAGACAAATGAACCAAATGATTAAAATATCAAATATACCATTTGTAGTTGCAGCATTCGCAAAGTTATTGAGTTGCAATCTATCGTTTATAATCAAAGTATACCTATTTTTGTTTGGATGATATGTCAACCATACAAGCGAGATGATAGATTCAAGGTCAATAACTTGATTATCAGTCAAATAGTAAGCGAACCATGTGTGTCCTCTAGCTGCCAAATTTTCATGTTCCGCATACCAAGCAAGGTTAAAATGTACATTGAATGATGGTCTGTCACTCAAATCAATAGGTTCTCTACTTTCTCTCCATGCATTACCCACTTTACGTCTCATGCTCAACACCCTACCTATGTACCAGCGCTTTTGGATGCACTTATTTGCATGCGGTTCCTCTCCTCGCTTTCGTTTTCTATCTGAGTGCTTTCCTTTCTTTATGCATGCACCTTCTTCTACGTCAAACAATATAGCACAAAACCAATTCCTAACGATGTTGCTGCATTTAACTTCTTCTTGGATGAAATTAAATATGCCTGGTTTTTTACCCTTGTTAATTTATCCTTAGATAGCCAAGGATTACCATTTAATTGGCTAACCAAAGTGGATTTGCAAATCTGCTTTCCATCTATATTCACTTTATAATCGATCTTCACATCACTCTTGTCTAATAGCTCATCAAACACACGTCGTAGCTCTGATTGTGCAACCACCTCTTCACTTTCTTCTGGGCTATAATGATCATTACCTCCAAAATATCTGTCTCATCCGCGATGTGGTTGCTTTCTAGTTGCGTATAATAATCAGGATGAAAGAAATCCTCATGCATCCAAGGTTTGTCCCACCAATTGCTTCCATTTTTGCTACTACATTGAATTCCAACTGCATTACATAAGTCTTGTGCAATTGCGAATCCTTCTTTCAAAGCATCCACTAACTTGGCATCTGTGCTTACAAGCTCATAGTCAGAGAGATCACATACTACTTCCTTTCCACCGACATTAACTTTTCTTTCCAATACCTGCCAAATATGTTCCTGTTTTTCATGTGCCTTAGGAAAAAGCAACTGTGACAAACTCTGAAATTCAGCCACGTGGTTTAATGCACTTGCGCTCTCTAGTAAATCAGCACCAGTGTAACATCTTTCATTTCTCACCATGCCCCCAATTTTGGAGAAGAAGTTCTCACAAACATCAGACCCTGTAGATTCCAATGGAATAGCAAGATGCCTAATATATATCTAATTAGGAGAACAACATAGTGGCATGAGATTTGAATGTCCATGGAGGTTTGCTGACTAATAAAATTCTTTTGATAAACAATGATCATCGTGATCTATTATCCACAACATCCATAACCTACCAAGTATAAGGGAAGTATAATCATATCTGTTAATTGGCTACAGTAATTGCTTTCCTAAAGATAATTTGTGAAATAAAAAAATACCTGAAGCAATGAAATAATTTTACAATTTTCTACCATTTGTTTGCTCCTAACTGAGAGGAAACTTTGCCACTGATCCAGTTCTGACTTTTACCTAACTGAGATGTTAAACTGTGTGCAATGATGGAAAACATAATGATTATGCAGAATTTACTCTTATGGAATTTACATATCTGTATTAAGAAATGGTGACAGGAAGCACCAACCAAATACATCTATTATTATCATAATGCAAACTTAAGGAGTCTTCTCTGTTCTCTTTTATGGTCAGTACTATTTGGCCTGTTTGAGACATAGGGACCTGCTTTTAGTATGTCGACAACTCAGAAAAGTTATAAAAATGCCCATGCCCTTGCCCTTTAATCAATATTAGAACTACTACAGAACAAAGTGGCAGATATCAGAACATGTCACAATTAGTTGTACTACAACAGAACAAAGTGACAGATACATCAGAAAGATATCCATATGTACATGATGGACAGATTTAGAGTAACTCTAAAGATGGTTTAAACATTATAAAGACTAAAGACTAGTTGGTGTAAAAAAGAAAAATCATGTTGGATTGTGATTCACACCTTACTGCTACATTTGTGTAAAAAGCAGCAAAACCTCAATGCCAACAAGAGTAATACATGCAGTACACTTAAGCTCCTTCATGTTTTGCAAAAGTTCATCTAAACAACTTCTTCCACATTCCATTGCTGCTAAGTCGGAGCATGCAGAAATGGCACTAACGTGCATGACCTTGTCTGGCTTTATTCCTTCATGTTGCATCCATGCTCTGAATATCCTGCCATCATGGTATTCCATGTAACAGCAGTTTTGAGGACATGCTAATGAACACTTCCCTTGTGCTCTTCAAATCGCCACATTAGCATACATACAATCAAGGCATTACACAAAATGATGTCTGGTATATGCCTATCTTTGTGATCATGGCATGAATCTGTTTGCCCTGATTAAGGGCTCAAGGCAACTTAATACATGAATCTATTTGCCCTGATTAAGGGCTCAGCATTTCTTATCATACAACTTTCGTGCTCATTACATGTAAATAATAAAGCTCAGGCAGCAATGAGCAAACTAGTTTCAATTCCAGAATTTTCTATGAAAACTAGTGCTACGTCCTTTCCTGTGGACCCTGAACAGAGCTCTCATTGTAAGCTCATCTGATCTTTCTTGCATGGTTTTAATGAGTTCTATATAGGATATTTTCCCAATGTATACCATCTCCTTGTATATCTCCATGTCTATAGGAGCATACTTTGTTAATCTGAGCAATCGATTTTTAGACTTGAAGATTTTAAATGTTTCTTCCAATGCCCTCAACACAGAAGGATTTTACTGAGAAATTTCACAGGTCATATATTGCATTTCTCAAACATCCGTTAGCTTTGTTTGTTCAAGTAACACGCCTACATCACTTCAGATTTTAATTGAATTCTGGCCCGATCTAGTTGATCACTTGGGGAGGATTGTTATAAAGCTTCTGACTAGGAACATCGAACTTATACAAGATTCAAATATCCAAAGAAAACAATAGTGAAGGAAGAACCTTGTAAAATTACCTCGAAACACAAAATGTAAGCTCCCTCCTAGATCTCGCCAAATTAACCCATCCACTCCATCCTATACGAATTGCTCATCCCGCCAAACACCTTGCCCTTTTCGTGCACATATGCATTCAAAATCATAAAACCATATTTTAGTCGTACGTATATGATACGAAACTAAAAAAAAAAAAAAAACATATTGTTAACGCACATGGTGTATACGAATTGTATAGAGTGAAACCCCCGGGTCAACCATGCTGACGCCATGCCTCCGTGCTCCGCACGTCGCCACGGTTTGAAATACTTTTTGAACTCAGAGAGCTTACAACCTTTAGTGTGTCCATATTCCTGATAGTACTCCTCAAAAGTTTTTAGAAATTTGTTAGCATTCATGCTTGGATCAAAAGTAGGAACAGGAATTGGCATATTCAACTTATTCAACTCAAAGTAATGGCAAGGCATACCTGTATTTGCTTGTATACTTACTAAGAGTGCTGCAGTAGAGGCTTCATGATTCTCTTGTGCTTCAGCATGTTCAGATGCTTCATTAGTTCTCCTGGGAGCCATACGTTCGAATTCCAGGAAATGATCTCTCATAGCCGGTCTTTCCTCAAAGATCTTGATGCGTTTCTCGCCTCGAAGCCCTCGAAAAAACTTAGAGCTCATTTTTCCCTTTTAAAATCCCCTATGGCAATGAAGATGATGTGTATGATGACTTGGCCATTTTTGAGTGATGAGATGGGTCAATTTCAATACCAATGCATATAATTTGCATCCTTTAGGCAAATTTTGACTTTTAATTGCTTCCTCTAGGAATTTTGCATTTTCTCTCACTGCCTTCCCTATTATATGTCTCCTCTTTTTCCTTGATCATGATCCCCTATTTTTGAAATCGATGAAGTCATTATTGTCTTCTTACTAGGGCAAGGGGCATGGGAGCTCGTCATGGCTGGACTTGGGTGTTCTGCAGTTGTCTAGCGTTGTTGCGCCTTTTGTTGATGTTGCCCCTATCCTGTTAAATTTGGTGCTCTTGCCGAGGTGCCGGGTAGGGGCCTTTTCGTTGTTCTCCCTCGATTCCCATCCGGCTCCTAGATCGCTAAGAACTCCTCCTCTGTGGGTAACTCTTGTTTGTCATCATCGCATGATCTTGCGGTGTAGGCTTATATATATCTGTTGATGATTGGCCAGTGTACATCCGACCCTCCCTTATGCTGATGGGGAAGTCCTGTATCTCCCGGTCGATGAAGTCATCAAGGTCCGGTTGTTGACGTAGGAGATGCAGGAGCTCGTCTATCCTGTAGCCCCTGTCCCTGCACTTTGTGAGGTTCTTGATGTCCTGCAGGCTCAGGTACGCCTCTCCTTGGATGATTACCGGGGTTAAGCTTGTGATGCCTAGCCCAAGTGGTGGAGTTGTCCCCGTGGTTCTCAGCCCCTCTTCAAAGCTTTGAAGTTCCTTCTCAGCTTGCTGCCTCTCCTGTGCTGGGTCGATGTCTATGATGTCCTCTACGTCCGACCCACGTCCTTCATCTTCCTCTTGTTCTGCCTCCTCATACTTGAGAAGCATCTGCCCTTCTTCACCTGCTGCCATGGCCATAGGCTCGAGCTCTAGAGGTTGGACAGATGGTTCTCCTATCTGGGTTTGGGCTCTATGGGATAAGAAAATGGCTACAGATATGAGAAGTATCTCCTCCTATTTATAGCTACGGGCATATAATTGGGTAAGCAGCTGGCCTTATTTTCTAGGTATTTGTCTATGTTTAGGATGTCCTGCAGGGCTGACTTAAGGGCCATGCTGGGGGCAAAGTATCCTATGCAAGGTGGGAGCTCTACCAGAGACGGTCCTATCTTGGCATGGAACTCAGACATAATGTCTTGGTAAAAAGGGGTGGCATTGATGGTGGCTTCCACATCAAGCTCCTTCTGGAAGACGGCAAAGACGAAGTTGATGTCGGCCTCGGCCACATGGGAACGTGGGCTGGCCTACCATCGCAAAGCGAGGAGGTTGCCATGGTCTATTAGCAGTTGGGGATGTCAAACAGATGGGGAAGCGCCTTAGGGGTCTGGAAAATCGGCTTGGAGTGAGGAGCAAGGGTGTAAGGTGCAAATGAGGGTGGTAGACCTATTTATAGCCAAAACCCTAATTTTGGAAAATTTTAGGGCTTGGTAAAACCTATGATTCTAGGGTATTGCTATGCAAAAGACAAGCTAATCATGCTAAGGATCTTATTGCAACAAATTTCATCCAATTTGGAGAAAGTATGGACAAGTTAGGACAATTTTAGTGTGACCACTCACACAAATGCGCCAGAGGATCAATCCCGAACGGATTTGGAGCAGTTTAATGCAGGGCACTCTGTGAGGGGTGGGGCCTTGTTTGGGTCGAAAATGATGTCAAACATGCAAACTAAGGGTATAATCCTGCTTATATCATCGAGATAGGTCGGATTGAGCCCTTACTTGCTTCATTTGGACAAGTTTTGGCCTAGTTTTGGGGTCGACCACTCACCACGGTCGCCCGCGGGATCAAATCGGATCCTGAACGGATTTGGTCTGGGCGCACTCTGTGAGGGGTGGGGCTCCATTTGAGTTTGGGTTGGCCAATTTCTACAATCTAAGGGTCAAATCCTACTAAACAAGGTGAGCTAAGTCGAATGGTGCCCTTACTTTCTGCATTTGGCCAAGTATTGACAAAGATCAGTGGTCGACCACTCACACAGTGTGCGAGAGGCTAATCCGAGAATGACGGATTTGGTCCTGGCGCACTCTGTGAGGGGTGGGGCCAGAAATACTGAGTCTTGCTTCAATTTTGGCAATTCCAAATGCAGATATCGTTAATACAACCTAATTACTTATAGCTTTACACGTTAACATGATCAAAACATAAATTTGTATTTACCAAAAGTTGTGTATTTACGATAACTAGCAATCTTCTTTCTGCTGTGAGCTCGTGGATGTTGCAACCGAGTACTTGATAGTCGAGAAGGTTCTTCATGCAGATGATTGACGTATGTCTTTCATTCGATGAAGATTGTTGATAGGCCAGTTGTGCCCTGTACTACTCGCTTCGTTGGTAGAGGTGTTTGCCATAGTGCTTCCTCTCTTGGGTCTGCCTTTTCACAGTCCTCCCTTATGTTGTCAGTACATTGTCTGGGTCTTCAATGTCTTCAAAAAGTCATGCCCTTTGCTCTTCTGTGGCTCTAGCCTTGTACCCTAAAAGTTATTGCTTCTATTTCTAAACAAACCCTAATTTGGAAGATAGAGTTTAGGGTTTGAGCAATTTTGGTCATTTTGAGGTGGATTATAATACTTTTAGCCTAATTTGAGGTCATAAATGGATTCTAGACTCTTTAATGGTCCTAACACAACAAATCTCAAGCGATTTGGAGCTGTATAACTCAAGTTATGAAGGTTCAAAGTTTTGACCACTCATACAGTGCGCCAGGATCAAATCGGATCCTGAACGGATTTGGTCTGGGCGCACTCTGTGAGGGGTCACCTCTTTTTGGGTCCAATTTTCAATTTACAAGGGGTTTCTTAGTGTTTTAACATGCAAAACTAGCTAGAATCAAGGGAATAAGCTGAACTGCACTATTAGATTAGCTAAATTATGCATCTAATGTAAGATTCACATGAGCTTCTGAAATAGCAGCAGCGATGGAGGTGGGCGTGACCAGCGGTGCAGCAGATTCTAGCTGCTGCAGTTTCGCTGATGGGTGTACACGAAACGGCAAAAAAATTTGCAGCACTGCTATGAAATCTGCAGCGCTGCTTAGGATGTCACGCCGCTTTGCAGCCCGCGTTTTTTTATTTTTATGCATGTGAACAGGCCATAACTAGTCAACATTGGGTCCACCACTCACACAGTGCACCAGGATCAAATCGGATCCTGAACGGATTTGGTCTGGGCGTACTCTGTGAGGGGTCACCTCTTTTTGGACAATTTAGGTTGGGTTTTTGCTAAAACTTATTAGTAACTTAGCATTAACCTATCTACTACACTAGAAATTAGAAAAAAAATTCCAATTTTTGAGGTTCCTGCTTGGGTGGCTATTTCCCAAGACTTGAGTCTACTGTTAGTCCTATGGGAAAAATGGTCAGTGCTCGATCTTGGTCTACCAAGATCATGCTCTGATACCATTGTGACGTCTCCTACTTTCTCTACGGTGCACACACCGTATCAGAAGGCGGAGCATTCCCCCTGACAGCCAAACTGGCAGGGGCCATCCACCTGACTTCAGCAAGGGAAGAGTAGATGTGTCATTCACCCATCTCCCATCGGGTCGACCTATCTGCGGAAGCGTGAATAAACATGAGCACATGACATAATATAACAATACAATCACCTGAAGGGTGAAACATCATATCCTCATCAATATAACAACATCAACATGAACACTAACAGTAAAGGGAAATCCTACCCAGGGCTCAGACTCGAGGGGGTATGACTGACGGCTTGGGCCTCCAGAAGTCATTGCAGACAGAATTCATGGCACATGGATTTGGCTGGCATAAGAACATGGCTAAGGGTAGTCCACTCCATCCGCCCCTCCCATGCACACTTTGCAGAGTAGATTGAAAAGTGTTGGGACCTGACCGTAGCCTGCTGGGTGAATAGCCAGAGGGGCTACTGCTACTGGGTTGCATCTCCCCAGCCCCGATGAGGCAGGAGGAGAGTCACCTCCCCTCCAGAGGCATCCATGCCCATCATAGGCGGCTAGAGGGCCACTGCCCATATTCGACTTAACTCCATGGAAGGTGACGCATCACCCCAAGAGTGTCGAGCTCATGCCTTGCCCACACTCAGTGACAAGCCATTAAGCCTAGCCCGCATAGACCCCCGATAGGCCTTACTACCAGAGGGGTCAGTCCGCGATGAGACAAGTTCCTCCTTGTCAACCGGTCTAGCCCCGCCACCCACAACTAGGCGGGCTCCTGTGCACGGGCCGCAATAATTGGGAGCTAGTAGGCTACCTATGATCATCTGCTACATAAGATTTAGGCCTCTACCCCCCCTTCCTAATACATGGAGGTCACAGAATGAAATACCAACATCATCACAGAACTAAAATGAAGAACATCATCTAATCTATCTACCTAAACATCCAGAGTTAGGTTCCTTAGTTAGGGCTTATGATCTCGGGATCTATAAGGCTTCTATGGCTGATCTAACATACTAAACATGCTTATTGCCTAGCCAAAAGGCGGCTTTGCACAATAGAATGACTCGATACCTGGTCCTTGACCTGCTCCAAAGCCTCGGCATCCATGCCTCTGATCTTGCTGAAGACTGCTGCTACTCGATGATCTGTTGTGCAAAGACGGCTTTGCAGAGCCGAGCAATGCGAAATGGGGTCTTGGCTTGGCCGAAATGGCTCAAGAGAACCCTAAATGAGAGAAGGGAAAGAAGCTCTATGAAAACCCTAAAATGCAAACAGAAGAAAGGGTTTAGGGTTTAAGGGGAAGCCCTTTTATAGAAACCCTTAGGGTTAGGTTAGACATTGGCCAAATGGGGTTTAGCCATTTGGCAATGGGGTCCATGGGGTTATTAATTGTGTATGTTTATTTAACATGCACAACATTCGAGGTTGCCCCCCTAGGTGCAACTCTTGGCCCCTAGGTGCAACCCTCTTCAGCTCGCAAGTACATGTCATCCGTGACATGTACGTGTGACGTGGCAGTATAATATATGTATTCGAAGCATATGTTATGCTGGAATGTCACAATCTGGACTTTTTAGTTTGTTGAACACTGCTTATGCTTCCTCAAAGCTTCCACATTTCACATACATGTCAATTAGGGCATCACCAATGGACAGATCTGATTCAAGGCCACTTTTGATGATTTGATCATGTGCTAGCTTCCCCTGTTTTATTGCTCCAATGGTCCCATAGCCTTCAAGATGCTCAGAAACACGACTTTATCTGGATCTAGACCTTCGCGTTGCATTTGATCAATAAGGTCTAGCGCCATAAGGCCATCACTCTTTTGGGCATACCCTTCTATCATTGAACCCCATGACACCACAGTTTGATTATGCAGGCTATCAAATACTTTCTGTGCATCCTCCAACAGTCTGCATTTGGCATACATATTAACAAGGGCACTTCCAAGCCCCATATCTGACTCTAACCCACTTTCAATGACGTGACAATGTATCAGCATTCCCTGTTCTATGGCACCTATGCTAGCACATGCTTTTATAGTGCTTAAAAGAATGATTTTATCCACCTTTATACCTTCCTCTTGCAATGCCCATGTCCAGCATATCTTGCTATCATTGTACCCTAGGAAACTACAATTCCTTTTGGCAATGCAGCAAATACATCCCTTGCTTCCTCTAAACTTTCACACCTTGCATACATATCAACCAGATAATTCCAATGATTTGGAGTCCAATTTGTTGTCAATAACTATGCTAAGTACTAATCTTCCCCGCTATAAGGCTTCCACTCTAGCACATGCTTTCAATGTGCTTGAAATTGCGGGCTTATCTGGTTTTATACCTTCATCTATCGCTAGTAATGGTGCTCGGCGTTGCCGGGCTTTAGTGCTGGATTTATACAAAGATGAAGTGAGTGTTTTGGGGGATTTTCTATAAAGGTTGCTTATACGGCTCTCTCTGTATCGTTATCAAGTTGGACTCTCACTTTATAGAAAGGAGGAATACTCCATTTTATAAGACGATTGGGCTATCCTGAATTGTTTATTGAAATTGATATGGGCATTGTATTGTAGAAAATGTTGCTTCATTGTTGCATCCATCGTGTTACATATTGAATTTGCTAATGATGCCCATTAATATTTGACATAATTCAAGCAGTATAAGATATCCCTTTGAACCATGGAATAGCTCTCATAATGCATGGCTGTCATACACAGATGTCCATCTGCACAAAAGATGGATATGCATCCTTCACAATCAAAAGACATCTTTGTTTATTTTTTTATTTAGAGAATAGTGCATATAGATGAATAGAGCCCATCACTTCCAGACAGTGAAGAGTCATAACATGAGCATTGTGTAGCCACGTATCTCGAACAATGGTGAAATGTAAAAAATGTTGTCAACCCTACATGAAGCCTGCAAGCCTATGGGAGCTATAGCAAAGGTCATCAACCCTACACTTTTCACTACCATTTGCAGTAACAACATTCACATGCAACAACATTCACATGCAAGATGAAGTTTGCATGGGGCAATGTGAAAAGTCAGCTATAATAGATGCATTTATGATTACAAAAGTAATGGAAACACAATGGACCACTCGTTGTTATAATTAACTTTCTAGAGTACAGAGTATAGAATTTTGTACAGAGTACAGAGTCAAGAGCGCATAACACAGCCAGAGAGCAATTGTAAACAACTGCAACAAAAAATGAAGCTAAATTTTGGATTCCAAGCAAAGTTCTACTTTATGAAATGTGTTCTATGCATACATACTGATATGAAGCTTGTTTAAAAACCTATCAATAGTATAACCATTCTGCTTTAAGTCCGTTGCCTACCTTTTATCAAGTCCTTGTATTTGCATACACCATTTTTTACTTCTATTGAGAAATGTCATTCATGTAAATCATATTTTTCCATTGTCTAATGCATAGACAAATTTCAGCTAGTGAAAAGTGTGATGGCCTTGTATATTATGTAAAGCCCAAACTCGCACTAAACTTGCACTTCTATTTTCGAATATACCCATACATGTCACGAACTCAATACAACTTTGGCTCTTCTTGCTATAGTCTATACAGTATATGAACCTGCAAGAATGCATGTTCCCTGAGATCTGCATAATTAATGTACTCAGTCCCGCGGTTCAACTAAATAACAATATGGCTATTCGTTTAGAAAGGGAAAAACTATTGGATGTGCTCATAAGTATATACGTGACATTTGATGCCCATGACATGAAGTTCTTTAAAATCATCAAGCACTACCTCACAATGTGTGTTGACAACATGTTTGTAACATCTTGCATTGTATCCTCTGAGTCTGCATAGCAAAGCTAGTTTAGATACATAGAAATAACTTTGATTTCTTAGTCTACCGCATCCTTGCAATTCACTGGGAAATAGACTTACATCTTATACCTTCTCACTTCCATCACGAATAATAAGGTCTCAATTTGGATGCTTGTTGCATGGAGCTCTGCATTCTGGGCTATCCTTCAGCACAAAAGATTCCGCTGCATGCACACCAACAAAACTATTATCAGTCCATCATGCCCATGCATCTCAACTAAATTTGTGCAGTTAACTACTTCCTAGAATAATCACAACCAAATCAACATAATTGCATGTAACTAAAAATTAGAATCAAGTTTAAATATCTGGGCTACAAATCAGAAGCAACATCACCCACCTTAAGCTTTATCGACTTGCGGCTTGCAATTTCTAGAGAACACAACACACTTATAACCTTAAGAACCTCAAGAACTTAATTTTTGAGGAAGCAAGCAAAGGAAAACGTACCAGGGCAATAAGGTTATGTCTTCAAAAGTTTCTGCAAGATCAATATTCAAAAGGGAGCGCAATTACAGATGGTTTTATTCGTAACTTAACTTCTTCCAGCCGCGCTTATTGTTGTACTTGTTTACAACATGACCATTACACAAACACCCCAAATGAATCATGGATGCAAATATCTAAATAAGAATATTATGCTAAGAGAATATTGGCACTGACCTTGTATGCTCAAGCTCTTCTGCAGGCTCACAAATAGACTAAGTAGCCAATATAGTCCAGAGCGGAGATACTAATAAAAGAATAGAAGCAGCAAAAATGGAAGAATAGAACTACCGCAATGAATTCTATAGAAAACTGAACACAAAACGACAGCCTACTTTTCCTGTGTTCCTAGATGATCTCTGCTTGGGAACTTCCCTTGAAAAACACGTTGATATGCTAACTATGTTGTTTACCTTGTGTAGAAAAGGGGGAGTTAGCTTGAATCCGAAAAAATGTGTTTTCTTATCCTCAAAAGGGGAACTACTTGGACATGTGGTGTCCACAGAAGGTATACAAATTGTTGAAACCAAGATTGAGGCTTTGAAAAAGTTGGCACCTCCAAAGACCCTCAAACAGGTAAAAAGTTTCATGGGGATGACCAGCTTCTTGAGAATGTATGTCCCTCATTTTTCACACACTATGAGTCCAATTTCTAACCTCACTGTTGAAGGTGTTCCTGGCAAAACCTTCAACCTCAGTGGTTTAGAACCTCCAGGTTGCTTGAGGCAACCACTCTGAATGCAAAGATTCCAGAAATAATGCACAAAGATTCACTGGGAGTATGTTTCCCTGAAGGCCAAAAAGTCTGCTCCACAAAATAACTTGCAGAACATGATCTATAAAGCTGTGGATATGGATATCTCGCCTCAAGATGCTCAACACTTGATGCTAACAGACTGCAAAAGCTCAGTGAGGTCTGACTAGGTTAGATAGGCCAAAATTAGATCACTGACCCAGTCAATTTTTGGTCAATATCCCTGGCAGAGAGCTAAAATTTGAAACTCGATATTGACAAGGAATTTTCTGGAGCTATCAACTCGATATTGACAAGGAATTTGTCTGCACAATAGGGGCCAAATTTTCCTTTAGCCAAAAGGGAGCCTAACTTTTTCTTTTGATATGATTTTTTGCCTAGCACTATAAGAAATGAACAATATTTGAAAGAGGATACTTTCTAATGAAGGATTGCACGCGTGTCCAGCATTGCCTTGATCACAATATTTAGCTTGGCAGGATTGATGCTCGATCAACTGTTCTTCTATGCTCAATGCCTGTTGTGCAATACAATTGGATCTAAAGATCTTGGCTCAAAATGGTATTTTACTTTTGTCTTGACAGGAATTTGCTCTTGCCCTTTCCAAAGAGATGATACATAGGCAGACCACTCATATCTGACAGTCTAGACAGACACAAGACGCCTAGCCTCTGATAAATGCTTGCTTATGGGAATGAACTTCAATGCAACACAAACAGGTTACTACAAAGGTCGGATTTTCAATTAAATCAAACACTCAAGAGATACAAAGTAATATCCCAAGCTCGTGGTCTTGGGCACAGGATCAAATAGGTATACATTCAGACAATCCAAAGAATTGAGTCAATAATCTGGATCATAGGTAAACATTGGAGGTCAGAAACAAGCTCAGGATCATCAAGCCGGTCCTTCTTTCAAAGCTAGAAAATCTTCTTTGCCTCTAAGCCCTCGAAAATCTTCTGTGCGAAAAAACCCCTTTTTCAAATGCCGCCTGTCCGTTGAGATCTTGATCATTTCCTTTTAATCTTCTGTCTTTTAGTGCATCATAAGCATTCTCGGCATTAAACATGGTGATACTGCCAGTTTTAGTCATGATTTACTGGTTTGTTGGGTCGAATTAAACAGACCTTGGCGTTTACCGGATTTAGGGTTCATATGGGTTTAGGTGAAATATCCCACAGGCTCGAATAGGAATTGACGACCAAGGTATATAAGGAGAAGAAAATCAATTATTTCTGATTATTGCGTGCAATGTCCACGTGGGATCCGGTACCTCCACCGCCCCACACGCCCGGATGTTCCACGCGGCATGGGGAGACTGGCTGGAAAGAGAAATTAGGCTGGGAGGGGGGTAGATAGGAAAAATTTTTTGCACCCCTAAGCCCTAAGGCACGATTCCCTAGGAAGCACATATAATGCCCAAAACAAAGCCTTTTTTCAAAATTCTTTTTTCCTAAGGGAATCTTTTTTTGTACCCTATAAGATTCTGGAATCTCTTCTCACAATGGTGCCCTTAGGAATTTGGCAAAAAATGAGCTAAGGAGTGGATGAAGTGGCATTTGGAAATAATGACAAGGCTAGGTGGTATGATGTGGCCAATAGGAATGATGACGTGTTAGCCAACTTGAGTTTGAAAATTCTTTCTAGTCAAAATTTTTGAATGATGTGGAGATGATGTGTGTGAGTGATGAGGTGTCAATGGTGATGTGGCAACAATGATGCTAGTTGATGCTTTGATATGAATTTTGATTTGAATGTGAGAGTTTGACATGAAATGGCTAGAATGATGATGGGTATGATGACTTGGCATGTGAAGTGAGGTATAAAGTGACTTGGCACATCAAGTGCCCATTTAGGAGCCAAAAATTTTTATGGAGCAACTTTAGAGCATCTCCTTGGGCACATTTGAATTTTGAGCACTTCCCTTAGGAATTTTTGCAACCTTCTTTTAACTTTGCTCGAGTTGCATGGGAAGTTGACTTCGTGAGCAAGATTATGACCAAGTCAAGTCACTTTAGAACTAGTGGATGATGAAGCAAGTGGGTGTTTCATGAAGGTGTATTTTGACTAGAAAGAACTTTCAAGGTCAAGTTTGACTTTGGGAGGTATATGAGCAAGGAGTCAAAGTTCAATGGTATTTTAGGATGGTGGAGTAAATGGGGAGGGGATCAAAATGCCAAAGATGCCAAGATCACAAATAGCTACATACCATGGAATATTCTTCAAGGGGTCTTCTTTCTCCTCTTCTCTTCACTTCCTTTGCTTGTTTGACCTTTTGTATCTCTTGAGTGACTTGAGTCAATTGTCCTTCCTTTGCTCTTGAAACTTTGATGTATGCTAGTGAAGCATTTCCCTATTGTCTTGCAAACCAAATCAAGTTGAGAGGATTAGTGCAAACATGTGCTTGGCTCTTCCATGCTGCCATGGCATGGCAGCATTATGCCAAACTAAAAGAGAAGGCTGGTCTACCAGCCCCTTTGACTAGCTGTTTGTACTTCTTGACATAGCTCCAGCTAGTTGCCAATGTGAGAATATGGTTGGCAACTCAATGACCTGCATACGGATTTGAAAGTGACAGATTTGGCACTATGAATGTATATATGAATGATGTTCCTTTCAGATGAACCTGCATGGAAAATAAATCTCTTTAGTTATGAGAAGCTGCAGGATGGTGGTATGATAGCAGCTTGGGAAATTTATGAAGATGTAAGGGGTTTTCAGATGTAATAAGGTCAACTCTTGAACAGATGACAGATGGAGGCAGATATAATTATGCACCTGCATGTGAAGATAAAGTTTGTTAGTTTGAATGAGTTGCTGGTGTGGAGGCAATGGCAGCAACTCCAGATGATGAAGAATAATGTAATGTAGTGAAAGAGATGTGTGAATGACATGCTCAGATGCACCTGCATGGAACTATGATCAGTATTAACTCACTCCCTTAGTTGATCACAACCTGTATAGCTCTTTTGTACTTGCAACACTAGAAACTCATTAGTACACAAATAATGACTTCAAAGCAGAACTAGACTAACTAAGATAGGCTTAATTAATTTTTTGCCTTCATCCTACTGAAACTTTTTTTTTTTCTTTTTTTTATATATTTTGCTTTTTTCTGTTTTTATCTTATTTTTCTTTCAGCAATGCACTAACTAATCCTAGCTACATCTTACCATAAAGATTTTAGTTAAACAAGGCAAGGGCAACATGTTGTTGCCAATACCTTTTCAGGTGCACAATGTTGATAGGGTTCATCAATTCTCTGCCATCAGCAATATCTTTCAGCCAATATGAATCTTTGCCAGCTGTCCCTATCACTTCAAATGGTCCCTCCCAAAGATTCTCAAATTTGGATGCTATATCTTCCCTTGCTTTGTTCCACTTCAACACTAACTCTCATGTTTTTAAGACTCCCTGCAATTTGTGTGCTGCTTTGAAGGCTGCAATATCTTTAGCCTTTTTTCTCATCACTGCATTCTCAGCCTCATATCTATGCTCCTCAAGCTGCATCAATCTCACAAATCTGTCTTTTAGAGCCTCATCCATTTCCAAATTAATCTGATAAGCCAGTCTGAGTGATGGAAGCTCTAATTCTATAGGCAGTACTGACTCTATCCCATATACCAAACTGAAAGGGGTGTGTTTTGTGGCCACTTTGATGGTAGTTCTATATGCCCAAAGTGCATCATGGAATTTTAGGTGCCAATCCTTTTTTGAAACACTGATGGTCTTTTTGAGGATGGATTTGAGAGTCTTATTAGTTGACTCTGCTTGGCCATTTCCCTGAGGGTAATAGGATGAACTTTTGGTGTGTTTGACTTTCAAGGTGGCCAGCAGTAATGCAATTGTATGTGACGAGCCTGCCGAGTTGACCCTCTAGGCAACTCGGGATCTTGTCAATACTTGCGAAAACTCTTACTAGGTTGGTGTGGCAACAGTTGAGTATGGTGAAGAATTGAATCTTCCTTAGACAATTGAACTTTCATTCTTCAAATTCAATGGACAAATTCTATAAACTCAATATCCATCAAGTACAATATGAATTCACTACACAATATAATAAAATGCAGCAGTTTTGCTCAGAATCTTCTAGCGCGACCATGCTCTTCGGCTACATTATCTCCTGTTAACTTGACCACTGCTTACTAACTCACTGCACATACACTCACTGGGGTTAGTCCTCGTGACTAAGTGGGGATCCCATAGCTGCCTCTGCATGCATAAAACATCTTGAAAGTCTTGAATAACAAACATAAACGACTCAAAGACACAAGAACCTATGGTGCAACGCTAGACTATGACAATAAAGGAAACATCATGAACATCAAGAGCAAAAACATAACCAGAGTACCAAACCATCATAAACAAACTCCGGGACAATAGGTAGCTCAGCCAGCCTACATACAGGCCCTGTTAGCAGCATGTTGCCCAGCCAGCTTACATTCCAAGCTCTGTAGTGGGTGGTGGGGTGAACCTCGTATCGCGATACCCTCTCTCACCCCACGTCTAGCATCTTTGGAGGACCTCTTACCATGGGGTTTCACAAGAATTGATCGACGAGCAATCCCCGCCAGAGAACTAACGCCGGTGTCCGCAGCACAAGAACCCAGAGAATCACGGATGAACATGAGCATGCCGGAGCAACCTAGGCCACCGAACCTAGAAGTCCGACCCCGGAGGTTCCAATAGACATAATCAAATACCAAGACAACAGTAGAGCAATGCAAAGACCATGACATGTGAAGTTCATTACAATATTTATTAAACATGTGCCTAGATCATACTCTTAGCCCTTGTCGAGGTTGCCCATACAACCTAACCATGCCGAAGTAGCTAACTCATTGGTGAAGATCATGATCACAATACAAACATGTGGAGGAAGTTACGAGCCTGACTGTCATGGATGTAGCTTCAATACCTATATACATTACTGATCAAGGAAAGATACTAACATCTTCTATAATGCAAAACTTACCTCGAAGCCATCTGTTTATACTTTGAATCCATTAGCTATGATGCTCTTGATAAAATACAATGCAACAACTTGAAAACTTACGATTCACGCTTTTCGGACTAGTTGTACTTCATGCTATAGTCACATTCAGAAACCCCCAAGCTTCACATGGCTCTCCTTGTACCAATGTGGACCCGTCTCAATCTCAATAATCCTTGATGTCAGATGACCGCTTATTCCTATTTCAAGATCCACATGCGAACTTGACGCTGAAATCCTTGATGCCGAGGGGTCGTTGACGCTCTACATCTGTGCTAGACTACTTCAAAGATTAGCCCCATCTCCATGAGCTAAGAAAGATACTTTATCCCAAACCTTAGAATTTTATCATAGTTAGACAATTATCAAACAATGCATATTCTTACTATTATGATTATTCTGCTCAGCTCTTCATGCTCCGATCTCCTCTGCTGCTAAGCTCGAATGCAACCCAATTCCACTATGAGGACTCAGCTTCATACTAGGACATGCAAATAAATTGAGAAAGGCAGCAAATACAAGACCAATAAAATAAAGCACAAAACCAAAATGACAAAAACATAACATGAACACAAAATGGCGTTGGAGAGCTCGGTGCCGACCAGATCCAATCTAATTCTGCCTTTTTTTAAAGTTTCCATGCTGAATCGGTGCTCTTCATGTAATATTCAGCCATTCTTGACTTAAAATCAGCCTTACAGGGATGTTTCCAATCATTGATTTTCTTCTCTAGCCTTATGAGTCTCCAACAAATTCATAATCTATCATATTTGCATGCAAAAATCATGTGCAGACTAATCATGGCAGCTCATAGCACACCTCAATTGATCAAAAGCAAAACCCCACCTGAGAATTTCTTCACGGATAGACCTCTGGGCCCCTTGCAATTGATTGTGCCTCCAAAGATCGTCATCTAGCTCCAAGAATTAAACTGCAGAAGAACATACATAGTGCAGTCAATTCTGACTCAGCATCACAATTTCTGTCATAACTTTTGCATACGGATGAGTTTCGGCCTGATCAGACCTATTCCGGAAAGCTTACTTGAAGATCTTTCCAGCAAAAGAAAAATCACTTGAAAAGGATCTCGGGTCGCCGAGATATGATGCTTCAAATTTCGTCCTCCAAAACTGCCCAGAATTGCTCCTTGCCTTCATGCTCTGCAACAATCCTCTCTCCAAAAAGACAAAACCCTAATTTCATGCTGCATACATGCCATGAATATGTATATACGTACATAAATACGTATATTGACCCATCAGGTGGCCAGGACCGTTACAGTCTCCCCTTCTAAAAATTAACCCATGTCCTCATGGGTCTACCATAGATCCAAGCACTTCTCAAATCCCTTATAACTATCATGATCATGTATTCACCAAACTACAAGGGAAACTGTACCTCAACATTGTCAAAAGTTACTTCCACCGCTTACATAGAGAATTCTCCCTTAACATTTTATTGCTAACCACCAAGCCTCCAGATACTGCTCCTCTCTCTGAGGATACCATTTCCTGATGTCTCTAAAAGAAAAACCATTAACATCATAATTCCACAATCTCAACTTACTCTCTGATTTTCCATGTCAACTCCCAAAGATCCAACATTGCTCTGATACCAATTGTGACGAGCCTGCCGAGTTGACCCTCTAGGCAACTCGGGATCTTGTCAATACTTGCGAAAACTCTTACTAGGTTGGTGTGGCAACAGTTGAGTATGGTGAAGAATTGAATCTTCCTTAGACAATTGAACTTTCATTCTTCAAATTCAATGGACAAATTCTATAAACTCAATATCCATCAAGTACAATATGAATTCACTACACAATATAATAAAATGCAGCTTTTGCTAAGAATCTTCTAGCCGACCATGCTCTTTCGGCTACATTATCTCCTCGTTAACTTGACCTTTGCTTACTAACTCACTTTGCACATACACTCACTGGGGTTAGTCCTCGTGACTAAGTGGGGATCCCATAGCTGCCTCTGCATGCATAAAACATCTTGAAAGTCTTGAATAACAAACATAAACGACTCAAAGACACAAGAACCTATGGTGCAACGCTAGACTATGACAATAAAGGAAACATCATGAACATCAAGAGCAAAAACATAACCAGAGTACCAAACCATCATAAACAAACTCCGGGACAATAGGTAGCTCAGCCAGCCTACATACAGGCCCTATTAGCAGCATGTTGCCCAGCCAGCTTACATTCCAAGCCCTGTAGCGGGTGGTGGGGTGAACCTCGTATGCGCATACCCTCTCAGCCCACATCTAGCACTGGAGGACCTCTTACCATGGGGTTTCACAAGAATTGACTGACGTAGCAATCCCCGCCAGAGAACTCCGCCGGTGTCACAGAGCACAAGAACCACAGAGAATCACAGATGAACATGAGCATGCCGGAGCAACCTAGGCCACCGAACCTAGAAGTCCGACCCCGGAGGTTCCAATAGACATAATCAAATACCAAGACAACAGTAGAGCAATGCAAAGACCATGACATGTGAAGTTCATTACAATATTTATTAAACATGTGCCTAGATCATACTCTTAGCCCTTGTCGAGGTTGCCCATACAACCTAACCATGCCAAGTAGCTAACTCATTGGTGAAGATCATGATCACAATACAAACATGTGGAGGAAGTTACGAGCCTGACTGTCATGGATGTAGCTTCAATACCTATATACATTACTGATCAAGGAAAGATACTAACATCTTCTATAATGCAAAACTTACCTCGAAGCCATCTGTTTATACTTTGAATCCATTAGCTATGATGCTCTTGATAAAATACAATGCAACAACTTGAAAACTTACAGATTCACGCTTTTCGGACTAGTTGCACTTCATGCTATAGTCACATTCAGAAACCCCAAGCTTCACATGGCTCTCCTTGTACCAATGTGGACCCGTCTCAATCTCAATAATCCTTGATGTCGATGACCACTTATTCCTATTTCAAGATCCACATGCGAACTTTGCTGAAATCCTTGATGCCGAGGGGTCGTTGACGCTCTACATCTGTGCTAGACTACTTCTCAAAGATTAGCCCCATCTCCATGAGCTAAGAAAGATACTTTATCCCAAACCTTAGAATTTTACCATAGTTAGACAATTATCAAACAATGCATATTCTTACTATTATGATTATTCTGCTTTCGACTCTTCATGCTCCGATCTCCCTTCACGCTAAGCTCGAATGCAACCCAATTCCATCTATGAGGACTCAGCTTCATACTAGGACATGCAAATAAATTGAGAAAGGCAAAGCAAATACAAGACCAACAAAATAAAGCACAAAACCAAAATGACAAAACATAACATGAACACAAAATGGCGTTGGAGAGCTCGGTCGTCAGACCGGATCCAATCTAATTACGCCTTTTTTAAAGTTTCCATGCTGAATCGGTGCTCTTCATGTAATATTCAGCCATTCTTGACTTAAAATCAGCCTTACAGGGATGTTTCCAATCATTGATTTTCTTCTCTAGCCTTATGAGTCTCCAACAAATTCATAATCTATCATATTTGCATGCAAAAATCATGTGCAGACTAATCATGGCAGCTCATAGCACACCTCAATTGATCAAAAGCAAAACCCCACCTGAGAATTTCTTCACGGATAGACCTCTGGGCCCCTTGCAATTGATTGTGCCTCCAAAGATCGTCATCTAGCTCCAAGAATTAAACTGCAGAAGAACATACATAGTGCAGTCAATTCTGACTCAGCATCACAATTTCTGTCATAACTTTTGCATACGGATGAGTTTCGGCCTGATCAGACCCATTCCGGAAAGCTTACTTGAAGATCTTTCCAGCAAAAGAAAAATCACTTGAAAAGGATCTCGGGTCGCCGAGATATGATGCTTCAAATTTCGTCCTCCAAAACTGCCCAGAATTGCTCCTTGCCTTTATGCTCTGCAACAATCCTCTCTCCAAAAAGACAAAACCCTAATTTCATGCTGCATACATGCCATGAATATGTATATACGTACATAAATACGTATATTGACCCATCAGGTGGCCAGGACCGTTACATTGTATGGTTGATGAATTGGCTGCCTCTATCAGAAATTATTTTGAAAGGAATGCCAAATCTGGCACAAATATTTTCATGCAGAAATCTTGCAGTGGCTTGAGCATTGGCTTCTCTCAAAGGAACTGCTTCTGCCCATTTGGTGAAGTAATCAGTGGCAACTAATATGAACTGGTGTTGAGCTGAAGAAGGTGGGTCTATGGGACCTATAAAATCCAACCCCCACATTTGAAAAGGCCCAGGGGAAGTTATGGCAGTCAGGGCAGCTGGTTGCAGAGTTTTCTTACCAAAGATCTGACATTTATGGCATCATTTTATAGTCTCATAACAATCCTTGAAAAGAGTGGGCCAAAAGTATCCTGACCTTAGAATCTTTTTTTGCAGTTGTATCTGCTGCAAAGTGTCCTCCACACACTCCCTCATGACATGCTTCAATTATCATTCTGGCCTCTTCTTCATCCACACATCTCAATAAGACTCCTTCCTTGTCAACTTTGCATAGGATCCCTTCAATTAGCCTGAACTTTTTGCACTTGTCCTTGAATCTTCTCTCTTGACTGCCACTCAAATTCTTGGGCAACTCATTGTTCTCCAGATAGTTCCTGATGTCAAATTGCCAATCAATATTTTCTGCATCAAAAGAAATCAAGTTTGTTAAATTGTCATCATTACATAAACCCTCTTGATCTTCATGCTCAAACAACACATGTGGAAGATAAGAGCTGGGATTCTCGATCAACTTTACCACCTTTACAGTAACATCATAAGCTTGGATCTTACAAGCCCACCTGCACAATTTGGCCTTTGGTTGCTTTTTTGCAAAAAGGAGTGAGAAAGGATTTTGCCTCATGAATACTTGCACCTGATTGTTTTGAAGAAGATGTCCTTGTCTTTCTATCAAAAACATCAAAGCTGCTGCACTTTTCTCCAACCTGGGATACCTTAATTCAGTGTCAGACCACATCTTGCTTGCAAAAGCAATTACATGGTCCTCTTGCAGCAATGCCAAACCAATTGCCTTTTTTGTTACACTGATATAAGCTTTGAAGGGTTTCTCTAGATCAGGAGGTTTAAGTAGGATAGATTTGCAAATAGCATCAATGATCTTGTCAAAAGATTCTTGGCATTGCTCATCCCAATTTACTAGGATATGCTTGCTTTCACTTTTGGAGAACTTTCCAACCTTTGTGAGGTTAGAAATTGGGCTCATAGTGTGGGAAAAATGAGGGACATACATTCTCAAAAAGCTAGTCATCCCCATGAAGCTTTTAACCTGCTTGAGGGTTTTTGGAGGTGCTAGTTTCCTTAGAGCTTCAACTTTACTTTCAGATATTTGAATTCCTGCTGTAGACACTACATGCCCAAGCAACTCTCCTCTTGAGGATAAAAAAACACATTTTTTGGGATTCAAACTCACTCCTCCTTTTCTACACAAATCAAACAGCATGGTTAGCATATCAAAATGTTTTTCCAGAGAAGTTCCCAAACAAAGGTCATCCAAAAATACACGAAAAATATTGGCAGGCATTTCTCTAAAAATTGTATCCATGGCTCTTTGGAATGTTCTAGATGCATTCATTAATCCAAATGGCATTTTTTTCATGGCAAATGTCCCCCAAGGTGTGATAAATGAAGTTTTTGGTTGATCACTTTCCTTGATGCTTATCTGATTAAAACCTGAAAAGCCATCTAAGAATGAGTAAATCTCCTTCCCTGCTACAGCATGCAGCACTTCTTCCAGAAATGGCAATGGATAGCAATCTTTGATAGTGGCTTTGTTCAGATCTCTATAGTCTATGCAAATTCTAATAGTCTTGTTTTTCTTTTCAACAGGAACAATGCAAGATAGCCACTCAGGGTTCACAATTTCTGCAATCACACCTGCATCTTTCATTTTGTACAACTCCTCCTTAATTAAACCTGATAGAGAAGCATTAATTCTTCTTAGCTTTTGTATAACAGGTTTCATACCTTCCTTGATCTTGATTTCAAACTCACAAATGCTTTTGTCAACACCAACCAACTCATCATAATCCCAAGATATCCTTCCAATCATCAAAGAATTTAGTAACAAAAGCATTGTCCTCTTCTTTGAACAAATCACCAACATATAATACCCTATCTAGACCCTTCTTGTTGACCTTGATTTCCTTTACCTGTTTGTCTTCACTTGCATTGATTACCAGGATGGGGTATAGCTGTTGCAGATCTTTCTTCTCAAGCTCATCTTCTTGAATTGCTCCCTCAGCCAAGTGTTCCAGTAGCACACTCCTGCACAACGAGTCTGCTTCACAATTTTGCTCCCTTGGCACATGGCAAAGTTCCCAGGTTTCAAAATTCTTCAGTTCCAGCATAGCTTGATCCCTGAGCTGCATCATGTCCTCACTCTTGGCCTGATATTCTCCTGATATTTGCCTGCAGACAAGCTGAGAGTCTCCAAAGATGATTACATCACTGATGTTTAGATTTCTTTCTTCTTGAAGACCTGCAATCAATGCCTTATACTTTGCCATATTAGAAGTGACATTTGGATAAATTCTTCCTACTTTAGCAAGCAACCTGTTGGAGGCATCCTTGAGAATAGCAGCAGAAGATGCCACATTAAGCCTTTTGGAAACACCACCATCAAACCATAAATATGCAAACTTGCTTGATTTAGCTAAAGCTAATTCTTTTGGGATTTTTATGCTGGACTCTAACTCTACTGCATTCAGCTCAAATTCTCCACATGGATGTGATAACAACATTTCTTCTTCAATGAAATTCATGCTTTCAAACTCTCCTAACTTATTGTACAATGTTACCTTTTTCTTGCCATTTGAAATAGTGCCTAGCATCAACTGTAGAAAGCCATTTTCTGCCCAAAAGTAAGTCATATATATCTGATTTGTCCCCTATTCCTTCAAAAGCAACCACAACAAAGTTAGCTGCAACCATTATTCCTTCAACATCAATAGGCACGTTACTAACTATTCCAACTGGATTGATTTTTGTGTTAGAGAAAGATTTTAAGATCATTGGAGCCTTCTTGTCTATTTCTAGACCACATAGCCTCATAACATGGTGTGGCATTACATTCAGGGGTGATCCTCCATCTAGCAGAATCTTGGTTAAGATTTTTCCTCCCATTTTGGCAACACAAGTGAAAGCTCCAGGATCATAATCGTCCTGAGTGAGCATGTGCTCCTCAATGTGGTTTGTTAGGGCAAACTCATCTTCATTAGTCAGATTGAGAACTTTTTTTCTGTAAGAAGGGGCTATCTTGAGCAAGGTCAGCAAATCTACACAGATTTTTGAATTCTTCAACAAATATTCAAAGTCCTCACACTCTTTTTCTTTCTTGACAAATTTCTGAGCAGGAGCGGGAGGCACAGCCACTGCTTGCTCAGCATTCCTATGTTTCAAGATGTCAGCTTCCTCATGTGTTGATTCTCTTTCTTTGGCATTATTCATTCTCCTGGTGTGGACAGCCATTATCTCTTCTTGTTCCTCAATTTCCTGCACAAACCTTATAAATGCATTTGGCTCATTAACTTTAGACTTCTCTTGTCTGGCAAAATACTCTTTAACACAGCACCTATCCTCATAATGCCCTACAGCCTTACAAAATTCACACACAGGGCATTCTTTACCAAAATGACCTCTCTTTCCACACTTAGTGCATGGCCTATACCAGCAGTAGTCAGAAGAGTGAGTATCTCTAAAGCAATGCACACATGGAGGGTAAGTTTTCTTTTCAAATTTTGAGCTTTTCAGCTCTTGAAGTTGCTTGGTTACCTCAACCAGTGCCTCAGACACTTTGGTAATCTCTGCTCTTACATCTGCTGCAGGAGCCTCATCATCTTCCATCTTAACCTTTTTCTTCTCTTTTTGGACAGCATAAACAGGTACAGGTGCTGCTCCCATATACTCTTGCTCATAATCTGGAAAAAAAGGATGACTTGGTGAGTGCACATCATCTGGTAAGTAAGATATCATATCTGCAATTTCAGTAGCCTTGGTGAAAGCCTTGTGTATTGTATCAAATCCCTCTTGTTTTTGGATCTTCAAAAGCTTTCTGTGTATCCTCGGTCTGCTGCTTAATCCCCTGATAAAAGAAGCCACTAGATGCAGGGTATGGTTAGGAACATGATTGATTTGGCATTTGACAAGATAGAGATTGAATCTTTCAACATACTGGTGCACACTCTCACCATGTTTGATGCGAAAAGTTTGCAACTCAAAGATTAAATCTTGGGGGTCCAAGACCCTTCCAAACCTTGCTAAAAACTTTTTTACCAGTTCTTCCCAAGAATTGGTGCCTAAACTTAGCCCTGACTTCATCATTCTTGAAACATTTTTTAAACTCAGAGAACTTACAGCCCTTTTTGTGACCATATTCTTGATAGTATTCTTCAAAAGTCTTGAGGAAATTATTGGCATTCATGCTCGGATCAAAAATGTGGACCTGGAATAGGCACATTTAGCTCAAAGTATTGATAAGGCAAACCTGCATTTGCTTGTATAGTGACAGTAGGTGTTGCAGTAGCTTCATGATTATCCTCACAGGCTTCAAGAGGGCTCAGATGCCTCATTAGTTCTTCTGGGTGCCATGAGTTCAGATTCCAGGAAAATGATCTCGGTAGAACCTCCAAAATGTTGAAGGTGTTCCCCGCAAAACCTTCAACCTCGTTAGACGCTCTCGCTAAATGTGCGGCCGCCCGGCCGTACACTCGGCGGCAGAAATCCCCATCCCGGCTCAAGAACCGCGATGGGCCCTTCGTCTACCCCCCGCACTCGAGGTGACTCTTAGTGCGGGAAGGGAACACGAAGGTGTCTTGGCGCGCCCTTCCCCTATGGGCTCCCTATAACAGTGAAGCGATAACACGTCAGAACTAGCATCAACATATACAAATACTACCTCAAGGGTAGTGCATCACACATAAACCAAGGCAAAGATGATAATCACGAACCATAAAACATGAGAGCTCCTACCCCGCCTCGCACTCGTAAGGAGGATGACCTAATCGGCTAGGCCTCAAGATAGAGCGCACCGAGTCATGGCAATGGCGAGGGCTGGCATAGAACAATGGCTAGGGTTGACCACTCCATCCGCCCCTCCTGTGCATACTTTGCAAATGGGCTAGATCAGGCTCTGACAGGACTCTAGCCTTCCGGATACGCAATCCCATGGCATCACCCATCGGGACTACTCCAAAGTTACATCTCCCCGGGTCCGATGAGGCGTGAAGGGTTGCATCTCCCCTTCCCAGGGATCTAGAGGTGCCGTGGTATGGCTAGAGAATCGTGGCGACACACCGATTCGCACTGATGAACCCCCAAAACGAGTGCCAAGCCAACACTTGCAGCTCTCGAGAGGCAGGGCAACACCATTGCCCCAGGAGGTGTCGGACCCATGCTCGGCCCACACGAAGTGACCGACCATAAGCCTAGCCCACTATGGGATCCCCAAGCTCCCCCGGCCGCAGGGATCCTCCCTCCACTTTCCCTCTAGCCTCGTTATATGGTGCTGAGTCATATCATAGCCTCAATAGCCTGGTGGGCTCCTATGCACAGGCCGCAACTAATAGGAACTAAGGGATCTACTCTAGGAGCATACTACATATGGCTCTAGGTCTCTACCCTCCTTCCCAATACAAGAGGAGCAAACATGATCAACCATCATCACATAATCATCACTTCATGAGAATAATCATAAGAAAACATCTTAACCTAATCATACAACTAACTAATGGTTAGGGTTCCTTGATTAGGGTTCAAGATGTTGAATATGGGTTCTAGGATGGCTCTACTCTAGATACAAGATACCAGCACATCCGAATGCTAATTCCGGATGAGCTATCACAACTACTATCCTACATACCGCTGCTCCCAAGCTCTCCCTCCAGATCAGGTGTGCCTCCATGGTCTCAGACTCACGAGATGCCGCCCTACCCAAGAACGAGTTCTACCTGCTGGGGCTGTTGCACCAGCCTATGCCACAACGAAAGCATGTTCAAACGGGGTTTCAACAGTAGGTGAGTCTCACGGGTGCTAGGGGGCTGGAAAGAGGTCTAGGGTTAGGGTTTATGCCTATATAAGTTAGGGTCCACCTAGGATGCCACATTGGCACCAATCGGTGAGTCCCGTGGTGGCGGTGCCCCAATAGGTTAAGGCCACGTGGATAATGGCTTAACCTATGGTTGGCTAAGTTATGGGAATAACTTAGCCATGCCCCTAGTGCCACAACCTATGGTATACAAGGCTATGAAGATAGACTTGTATAGTGACGGATCCGTGAATATACGTATTTATGACGATATTCCCCTCGACCGTCACATTCTCCCCTTAGGACAATGTCGTCCCTCAAAGATTGCGGCTAAAGGTGACGATCCTACCTTTATGCCCCGCAAAACATCAACATGTCATAACCTTTAATTTAGTTTAGCAATCAGGTTTTATTAGTTAAAGGTCAAAATTTAGGCTATATTTGTACTTATACAAAATTATATAGCCTTAACACCGCTATTTCTTATAATAATTCAAAATACTATTATAAGAGTTATTAGGGTTCATAATCTAAATTATGGCTCCCCCTATCTTCTCGTAGAACGCTCCTCGTTGAAGTCCTCCTTCTACTTGCCTGCAAAAGGAGCACACACGTTAGTTTAGTTAATAATTTGTGGTTTTAGGGGACCACCCCCTTACCTCCCTTGAGGCGAACCACCGCTCAAGGTTGTCCTAATACCTTGCCCAAGATCATGGCCCTTTCGGATTTGAGCTTAGGGATCATTTAAGATGCTTCCATCATTGCCCATGATCGAAGTGTTACCTTTGTACACGCATCCCCGGATCGAGTACACCCCTGCATCATGCCACGAGGGGTTTCAGCTAGGGAACGCCTCACGATCCCATCATCACAAGATGATCACTTTTAACCTTCACCATGACCCTCCTACGGCCAGGTGTGCATGCACTCCGCATCGTGGCATAGAGATCATCCGATCGATGTCCCATCATCGCCCACCATGCCTCATTCCTCACTCACATGACCCTAATGGTCATGCGCGACCTCTCTTGGTGCGTGTGGCCTAGAGAATGCCCTAAAGGCGTATCCCATCATCGCCCACACGATTCAAGGTTCGGCACATGCACCCTAGTAACTAGAATGCATGTTGTAGGGGCTTAAGGCTAACTAACAACATACTAGCTAACCACACCGGCAAGTCGGGTCCACCAAGCTCCGAGACGACTCGCCCATCAAACTCCTTCATAAACTCGGTATTGCTTCTCCAAGTCTTGCTTCAATACCCATGTCGCATCTTCCACGGGTAAGTGCTTCCACTTAACCAAATACGGAGGAACTGAGACCTCCTAGTCTTCTTGAATGACTTATCAAGAAGCAATTCCAGGCACTATTTCTACTTGCTCCTCCGTCATTTCCAACAAGGTTGGAGTATCCAAAACCTCCTCGGGGTTAGGATTGTGCCTTTTAATAAACTTACGTGGAAGACCTTGTGAACCTTGAGATGGGCTGGAAGATCCAACTTGTAGGCTTGAGAGCCCACTCTCTCCAAAATCTTGAACGGACCAGCCCACCTAGGGGCAAGCTTCTTGCAGCTCCCAATCCGCAGCTTTGGCTTGCTTCACTTTTTATCTTCAACCGACGCTATCGCCTACCTTGAACTCTCTTACGGTCCCGCAGGCTTGTCGGCTACACTCTTCTCGCCGACTTCTTTGCCAATAAATAACCCCTTACTTCTTCCACTAGCTGCCGCGATATCCCCTAACATCCGCTGGGATACTTCTACCTTGGACACGTGGGATTGTGCCGTGTATCCCGGGTTAAGCACGGGTACCGTAATTTACCATGAAAGGAGACATCCGAGATGACTCCCCTCGCTGGCATCGTTGTAGGCGAATTCCACCAAGTGGATGTACTCATCCCACTTGGACCGCTTTGTTCCACACATAACTTCAAGCATGTCTTCAATGATCCGATTCGGCCCCTCCGTCCGCCATCCGTTTGGGGATGATATGCCGCGGCTCATGGAGAGCTTCGCCTGAATGGTGCTGAAGAGGTCCTGCCAAGGCACTCATAAACTTGGAATCCCTATCGATATTATCTCCCAGGCATGCCATGGAGTCTCGAAAATCTCCCTTACAAATAACTTGGCAAAGATCTAATGCGGTGTCGTAGTCTTGCAAGGCACAAAATGTGCCATCTTAGATAACTTATCTACGACAACCATCAATGTATCCTTGCCTCGGAGAGTTCTAGGGAGACCTGTGATGAAATCCATGCTTATGACCTCCCACTTTGCATTTGGCACCCCAATGGCTCAAGAGCACTGAATGGGTTGCTCGCTTTGGTCTCACCGACATAACGGCAATCCCAATATATGCAGCTATCCGCCTCTTCATTCCTGGCCGAAGTAGCTACTTCAATCTTGAAATAGGTCTTCATGAAGCCAAAGATGCCCTCGCTATTGGGTTGTTATGTGTGTCATGAAGAATTAGCTTCCTTACCCCTAATGATTCGGGCACACACAACTTATGCTTGTGATACAACAGTTGCCTTCCTTCTTATAATGCTTGAAGGCTTCCCCCGCTCCTTATCCGCTCGCTTCCTTTTGGAAAGACTTTCCCATACCTCCTTGAAGTCCACATCTGCTGGCAAGGACTCCTCAATCTTCTTGCCAAACTCACTGAAGAGTGGAAATCGCATTACAATGCGCCCTTGTGCCAAATGGTCTCCCGGAGAGGGCATCTCGCTACAACATTAAGCTTACCAGGGCTTATATATAATATCAAAATCATACTCCTCAAGGAATTCCATCCACCTCCTTTGCCTTAAGTTGAGGAGAGTGGTGGGGTGAAAGATACCGGAAGGCTCGTGATCAAAGATTCAACTGAAACTTCCTTCCCGCCAGATAATGCCTCCATATCCTCAATGCCCCGACAATGGCTAGCAGCTCCCCGATCATGGGTTGGGTAGTTGTTCGGCCGCTCATCATCTTCTTCGAAGTCGTAGGCTTACTACCCTTCCTTCTTGCATCAAGACCGCCCCCTGTTGCTATCTTGTTTGCATCTGTTGCTACCAACTTATCTTTACTCGGATCCGAAGAACAAGCATTGGTGTGTTGTTAAGGCCTCTTTAAGCTTCTCAAAAGAAGCTTGACTTTCTAACCAATGGCTAGTCCAATCCTTAATCTTCTTGGCCTTAGTGAGGTCCGACAGAGGGGACGCCCACTTAGCAAAGTCCTTCACGAACTTTTTCGTAATATCCCGCCAACCCAGAAAGCTTTTACTTCGCCACATTCCTTGCTGGCCAATCAACTATTGCCTCAATCTTAGATGGATCTGTGGAGATTCCCTCGGATGTTACTACATGCCCCAAATACTCCACTCTACTGTTGCAAAGTGGCACTTAGAGAGCTTCCCATACAACCGATGACGCCTCAACTTCTCCAACACTTTCCCCGAGATGTCGACAATGCTCCTCAAGGGACTTGTGTAGATTAGGATGTCGTCAAGAAGACAATAACAAACTCATCCAAGAAGTCTCTCAAGATGTCGCTCATGAGGCGATAAACGTTGCTGGAGCATTCGATAGTCCAAAGGGCACATCAGAACTCAAAATGACCATACCGCTCAAAGCGGTCTTATGGATATCCTCTTCTTTTTATTCTTATTTGATGGTATCCCGACCTCAAATCAATTTTAGAGAATACCTTTGCTCCTTGTAAACTGGTCCATTAGATCATCCGCCCTTGGCAATGCATACTTGTTCTTTATCGCCCCGCTTATTAAGTCGGGCGATAGTCTATGCACATTCTTAAGCTCCCATCTTTCTTCTTCACAAAGAGTATAGGTGTTCAAAGGAGACACACTTGCTCTTATAAATCCAAGCTCGAGCAATTCCTCAAGTCGCTTTCTTGAGCTCAATCAATTCTGGGTGCTCATTCTATATGGCTTCATGGTAGGTTTCAGATCCCGAGCCAATGTGATCTCACATTCCACACCCTATAAGGTGGCGTGCGGATTTCATCCGAAATACATCCTTGAACTCTGAAATAAGCCTTGCTATTTGCTTGGGCAATCGATCCCTTTGGGTCATTTCCCTCGCTTGCCCTAGCTCAACTGATTCCATCCTCAAGATGTAGTCCACCTTATTCTTTTCTATACTCTTCCTTAGCCGCTTCAAAGAAATACACCGCATGGGAGAATCTAGCTTCTTACCTTTCACTATCAATTTGTCGCCATCCGTGCCGCCATGGTGACTTCATTCCGGCCGTAATCAATCATGGCTTTGGCTGGCTTCAAAAATTCCATCCCCACTATCGGATCATATCTTCCGGATGTCCATGACTTCGCCTCCCATCGCCACTTAGCCCCACTAAGGTCTATGTCAAAGGTGATCCTCCTCCCCTTAGTGTGCCGAATGGCCGTTTTGCCATAGCTACTGGCCTTGGCTTAGACTTCAATACCTTGTTCTTCATTAGAGCAGCCAATCTAGGAGATGCAAAATTATGAGAGCTACCTGTATCTATGAGGACTACATATGGGTTACTATCTATGATCCCATCAGCCGCGATGACAGTCGACTGATTCTCTATATCACCTGCCTCAATGTTTGCACATATGTGGCACTCACCATCTATGAAGTCCCTCGCCCTCCCGGCTGGTCGCCGCCCCTCGCCCCGCTTCTGTTGGGGAGTCCCAATCCAAGAGTTCTGCCAAGGCTGACTGCATGACGAATGGACAATCATGTGTTCGGTGCCCTGGCTGGAAGCACCTGAAGCATAACTTTTTCTCAATGCATTCCTGTCTCTTTTCCTTCGGCAAACTGTCTAGGAGACGCTTAAGAGCACTGCCCCCTGATGCATTCTGTGGCTTACGGTCCCCAAAAGCTTTGTTCTGACCCTTACCTTGCTGCTGACTCCCTGATGGTGTAGCTGCTGATTGCTTACCCTGATATTGCCCCTGATACTGCGCTGAACTCTTACCCCTGAAGGTTGACTGTTTCTCTGCTGGAGTTGCTGGTGCCTCTTCCAAACTTATAGCTTTATCTTCGGCCTGTGCAACTGACTTCGGGTTGATTGCTCTAACAAGCCTCTTGATATTGTTGTTCAATCCCTCAATGTAAGTATCCACGGCTTGCCTCTCTGAGACTCCAGGAACATGCAGCCTGAGCCTCATAAATAAATTCTTGGTATACTTAGCCACCGATAAGCTACCCCGATTCAACCTCAGAAAGCTATTTGAATCTGTCTACTAGTATGAGATCTTGGCACATAGTGCTTTGCGGAAAGCCTTACCATCAAGGTCTTAAACCTGCAATTGTTCCTCTTCAGCTTGTTGGACTTAGCATATCCCTTCCACCAGATCCTTGCCGGTCCAATAAGGTTAGCTGTAGCAACTTTCCCTATGTCCTTGTCTTTCATACCGTATGAGTTGCCAAATTCTTCCATTTCATCAAGCCATGCTTCAGCCTCCATGCCCCGATCTGTCTTTCCCTCGAACGGCCGAAGCTTCCTTTGTCTTCCATACATTGCTCATAGCACTATCCACCTTTTTCTCGATAGTCATCCGTTTTTCTTGCTCTTTTCCTTGCTTTAGGTGTGCCCGACCGACCGTTTGAACGAGTTTGTCCTCACCGAAAGAGCTATCGATGAGCTGGAGCTAAGATGATGATGGACTCCCGGTTCTCCTCTTCCTTCTCCTATCCCCGACGTTCCCCTGGTTGCCCTCCCCTTCCCCATTGAGGGACTTCTGGCCACCACCCGAAAACAAGGTGGAGGTGGAGGACCATCTTCCCTCGCGTGCATTCATGAGAGGTGTCGCCCAGTTGATGAGATGTTGCATTTGGTTCCTCATCTGCACCAACCTTGCGTTGATCGCCTCCGGTGACATATCCCGCTCAAAATCTTCTTGTTCCCCGCCAAACAAGTTCCTTGGTACCCAATTGCGGGTCGGTCGGCTTTGGTCTTGAGATCCCGTGACTTGAGTTCCTTTCTTCGCAAGGATTGATCATCAATACATTTTATTTGGGTTAGATGTTGATCAATTTTACTTGCAAATGAATTATCTTTAGTTATAAGAAATCATACAAAACCTTACATTGACAAAACAGTTAATAGTCATTAGTACATAAGGATTACATGATAAGGTAGATATATCTTAGCATAATGGGTACACGAAACATTTAGCACAAAACTTAAGAAAATTTCACAATTATTCAGTGGCCTCCCGAAAGCCTGAAGAAGTTCTTGACATCCCTGAATCGGAGGCCTTTGCCGAGGTTGCGCAAGATGTTCCTCGTCGATCTTCCTTCAAGTGCTCGGGCCATCTCCGGTTCCGGAAGTTCCGGTGCTGTTGCTGCTACCACTGAAAGTGTTGCGTCCCTAAGGTGCCCTCTCGCAAAGTCGAGGCAATGGAGCGCGACTGCCCTGTTGAAAAGAATGATGTGATCGACATGGGCGTATATCTTCGAGTGCTGCCCGAAGCCCGAGAGTGCTATGAGAAGTGCCACGGATTCTTTCCCCCTCGGGCTGAACTCCTTGTGGAATACTATCATTTGCCCTTGGCTGAGGGTCGGAAGATAGTAGCGGTGCCGCGGCCCTTCCCTATGCCTCGCGATCCAAAGGTGCCCTTCCCTCGAAGCCGCTTCACCGTAGGCATCCACCGCCATCGGTCTTCATGATCCCTCCACATCTTTGGTTGCATTGTCCAAGTTGATGCCGCTGGACCCTTCCCTCATGCTCCCCGCTCGAACCGGTTCGCTTGAGCTTGGGCCATTCCCCGGTTTGTAGAGAGTGTGCTCAGATCTGCTGGAACTCCTCCTCTCGAGATGATAGGTTCCTCGCTATCGATAGATCTCCCTTATCTGGCCGATAGGGCTGCTATGTCCGACATTGTCTCCCCAGCATAAGAGTGTCTCTCCGCCAGCTCCCTTGGAATCTCATGGTATGAGTAGTCGATGAGGTCTGTGCTCTTCCCGTGTGCTATCATGCCCAAGAGCTCGCCGATTCAAAGACCCCCGTTCCCCGACAAGAGGGACAAGTTGAGGATGTCATTCGCAAAAATGTACTCCTCCCCGTCGATGACTATCGGTGACAAAGCTGTGATGCCGACTGGTGGGTCGGTAGCTGTTCTCACGTCGTCGTCATGCCTCAACGCATACCTCTGCATTCTTGTTGCCTCCCTGCTCTCCCATTCTCGGGTTCCCGCCTCCCCTTAGCTGCTCGTAGTCTTCATGGATCTCAGAGATGGTGCCCCCGGACGCCGTGCCATAGTATTCGTAGGCGGAGGACTCTATATTCAGGATTTGATCCTGGGCCCTACGGGTATCAAGTGGCGCTAAGTCTAAGGGCTGAACAGAGGGTTCCCCTACTTTGTTGATTGACTTATAGTGCATGAAGAGGGCAAGGGCTGTCTGAGCTGAAAGGTACCTATGCCTATTATGTCTGCAGGTCATGTAATCGGGCATGGTCCTAGTCCTATCCCATAGCTGCTTCTTGCCTTTGGATCCTGCCAACTCTCGACCTAAGGCTTGGGTAAGTGTCTCAAGAGAAACCCATTCCCCCCTAGGAGGCGCCTAACTTCCCAAGGCGGGACCCGGCCTGGTCATATTGGCACATAATGTCCGTGGTAGTAGGGTGTTCTAGTCAAGGTTGCATGAAGATCAAACAAGTGATCAAACACAGAGAAGGCTTGATCTACGTGAAGTCGATGGATATGGCTTTGCAAAGATTGTACCATCTCTCGGTTGCCGGGCCATTGAGCAGGCAAGGGTGTAGAAAATGGCTTGCAAGGATCAGTGGAGGTTCAGAAAATCGCCTAAGGGGCTGGGAGCAGTTCTGTAGAAGGAAAAATGGCAAATGGGACCTATTTTTATAGACTATGGGTGACCTCGAGGTTCGTGCAAAAAGGTACCTACCTAAGACGACCTTGGTTCTATGGCTCTGGGTGTCCAAATGAACTACCATGAAGTGCAAACTTAAGCAAAACAAAGCAAGAAACACTACATGGCAATTTGTTGGATCAAATTTGGCTAATTTGGGCCAAAGATGGGCTGACCCGGGTGAATCCGCGCGGATGGCCTCCGCGTCGCGGACGCAGACGCGTTTGGCGCGGTCTCACCCGGTTGGCCTGTTTTGGGCCAATTTTTGGTCATTTTTGGGAATTTAAAGATGCTAATATGGCTAATTGGGCCAATTCTAACCTAACTAGCAACTTATTTTGAGCAAAACTGACATCTAAAAGCATGATTTTGGGCCCAGTCGGGTGAATCCGCGCGAAACGCGCCCGCGTCGGGGACGCAGAGGCCTTAGGCGCGGTCTCACCCGGTTGGCCCGATTTTCAGCATTTTTGATGATTTTTTTTGCCAAAATTTTGTTGTAGTCATGATTTCTAGGGTGTTTCTAGACATGCTATGAAGAATTCTACCACAATTGGGTTCTATTTCCTATATTTCAAGCATACAACATTTTTCTAATTTACAGAGGGAAAGTAACTTTTATATTAATAAGAAACACAATTACATGGGAGTTTCTCTTTTCTAACAAAATTTACAAAATTTGAGGCCTAAGGCCTCTCTCTGCGAATCCTCCGTGCTAAGTGAATATCCTTAGGCATAAGGGTAACTCTCTTAGCATGGATAGCGCAGAGGTTCCCTTCCTCGAAGAGCTGGACCAGCTCTGCTTCGGAAGCCTCTTGCAGGGCCCGGGTCATTAGAGGGGTAACCCTATAATCGGGTCCGAATCGCCGCAACACCTCTCTAAGGAGACGCCAAGGGCTTTTCTTATCGGGGAGATTCGTGCACATCGGAAGTGCCGAATCTCCCCTAAACACCCGGGTGTGTGTTGTTCGCCCGTGGTGAACCCTCTTGGGTTTTTCCGGCCTAGGTGGGGGTGGCTTGGGCTGGTTCTTCTTCGGCCTGCCGCCCTCCACGACGCGCTGCACCTCCTGGCGGCAATACCACTCATTGTACCTCGTCCAACGACGAAGGTACTCCTTGTATGCCACCATCTTCCGCTTAAACTCGCGGTCCTGTTGGAGCGCGAATGCCCGCTCCCCTACCTTTTGCTTCTTCACCACCTTAGGTGGTTCCGGCCACTTGGGGTAGGGTGGCCTAGCGTCGGGGTCCTGCTGCCCCTCCTCCTCCTCGCCATCCCCGCCCTCCTGCTCCTCTTCCTCCCGCTGAGGCTCCTCAATAACGATGGTCCGGCGAGGGCCATCGTTCCTCTTCTTCGTCCGTCGCTCTTGCTCCCTCAGCTCCCTCTCTCTCTCCCTTTTCTTCCTAGCGGCCCTCTCCTCCGGCCACTCTGCTACTTTTTCCTTTCCCTTCTTTTTGGGCCTTGAAGGCCCGCTTCCTCCCTGGCTTTGCTGCGCGCTGCTCTTCCACCTCTTGTTCCACCTCGGTCGTGGCCCCAAAGTGGCGCTGACTTCGTCCGTTCTTTGTGTTTTCTGCCGGCGAGGGGCTGCTACTGGGCTGCTCGGCATCGTGGCTTCTCGATTAAGCTGCTGGCTTTGCCTTGAGGGCGATTCCCGCCTCGGGCTTCGGCGAAGGTGCTTTCGGGAACTTTCTTCCGCGTGCCGACCATTTGCTACTGCGCCATAGAGAGGGTGGGGCGCTCGCCAAACTTCCTAGCTGTTTGTTTGGTGCGTGCCATATCTTGTGGTTCAGGAAATGGGTGACGTAAGACTGAGCAAGAGAGAGGTGAAGGTGAAGGGTTGGAGAAAGAGAATGAGGTGTCAGATATTTAAAAAGGAGGGTCCCTGGGAATATTCTCCTACCATAATTACCCCTATTTATTAGCCCCCCCTTACTAATTACACCATATTTAGCAATTATTTAACTATTAATGTATAAATTAAATCTATATTAATTGATATTATACTTAAATTTTCGAATTTTTCTAATGGTTCGAAGTGCAATTTATGGATTTGCGCCATTTTTCACCTGGGTCTCCGATTGGCATGATTCTTCGACCCATTTTAGGTGAAATTTGATGCAGATGCATAATTTTCACTCCAAATTTACTAGAAGATGAGTTTGACTCACTCAACTTTCGTCTAACACTTAACCTAAGTCCTGACCCACTACCTAGGAGAAAAATTTTTCCCCCGTTTTCGCGGTTCCATGGTGGAAATGTTTATTTCACACCCCTATAGGCCTGTTAGACTACTTCATGGTTATGGTCAGTGCTAGTTCTTGGTCAACCAAGAACATCGCTCTGATACCATTGTGACGCCCGCTAAACGTCACGGCCGCCAGACACTCGGCAGAAATCCCCATCCGGCCAAGAACCGCATGGGCCCTTCGTCTCTACCCCGCACTCGAGGTGGCTCTTAGTGCGGGAAGGGAACACGAAGGTGTCTTGCGCGCCCTTCCCCTATGGGCTCCTATAACAGCGGAAGCGATAACACGTCAGAACTAGCATCAACATATACAAATACTACCTCGAAGGGTAGTGCATCACACATAAACCAAGGCAAAGATGATAATCACGAACCATAAAACATGAGAGCTCCTACCCCGGCTCAGACTCGTAAGGAGGATGACTGACCGGCTAGGCCTCAAGATAGAGCAGACCGAGTCATGGCAATGGCGAGGGCTGGCATAGAACAATGGCTAGGGTTGACCACTCCATCCGCCCCTCCTGTGCATACTTTGCAAATGGGCTAGATCAGGCTCTGTGACGGGACTCTAGCCTTCCGGATACGCAATCCCATGGCATCACCCATCGGGACTACTCCAAAGTTACATCTCCCCTGGTCCGATGAGAGGGGGAAGGGTTGCATCTCCCCTTCCTGGGATCTAGAGGTGCCGTGGGCTGCTAGAGAATCGATGGCGACACCACCCATCGTCGCACTGAACCCCCAAAACAAGTGCCAAGCCAACACTTGCAGCTCTCGAGAGGCAGGGCAACACCATTGCCCCGAGGAGGTGTCGGGACCCATGCTCGCCCCACAAGTGACCGACCATAAGCCTAGCCCACTATGGGATCCCCCAAGCCCCCGCCGGGGGGATCCTCCCTCCACTTTCCCTCTAGCCCCGTTATATGGTGCTGAGTCATATCATAGCCTCAATAGCCTGGTGGGCTCCTATGCACAGGCCGCAACTAATAGGAAACTAAGGGATCTACTCTAGGAGCATACTACATATGGCTCTAGGTCTCTACCCTCCTTCCCAATACAAGAGGAGCAAGCATGATCAACCATCATCACATAATCATCACTTCATGAGAATAATCATAAGAAAACATCTTAACCTAATCATACAACTAACTAATGGTTAGGGTTCCTTGATTAGGGTTCAAGATGTTGAATATGGGTTCTAGGATGTTCAAGATGTTGAATATGGGTTGAATATGGGTTCTAAGATACTAGCACATCTGGAATGCTAATTCCAGATGAGCTATCACAACTACTATCCTACATACCTGCTCCTGAAGCTCTCCCTCCAGATCCGTGTGCCTCCATGGTCTCCGACTCACGAGATGCCGCTCCTACTCCAAGAACGAGTTCTACCCTGCTGGGGCTGCTGCACCAGTCTATGCCACAGCAAACGATGTTCGAAACAGGGTTTCGAATGAGTAGGTGAGTCTCTGGGTGCTAGGGCTGGAAAGAGGTCTAGGGTTAGGGTTTATGCCTATATAAGTTAGGTCCACCTAGGATGCCACGTGGCACCAATCGGGTGAGTCCTGTGTGGCGGTGCCCCAATAGGTTAAGGCCACGTGGATAATGGCTTAACCTATGGTTGGCTAAGTTATGGGAATAACTTAGCCATGCCCCCTAGTGCCACAACCTATGGTATACAAGGCTATGAAGATAGACTTGTATAGTGACGGATCCAGGAATATACGTATTTATGGCGTATATTCCCCTGGACCGTCACATCAGTGGTTTAGAACCTCCAGGTTGCTTGAGGCAACCACTCTGAATGCAAAGATTCCAGAAATGATGCACAAAGATTCACTGGGAGTATGTTTCTCTGAAGGCCAAAAAGTCTGCTCCACAAAATAACTTGCAGAACATGATCTATAAAGCTGTGGATATGGATATCTCGCCTCAAGATGCTCAACACTTGATGCTAACAGACTGCAAAAGCTCAGTGAGGTCTGACTAGGTTAGATAGGCCAAAATTAGATCACTGACCCAGTCAATTTTTGGTCAATATCCCTGGCAGAGAGCTAAAATTTGAAACTCGATATTGACAAGGAATTTTCTGGAGCTATCAACTCTATTCTGCTCAAATTTGTCTGCACAATAGGGGCCAAATCTCCCTTTAGCCAAAAGGGAGCCTAATTTTTTCTTTTGATGATTTTTTGCCTATCACTATAAGAAATGAACAATATTTGAAAGAGGATACTTTCTAATGAAGGATTGCACGCGTGTCCAGCATTGCCTTGATCAAAATATTTAGCTTGGCAAGATTGATGCTCGATCAACTGTTCTTCTATGCTCAATGCCTGTTGTGCAATACAATTGGATCTAAAGATGTTGGCTCAAAATGGTATTTTAATTTTGTCTTGACAGGAATTTGCTCTTGCCCTTTCCAAAGAGATGATACATAGGCAGACCACTCATATCTGACAGTCTACACAAGACGCCTAGCCTCTGATAATTGCTTGCTTATGGGAATGAATTTCAATGCAACACAAACAGATTACTACAAAGGTCGGATTTTCAATTAAATCAAACACTCAAGAGATACAAAGTAATATCCCAAGCTCGTGGTCTTGGGCACAGGATCAAATAGGTATACATTCAGACAATCCAAAGAATTGAGTCAATAATCTGGATCATAGGTAAACATTGGAGGTCAGAAACAAGCTCAGGATCATCAAGCCGGTCCTTCTTCAAAGCCAGAAAATACTTCTTTGCCTCTAAGCCCTCGAAAATCTTCTGTGCGAAAAAACCCCTTTTTGAATCTGCTCTGTTCCGTTGAGATCTTGATCATTTCCTTTTAATCTTCTGTCTTTTAGTGCATCATAAGCATTCTCGGCATTAAACATGGTGATTCTGCCAGTTTTAGTCATGATTTACTGGTTTGTTGGGCCGAATTAAACAGATCTTGGCGTTTACCGGATTTAGGGTTCATATGGGTTTAGGTGAAATATCCCACAGGCTCGAATAGGAATTGACGACCAAGGTATATAAGGAGAAGAAAATCAATTATTTACGATTATTAGTGCAATGTCCACGTGGGATCCGGTACCTCCACCGCCCCCACACGCCCGGATGTTCCACTTGGCATGGGGAGACCGGGCCGGAAAGAGAAATTAGGCTGGGGGGTAGATAGGAAAATTTTTTTGCACCCCTAAGCCCTAAGGCACGATTCCCTAGGAAGCACATATAATGCCCAAAACAAAGCCTTTTTTCAAAATTCTTTTTTCCTAAGGGAATCTTTTTTTGTACCCTATAAGATTCTGGAATCTCTTCTCACAATGGTGCCCTTTAGAATTTGGCAAAAATGAGCTTAAGGAGTGGATGAAGTGGCATTTGGAAATGATGACAAGGCTAGGTGGTATGATGTGGCCAATAGGAATGATGACGTGTTAGCCAACTTGAGTTTGAAAATTCTTTCTAGTCAAAATTTTTGAATGATGTGGAGATGATGTGTGTGAGTGATGAGGTGTCAATGGTGATGTGGCAACAATGATGCTAGTTTGATGCTTTGATATGAATTTTGATTTGAATGTGAGAGTTTGACATGAAATGGCTAGAATGATGATGGGTATGATGACTTGTCGTGTGAAGTGAGGTGTAACGTGACTTGGCACATCAAGTGCCCATTTAGGAGCCAAAAAATTTTATGGAGCAACTTTAGAGCACCTCCTTGGGCACATTTGAATTTTGAGCACTTCCCTTAGGAATTTTTGCAACCTTCTTTTAACTTTGCTCGAGTTGCATGGGATGTTGACTTCGTGAGCAAGATTATGACCAAGTCAAGTCACTTTTAGAACTAGTGGATGATGAAGCAAGTGAGTGTTTCATGAAGGTATATTTTGACTAGAAAGAACTTTCAAGGTCAAGTTTGACTTTGGGAGGTATATGAGCAAGGAGTCAAAGTTCAATGGTATTTTAGGATGGTGGAGTAAACGGGGAGGGGATCAAAATGCCAAAGATGCCAAGACCACAAATAGCTACATACCATGGAATATTCTTCAAGGGGTCTTCTTTCTCCTCTTCTCTTCACTTCCTTTGCTTGTTTGACCTTTTGTATCTCTTGAGTGACTTGAGTCAATTGTCCTTCCTTTGCTCTTGAAACTTTGATGTATGCTAGTGAAGCATTTCCCTATTGTCTTGCAAACCAAATCAAGCTGAGAGGATTAGTGCAAACATGTGCTTGGCTCTTCCATGCTGCCATGGCATGGCAGCACTCACAAAGGTTGGAAAATTTTCCAATATTCTAACCAATTGGGATGAGCAGTGCCAAGAGTCTTTTGATAAAATCATTAATGCCATTTGTAACTCCATCTTGCTAAAGCCTCCTGATCTTGAAAAGCCTTTCAAAGCCTACATTAGTGTCACCAAAAAGGCAATTGGTTTTGCCTTGTTACAAGAGGATCGTGTGATTGCTTTTGCAAGCAAGATGTGGTCAGACACTGAGCTGAGATATCCCAGATTAGAGAAGAGTGCAGCTGCCTTGATGTTCTTGATAGAGAGACAAGGACACTTGCTACAAAACAGCCAAATCCAGGTCTTTATGAGGCAAAACCCTTTATCACTTCTTTTTGCCAAAAACCAGCCAAAAGCAAAGTTGTGCAGGTGGGCTTGCAAGGTCCAAACTTATGACATCATTGTTAAAGTGGTCAATCTGGTAGAGAATCCTAGTTCTTATCTGCCTTATGTTCTATTTGAGCACGAAGATCAAGATGGTCTATGCAATGATGATAATGTGACTAACTTGGTTGCTTTTGATGTAGAAAACATAGACTGGCAGCATGAGATCAGAGGTTATCTTGAGAACAATGAAGTACCAAAAAATTTGAACAGCAGTCAAGAAAGAAGATTTAAGGACAAATGCAAGAAGTTTAGACTTATTGAAGATGTGCTGTGCAAGATTGACAAGGAAGGAGTTTTATTGAGGTGTGTAGATGAAGAAGAGGCCAGAATGATCATTGAAGCATGCCATGAAGGAATATGTGGAGGACATTTTGCAGCTGACACAACTGCAAAGAAAATCTTAAGGTCTGGATATTTTTGGCCTACTCTTTTCAAGGATTGTTATAATGCCATAAAATGTTGTCATAAATGCCAGATCTTTGGTAGGAAAACTCTGCAACCAGCCCCTCTTATAGTTATAACATCACCTGGACCTTTCTCTTACAGCTATAACATCACCTGGACCTTTTCAAACATGGGGGTTAGACTTTATAGGCCCAATGGATCCACCCTCTTCAGCTCAACATCAGTTTATACCAGTGGCCACAGATTATTTTACCAAAAGGGCCGAGGCAGTTCCTTTGAGAGAAGCAAATGCCCATGCTACTGCAAGATTCCTCCATGAGAACATTTGTGCCAGATTTGGAATCCCCTTCAAAATAATCTTTGACAGGGGAAGCCAGTTTATCAATCATACAATTGCATTGCTTGTCACTTTGAAAGTCAAGCGCACTAAAAGCTCATCTTACTATCCTCAAGGCAATGGTCAGGCAGAATCAACTAACAAAGTTTTCAAGTCCATTCTAAAAAAAACCATCAGTGTGTCAAAGAAAGATTGGCACTTAAAGCTCCATGATGCACTTTGGGCATACAGGACTACCATCAAAGCAGCTACAAGACATACTCCTTTCAGCTTGGTCTATGGCATAGAGTCAGTAGTACCTATTGAATTGGAACTTCCCTCCCTTAGGTTGGCATATCAAATAAATTTAGAAATGGATGAGGCGTTGAAGGAAAGATTTGTGAGGTTGATGCAGCTTGAAGAGCATAGATATGAGGCAGAAAATGCTGTTATGATGAAAAAGGCCAAGGACATTGCAGCTTTTAAAGCAGCTCATAAACTCCAGGGAATTCTAAAAACAGGTGAATTGGTATTGAAGTGGAACAAAGCAAGGGAAGAAATAGCATCCAAGTTTGAAAATCTCTGGGAAGGGCCCTTTGAGGTAATTGGTACAGCGGGTAAAGATTCTTACTGGCTGAGAGACGTTTCTGATGGCAGAGAGTTGTTGAACCCTATCAATATTGTGCACCTAAAACGGTATTGGCAACAACATGTTGCCCTAAGTTTGTTCAGTTAAAAGCATTTAAGAATTTGTAGGTAGGATTAGTTAAGATATCACACAAAAAAAGTAAAAATAAAATAAAGAGGAAAACACAAAAAAAAAGTGAAAACAAAGAGAAAAAGCAAAAAATATTGAGGCAATTCTAGTTATTGAGTTTATTTTTTAAGCTTATAGATTTTGTACTAATTAACTTCTAGTGTTGCAAGGGCAAAGTCTGTGCAGATCCTGATCAAGTTAAGGACAAATTGTGATGTTCCAGGGGAATATACGCCATAAATACGTATATTCCTGGACCCGTCACTATACAAGTCTACCTTTGTAGCCTTGTATACCCTAGAAAGTGGTAAGGGGTGCACATCTAAGTTAAATGCTTAACTTAGATAACCTTATGATAAGGCCCATTTCCACATGGCCTTATCCTATTGGACAAACCGCCACACGGCCCCACCCCATTGGTGCCACGTGGCATTCCATGTGGACCCTAACCTATATTGGCCAAACCCTAACCCTAGACCTCTTTTCCTGACCCTAGCACCTGAACACTCATCTACGCACTCGAAACCCCGTTTCGAGCATCGTTCGTCGTAGCATAGCCTGGTGTAGCAGCCCCCGAAGTGTGTGCACAATCTTGGAGGGAGCACGGCTTCGATCACGTCAAGGAGCATGGAGACGCCAGGATTGGGAGGGAGTGCTTCTGGAGCAGGTAGGTGGAGTAGAGTTCATAGTAGTTCATCTGGAAGTTAGCACTCCAGATGGGTTTGTATGTTGTATCTAGAGTAGAGCCATCCTAGAACCCTTGTTGAACATCTTGAACCCTAATCAAGGAACCCTAACTGTAAGATAGATATGTATGATTAGTTTAAGATGTTCTTATGATATTTACCATGATATGATGAGATATGATGATGGTTGATCATGTTTGCTCCTCTTGTATTGGGAAGGGGGGTAGAGACCTAGTAGCCTTACTTAGTAATGCTCCTAGTTAGACCCTTTAGTTCCTATTATATTGCGGCCTGTGCATAAGAACCCACCGAGCTATGGAAGCTATGATGTGACTCAACACTACATAACAGGGCTAGAGGCAATGCGGAGGGGGGATCCCTGGTGAGCGTGGCTACTGGGGATCCCATAGTGGGCTAGGCTTATGGTCGGTCACTTCATGTGGGCCGGGCATGGGTCCGACACCTCCTGGGGCAATGGTGTCGCCCTGCCTCTCAAGAGTTGCAAGTGTTGGCTTGGCTCTTGTTTTGGGAGGTTAAGTCGGGGACGAATCATGTGTCGCCATTGTCTGTAGCCAGCCCCACCATTGTTATGACTCGGTTTGCTCTATATTGAGGCCTATCCAGTCGGTCTACCTCCTCATGAGTCGGAGCCACGGGTAGGAGCTCTCATGTTTTATGGCATATGATTATCTTCTTTGCAGTTATGGATATGTGGATGAGCTACCCTTCGAGGTAGTATGATGTATTATTATTGCTAGTTCTGACGATGTTTGTGCTTCCGCTGTGATAGGAGCCCATAGGGGAAGGGCGCGCAAGACACCTTCGTGTCCCCTTCCCGCACTACGGTGATCCCAGAGTGCGGGATAGACGGAGGGCCTGTGCGGTCGAAGGACCAGATGGGGGATTTCCTACAGAGTGTACGGCCGGGAGCCGTATATTTAGTAGGGAGCGTCACAATGGTATCAGAGCGATGTTCTTGGTTGGCCAAGAACTAGCACTGACCATAGCCTTGAAAGTAGACTAACAGGCCTGATAGGGTGCGAAATGAAAATTTCCACCATGGAACCTCGAAAATAGGGGAAAAATTTTTCTCCTAGGTAGTGGGTCCGTAAGAATAGGCTAAGTTGTTAGATGAGGAAAAAGAATGAGTCAAATAAACATTCTAGTAAAATTGGAGTGGAAATTATGAATCAGCATCAAATTTCACCTAATATGGGTCGAAGAATCATGCCAATCCGAGACCTGGGTGAAAAATGGCGCAAATTCATAATTAACACTTCAAACCATTAGGAAAAATTCGAAATTTTAAATAATAATGTATTAAGTATATACTAATAATTAAGTATATTGGAGTAATTAATATGGGGGGCTAATTATTAGACCTATTAATGGTAGGGGAATATTCCCTAGAGCACCTTCCTTTTTAAATATTGCCACCTCATTTCCCCCAAGCCTTGCCTACCACCTTCTCTCTCTTGATCAGCCTTACGCCATCAGTTTCTCAGACCGTAAGTTATGGCAAGGACCAAGCAAACCATGAGGAAGACTGGCCCAAGGAGCTCACCTTCGATGGCGGCGGCAGCAGCAGGAGGCCATGGCAATCAAGTTCCAGAGCACCTTCAGCCGAGGCCAGATGAGGAGTCGTCGTCCTCGACAGACGAAACCTTCCACGCCTCACAAGAGGAGCCACAGAGCAGCTCGTCGTCGGTGGAGACCCAGTGCACCGACGAAACCCATCACCTTGGCCCCCTATCCGACTAGGAGGAGCACTGGGAGGGAGACCAAGAGGAGCAGCGGGAAGAGCAGCAGGAGGATCAGCAGCAGCAGCACCAGACCCAGACCCAGCAGGCAGGCCCTTCTTCAAGCAAGAAGAAGGGAAAGGAGAAAGTGAAGGAGTGGCCGGAGGACAGGGCAGCACGGAAGAAAAGAGAGAGGGAGCTGAAGGAGAAGGAGAGTAGGAAGAAGGCGAGGAGGGATAAGCCACGGGGCACCGTGACTATCGAAGAACCTCGCCCACGCGAGGACGGGGAGGAAGATGAAGAGGAGGAGGAAGATGAGGGGGAGAATGAAGAGGAGGAGGAGCAGCAAGACGTTGGGGAACCTTCAGACCCCAACGCACGTCCACCCTACCCAAAGTGGCCCAAGCCACCTAAGGTAGTGAAGAAGTAGAAGGTGGGCGAGCGTGAATTCGCGCTCAAGCAGGATCGCGAGTTCAAGCGAAGAATGAAGGTATACCAGGAGTACCTCCGTCGCTGGACGAGGTATAATGATTGGTATTGCAAGCAGAATGTGGAGAAGTTTGTAAAGGGAGGCAGGCCGAAGAACCAACCGAAGCCACTGCCACCAAGGCCGGAGAAGCCAAAGAAGACCCATCACGGGCCAAACTCCCGGCATGCTCAGGCGTTTAGGGAAAATAGGCACTTTCAACAGTGCACTAATCTCCTAATAAGGAAGGCGCCATTCGAACGCCTTCTTCGCGAAGTAATGCAAGAGTTCCGGACTGATTACAGGGTCACACCTCTAATGACCTGGGCCCTGCAAGAGGCATGTGAAGCAGAGCTGATTCAGCTCTTTGAGGAGGGAAACCTTTGCGCCATCCATGCCAAGCGGGTAACTGTTATGCCCAAAGACCTGCATTTGGCGCGGAGGATCCGCAAAGAGAGGCCCTGAGGCCTCAATTTTGTAATTAGAATAAGTTTCAATGTATCTAATCTTTTTCCATATATATAAGTTCTTCTCCCTCTGTAATTTGAGTGCATTATGCCTTGAAATGTAATTAACTAAGTTAGATTGTAGTAGAACTCTTTGTATAATGCTTAAAATGCTTACAATAGGTTAAGTAGCATAAAGCATTGGCGCACAAAAATCAACTTGCTTCAAAATTTGGCAAACCGGGTGAGACCGCGCCAATTGGCCTTGCGCTCGCAACGCAGACCGGTTCCGCGCGAACTCACCCGGGTACCTTAATTTTGAGCAAAATTGATCCAAAATTTGTGCTAAAAGTTAGTAAATTGCTTAGAATTTGCCTAGGAACCCGCTTTAGGATCAAATTTCAGCAAAAACCATCTAAGATTGGCAAAATTCAGCTGACCCGGGTGAGACCGCGCCGATTGGCCCTGCATTCGCAACGCAGACCGATTTCGCGCGAACTCACCCGGTTGTCTTGAAATTTCACTTCTAGATGCTCATTTTGCTTGAAATAAGTTGCTAGCTAGGTTAGAATTGATCCAATTAGGCATGTTAGTATCTTGCAACTTCCAGAAATGCTAAACTATCCCCCAAATCAGCCCAACCGGGTGAGACCGCGCCGATTGGCCTTGCGTTCGCAACGCAGAGCGATTTCATACGAACTCACCCGGGTAGACCCTTTTTGGCCTAGATTAGCCAAATTTGATCCGACAAACGGCCATGTAGTGTTTCTTGCTTTGTTTTGCTTAGATTTGCACTTCATGGTAGCTCATTTGGAGACCCATAGCCTTAGAACAAAAGTCTGTTCCATCAAGAACCCTTGTGCACAGAATCCGAAACAGACCATAGTCTATAAAAAGGGGTCTCATTTGCCATTTTCCCTTCACCAAAACTGCTCTTGTCATCTTAGGCAATTTTGCAAGCTTCCACCAATCTTTCCAAGTCATTTTCTATACCTATCTCTGCTCAATGGCGCCTAGCAGCTTTGTTAGATGGTATGATGCTGCCAACCACATCCATGACTTTCCTGCTGATCAAGCCTTCCGGGTGTTCTACCATCTGTTTGATCTTCACGCAACCTTGACCAGGACACCGTTCTATACTGATATCATTTGCCAATATGATCAACAGATCCTACCATAGGAAGTTAGCTTGCCCCCTAGGGGAGGGAAATGGGTATCCCTAGAGACGCTTATCCAAGGCTTAGGAAGGGAGATGGGAGGATCCAAGGGCAAGAACCAGCTGTGGGATAGGACCAGAACCATGCCCGACTATATGACCTGCAGACACAATAGGCATAGATATCTCTCAGCCCATGCAACCCTAGCTCTATTCATGTAGTATAAGTCAGTCAATAGGGCAGGTGAACCTTCCATTCAGCCTTTGGACCTAGCACCACTTGACACTCGAAGGGACCAGAGCCACATTCACGAGATCGAGTCCTCGGAGTACATGTTCCACGGCATGACAGCAGAGACACCAGCATTGCAAATTGAGCAAGACTACGAGCAACTCGGGGAAGATAACCCAGGTTGGGAAAGCAGGGAGGCAATGAGGATCGAGCGGCACATAGCCAGGCACGACGACGAAATCAGGCGAGCCTATGAGCCACCAATCGGCATCATAGCCCTATCACCAATAGTCATCGACGGAGAGGAGTATATCTTGGCAAACGACATCCTCAACCTTCCTTACTGCCAAGAAGAAGGGCTTAGAATCGACGAGCTCTTAGGCTTGATGGCAAAGGAGCAGAATACCGACCTCATCGACTACTCCTACCAGGAAATCCCAAGGGAGTTGGCAGAGCGGCACTCCTACGCCGGGGAGACAATGTCAGATATAACAGTCTATGAGCAGATAAGAGAGATCTATCGGCAGCAGGAACCAATCATCCCAGAGGAGGAGTTCCAAGAAATACAAAGCAGGTTGTACAAACCAGGAAGAGGCCCAAGCTCCAGCCGAACAGTTCGTTCCAGGAGTATGCGGGAAGCATCCAGTAGCATCAACCTGGAGAATGCAACTACTATGTGGAGATATCATGAAGACCTCTTGGCATTCGATGTCTACGGCGGGGCAGCTCAAAGAAAGGGCACAGGATCACGAAGTATAGGCACGGGTAAGGCGCTCCGCTACTACCTCCCAGTCCTCAGCCAAGGGCAGATGATAGTCTTTCACAAGGAGTTCAGCCCAAGAGGAGAGGAGTCCGTGGCGCTCCTCATAGCGCTCTCTGGCTTCGGGCAGCACACCAAGCTATACAGCCATACAGATCATATCATTCTCTTCAAGAGATCCGTGGCACTGCACTGCCTCGACTTCGCCAGAGGCCACCTCAGGGACGCGACATTGTCAGTAGTGGCGGCAACCGCACCAGAACTCCCGGCACCTGAAATGGCCCGAGCATTCGAAGGGGGATCAACAGGAACATCTTGCGCAACCTCGGCAAAGGCCTTTGGCTTAGGGACGTCAAGAATTTCTTCAAATTGACGAAGGGCCATCGAAGATAAATAATTTCTGTTTTTACTTATCTTCTAAAATTGTATTGAATGTCTTCACTTCTATGTACTATCATGTATTTTATATTAATGTGTAACTTTTATATGTTAATGACTATAAATTGTCCTTAACTTATAAGTGCAATTTTGACATGATTTCTTTTATGCTCAACAATAATTCACTTGTAAATAAGGATGAATAATATATAACTTAAATAACAAGCATTAATGACTAATACTTGCAGCCAGGAACAGCGGCTCAGGGTCTCAAGGCCAGGGCCGGCATCACCAATGGGTACCTAGAAACTTGTTTGGATGTGAACAGGACGACAACAATGAAGAAATGACAGTTTTGGCTTGATGAGATGGAAGAGTTTGGTAATTCTTATGGCATGAAAGACAAAGACATAGGGAAGGTTGCTACAGCCAACTTAATAGGAGCAGCCAAAATTTGGTGGAAGGGCTACGCGAAGTCCAATAAACTGAAAAGAAACAGTTGCAAATTCAAGACCTTCAGCAAGGCCTTTCGAAAACATTATATGCCAAGATCATATATTAGCAGGCAGATCCAGCAGTTCTACAAGTTAGACCAGGGGAACCTATCAGTAGCTAAGTACACAGAGGAATTCATGAGACTGAGGCTTAATGTTCCCGAGGTATCTGAAAGGCAAGCGGTCGACGGTTATATTAAAGGGTTGAACAACAGCATCAAAAGGCTAGTTCGAGCAATCAACCCCAAGACAGTTGCAGAAGCCGAAGACAAAGCCTTAAGTTTGGAAGAAGCACCAGTTACTCCAGGGCATAAACAGTTATCATTCAAGGGTAAAACAACAGGGTAGTACCAAGGACAATATCAGAATAAGCAATCAGCAACTACGCCAACCGCATGCCAACATTAAGGTAAGGCTCAGGGAAAGCTCTTTGGAGACTGTAAGCCACAAAATGGATCAGGGGGCAGTTCGCTGAAGCGTCTTTTGGATAGCCTGCCAAAGGAAAAGAGGCAGGAATGCATTGAAAAGAAGTTGTGCTTTAGGTGCTTCCAGCCAGGACACCAAACGCACGATTGTCCATTCGTCATGCAGGCAGCCTTGGCAGAGCTTGCAGATTGGGATTCACCAACCGAAGGAGACGACGAAAGGGACGACCAGCAGGAAGCGCAAGATTTCATAGAGGGTGAGTGCCATATTTGTGCAGCTATTGAGTCAGGTGATGTTGAAAATCAGTCCACAGTCATTGCGGCTGAGGGAATCATATATAGCAGTCCATACCTAGTCTTGATAGATATAGGTAGCTCTCATAACTTTGCCTCTCCTAGGCTGGCTGCCCTAATGAAGAATAAAGTCTTGAAGTCCAAGCCAAGGCCAGTTAGCATGGCAAATGGTGCCATTCGGCACATTAAGAGGAGGAGGATCACATTTGACATAGACCTTAGTGGAAGCAAGTGGCCGATGGGGGCAGAGGTCATGGATATTGGAAAGTATGACCTTATAGTAGGAATGGAGTTCCTAAAGCCAGCTAAAGTGATAATTGACTGCGAACGCAACGAGATCTCCATGACGGCGCCGGACGGCAACAGATTCATAGTAAAAGGTAAGAGGGTAGCTTCTCCTACGTAGTGCATTTCTATGAAGAAGCTAAGGAAAAGTATAATAAGAAATAAGGTGGATTATATTCTGAGGTTAGAGGCAATTGAACCAAGTAAAGAGAAGGGAAGTGACCTAAGCGGGAATCAGTTGCCCAAGCCAGTAGCAAGGCTCGTTAGGGAGTTCAATGATGTATTTTCGGATCAAATCCGTCAGTTACCACCTTATAGGGGTGTCGAGTGTGAAATCACACTAGCTCTAGATGCTAAGCCTACCAGCAACGCACCTTACAGAATGAGCACCCCGGAGTTGATTGAGCTCAAGAAGCAGCTGCAGGAATTGCTTGACCTTGGATTTATTAGAGCAAGTGTGTCTCCTTTTGGAGCACCCATACTCTTTGTGAAGAAGAAAGACGAGAGTTTAAGAATGTGCATAGATTATCGCCAGCTTAACAAGCAAACGATAAAGAATAAGTATGCTCTGCCAAGGGCAGATGATTTGATGGATCAGCTCCAAGGAGCGAAGGTTTTCTCTAAGATTGACCTAAGGTCAGGTTACCACCAAATAAGGATAAAGGAAGAAGATATCCATAAGACCGCCTTCAGAACGCGGTACGGGCACTTCGAATTTACGGTAATGCCCTTTGGCTTATCGAATGCCCCGGCAACTTTCATGCGTCTCATGAACGACATCTTTAGGGAGTTCTTAGATGAGTTTGTCATTGTTTTCTTCGACAACATTCTAGTCTACAGCAAGTCCATTGAAGATCATTGTCAGCAATTGAGAAGAGTGTTGGAGAAGTTGAAACGGCGTCGGTTGTATGGGAAGCTCTCCAAATGCCACTTTGCTACCGAAAGAGTGGAGTACTTGGGCCACGTGATATCAGTGGAAGGGATCTCCACCGACCCCGTAAAGATTGAAGCAGTAGTCGATTGGCCAGCTCCAAAGAATGTGGCCGAAGTGAGAAGCTTTCTAGGTCTGGCAGAATACTATAGGAAGTTCGTGAAGGACTTCGCTAAGTGGGCGTCCCCATTAACATTATTAGAAAAAATTATTCCTAAATATATCTACCAACTAAGAATGATCCCGCTCTTTTGAAAAAATCAAATGTCGAGGCACTTTTCAATCCTCTTTACGAAGACTCCGGCATCCGATTTCCGATTCTCCCTACCAACAATATGTGCATTATTGAAATACATGGGGTATGTATTCAAATTCATACAACATGTAACTTAAATACATTTATATAGGGTAGCGACTTCTTTATGTTCGGGCAACTAGCTCTATATTTAATAAGAATTTAGATAAAAATCGCCATTTGAGCTACAAATTATTAGGTATTTGATTCAAAAATCGCCAATTGGGTTGCAGCCACATTAGAAAAAAATAGGAAAAATGGCCAGTTTAGGCTACACTTTTGGAGGCATATTTTACAAGGAATGGCCAATTCATTATACTTATACAAAATTATAGCACAAGGCCCCCAAAATTGAATTAGTATGATTTTTTTCTAATGATTTCCCAATGAAAATCAACTCTTAAAATCGATATTGATTTGTGGGCCAAAAAGTTTACAAACCATGTCTAGTTATACAATATGGTTCATCAATACAGTCTTGAGATATGATAAGCAAACATTGTTTTTAATCAAGGTAGTGAAATATGATAATTATAGTTGACTTCTATGACAATCTAAAATATATGATATGTTCTAGTAGTTAATTAGTCAAGTTAAGTAGAATGGTATCTGATCAAGTCTATCTCTCTTAGTTTATTGATGTGGTAATTTTAAGTGCATAATGTATATCTTCCTTAGTTTATTGACATGGTAATTTGAAGTGCATATATTATAGCAATTTAAAGTGATTACTAATCATGACACCATAGCAAGGTTAATGTACTTGGTTTAAGTTTGCTACTACCACTTTTATATTATTTTTTTTGGCCAGAACCCAAATAGTTAACAAATACTCTTCTACAACCTGATTTTCAATACATGGTATCCAATACCATCAATGCTATTGTAGGGGATTTTGTAAATGCAATGGAAACATGAACATGTAGGAGTTGAACCCACGACTTTACCATGTGTTTTATAGTAAGTCATATTAGCTATATAGTAAGTATAAGTCATATCAACTAGTATGTTTTTTGGAAAACAAAAAAAAGGCCAGATTACTGCATTACCTAGTGCAGTGCAAACATAAAATGGAGCGTTAAATAATGTGATACTTACATGAATGATGGAAAAATAGTCATTCAAGCACTCCACGCTTGATAATAATAATAACAGATAACCCTGGAAAAAGGTAAGTCAGAATCACATACAAGATGATTTAAACTGTTAAAAGACAATTAATACCTCCAGCAGACTAAGAATTGAAGTCTGGGTGCTACTTTGTCACATTCTAAAATCGCAAATAAAAATAGATAAGTAGCAAGAACCATCCAACAAAGAATGAAGAACCAGAATCCAAGCTTCAAATGTTATGGAACAAACCAGAAGCTCAACAACAAGAAACAAAAAAGATACTGCAAGATCTGGAAAACCGAAAATCTATTTTGAAGAGCTTGTCTAGACTGGTTTCAAAGTCTGCAAGGACCTAGCGTCGAGCTTGCCAACCTCTGAGCATAGATGAAAAATGCCATTTACAGTTTTCCCAAAAAAAAAGAAAAAAGCCACAATACGCTAGAGAAAGATGTTTAAACAAATAAAACCTCTTTTCTAGACTGCCAGGGTATTTGTAAGGTAGTCAAGCTTTTATTCTTGAGCATCTGCAATACAAAGTAAATTACAAAGATCAGATATATTTTAATACGCACAAGAAAACTCGAAGCAGCACCCCAACTAGATTCTAGCTTCTTCCAACCCACTGATAAACCTGCAAGGACTCTAAGGCTTAGCATGTTAGGAGAAAAGGATCAAGAAAAACCTTAAAGAGCAGTTCGATATCATACCAGATAGTGGTTCAGGCTATTGAAATTACAGGCGCACAGCATCCAGGCAAGATCCAAGAGTAGGAAGACACCACCGCACTGAAAAAATAGAGATAGATAGAGAGAGAAAAAATGTTTGAATGCATCCAGGCAGATCCCAAGGGCGCCATACATCCAGACGGCAGGATGAGCTCCACCGCAAAGAGAAAAAAACTTTGAAGGATTAGGTTTCCAGATAATCCTTTTGGCGTTGAAGAAGGAAAAAGAGGCTTTCGGTGAAAATGCTTTCCCCCCAAAAAAACGTAACTTAATATCTTAAATACGCGCGCAATGGAATTATCATAATTTAAAAAAATGAGACCATCAAATTTTAGCTCTTTCAGGGTGTTTTTATTTTATGTAACCTTCATCAGGCCCAGATTACTCAAGAATACACGCTTTTTTGCATTGCATTGGAGGCTCTGCAGAAGGCTTTGCATTAGAGGCTTTGCACAAAGTTATGGTTCCTGCTTTGGAGACTCTGTACAAGGCTTTGCAACTGATTTACGAGGCCTTCAATCGAATTTGCAGGAGTAATCTGCTATCGGTTGCCTATAATTTCTGTTTTGTGTTGTATTTTTTATCTTTTAAGGTAATCTGGGCCTGATGAAGGCCACGTCAGGGAATCTTCTCACCTGAAGGTTCATGGAAGGAACCTAGTGGCATTGCTGCTTGCGGCTACCGCCGCCAGGTTCCTTCCAGGAACCTTCAGATGATGAAGGTTCCCCCATACAAAGCATAAGCTCTTGTTGAATTGTTGTCCAATGTCATCGACAATATTAATTGGATTGTATACATCTTAGCAGCCTAATGGTAAGTCTGAAATGGACTTGATTCCTTCATGATCACCATGGATCATTGTCTTATCTCCAATTCACCCTATGCAAAACTTAATAAATAGATTTCAAGCACTTTCTTGAAGCCAAACCTAACTTAAAACATACATCCGCTATCGCATAATTCCTCAAACATTAGACATGGGCCTCTCCTTTCTATAAAATGTGTGTTAAGCCAATGCTTAAAAACACCCCTAATCCCTAAGTCTAAACAAACCCCCACTACTGAGCCCTCATGGGTTATACGTCGACCAAATGTGATTCCCATGGGATATTGCTTGCCTCTTCTTCCTTCCATTTTCTACATTTATAATAGCAATCTATATAGCACTCCAACATCTACCATAATGCAGTATTGCAAAATCTCGAGCTAAAGCCCGGCAACGATGAGTATCTGTCACTAGCTTTATATTACATATGACATAACCTGTGTTCCATATTGCAAAAAGTAAGTTGAAGAATAGGCTCATGGGCACTATAGAAATATACAAGGATATTGCGAAAATACTAATTTCTTACTTGGTAGCATGCTTTTGTTCAATATAGTAAATATTGGCTACTGTCATTGCATGCTAGTACAATATGCGCCATATCTTTAGTTCTCACCACACCAAATATGCAAGGAATAACCTAAGCGGGGTTTTTTATCCTGATGAGAAGTTGTCGCCATTACCCTTCTATATTGCCTGTGCGCATTTCTGTTTACGGGGTAGTCCGATATTGTTCCTATGGTCGGCTACCCCTCTCTATTCTTCAAAACATTGTATACTGCTGCTGTGATGAATGACAAGCCTATCCGGTTTTGTGTCTCTTGTGAGTCCCTTCCCAAAATTGGGTTTTTCGGTTGTCGTTCTTTCCTCTTATTGTTTCGGAGGGAATTTTGAATATATGCTGGTATATGGCCAAATATTCCTTGTAACGAGCATAAACTTGTTTTGAGATAATTTACGAGTGGAGGTCTAGACTCTTCTCGGCCAAAATGCGAAGCCCTTTCTGCTTGTGTGGTATGTATTTTGGTGATATGCATAGCATTGGCATGAGGAGCAGAGCAAAATGCAAATATGCTTCACTAGCATTTGTTGTGATACTTTTCTTTTTGTCGCTCTCATTTGCGCATCATACCATTGTTAATCAAAAAATGGAAAAGGACAAACCACATATTATCGAAGGGAAAAAGGATTGTTTTGACATCTTACCTCAGCTTTGTACTCATGTTTCTCAAGGCCAAGAGCCTTAAGTAGAGGAGCCTGCTATGTGGATACCAAGTTATCTAGAATCCCATTTAGATGGTTTAACACCATTTGGTCGTGAATCAAATCCTCCTTCAGCTCCAATGACAACATCAAGAGCTCAGCCACCTTCCCAAATCTTAGCCTATTCTTGTTATCTCTACACGCTTCAATCAAAAGACCAGACAAGAAAAGAATTCTTTTAAAAACCCTTGCCATGCGTCTTTTGAAACCATATATATTGCATTGTTTACCACAGGCCTTCACAACATCGAGATATAATCTTGGCCTCTATTGCTCCAACTCAAAGATGCACCAAAGAAGTTAAAGATCGTCTGCACGCAACCATCGGCTGAATATATTAGAGATATCTTAATTCATTCTTTAGAAACTTCAAGTAGAGTCCAAAAGTAGGAACAAGAAAAACCCATCTACACAGCAAGAATCCCCTACATAGAAAACAAAAACAACTCTTTACATTTCATTATAAACCGGATATGCCATTTTTGCAAGTATTCTAACTCCTTACATCTAATCCTCATATCTCTGGATATGCCATTTGTGTCAGAAACACACCCTGATCTATGCAACAAAGAAAAAAGCAAACACCCCAAACTTGGATATGGGGATGCAGAATATTTTGTGAAGTTAAAATAGAACCCGCACAAATCCACAAGCTCTATTTTATCCTTAGAAATATTGTAGTCTCAGGCTAGATCGAAGGTCCAAATTCAATATTGATAATGTATCATGTTGATGTTCGGCAGTTGGAGCCAATGTGATGAATTAAAATCTTAGAATCTAGGGGAATCTTCATAAGATCTTAGAGAATCTAAAGGAATCTCAAAAGAATCTTAGGGAATCTATGAGAGTCAGAAGAGAACCTAGGGGAATCTTTATAGAATCTAAGGAAATCTAAGGAGAATCTACATAGAAACTTCGAAAATCTAGAGGAATCTAGAGAATCTGAAGAGAATCTTAAGGAATCTAAGGGAATCTGAAGAAGATCTTTGGTAATCTATGGGAATCTAAGGGAATCTTCACAAAATCTTTGAGAATTTAGAGGAATCTTGATGGAATCTTGGAGAATTTTGTGGAGTCTTTATAGAACCTAGGAGAATCTACATAGAATATTGAGGAATCTAGGGATAATCTTTGGAAATCTAGGGAAATCCCTTAAGAATCTAGGGAAGCTTTGTGGAATCTTAGGAAATCTAGCTGAATCTTTTGCACTGGGTGTGTTTTGTGGGGGAATCTTCATAAAATATTGGACAATCTAAGGGAATGTTTATGGAATCTTAAAGAATTTAATGAAACATTGATGGAATCTCAAAGCCTCTGGGGGATCTTTCCAGAGTCTTGAAGAATGTAAAAAAAAATTTATAGAATCTTCATTCGACTTAGATTTGGCATCTAGTCAAATTTGTACAGTCCCTCTTGAGAATGTAGTGAATCTTAATGGAATCTTGTAGAATCTAGGAAAATCTTCATAAAATCTAAACTTAAGTAATGTAGAGGAATCTTAAGATAATATTTGAGAATCTAGGGGAATCTCAAGAGAATACTAGGGAATCTATGGAATCTTAAAAAAATCCTATATGATGTAGAACTCGCGTAATTAGACATGATATGGAGTAGCATTAGTTTTTTAACACATCTCCGAAACTAGTAATGATTTCAAAAAACTAATGTACGATGTAGAACTCACGTAAGTAAACATGATATAAACTAGCAATGGTTTTCCAAATTTAATGTCTGCTTAAAAACCATCTTACAAACTAATGATGATTTCTAGAAAGTAGTCAAAAATTTAGAATTAGTACCAAAAAACAATATGAACTACTAGCGGTTTTGCAAAACCATGATGAACACATGGTTTTTGTTGACACTGTGAGTTGTCGTACAAAAAAATCACATATATGCTGGTTCTAATACTGATTTTTACTGCAAGTTTATTTTTGGGGGCCTTGTGTAGGTCCCTTAAAATTTTCCCTGCTCACCAAGAGTGTTAAGGTGAAAGATTGGAGAACGCATTGGCTAGAAAATGTTCAAGCTTCATTTGAAAAGCTTAAGGAAGCCTTAACAACAGCACCAATGCTAATTCTGCCGGATCCAGATAAGGACAAACTAGTAGCAACTGATGTAAGTAAGCTAGCAACAGGTGGAGTCCTTATGCAAGAAGGAAGAGTAGTAACCTATGATTCTAAGAAGTTGAACGACGCCGAGCAGCATTACTCAACCCATGATCAGGAACTGCTAGCTATTGTGAGAGCTCTTCGTATTTGGAGGCATTATTTGCTTGGAAGGAAATTTCAGTTAGATACTGATCACAGAGCCTCCAATACATTTTTACCCAACTACTCCTCAATCTAAGGCAAAGGAGGTGGATGGAATTCCTCGAAGAGTATGATTTTGAGATTGCTTATAAGTCGGGTAAGTTGAATGTGGTTGCTGATGCTCTCTCTAGAAGACCCCTTGAGACGAGAATACATTGTAATGCTATATCGACTCTTTCGAGTGCGTATGGCAAGAAAATTGAGGAGACATTACCATCTGATGGTGATTTCAAGGAGGTATGGGCAAGCCTCTCTAAGGAGGCTAGAACAGATAAGGAACGGGAAGCCTTCAAACATTATAGGAAGGAAGGCAACCTGTTGTACCATAAGGATAAGTTGTGTGTGCCCGAATCGTCAGGTGTAAGGAAGTTAATTCTTCATGACACACACAACAGCCCAATGGCCGGGCATGCAGGATTTATGAAGACCTACTACAAGATTGGAAGTAGCTATTTATGGCCGGGAATGAAGAAACAGATAGCCAGATACATTCGAGAATGCCAGTTGTGCCAGCAGACCAAGGCAGAGCAGCTTCGAATTCCGGGAGCCTTGGAACCTTTAGCAGTGCCGAATGCAAAGTGGGAAGTAATAAGCATGGATTTTATCACATGACTTCCTAGAACTCTACGAGGCAAAGATGCATTAATAGTTGTCGTAGACAAGTTATCTAAGATGGCACACTTCGTGCCTTGCAGAACTACGGACACAGCATTAGATACTGCCGTTCTATTTGTAAAGGAGATTTTCAGACTCCACGGCATGCCTCGAGAGATAATATCAGACATGGATTCCAAGTTCATGAGTGCATTCTGGCAGGATCTTTTTGCCACGATCCAGACCAAGCTCTCGATGAGCATGGCCTACCATCCTCAGACCGATGGCCAGACAGAGCGGACGAATCGCATCATCGAAGATATGCTCTGAAGTTATGTGTGGAATAAGCAATCCAAGTGGGATGAGTACATTCACTTGGTAGAATTTGCCTACAACAGTGCCAAGCAGGAGTCATCCCAGATGTCTCCCTTCATGATCAACTACGGGTACCAGTGCCTCACCCCGGACACTTGGCACAATCCTGTGTCAAAGGTCGAAGTCTCCCAGCAGATGCTAGGAGATATGCAGCAGTTAGTTGAAGAAGTAAGGGGGTACCTTCTAGCAGCAAGAAGTCGACAGAAGAGTGTAGCCGACAGGCACAGGACCGTAAGGGAGTTCAAGGTGGGCGATAAGGTATGGTTGAAGATCAAGGTGAAGCAAGCTAAGTTTCGGATTGGGAATTGTAAGAAGCTCGCCCCCAGGTGGGCCGGTCCGTTCAAGATTTTGGAGAAAGTGGGCTCTCAGGCCTACAAGTTGGATCTCCCGGCACACCTTAGGGTCTACAAGGTCTTCCATGTGGAGTTTATTGAAAAGGCACAACCCAAACCCTGAGGAGGTTTTGGATACTCCACCTTGTTGGAAATGAACTGAGGAGCAAGTCGAAATTGTGCCTGAATTGCTTCTTGATAAGTCATTCAAGAAGACTAGGAGGTCTCAGTTCCTCCAGTATTTGGTCAAGGGGAAACACTTGCCCGCGGAAGACGCGACATGGGTATTGAAACAGGATTTGGAGAAACAATACCCAGAGTTCATGAAGGAGTTTGATGGGCGAGTCGTCTCCAACTTGGTCGACGCCGACTAGCCAGGAGGTTAGCTTAGTATGTTTCTTAGTTAGCCTTAGCCCTGGTATATGTATTCTAGTTAGTAGGGTGCATGTGCCAGAATCTTGGAACGTGTAGGCGATGATGAGATATGCCTTTAAGGCATTCTCTAGGCCAACATGCACCAAGAGGTGCGCATGACCAATAGGGTCATGCGAGAGTGGAAGTGAGGCATGGTGGGCGATGATGGGACATCTGTCGGATGCTCTCTATGCCATGATGCGGGGCTCGCACACCTGACCATAGGGGGGTCATGGTGAAGGTTAAAGTGATCATGCGCGATGATGGGATCGTGAGACGTTCCATAGCTTGAAACCCTTGGGGTTTGACAATTAACTGTTTAATAGGAAGTTGATCAATTAAGTTAAATTGAAGTTGCATACTTATGTTGTTTTGCAGGGATAGTGTAGGTTCGTCACCTTAGCGCAATGCTGAGGACAGCATTGTCCTAAGGGGGGGAGAATGTGACGTTCCAGGGGAATATACGCCATAAATACGTATATTCCTGGACCCGTCACTATACAAGTCTACCTTTGTAGCCTTGTATACCTTAGAAAGTGGTAAGGGGTGCACATCTAAGTTAAATGCTTAACTTAGATAACCTTAAGATAAGGCCCATTTCCACATGGCCTTATCCTATTGGGCAAACCGCCACACGGCCCCACCCCATTGGTGCCACGTGGCATCCCATGTGGACCCTAACCTATATTGGCCAAACCCTAACCCTAGACCTCTTTTCCTGACCCTAGCACCTGAACACTCATCTACGCACTCGAAACCCCGTTTTGAGCATCATTCGTCGTAGCATAGCCTGGTGTAGCAGCCCCCGAAGTGTGTGCACGATCTTGGAGGGAGCACGGCTTCGACCACGTCAAGGAGCATGGAGACGCCAGGATTGGGAGGGAGTGCTTCTGGAGCAGGTAGGTGGAGTAGAGTTCATAGTAGTTCATCTGGAAGTTAGCACTCCAGATGGGTTTGTATGTTGTATCTAGAGTAGAGCCATCCTAGAACCCTTGTTGAACATCTTGAACACTAATCAAGGAACCCTAACTATAAGATAGATATGTATGTTAGGTTAAGATGTTCTTATGATATTTACCATGATATGATGAGATGTGATGATGGTTGATCATGTTTGCTCCTCTTGTATTGGGAAGAGGGGTAGAGACCTAGTAGCCTTACTTAGTAATGCTCCTAGTTAGACCCTTTAGTTCCTATTATATTGCGGCCTGTGCATAAGAACCCACCGGGCTATGGAAGCTATGATGTGACTCAGCACTACATAATGGGGCTAGAGGCAATGCGGAGGGGGGATCCCTGCTGAGCGTGGCTACTGGGGATCCCATAGTGGGCTAGGCTTATGGTCGGTCACTTCGTGTGGGCCGGGCATGGGTCCGACACCTCCTGGGGCAATGGTGTCGCCCTGCCTCTCAAGAGTTGCAAGTGTTGGCTTGGCTCTTGTTTTGGGAGGTTAAGTCGGGGACAAATCGTGTGTCGCCACGATTCTCTAGCCGCCCGTGGAACCTCTAGACCCCGGGAAGGGGAGATGCAACCCCTCCTGCCTCGACGGACCGGGGAGATGCAACCTGGAGTAGTCCCGATGGGTGATGCCATGGGATTGCATATCCAGAAGGCTAGAGTCATACCAGAGCTTGATCTAGCTCACTCTGCAAAGTATGCACAGGAGGGGCGGATGGAGTGGTCAACCCTAGCCATTGTCTATAGCCAGCCCCGCCATTGTTATGACTCGGTCTGCTCTATCTTGAGGCCTATCCAATCGGTCTACCTCCTCATGAGTCGGAGCCACGGGTAGGAGCTCTCATGTTTTATGGCATATGATTATCTTCTTTGCAGTTATGGATATGTGGATGAGCTACCCTTCGAGGTAGTATGATGTATTATTATTGCTAGTTCTGACGATGTTTATGCTTCCGCTATGATAGGAGCCCATAGGGGAAGGGCGCGCAAGACACCTTCGTGTCCCCTTCCCACACTACAGTGATCCCAGAGTGCGGGATAGACGGAGGGCCTGTGCGGTCGAAGGACCGGATGGGGGATTTCCTATGGAGTGTACGGCTGGGAGCCGTATATTTAGTAGGGAGCGTCACACAAATCAAGTGCTAATCATGGATTCCATGCAGGAACATCTGAATATCATAGTCATACATCTCATTTTTCGCTCACTACACTACACTTCATCATTCAAAGTTGCCGCCATTTTTCCCACAACAGCAACTCATCTGAACTAACAGGTTTTATTTCCACATGCAGGTGCATCCTAATATCTTCATACCTCACTCATCTGCTCAAGAGCTGACCTCACTACATCTAAAAACTCTCCACATTTCCATGAAATCCATAAACTGCTGTCATATCTCCATCCAGCAGTGCTTTTCTCCTAAAAGAATTTATTTGTCATGTAGACTTGAAAAATCAGCTCCATACACATATTCATAACATACTGAGCAACGTTGCCATCTCTGTTTCCTCCAAATCCATTTGCAGGTTCATCACATTCTCACATTGGCAACTGACTGGAGTCTAGCCATGAGTTTCAAGCAGCAAGTAGAAGGGCTGGTAGACCAGCCTGTTCTTTTAGTTTGGCATAATGCTGCCATGCTATGGCAGCATGGAAGAGCAAGACACATTTTGAAGACTAATCCTTACACTTTAATCTGAATTTCAAGGCACAAGAAGAATGCTTATTGGCATACATTGAAGGCTTGAAGAGCAAGGTGAGGACAATTGACTCAGGTCACACAAGAAAGGCAAAAGGAGAATCAAGCAAAAGGAAGAAGAGCCCTAGAAGATCTTTTGGTATGTGATCATTTGAGTTCTTGGCATTTTTGTGCACTTTGAGTCCCATTCCACATCTCCAATGCTTTCTACCGTCATGAAAGACCCATGAGATCTTGAATTCCACACCCACAATTCATCTCCAAGTCAAATTTGGCTTTGAAGATTTTTTCTAGTCAAAATCACACTGTCAAGAACCATTTACATGCACACACGTATCATACCACTTCCACATCATTCAAAGTTCCGAAACACCACTTGACTTGGTCATACATGAGGTCAAAGGTCAACATTCCATCCATCAAAATCAAAGAGAAGGAAAGATCATAAAATCCCTAAGGGAAACATTTAAAAGTCAAGTTTGCCTAAGGAAATGCCAATGATTTGCATTTCTACAAAAATCTACCCATGGAAGGTACATTTGAAGTGCCAAGTCATCACACACATCACCTCTCTTGTCATGCCATGTCAACCCTTCATCTCCATGATCACACTTCGAATTTTTGCCAAAAGCCTCAAAATTGCATCCATAAGATGACACATCACCTTGCCACATCACCATTAGCACCTCCATATCACCATCCACATGTCACACACATGATCACATCACTTGAGGTTTTGACTAGAAAGAATTTTCTAAGCCAAGTTGGTTGACACGTCACCATCCTTATTTGCCATGTCATCCCTACCTTGCCTTGTCATCATTTGCCACATCACCTCCATTTTGAACCATTTTTAAGCCAAAATCAAAAGTGCCCAATTGCAAAAAAAGATTCTAGAATCTTCTAGAGCATGAAGAAAGATTCTGATACAAACGGTCCTCTCTATCTGCAAATCTATCTGCAAAACTAACCAACACGGTTAATCCAATCAACCTGGAACTCCAGATCAAGTTCTTCTGGCACTACTTATCCACCCAACCGGGCTCTGATTTGCAAACACGGCAAGTCTAAGCTCAAATTCCTCCCAATTCTGAGAGTCTGCTAGCCAGCTGGATAGTCTCTCTAGGATTCTCTGGAATTCTCTAGAGCTAAGGAAAGCACTCAATTCAACCAAATTATCAGGATATCTACAACAGACAAACTTCTATCTCATACAAGACACTTCCGTCTGCTCTCTATTCTGCAGATCAATGGCTTTTATGCTATTCTAGAAGGTATTTTTGTAAGCTAATTTGGATTCCCCTTACCTTTTTATACCAAATCTGGCCATCTCGGACCCTTTTTCTGCTAAGCTTAGCTGATCCGATTGCCCTTTCTTGAAATCCGGGCTGGTCTGTTAGCCCAGGTGCTATTTCCGGCCATACTAGGCCATTTCGGCTAAAAGGTAAGTCGGCAGATCAGTTTGCCGTGGTCGCTACAGTGGTAGCGGCCGTTTTCCCCCTTTTTTTAAACACGTTGTTAACTAGTTCGTTATTTAAATGATTATTTAGATTGCAATGGTTCCTTTTATTATAACCTTGTTTTTATTTCAATGATTCCTTATTGTAAGTTGTGACTTTAAAAACGCCTAAGCTTTAACATTCAATCAAGTTATAAAATAAAAAGCCCTTGCCTCTGTGTTTGTTTCTGCAAATCCTTTCTCTGAGCCACGCCCCCAAGCTAGTGCCGTATTAATTCCCTCCCTTCCCAAGGCTGATCGTCCTCGATCATCTGCCTTAGGGAGTAACAACCTTTCCCAAAGCTAGTCAACTGACTATCCACTTTGCTGGAATATCCACCTTTCTTTCTAAGCTAGTCACCTGACTTTTCTTTAAAACCACCTTTCTTTCTAAGCTAGTCACCTGACTATCTGCTTTGAAAGGATTTCTTCTAGGCTGGTAAACTTACCATCTGCCTTACAATTCTAAGGGTCTGGCTTCTGTGCTGCAGTCACAGTTGCCCCCTTCTAAACTCTAGAGCAACATTCCATTTGAAAAAGAAACTCCTTTCTTAACTCAAATCAAAACTATGCTCAAACCATTCAACAATCACATGTCTATACAGACATTTAACTTTACTTATCTTTCAGATAATCAGTCTGAATTTCGTACTCTCTCCCTCAGGCTTCTGCCTTTTCCTTGTCAAACTTAGCGTGGGAACTTTCAGGAACTTCTTCTGCAACACGAACATGGGCAATCTCTGCAACAGGTCGTGCTACTTGTTTCTTAGCAGTTTCATTTCCCTTTTGCTCATTTGAACCTCATGAATACGCAACCAACACTCGGCACCCAGAACGCAAACCCTGCTAGAACGTGGCAACTCACAGGGTTTATGTTTCGGGGGCCCTATAGAATGTCTTCAAACAAAGGAATTGCAAGTTTTCTGTAAGCCACAAACAAAGCATCATACTGACCTTGCTATCACATCTTAAAGAAAACGCAGGTAAAATTAACATGCAGGTATTTTCTGTTAACCTTAACCCTATGGAGCTTCAAGCATAACTACCATTTCACTGGCATCATGCAGTGCAAGCATATTCCACAACTTTAATTTATCTCTTGTTTTACGTAGATTGCAATAATTTGCTCTCTATTATTAAACAACTGCAATTCACATATGCTTTCACAACTCATTTCCATAATTTAGTGGAATAATTTACTGTTGTAGGTATCCAGTTAAACCATTAGATTGCTACGACATTTCTTTTTTAAAGGAACGGCTTGCAGCATCTACATTCTAAAGCTTTCTTCTGTCGTCTAAGTTTTCCTTTTTCTATGAATGCACATCATAAAGATATTATCCAGTAATGCACTCAATCCTGACAGAGCAAAACTTGGAAACGTTGTAAGGTCCTAACACAAAATTGTTAACAAGATCAACTTACTTTCTGATACCAATTGATACAAACGGTCCTCTCTATCTGCAAATCTATCTGCAAAACTAACCAACACGGTTAATCCAATTAACCTGGAACTCCAGATCAAGTTCTTCTGGCACTACTTATCCACCCAACCGGGCTCTGATTTGCAAACACGGCAAGTCTAAGCTCAAATTCCTCCCAATTCTGAGAGTCTGCTAGCCAGCTGGATAGTCTCTCGGGGATTCTCTGGAATTCTCTAGAGCTAAGGAAAGCACTCAATTCAACCAAATTATCAGGATATCTACAGCAGACAAACTTCTATCTCATACAAGACACTTCCGTCTGCTCTCTATTCTGCAGATCAATGGCTTTTATGCTATTCTAGAAGGTATTTTTGTAAGCTAATTTAGATTCCCCTTACCTTTTTATGCCAAATCTGGCCATCTCGTACCCTTTTTCTGCTAAGCTTAGCTGATCCGATTGCCCTTTCTTGCAATCCGGGCTGGTCTGTTAGCCCAGGTGCTATTTTCGGCCACACCAGGCCATTTCGGCTAAAAGTTGAGTCGGCAGATCAGTTTGCCGTGGTCGCTACAGTGGTAGCGGCCTTTTTCCCCTTTTTTTTAAACACATTGTTAACTAGTTCGTTATTTAAACGAATATTTAGATTGCAATGGTTCCTTTTATTATAACCTTGTTTTTATTTCAATGATTCCTTATTGTAAGTTGTGACTTTAAAAACGCCTAAGCTTTAACATTCAATCAAGTTATAAAATAAAAAGCCCTTGCCTCTGTGTTTGTTTCCGCAAATCCTTTCTCTGAGCCACGCCCCCAAGCTAGTGCCGTATCAGATTTCCATTAGAAAAAAGAAAATTGAAAAATTCATTTATCTTGGCCCTTATATTTGCCTCCTTAGGAAACGTGCCATAGACCATGGGGTAAAAAAAAAATTCCTATCTCCCCCACGACCTATTTTTTCTTCCCAGCCAATCTCCCCATGCCGCATGGAACATCCGGGCGTGTGGGGCAGTGGAGGTACCGAATCCCACGTGGATATCGCACGCAATAATTATAAATTAACGTTTTATTTTTCCTTATATACCTTGAGCTGCCAAGTCTGAGTTTGCCTGTGGGATATATCGTTGAAGATTTTCAAGAACCCTAAAACCTGTGAGCGCCAAGATCCGGTCGATTAGGCCAAACCAACTGTGCAATCATACCCTAAACCTGCCGAATAATCCTGTTTAATGCCAAGAACATGTCTGAAAAACAAAAAGACAGAGAATTGCATGGAATTGATCAAGAATGCAACAGAACAGGGGATTTACAAAAGGGGCTTTTCAACAGAGAAGAAATTCGAGGGCTTTAAGGCGAAAAAGCGATTGTTTGCTTTGAAGACAGACCGACTTGCTTGATTGAAGCTTGATTCTGACCTCCAGACTTGATTTGCAACTCGGATTATTGACTAAATTATCTGAGTTGATTGAATGTCTACCTATTTGATCCTGTGCCCAAGACTCGGAGCTTGGGATCCATGTTATTTGCCTTTGTATACCTGATTTAATTGAAAATCCGACCCTTGTTGTTGAATTCTGGTGCTATACATTGATCTATTCTCAAAAAAGCAGTTATTGCTAGAGTTTGTCTACTGCATTCTATCCCAGTAGTGTGATATCATTTATTCGACATCTAAGCATGCTTTATACAAGTATCAATCAATCCCTTTGATTTCCCGATCCATCAACACAAGTCATTGAATTGCCATAGCAGAAGTCAGCATAAGGCCACATAGTGATGCATAAAAATGCCTAGAGTGCCAAGATCATTGCCTCAAACATGATTGTTGCAAGAATGATGGAATTCATATGCATCCCTTTCATAAATAAGTTTGCTTTCGCAACTGTTCTAGATTTGTAGCAGTCAGTCAAAGAAAATTCAAAAAGAAAAAGATCTCAAGCTCTATCTGCCAAGAGCACCAAGGCTCTTGGTGTGCAGACCTGTTCAGAATAGGCAAGATTTTCAAAGCTCCAAAAACTACTTCCAGTAACAAGATCATAAATCGAGTTCTCTGCCAGGGACATTGACCTAAAATTGACTCAGTTAGGAACAACTTTTTGATCCATCTAACCTTGTCAAATCCTTTCAGACTTTTGTGGCAAGATAAATATAGGTCTTGAGTATCTGTGCAATCAAGAATCACAAGCAAAGCTCAAAGGGTGTGCATTTGGCAAGCTTTTCCCTGAGATAGACTTTTTGTCCTTTAGGGAAAGTTGTGTCAGATGATATCTTAAGCATTATCCCCAGAATTTTTGCACTCAGATTGGTTGCCTTAAGCAACCTGGAGGTTCTTAACCACTGAGGTTGAAGGTTTTTCCAGGAACACCTTCAACACAAGGTCAAAAACAAGTAGCCAGAGTAAATCAAGACAGAACTCTCTCAAAGGGAAAGGCTCTAGTGATCCACAGTACTTTTGATCTGCATAACACTTTGAATTCCATTCTAGAATCCAGTAAAATCAATCTCATGAACACTTGCCACATAAGCAGTATAATAAAGGAATTGTTATATATTCTGGACCATCTACAAGAGATAAAGGAAAGCAGTCTGGAAAACTCGACTCCAATGACAAGAATTCCAGTGACAAGAATACAGTCAAAACCAAAATCAATGGAAATGAGGTTCCATTAATTAAAAATATGGAAAGTACCGAGCAAAACATGGAAACTGAGCATCCTGGCTCAAAATTATGTATGTCTCCTGTAGTTCCTACCTCACTAGCTCGTGATATATCTTCATCGGCACATCAAGACATTACTAGCAACTCATCCAAAGACACTACATCCAAGGTTTTCTGTTCTAATAGCTTTAACATTCTAACTGATTTATCTGAGGATTTTTGTGCAGACACATTGGAGCCAATTGCCTTTGTCCCATCATCCTTAAATCCTCCTACTTCAACCTTCCATGAACCAGATCTCATTGACCTTTCTCCAAATACTAATTCACAGACAATTCCTACAGATAATTTTGGTGGCCTCTCCCCAGTCATTGCAGACCAGATAGCAGAACTTCAGCAGGATCTGAATTTAAATAATATGGTCATTAATGATTCTCAAGACAGTACTCAAAAGAGCAGTGATCTTAGAATCTCACAACAGAATAGCCTTGAGAATGTGGACAGCAATAAAGGGATGCATAGATACAGATATGGACCAAATATGTGAAAAAGAAGACAGAAGCACAGGTCTTTTGAAAACAAACAGATATGGCTCCAATGCAGAATTGGTCAGCAATACAGATGCTCAACTTAACATATCCCTGCATGTACAAGATATGCAACACCAAGATAATCATGAACTGAATGCAAATATTAAGGATTTGGAGCAACTCATTCCCAGGCAAGTTAAAAAATCTCAAAACCTAGATATTTTGACTTCTAATTCTTTATTAAATTATGAATGCTGCAATTCTAAATTTTGGGAATATTCACACTCCTTAGCAGATTATAATAATGAAAAAGAAAATTCGGATCCTAATGCTTTTACTGAAGCTAATTGGGAAGATGATACCTATCTGCAAAAATCCTCTGATATAATCATAAAAAAGGAAAAAAGCCAAAATATAAGAAAGGGCAAGCCTCATCTGAAACACCTGCAGCCAATATCAGACAAAAGAAAAAATTGAGAAATCATTAAGTCTGGCTGCCCTTAAATTTTAGTTCCTTTGCTATGAAGATCTTGTCTTGGAATTTAAGGGGCATTAAAGGCCCTCTTAAAAGAAGACGAGCAATTGCCCAAATTAGACAATACAATGATGATATTATCATGCTCCAAGAATTGAGGTTACCTCAATTTGAATGCTCCAACCTGGCAGATTGGATCTCCCCAGGCAGTGCCTCCATTTGGATTGAAGCTACAGGTACCTCAGGTGGCTTATGCATTATTTGGAAAAACCTTAAGAACATTTCTCTATTCAATAGCCCCTGCAAATCATGGCAGGCTATCACTTTCTCCTCAGCTGAGAATAATTTTGGCATCATAAACATTTATGCTTCAACAGATTCAAGAGATAGAGAAACTCTTTGGTCGAATATAGACAGCTGGCTGCTAAATCATGACATTTCAACTTGGATCTTGGGGGGAGACTTTAACAATATTCCTTCTTGTGACCTCAAGGTGGGTAAACAGCTAAATTTATCCTCCAGTGAAAAGATTTCTTGGGATAATCTTATTGATGACCATCTTTTGCATCATATTCCATCATCTACTGCAAAATATACATGGAGTAACAAGCAAGAGGGTAACAAAAGAGTTTTTTTGTGCCCTAGATAGATTCTATATTACTAATTTGACCAATGGCTTTTGGGACAACTGGTTGGTAACTAGTGATGAATGCACCTCGATTTCAGACCACCAACCTCAATTCTTAACCATTAAACATGAAATTCTGCTAAATAGACAGGGCAATATTCCTTTCAAATTCAATTGCTCTCTGCTGAAATCTGAGGCTTTCTGTGCTGATTTTAAATCCTTTTACTCCAATGTCGTCGATTCGCGTAGCGAATCGGCATTCTTGCTCAAGACGAGCATGCATGCATTGCATGCGTCGCATGCATGCATCGCATGCGTTTTGGGCCGTTCGTCAGGTTGGGCGTTTGCTACTTATTGCGAGTTCTTCATCAACGTTTCATCGGGGCTTTCCTCTTCTCTCAGCATACCTTATTCTCTTTGATTTGTTTCGAGGCGGGGAGGGGCTTCTTCCTGCACCTGGTTTGGCTAATTGGCGTTGCTTTCCTCTTTGTCTTTTTAGGCCTTTAGCCTTCATCCTGTGACCTTAGCCCTCGATCCTAGTTTGTTAAGGAAGTCCTTTGGTATTCGGGCGCTTTGTTGGTTTTCATGCAGTCGCGATTGCAAGAATGTCGTCGATTCGATTAGAGCGAATCGCATTCTTGCTCAAAGGCGGCATGCATGCATCTGACCATCGTCGCATGCATGCATCGCATCGTTTTGGGCGTTCGTCGGGTTGGGCGTTTGCTACTTATTGCGAGAGTTCTTCATCAACGTTTCATCGGCTTCCTCTTCTCTCAGCATACCTTATTCTCTTTGAACCCACCCTCCCCCTTCTTTGTTTACTATATTTTGTACAAGTTACATTTATCATGTTTTTCCACCCGATTGGGTGATGCTTTTTCCACCCAATTGGGTGATGCTATTCTTTGGTATGTTTCTCGTTTGTTGTTGGTGATGTGCAGGTACAGATTGGCGAGCGCCATCCGTTTTGTCTTCTCCATGCGCGGGTTTTTGGGAGCGATTCTATGCCTTACGTTTGTCTAAGCCCCTTGCCGAAGGCTTATCACTAGGGTTTTTCCTCGAAAACCCGAAAGGGCGGGGTTTTTTAATCCCGGTGATAAGCTTTCGGCAGGTACATCAGCCACTCATCTCTTAGCATTGTATTTGTTTTTGGGGTCCAAATGTTATAATTGGATTTTCCCTTTATTTTTCGTGGGTAGTTCGCATGTGTGCGGCTATCCACTGTCCACCATTGTAGAAATCTGCTGAGATGCCAATCTCCCAAGAGTTAGCTTGAACAATTCCACCTCTATGAGGGAATTCTATTCCAATATCAAAGCTGCTAAAGGCTGGATTAAAAATTGGGCCAAAAATTACCATGCTCAGAGGAATGTTGAGAAAAACAAATATTTGCATAATATTAAAAATGTAAGAATGCAGCTCCAGAATGATCCTCTAAATCTTAAGCTCCATTTATTGAAAGGTAATTTGGAAAATTCAATCAAATTGATAGAGGAATTTGAAGCTAAAGGTGCTGCTATCTCATGGAAGTCGAAATATCATGCCAATTTAGATAGATAAGGGCAACTCTAAATTCTTTTTCAGGGTAGCCAAGAACAAGCTTTTCAAATCCAATATTTCCAAAATTCACTCTGATGACAATACCATTTTAGACAATCACTCTGATATCTCGAATTTCTTCAACAGTAAGTATTCTGATTTATTCTCTCAACAGCCTTATGGCTCAAGTATTACCAGCAAGGCCAATATCTTTTATGAAATGGTTCAGAATATTCCCAAAAATCAGGTTCCTGCTGAGATTGATCTCATGAATGAAAATTTATCCAATCCACCTGGTCTTGAGGAGATTTTTAAAACCCTATCATCTCTAGCTAAAGGAAAAAGCCCTGGTCCTGATGGCTTCCCAACTGATTTTTACATTCACTTTTGGGATATCTTACATTGTGATTTCTCAAGAATGATCCATGGCTTTTGGCTATCTAATCATCTTCATCCTGCAATCTATGCTGGTCTTATTTCTTTGATTCTAAAAAAAGAGGACCCTTCAGCATTCTCAGACTGGAGACCAATTTCTTTGACCAACACTTCTTATAAGGTATGTGCTAAAATTATTGCCAATAGGGTCAAAGGCCACCTCCAAAATGTTATAAGTTCTTCTCAATCTGCTTTTCTCCCCAACAGGTATATTTTAGATAATTACGTTGCTGCTGTTGAGGGGCTTCACTGGAATAAGCATACTGGCCAAAATTGTGTTCTCTTGAAATTAGATTTTTCTAAAGCTTTTGATACAGTTCATTGGAACTTTATTAACTTTGCCCTGTATCTTGGTTTCACTGAAAAGATCATCAAATTGATACATGGTCTGAATTCTAGATGTCAATCTACAGTACTGATTAATGGCCCACCAGGCACTTTTTTCCAATCTGGCCATAGGAGTAAGACAAGGTTGTCCTCTTGCCCCATACATTTTTATTGCTGTCACTGAGATTCTTACTCGAGTTATCAATCACCAACAGAGTGGGTCTGATCTTGCCTGACAATACATCAAATATGAATATTCTGCAATATGCAGATGATTCTTTCAGCTTTCTCCAAAATGATGCCTCAAATATCACTGCTTATCTAGATATTATCAAGGCTTTCAGTGCAGCATCTGGCATCTCCCTAAATCTGAATAAGTGCAGTATTATTGGAGAGACAGATCAACAAGTCATTTGTGGAATTAGTTGCATAAATTCCTCTCAAGCTTCTAAGCTTTTGGGGTTACCTCTGTCTTTGGACAGTAATATTAAGGGTTTATGGAATCCTATCATTTCCAATATAAAAAGGAAATTGAATTATTATGGCAACTGTCTTTCGATGGCAGGTAGAACCATCATTGCCAATAGTGTTATTGCAAGCTCTCACATTTACTTCTCTTATGCTCTGCTTGCTCCCAAATCTATCTATCTGCAGCTAGAGAAAATTGTCAGAAACTTCATATGGGGCAAAAATCATCTTATCAACTGGAACTACCTAACTAAGCCTAAATCAAAAGGTGGCATTGGATGTAAAAATCTTTTCCTTCAGGGCTCAGCCTTAGTTGGCAAACATATTTGGAAAGCTCTTTTTCAAAAAAATAATCCAGCCACTGTATTTATTAAATACTGGTTGGAAAAATGCAAATTTAAAGGCCACCCAACCATTGAGCATTATTTGCCTTCTTCTGCCTTCTTTTCAATCCAGCCTGCACCTGACATCTCACCTATTATGAGAAATATGATCATTGCTTGGAATAAAATTTCTGGTTGCTATGAACATCAGGGGGTTAATAATTTTAATACTCATACTTCAATTTTCTGGAATTCTACTCTCTCAAATTCTAGAAATACTCCCCTAGCATTCAAGCATCCTAGGATTTACAGGAAATGGAAAAATGCTGGAATTAATACCATTGGGGATCTACAAATAGATAATAGATGGATCACATGGACAGCTCTAAAGAGGAAATTGAATGGTACTCTGTCTGATAAAAAACTCTACAACTACATAAAAGCCTTTTTATCAACTTCTGATCTCAGAACTAATGCCTTGCTTATGGACTGGATTTGTAAGGATAAGCCTAAATATAAGGTCTCCACTGTATACAGCCTGCTAGCAAACAATGATAAGCCTTCTAAATCTAAACGTTACTGGAATATCAATGATGAGTTGGACTTTAAACTCTGCAAGAATATTTGGCTTTCATTCTGTGCCCCTAAATTTTTTTTCTTCATTTGGTTAATGGCAAATAAAAGCCTTCCTAATTTGGAATCTGCTGCCAAACTTTACAATCCTAGCAGACTTAATAATGGCCTGGTCCCTATATCTCGATTTGTGCTTTATGTCAAGATTCAGTGAAGTCAATGACTCATATTTTCCATTGTAGGAAGCTAAATGACTTATGGAATATGTGTGAGGATAAATTCAATGTTAAAAAAGCTAAATCCTTCATTGATTATTTTCTAACCAATGATGCTTTCTATAACACTATTCTTTTCATTATTTTATGGAATATTTGGAAACACAGGAACAAGCAGAAATTTAATTTGTACTTGCAAAAATTTTATTCAAAAGCAAAAAAAAAGTTAATTCTTTAAAAGAAAGAATTTAACTGAAAAAGATTTCCAACCCTTTTTGCAAGAAAGAAATTTTTCAGAGAAAGAATTAAAGGATATGGAGAATGTGCCATATAGAGCCTTAGTTGGATGTTTACTTTATCTTTCCAACAACACCAGACCTGATATTTCATATATTGTAAATGTTCTTAGTAGGAGATCTCATAACCCAAGTAAAGAACACTGGCAAGCAGGGAAAAGAGTACTCAGGTATTTGAAAAACACTCATGATTTTGGCATAACATATGATTCAGATAATCTGGAACTTTCTGCATTTAGTGATGCTGACTGGGGAGGAGACCTTAGTTCTAGAAAATCTACATCTGGATATGTAATCTATCTAGGTGGTGGAGCAGTAAATTGGAAAAGCAAAAGACAAACTGCTATAGCAATGTCAACTGCAGAGGCAGAGTATGCTGCTTCATCCTTGGTTGCAAAGGAAATTACTTGGCTTAGAAGACTTCTAGAAGAATTAGAGTGTGCACAAGAAAATCCTACAAAGATATGGACAGACAACCAAAGTTGTATTGCAATAGTCAAGAATCCGGTTGATCATGAAAGGACGAAACACATTGAGCTCAATATTCATTTTATTAGAGACCTAGCTGAGAAAAAGTACATTCAAATGTGTTATGTTAAAACAGAAAGTCAGGTTGCTGATATTTTTACAAAGGCTTTAGCAGTTGGAAAATTTGTGCAGCACAGGAACAGCTTGAAATTGACATGAACATATGAATCTGAAGTTATGGGGAAACAAGTGAAAACAAGTTGCAGGAAGATGTACTGAATATGCAGTTGGAAACACAGTATGCATTTACAGTTGCAGGAAAAATATACTGAACATTGTTTGTAGTTGAAAACACAGTCTGCATTTAACAGGTTTCAAGCTGCACAGGAATTCTTTGCAAGATTATTTAATTATATGGTGAAGGAGGAGTGTTGGAGTTCACCATATAATCGTGATTCTCCGAGATCATGTTAACCTAACTCAACAAAGTTGATGTGCCCGTGTAAATACAAACATCTACCCTAATGGTTTATATGAACCTAAAGGGTGTGTATATAGTGTAAACGACCATTGGTTTTACATGGTTAATGGTTGGCTTCATAATTTGGAGCCAACCGAACATTCAAAAAAGAAGGATTTACAGGTGGCCCGGATTCTCTGCCATAACTGTCGAAGCTGTGAGTTTAATGGACGGTGCAGCTGGAGGACATATTGACGATGAGATTGCAGTGTTCGGCAAGGGATCGATTGATCTAATTCACCCATTAGCTCAATCTGAAGACCATCGAAATTGCTACAGTATTTTGTTTGAACCCAAATGAACAGTGTTCTTATTTGAATATTTTATCATTGTCATTGTTACGCTTGATAAAACAATTATTGAAGGTGTTTATCTATGAATTGAGTTGTTGAATTGGTTGAAGTTTTTTTTGCTCTAGTAAAGTTGTTGTGCTAGAGTATTGTTGTGGATTTAGAATAATTGCATAAATTGTTCTTTAGATAAGGCTTGATTCCAACAGTGCTTTATGTCAAGATTCAGTGAAGTCAATGACTCATATTTTCCATTGTAGGAAGCTAAATGACTTATGGAATTGGTGTGAGGATAAATTCAATGTTAAAAAAGCTAAATCCTTCATTGATTATTTTCTAACCAATGATGCTTTCTATAACACTATTCTTTTCATTATTTTATGGAATATTTGGAAACACAGGAACAATGTTTATATGGGAACCATCCGATCTCCATTTTTTGGATTAAAATAAACATCATTCATGAATTGCAAAGTACTGCTACTATTCTCATTAAGCGAAAAATGGAATAGTATTGGGAGATTCTGTGGAAAGTTTAATTTATTCAAATTGCATTGTTCAAATACTAACAGCAGTCTTTATTATGATTATGATAGAATATCTGGAGTTTTGCAAGAGGGATCTGGACACCAGGTTTGGTCACAAAGAAGCTATCAGATATAAAGGTCAGATCAACACTAAGGTCAATGCTTATCAGGATTACTATTGGAAATCCAAAATTCATGAGAGAATCTTCCCAAGGCTTGAGGAATTCCCGGTTTTTGAGATTCAGTGGGCATATGAATTCCGCAAGAGTACTTACCAGATGTACACTTTATTCTGGTTTTTGGAAACCACCAGCATGCAAGTGACAGAGAAGCAGTTCACATATTACAGGGAGTGCTATTACTACCACAGGGGAAAAGCATATGCATATGGGAATTTGCTTATCTTAATGGCCACATCCTGTGTTTCTGATTTACTGGAATGTTTGGACTGGGGAAGGCAAACCAAACTTTATCCTGAAGCCGACCTTCTCTAATCATTTTCCATTCCTTGATCCATAGGCTTTGTTTCCACATCTAATTTGCTATTGTGTTGTCATATTTCATCTCCAATTTTTCAGGTAATTGGCGACTCTGTGCTGCCACAAGGACCTTCAAATATTTCAAATTATCAGGAAGCCGAATTCCAATTTTTATCTTATAGAGACACAAGGCAGTATTTATTAGTATAATTTTGTTCTAAGATGCATATCACTCCACTACTACTTGGATATGCATTGGAATATCCACATACTCTATTTTATGTTTCGCTCACTTTCTATTCTAGTATGTTGATCTACTTTGGCCAAATACTTGAATAACATGTACTTTTTAATCTATAATTAATGGAAAAAATCTCATTCCCTCAAAAACTAAAATAAAAAAATGTGTTGCTTGAATCACCTTCCTTGGCATGCTTATGTGATCTTTGTTGAATGTCCTCACCTTGGTCTTCAGATCTCCTCTTCACAATGTGCAAAGATGCATTTTCCTTCAATGAATTGTGCTTGTATATATGTGTTCAAATCAAAGTGTGAGCATGAATATATCAGAATGTGTCTTGCTCTTCTATGCTGCCATAGCATGGCAGCAAAGACCCCTCAAGATTCTTTGGTATGTGGCTAGTTCTAAATCATTTTGGCATGAGTTCTATTTTCCAAGGCTTCTTACATGAGCCTACTACCTCAATCCCTTCCATAAATACCATGCTCATATTTTCATGCCTCACCATCATTTTCCCTAGTCCAAGTTGGCAAAGAGTCTTTTTCCTAGTCAAAACACACCATGCATGCATCACATACCCATCATACATTCACCACCTTTGGAAAAAGCAAAAAATTCCACCAAATTTGGCTATCTCCATGGTCTAAGATCATCTTCTCTCTCTAAAAACTAAGCTAGACAGAGAAAGTGCACATTTTCTTCAAACAAGTATTAAGAGGCGAAATATCCAATTTATTACATAAAAGATCTATTGTCATGTGGACTAGTGCCAAATTGGTTGCCAAATTGTCCACATCATCCTCAAAAATGCCTAATACCATCCACATCATCACCCAAGCACATCCATGTCATCATACACCTGTCACCTACCACGAAACTTTTTTTCCAAAAAATTTGATCTAAGTAAAGTTATTTTGATACCCTGGGTGACATGCCATCATCCCATAGTGCCACATCATCTCCAAAGTGCTTCCACATCATCATACACATGTCATCCACATCATCACCACTTCATAAAAAGTTTTGACCAGAAATAAGTCATTTTGCCACCTCACTTGGCACATCATCACTTCATAATGCCATGTCACTTGCCAAATCACCCCACCAACTTGCCACATCATCAAACTTCACTTCCATTTTTGGCCAAAAAGTCCAAAAGATTCTCCCATCTTGTAGAGCATCAAAAAAGATTCTTTGTGAAAAAAAAGGAATTTTTGAAAAAGACCCCATATTGACCTTCATTTTTCACTTCTTGGGATTCGTGCCATATTTGAAAAAAAAAACCCTATCTTACCTTTCCTCCCCAAACACGTGGTAATTTTTTCAAGCGTGTGGGCTAACGGGCGAATCCCACGTGGGCATAGCACGTATGATTTAATAATTAAGATTCTTTATGCCTTATATACCCAAGCTATCTTTTTTGAAAATGCCTGTGGGATATTTCGACGGAAAACTTCAAGAACCCTAAAAAAAGTTTCATGCCAAGTTTGGTTTTAGAGATGGATTTAACAGCCTTATCATAGCTAAACATCCCGGATCTACCTATTCTGAGGGGCAAAAAACCTAGAACTAAGCTGAAAAACAAGGATTTGGGCAAGATTGGGCCGGAAACACAGGATTATGAAAGAGGAATTTATTTTCAGAAGAATTCGAGGGCTTTGGGTGTGAGATTCGATCTGGAAATTTGCTTGAGAGTCCAAATTGACCTGCTGATGCTTGAATCTGCCTTACTTGCTTCATGAATCGATGGATAATTGAGGCAATTGTTCGATTTCATCTATTATCAGTATTTTTTGATCCTGTGCCCAAGACATTAGAGCTTGGGAATGATTTGATTGACTGTTGTATGGTATCTTTGAGAATGAAAATCAGCCGTTGGCAAAAGAATTTCCTTTCAGTTTACATTCAACAATGCAAAAAAGGTAAAATGAAGAGTTAAAGCGAGAATTTGGGTAAGATTGAACACAATGAAAGAATCTAAGAGCCTACTAGAACTTTGAACACTTGCAAACAAGTTGTATTATCAAATAGCTCCACTTTATTTAATAACACAAGTTCAATAATTATTCAAGTGTCACTTGGTATGATAGATCTACCTCAAAACTTCAAAGAAATTTTGAGTTGGATCAAGAGAGCCAAGATGTGGTCACTTATCTCTTGATTGATCTAATACCTTCCATTTATTTATTTACAACCATTCAACAAAATTATAGTAATAAATATCCCAGTTACTGTAGCCAAGGTATCGAACGAAACACTGTAGCACTGCCGGACTTCCTTGATTGCCAATGCCACCGTCTCTGCAAGCCGTGCTCCCTGTTAAGCAAGTTCTATTTCATTTATTCTTGATCCCCCGATGGTTTCGGCAGGAGATCAGCATTCCCAGCTGGGAATTCGTCTTTCTTGAATTATCCCACAGGCATATCTTCAGTAGACGAAATATTCGTTGCACCATTGAATATATTTCCTTAAAATAACTTCCCCCTTAAATATACCAACCATTGCACCATTGCAATCTTATAACCTCTTATACAACATCTAGTTAGCACATGCACTTATAAACCTTAAAGTCTCACCTTAATCATTCATACTTTATATCATCTGAACCTTCTACTTCTATCATTCCCCCTTCAGATGATATAAACTTCCCATTATACTGTATTAAATTTCTCAGCTCTTGAAATCTACCAATTGATAATGCTTTAGTTAAAATATCTGCAAACTGATCCACTGTTTTAACATAAGTTAGTTGTACAACCTTTTTTCCACCATGTCTCGGATAAAATGCACTTGCATCTCAATATGCTTAGATCTTTCATGCAGAACTGGGTTTTTTGTCATGGCAATGCAACTTGTAATATTACACAAGATTTGAGTTGGATCTGTTTGTTCACAGTTTAATTCTGCTAAAAGCCTTCTCTCCCACGCTAATTCTTTTGTCAGAAGTGAAGCTGCATTATATTCTGCCTCAGCACTAGAAAGTGCTATACTACGTTGTTTTTTGCATTTCCATGCCACTGGAGCTCCTCCTAATAGTACAATATAACCTGAGGTTGATTTCCTTTGATCCAAATCTCCAGCCCAGTCAGAATCACAATAGGCTCTTAGACTCAGATTGTTTGTATTGTACATAATCCCAACTTTGAGTGTCCCCTTAAGATATCTTAAAATTGTCTTAGCTGCTACCCAATGTTCTCTACCAGGATTGTTGTTGTACCTGCTTAATAAATTAACTCCAGATGCTATATCAGGCCTAGTGCTGTTTGCCAGATATGATAAGCATCCAATTAAGGATCTATATGGCATCTTCTCCATTTGCTTCTTTTCTTCAAGTGTTCCTGGACACATCAAAGCTGATATTTTATGTCCTGGTACCAATGGAGTATTTGCAATATTGCATTCACTCATAACAAATTTTTTTAACATGTTGACAATTTGCATTTCCTGACTCAAGGTTAACAACTTGTTTGCTCTATCTCGAAACACCTCAATTCCCAAAAATCTCTTTAATTCTCCTAGATCTATCATCTGAAACCTTTTCTTCAACAATTCTTTACAATGAATCAATATTGATGTACTATTTGCAACCATAATATTGTCATCCACATACAAGGCAATGATGCACCAATATTCACCATCAAGATATTTGTACAAATTTCCATCACATTGTAATTTTTGAAAACCCTGCTCCAAGAGATAATTATCCATACATCTATACCACTCCCTTGGTGTTTGTCTTAATCCATAAACTGCCCTGTTTAACTTCCAGACTTTGCCATCCTCTTCTTCAAAACCAGGTGCAGGTTTAAGATAAATCTCTTCCTCTAATTCTGCATTCAAAAACGTTGTGCTCACATCCATGTGATGAATTTCAAGATTATAAGCATTTGCAATTGACAATAATATTCTCAAGCTATTAATTTTTACCAGAGGAGAAAAGGTCTCATCAAAGTCTAACTCTTTTTTCTGAGTAAAACCCTATGCCACAAGCCTTGCCTTAAATTTCTTTGACTTCCCATCCACTCCTGGTTTGACTCTGAATATCCATTTATTACCAACTATATTTTTGTTTTTAGGATTTTCTACCACTGTGTAAGTACCTGTTCTTTGAAATGCATGCATTTCATCTTTCATTGCTTGAATCCACTTATTGGCATTTTTCCCTTGCACAGCCTCTTCAAATGTAACTGGCAGATCATCTGTTTCTAACACTAGAATATCAAACACAGAATTAACCTCAAAAGTTTCATGCCTTTTGCTTTTCCCAGTCTCACTCTTGCCATATAATTCTGTATCAAACTTAGCTTCATCAGCTAGGACTTGAGCTTCTGTTCTTCTCTTCATTCTTTGTTTTCTTTCAGGGACTATTATTTGTGCAGGTTCCATTACTTCTTCATGCTCAGCTTCAGGTTGCTCACCTTCAGATTCAAGTAATTGTTGCCCCTCTGCTTCAGATTCAATTCCTTCTGTCTGACCAGGTTCATCTTCATTATCACTATTATCAAACATTTTTTGATCCTGTACAACACATGAAGTTTGCTCAGTAGCTTCTGCAATCACAGAGTTAGTATTTTTTAAGTCTATGCTCACAACTTTTTCATTCACATTGGGAATAGCTTTGTAATACTTTTCCTCATCAAACACCACATCTCTACTGATCAATATCTTCCTATGCATAGGGTCATACAATCTATATCCTTTAGAATTTGCATCATACCCTACTAAGTAAGCAACACAAGCACGGTCATCAAGTTTTTTCCTTATCTCTTCAGGCACATGAACAAAATCTAAACATCCATATGATCTTAAATGTTCATAACCTGGAGCTTTACCTGACCATAGCATATTAGGTATTGTTCCTCTTGTGCTGACTGAAGGCAACATGTTTTGAATATAGACTGTAGTTCTGACAACCTCATCCCACAAAAAGTTAGGTAACCCTGAAAACTTTAACATTGACCTGACAACATTCAACAATGTCCTATTTTTCCTTTCAGCCACCCCATTCTGTTGAGGTGAATACCTGCATGTTAGCTGTCTTTTTATGCCACGTTTTGAACAAAATGCTTTGAAATTATCTGACAGATACTCTCCTCCTCTGTCAGACCTTATATACTTAACTTTCCTTCTAGTTTCCAATTCAACATCAGCTACAAACAATTTCAAAGCATCAAAAGCTTGGTCCTTGGTTTTTAGCAAATAACATTTTGTTTTTTCTGCTAAAATCATCTATAAATGTCACAAAAAATTTGTTTTGTCTCATACTTGTGACATTAATAGGTCCAATTAAATCCAACACTCCTTTAGCCCTTTTTGCAAATTTTTTAAAAGGCAGCCTTGTTTGCTTGCCAAGTTGACAACCAGCACATAATCTTTTTCTTTCTCCTTCCTTGGCTGTTATATACTTGTTTTTGGCAAGCAATTCTATGTTTGTCATATTTGTATGACATAATCTATTATGCCATGTTTTCTTAGTTGGTAATTCAATATTATTGATACATGGATCCTTTTATTTTTTAAAACCAAATAGATTACCAACCCTCCTTCTAATGAATTCCAAAATATTATCATGATATATTTTGCACTCAAGTTTTTCAAATACAACCTTAAAACCAAGATCAACAAGCTGACAAACTGATATTAAATTCCTCACTAAGTTTGGAACACACAAGACTTCCTTAAGCATCACACTTTTTCCTTGTAAGTCAAAGATCTCCAAAACCCCCGAATCTTTAATTTCTTGTACTCCACCATCACCAAGCTGAACTTGACCACATCTTCTTTTGCATTCTTTTGATAATTTAACATCATGTAGTACAGTTTTTTCTGCTCCTGAATCTATAACAAGAAACTTGTTGTCAAATTTATTCAGATTTTGAGAAACACTAAGTAGATTTGTTATCTCAATAGTATCATCCAAATTCTCTTCCTCAGCTTTGGTATCTTCGACTATATTCACACTAGAGCCTCCTTTGAATCTTCCTCGACCTCTTGAACTTGCAAAGCCTTTACCTCGGCCTCTTCCTTTACCACCAACACCTTTTGGACTTGGACAATCAACAGCTAGATGCCCTTTTCCATCACAATTGAAACATTTAAAATTTTTACCTGCACTTGGACATTCAGACTTTAAGTGTCCATATTAGACTGTTCCTCATCATCTTGCACACCTTTAGTTTGCTCGAATTCAGTTCGAATCATTCTCAAAGCATGCTCCTTTGAAGTTGCTATGTTTCTGATCAAAGTTGCCAAGTGTGTGTTATGAGAAACTGCTCTGGATAATGCCAAGATTTGATATTGATCACTCAAAACATTTCCAGTCCCCTCCAAATCTGCAACAATCGAGTCAAATTTTTCTAGAAAATCTGTTAGATTATCTTTCTCAAATAATTTTAATTTCCTCAATTGTTTTTCCAACAAGTCAATCTGAGAAGAACTTTTAACCTCATATTGACTCACCAAATATTGCCACATCTCATGTGGTTTCATCCCTCTCAACCTTAGCTTGAGAGCAGTACCAACCTTGCTCAATATAATTGCTTGTGCCTCCTTAACCTTTGTTTCATCTGAGACACCTGCTGCTGAAGTTGGAGATCCCCCTGACAGTGTAGACCCTGCAGCCCCTCCACTTGATCCACTTGTGCTAATACCAGGACTAGAATCTCCAGAACTTGCTGTGACCCTGGCCTGACCTCCATCTATTAAATACCATAAGTTCTCAAACTCAAGAACAGATTTAATAGCCTCTTTCGAAAACCTGTATCTCCCTTGAATACTTCGATCTGGTTCAACAAGTTAGCTGCAAATCTAGTAGACATAGTAATCAAACAACCTGGGCTCTAATACCAAAGAAAGAATCTAAGAGCCTACTAGAACTTTGAACACTTGCAAACAAGTTGTATTATCAAATAACTCCACTTTATTTAATAACACAAGTTCAATAATTATTCAAGTGTCACTTGGTATGATAGATCTACCTCAAAACTTCAAAGAAAATTTGAGTTGAATCAAGAGAGCCAAGATGTGGTCACTTATCTCTTGATTGATCTAATACCTTCCATTTATTTATTTACAACCATTCAACAAAATCATAGTAATAAATATCCCAGTTACTGTAGCCAAGGTATCGAACGAAACACTGTAGCACTGCCGAACTTCCTTGATTGCCAATGCCACCGTCTCTGCAAGTCGTGCTCCCTGTTAAGCAAGTTTTATTTCATTTATTCTTGATCCCCCGACGGTTTCGGCAGGAGATCAGCATTCCCAGCTGGGAAATCGTCTTCCTTGAATTATCCCACAGGCATATCTTCAGTAGACGAAATATTCGTTGCACCATTGAATATATTTCCTTAAAATAACTTCCCCCTTAAATATACCAACCATTGCACCATTGCAATCTTATAACTTCTTATACAACATCTAGTTAGCACATGCATCTATAAACCTTGAAGTCTCACCTTAATTATTCATACTTTATATCATCTGAACCCTCTGTTTCTATCACACAATATCTTTCTGGAACTTGTTTGAGGCTATTTGAATCATCTGAATATTAAGAGAAAAAAAGAGTTATCTTCTTATCGTTACACGAAGATAAATTCAATTGTCAAAGCCAGACAAGGAGGTGAGGGAGAAGAAGAGACAAACTGAAAGAAAGCCACATCTGGGCATCTCCACTAAGCACAAAACCACAATACAATGCTGAAGAACAGAGGCAGAAAAGACTAAGGTTCAGAGGAATAGGATGAGGAAGCCAACAGGAGTTCCACGGAGCTAGGACTAGAAGGACCCAAACCTAAGGAACGGGAAACCAACAACTGTTGCTGAAGAGACGGGCAAACATAGCCATCTTTGGCTGAATCAGAGCGCCAACGCCCATGAGCTTTAAAGATTCTGTCTGGAATGTTGAAAGCAGCTGCTGAGGTTGCACCCCCCCTTCTAGCTGAGTGAGTGCCTGTAACGGTCCTGGCCACCTAATGGGTCAATATACCTATTTATGTATGTATATACATATTCATGGCATATATGCAGCATGAGATTAGGGTTTTGTCTCTTTGGAGAAAGGATTGTTGCAGAGCATGAAGGTAGGGAGCAATTCTGGGCAGTTTTGGAGCCCGAAATTTGAAGCATCATATCTCGGCGACCCAAGATCCTTTTCAGGTGATTTTTCTTTTGTTGGAAAGGTCTTTAAGTAAGCTTTCCGGAATGGGTCTGATCAAGCCGAAACTCATCCGTATGCAAAAGTTATTACAGAAATAGTGATGCTGAGTCAGAATTGACTGCACTATGCCTATTCTTCTGCAGTTTGCTTCTTGGAGCTAGAAGACGATCTTTGGAGGCGCAATCAATTACAAGGGGTCCAGAGGACTATGTGAAAAGAAATTATCAGGTGGGGTTTTGCTTTTGATCAATTGAGGTGTGCTATGAGCTGCAATGATTAGTCTATTGCACATGAAGTTTGCATGCAAATATGATAGATTATGAATTTGTTGGAGACTCATAAGGCTAGAGAAGAAAATCAATGATTGCAAACATCCCTGTAAGGCTGATTTTAAGTCAAGAATGGCTGAATATTACATGAAGAGCACCGATTCAGCATGGAAACTTTAAAAAAAGGCAGAATTAGATTGGATCTGGTCGGCACCGAGCTCTCCAACGCCATTTTGTGTTCATGTTATGTTTTTGTCATTTTGGTTTTGTGCTTTATTTTGTTGGTCTTGTATTTGCTGCCTTTCTCAATTTATTTGCATGTCCTAGTATGAAGCTAAGTCCTCATAGATGGAATTGGGTTGCATTTGAGCTTAGCAGCAGAGGAGATCGGAGCATGAAGAGCTGAGCAGAATAATCATAATAGTAAGAATATGCATTGTTTGATAATTGTCTAACTATGGTAAAATTTTAAGGTTTGGGATAAAGTATCTTTCTTAGCTCATGGAGATGGGGCTAATGCTGAGAAGTAGCCTAGCACAGATGTAGAGCGTCAACGACCCCTCGGCATCAAGGATTTCAGCATCAAGTTCGCATGTGGATCTTGAAATTATTGAGATTGAGATGGGTCCACATTGGTACAAGGAGAGCCATGTGAAGCTTGAGGGTTTCTGAATGTGACTATAGCATGAAGTACAGCTAGTCTGAGTGCGTAACTGTAAGTTTTCAAGTTGTTGCATTGTATTTTATCAAGAGCATCATAGCTAATGGATTCAAAGTATAAACGTTATGGAACGTTGTATTCCTTATGGGAAGATGGTTTCGAGGTAAGTTTTGCATTATAGAAGATGTTAGTATCTTTCCTTGATCAGTAACGTATATAGGTATTGAAGCTTCATCAATGACAGTCAGGCTCGTAACTTCCTCCGCATGTTTATATTGTGATCATGATCTTCACCAATGAGTTAGCTACTTCGGCATAGTTAGGTTGTATGGGCAACCTCGACAAGGGCTAAGAGTATGATCTAGGCACATGTTTAATAAATATTGTAATGAACTTCACATGTCATGGTCTTTGCATTGCTCTACTGTTGTCTTGGTATTTGATTATGTCTATTGGAACCTCCGGGGTCAGACTTCTAGGTTCGGTGGCCTAGGTTGCTCTGGCATGCTCATGTTCATATGTGATTCTCTATGGTTCTTGTGCTCTGTGACACCGGGCGTAGTTTCCCTGATCAGGAGGCTACGCCAACTCTTGTGACTCCATGGTAAGAGGTCCTCGATTGCGGGGCGTGAAATTTGAGAGGGTATCGCATCACGAGGTTCACCCCACCACCGCTACGAGGGCTTGGAATGTAAGCTGGCTGGGCAACATGTCGCTAGGGGCACGACTGTATGTAGAAATTTGAGCTACCCATTGTCCCGGAGTTTGTTTATGATGGTTTGGTACTCTGGTTATGTTCTTTGCTCTTGATGTTCATGATGTTTCCTTTATTGTCATAGTCTAGCGTTGCACCATAGGTCCTTGTGTCTTTGAATTGTTATGTTTGCTATCCAAGATTCCAGAGTATTTCCATGCATGCGAGGCGGCCGGGGATCCCCACTTAGTCACGAGGACTAACCCGGTGAGTGCATGTGCGGTGAAAAGAGCAAAGGCGATGGCACGTATTTGTTGTGGCTCATGGATGGGGAGAAGCTTCTAGGATTGAGTTGCTAACATGGATCTTTGTAACCATTGAGAATATGGATTCTTTAGATGTTAATGTTATCGATTATATTGAGATATCAGTATTTGCTCATTGAGTTTTGAGTGTGCAATTTAGGCATTGCAAGAGGAAGATTCAATTCTTCACCATATTCAATTGTTTGTCATACCAACCTAGAATTAGCGTAGTATTGACAAGATCAGGAGTTGCCTAGAGGGTCAACTTCGGCGGGCTAAAATCCGCGGTGCCAAAGGCCTTTGCATCCTCTCCAATGGCGAAGGCCTTTGCTTAAACCAAGATCTCAAGGTGGTGTATGACCACGGGCTTTTCTCCTCAAGAAACACCCTCGATTGTGTAATGCGAATGCCTCTAATCAAGTAGCCACTGGGGGGCCATCCCACATGAGCAAAATCACCCATATGCAACAATCTCTCTAGAGCCACCCGGGCAATAAGGGGAGGAAAAGGCGGGCAATGGTGACCCAAGCTCCCACACATGCGAATTGGGTCTTGAGGAGGCGGATAAAGAGGCTCAGCGTGGGTATCCAAGATCAAAATCTCATTTCAAAACAAGGCTAGAAGTTCTTTCTTTGCTTGAGAAAGCCACAAAGGCAAGAACAATAGAAGTGCACTTCATAAGGTCAAAAAAAAATAGTGAGGGTATGCAAATTTGTCAAAGAGTTTGCGAACCATGTGTGGCGAGGATAGGTTGTTTCTTATGAGTTAAAGGGATGGGCAGTCTTCTCGCGACATCCGGGCAAGTCCAACTAGAGGGTGGTCAATAGGCTTTGAATACCGGCAATAAGGTGATGGAAAGCAATGGAAACAATGGTGAGTGAAGAACCACGAGTAGATGGATTCGGAAAGGATGTCAAAAGCATGGTCAAAGAAAAAGCAAGCTGTAGGAGGACTGGCGGGGAGATAAGCCACGATTCTTGGCCTTGCACCAACTCTTAAAAGGAACCAAACACGCTGATAACTCCTCAAAGTCTTTGTCGGACCTAGAAGACAACAATAACCATGTGGACGGAAAAGAATCCTTCACAACTCAAGCACCTCAACATCACCAACCAAAGCATTCGAACTTCGAACAAAAACCTCTTGCGAAAAACAACAAACTCACCTAGTTAGTATTGGCGATCCATAAAGCAATAATAGGACTCGTTGGTTTTTGTACGCGGCGGCTTTGAAGTCGGACTTGGCGTAAGGCCTGCCTTGACCCGAAAAATACAAGTGATCCACCCATGCCGGAGTCCCACTCTCCGGCATCATTATGCGGTGAAGGCCACCATGGGCTGACTCCCAATGAAAGATTACCAAAGTACAATTGGCTCGGACGGGGCTTTAACGGAAAGAAAAAAGGCTTTGAAAGTCAAAGCGGGGAGGGGGAAAACAATAGCTATTAGTACCATGCCAAGTGCAGGAAAAGGCATCGGTGGACAAGGGGTCTCCCGAATAGGGTGCCAACAATTAAATTTGGGAAGCAAATGGTTACTCAAATTAGCAAAGCGATCCGTCATGAGGGCCCTAAGCTAGGTCAATGATACGAAAAACTTGGCGCCAAACCATAGTCATCAAAATCCCTTAGTTTAGACAAGTAATCAGCCCAGTATTTGGTTGAGACTACGAGGATCAAAGCGAGGCTTGAGGGATAATACTATGGCCTTGGACAAAGAGTGAAAATTGCGAGGCACAAGCGGTGGAAATTTTGGGACTTGGGATCCACCTTTACTCAAAATGTAATAAGAGTTCAGAGTTGAGAGTCCTCATAGGCAAGAAAGGCGTTTGTTGCCCAAGTCCTTGGCATGGAGCTCAAGAAAATGGGCTAAAGGCTGGCGAGTTCGGCGATTGGAAGATGAAGATTGTTCAAGCTCATCAAAGACCCATAGAAATTGTCGAACAAAGAAGAATCATGAACCCAAACACCCCAAGCGAGCCACTAGCATCATCACGATGGCGAATTCCGCGGTAGCGGCTCCCAAATGAAAGCGGAGTTCAGTAAATCAAACCAACCAATCCAAGCACTAATCTAAAGAAAGCCACATCTGGGCATCTCCACTAAGCACAAAACCACAATACAATTCTGGGCATCTCCACTAAGCACAAAACCACAATACAATGCCACATCTGGGCATCTCCACTAAGCACAAAACCACAATACAATGCTCACAAAACCACAATACAATGCTAGATCAGTGAAACCATTATAGCCGGGATTAAAAAACCTCGCCCTTTCGGGTTTTCGAGGAAAAACCCTGGCCATAATAGCAACACTAATCAGAAAAGGAACTAAAATAGTACAAGCACAGTAACAGCTCGACAAATCTGAACAAAGTGCAACCAAATAAATTACATGCTCCTCCGGAAAAGCCAGGTTGCAAATCTTCAGTCAAACTCCAAGGCATCATAACACCGCAACTCTGCATAAATTGAATAGTCCCAACAAACTCCAAGTCAACTAAAAGTCTTGGGAAGAATCTGCATATAAATCAACTCCAAGCAAATACATGGAACAAGAGAGTCTCGACACACTAATGCGGACACATACGAGAGACACTAGGGTCTCCCCAAATGTACGAGGGCCAAAAAACATCACAACAAGCACCTGGCAGCACGGGGGCCATAAGCCACACCAACTCTCAGAGACGCGAGGCCCCTCCCAAGGAACCCAAGACTACGGGAACTAGAAAAGCTAGACCATAGGTTATGGGTGGGGTGGGAGGGTGGGTGGTTGGTGAGTCGGTGTGAAGCGGACAAGCAAACTAGAAGCTGTGGAACACGAGATCTTGGTGATGAGAAATGGAAAGGTCCGGAGGGGTATAAAAGGGGATGAAAAACCTAACTGCCAAGGGGCAACCTAACTAACTGGCTTCGACAATTACATAAGTGGTTATAAGTGGGCATGATGCATAAAGAGCATAGAACCAACTAGTACAAAAACAAAAAGCTTGATTTACAAAGTTTGCATGTTGATTCTTGTTTGTGACAGCATTCTTGGAGAAAAAAGTAGTTTATCAGGGCAAAATAGCATTAATCTTTGACAAACCATTGAGTGTGCTTTGCTTACAGACCTGTCAGAGGTGTCAGGATTTGACAAAAGTAAAAAAAAGATCATTAGGACTCAATTTACATAAATTTGCTTGCCGTTTTTGCTTTATGACAGTCTGTGCAAAAAAACTGAATTTCAGGGCATCATAGCATATTTCTTTGCCAAAAAACCTGTTGATCCTTGTGTGAAGGCTGTCAGAGATAGGATCCTTTTTTATCTGCAAAATTTAGCTTGCTGCCAGGGATATTGACCAAGATTTTTTTTTTTTGAAGAACTGTGTCATCAATATATTAAAAGAATGGTAATGTTACAAAGCAAGTGAGGAGGAAGGAGAACTGCCCAAAGAGACAGTGATACCTCGACACTCCACAACAAACTCCACGGAAAAAAGCTGCAACTCTACTCTTTGTACAAACCAGACCATCACTATCTACAACACCCAGAAGTCAGCCAAATGGCAAACTTCGGCTCTACTACTCCGGAAATACGAGAAAGCTTTGAAATAGCTTGTACATGAGTCGAGGAATCGGAGAATTTGCCAGTGCTTGAATCCCTGAAAGATCCACAGCTGCCGCCCGCTTCCAAATCAGCCACACCAACCAAGCCCGCTTGCCGGATGCAAGGCTTGCTACATAAGGCGGCCAAGCACCGGGATACACATGAGGCGACAAGCTGGCGGCTAGTCAATCTCACGAAAAGCGAGGCCCTAACCCAATCCTAGGCAGCCTGCAAGTGAGGGCATAAAACTAGACAATGCTCCACAGTCTCACGATGAAGGCCACAACAAGGGCAGAGAGGGCTCACACCTGGCCTAAACCGACTCACAAGGGCATTCACCCTGATACAGCGGTGCACCACCTGCCACAGAAGCACCCTAACCTTCGGTGGGGGAAGTGAGCTCCATGTCCACGTCCAAACCGAGCGCCATCGAGAACCCGGAATTGACTTGGTCAGGTTTATAAATTTGAGAGATCTCTGCAAATCTACTAGCATCTGACTTTTGGCCCAGACTCCTTGAGTCTTAGCGCAGCTTTTTGAATTGGAACCATGTCAAAATTCGAATCTGTTGGCAAATGGCATCATTTTTGTTGAGGCCAACTTTTTCTTGTTTAGGGAAAGCAGTGCTAACTCATTGTTTGAGCATTCTTTTTGCAATTTTCTTGCAAAAAGTGGTTGCCTAAAGCAACTTGGAGGTTCTAAGCCATTGAGGTTGAAGGTTTTCCAGGAACACCTTCAACAAGAACTCGTACGTGCAGCCAATCAGTACAGAATTAGCATGATGATGGTAAATGTGCAAGGCCCAAAAGGTACATTGGGTAAATCATAATTAGTTCTATATCATATCATAAATCATAAACATTTTTTCTTATCAATTCAAATTTCTGAAATCCATCTCAAAATCTTATTCTATCCTTTAAATTCATTTATAGCTTACTAAGTTAAATCTAAGCACTGTATGTGCTGCTATAGAAATCTGGTTTACACCATATCGTACTACAACTATGCAGTGATATAGAACCGCTCCTTTAAAACAAGAAAATTTTCAGATTTATACACCTCATTGTGCATCAAACCTCATATGTAGAATCATGTATTCTAGCATTCAATGTAAAGCTTAGAGCTGTTTCAAAGCCAACAGAAATCATATGCTATTTAGATCACAAAAGTCTATTCATCATATTCTTCTTTAAGAATTTATATCCTCATATAGGATACTATGACCATATGAAAATGGGCATATTATAAAGCATAAAGCTCAAAGTTGCATAAGCGAATAAAGATGTAAAAACTTGAATTCTTTTGCTTCTAACATTCATGGAAAATCGTGTTGTGCTCCAAGAATCATTTTTCAGTTTCATTGCATCTTAGACCCATTATTGTGCACTAGTAGGGATTAAAATCCGCAATCCAGATCCTCTACCGGGTATATATTCCCTGTTTTATGATAATACCAAAGTAAATCGCCATGCTTCTAGGTGCATCTCGTGGCTTCAGCTTTTGCAACAAAATTAGTGCTAAATGGAAAGTTATTATCCTCAACAGAGGATTACCATTTTGCCACAAATATCCAGCAAGATCGTAAACCAATATCTGAGAAATGGTTGCCACCAAAGCTCTATTATCATGTGAAGCAGCTTCATAACCATGAGCCATATATCTTTTTGGCCATAGCCTGGCAAAACAAAATTAACAGAGCCATATCAGGCAAGGGATACTCCATGCAATAGTATTTCATGGCTAAATCATCCTATAAAGCCAAAGATGCCACAAGGTGCAAAGTATGGTTAGGAACCTGATTAATCTGACATTTGACAAGATAAAGATTAAACCTTTCCACATATTGGTGAACACTCTCTCCATGCTTTATACGAAAGGTTTGCAGTTCAAAAATCAAATCCTGAGGATCCAAAAGCTTACCAAACCTTGCCAAGAATTTCTTGACCAATTCATCCCAAGAATTAGCTCCTAAACTCATAACATACTCAAGCCAAGCTCTAACCTCATCATTCTTGAAACACTTTTTAAACTCAGAGAATTTGCAACCTTTCTTGTGTCCATATTCTTGGTAATACTCCTCAAAAGTTTTTAGAAAATTGTTAGCATTCATGCTTGGATCAAAAGTAGGAACAGGAATTGGCATATTCAACTCAAAGTAATGACAAGGCATACCTGTGTTTGCTTGTATACTCACATCAGGTGCTGCAACAGAGGCTTCATGATTCCCCTGTGCTTCAGCATGCTCAGATGTTTCATTAGTTCTCCTAGGAGCCATGAGTTCGAACTCCAGGAAAAGGTCTCGGTAGGACCTCCAAAATGTTGAAGGTGCTCCTGGCAAAACCTTCAACCTCAGTGGTTTAGAACCTCCAGGTTGCTTGAGGCAACCACTCTGAGTGAAAAAATCCCAAGAAGAATGCTCAAATAGTGCTCAAGAACAGCTTTCCCTAAAGGGAAAAAAGTCTGCCTTGCAAGAATGCATGCCAAATGCAAACTAAAGGGATTTTACTCATGATTCTTGGTTCTAGAGCTGCACGGGACTTTGAAGGATGTTGGAAAAGAAGTCTGATAGATTTTGACGAGGGCAAGCTTGTCAAATGAGCATTCCTGACCAGGTCAATTTTTGGTCAATGTCCCTGGCAGAGAGCTGAATTTTCAAGCTTGATAAAGGTAGCCTCTTTTTGTGATCTGATGCCTCAATCCCCTTGTAAAATGTCTGCACACTATGTATTAAAGAGCTTCTTGCAGAAAGATGTGTGTTTGTTTGGAAATTTTGATTTTTTTATGAATGTCTACTATAGAGTGTAAACAGCAGATGAATTTGGAATTGCCAGATGCTTAAATGCTTTTTTTTTTTGCTTTTTTGTGGAATATCAATGCTTACAATAACTGAGAATGAATTGATGAAGGCTACTTGAGCAGAATGTAAGTGTAGAGTTGCACTAACATATTAGTGGCTCTATATTGCAGGCATAAACTTCTATCAATGAATCAAACCAACACTATGAATACCATACACTTGTACTACAGATGATTATATGCAATGCCTCTACCCTTTTTCTTCTCTTGAAGTGAGATGCGAAGGCTAATAATGCACAGAAGTGATGTCTGTCACAAAATCATTAGGAAACACTCATAAATTTCTCAACAAGGCTCGGATTTTCATTTAACTCAGGATCACACAGGCAAACAATGGTAATCCCAAGCTCTAAGTCTTGGGCACATGATAAAAAAGGTATACAATCAAGTAAAAAGCATAAATTTGTCAATAATTCATGCAAATCGTCATGCTCGGAAGGCGGAATCAAGCTCCAAATCAGTAAGCCGGTCCTTCTTCAAGGTAATTGATCACTCTTTCACCTCAAAGCCCTCAAAAATATTCTGAGCGCAAAAGCCCCTTTTAAAATTCCCCTGTTTCGTCCGATTCTTGGCTAATTCGGCCCAATTCTATTCTATTCTATTCTATTCTGTCTTTTAGCTTCTGTCGTGCAAAGGACAATTCGGCAGCTTAGAGTCATGATTAGATGGTTGCTTCAGGCTAATTTGCCGAATCTTGGCATTTCTAGAGATTAGGGTTCTTGGCAGTTCTGTAGTTAAGTAGTTAAGTAGTTATGTAGTTAAGGATATTTATTCTGCACTTATAGATCAGAAAATGTCCAGGACCTGCTTATTATGGAATTGTGATGAAGAAGCCTTGGCCAAGAACTGTGCAAGAGGGTGGAGGAACTATGGAGCACCCAAAGTTACTCTCTTCAAATGGCTGGTGCTGCACCAAAGCCTTCAAATGCCAGAAGAGCCAAATATGATACTGGCATCTCCAGTCTTTGTCCAATGGGTTGTGAAATGGAGGAGGATTCTAATCATGTCTTCCTATGCCCAATTATTGATGAGGTCTGGACATGGACCTCTCAATTTAATTTAGGGGCTGCATGCAATATTTTTCAGTTTTTAAACTCTGGGTCCAGACTTATCAATACCTGTAGAACACTTACATGCTGGATCATATGGAGGCATAGGAATTTGGTTGTATTGGAAGGAAAGAGACCTAACATCATCTGGATTAAATCTAATTTGCTGACCATTATCTAGTATACTGCCACTGCTCATAAAGCTCTTAAGGGAGCTAAATATGACAAAGATTGGGATCGGATTGGAAGGTTTAGAGATACATATAATTTCTACATTCTGCTTCTAACTAATTCTGGGTGTTTTGCACAGAGCAGCAGAGGAGATTGAAGAACCCAGGGGCTCCTATCAGGTGGCTGAGCAACAATGAGAATGATGAGCATTATATCCCAAGAGTGGAGCTTGAGAACCACTTTATTATGCTTAAAGTTGAGATGATTCACTCTATGGCTATCAAAAAGCTGCTGGGAAGGCCCGAGTTCTGATGCTAATGGACTACACAACATTTACAGTGGAGGAGTTTGATGAGTTGTTGAATATCTTTGGCAGATCTGTTGTGGCTGACCTTACCATACAGGATGTTACTGAAGCTAATTTGCGAGTCTGTTGTTTGATGCCAAATTTTAACTGCTGGCTCTAGTCAAACTTTATTACTTAGTGATATATAATTCTGGATGCAGCCAATATGGCTTATCTCCTTCCTTATGTTTTTCATAAGGGTAGGACCTGTTTGAGTGACAGTCATATATCTTCCTCATATCGAGGTTTTTGACATGATGTATTCCATGTAAAATGAATACAAAACCCACCTTGCCTTCAAAAAAAAAAAAACAAAAAAAAAACATCGGCATGGAGGTCAAAAGATGCTCATCCTCAAAGTCAACACAAGCATTTAAGGTCAAGTTCTAAGAAAGGTACTTCATTTATGCCCTAGAAGATTTTGGGTGATGAAGTTTGGAAGACACTTGTTTTGAAGATTGGAAGTTAGAGTTTGGAAGACCCCCATGGTATATGGTATTAGAGTTAGCCATTTTTCTTTTTTCCATACCCTTACTTTATTCCATTCCCTTATGTCCATTTTTTGCTTCCCTTACACCATTTCATTTCACTTCACACAACTATGCTTGCTTTTGCCTTTTATTTACCATTGCAACCTTACTTATCCTTTACCTTACACAACATTCCTATTTCCAACCTCATTATGCCTTTTTATTATATTTTCTCCTTTTTGGAATCTATGCCTAGCACATTTTCTTATAAGCTACCATTGGCTAGGGATTTTCACCACCCCTTTGCAAGATGAACCATTACTTTGGCCATGCCATCTTATTTGTTTCCCTTGCCTCTTGTGGTATCATGATTTTTTATTTATCTCCTTTGATATCTTGCTACCATAACCTTCTATAGCTGCATAAAGGTCTCCATGCCATGATTTAAAACTTTGAGAAAAAGGGGTCTATGAAAATGGCTTAGTCTCTACTATCCCTGTGGTTAAACCTTCAAAGCCTTGAGATCCAAAATTGGCTACTCTATATTTGTGGCCCTTAAAACCATAGTCGAAAAAGCTTAAAAAACTCTTTTATATAAAATAGGGCGTTTATACGCAAGAACCGTATCGCGGAATTCCTTCAAGAACCCTAAAATTATGGAAACACCCCGAATCTTGCCGAAACATCTTCCATCCTCTCTGAGCACCTCCTATTCTTGGATTCTGGCATGTAAGAAACTCATTGAGCTTAAATTTAAGACCTAAGATGCAAGAATTTGAAATCCCCCCCCCCCGGCCCTTTTTTTTTTGAATTAAAGGCTATCAAGAATTTGAAATTCACAAACTATACACTGTGGGAAATCAATTTAAAAAGTTTCGAAGGCCCAGACGCGTTCAAACATTCTTACTTTACTTGCTGACCAAGATTGAAAGACCCTTGAAGCATCTAGAGCAGTCCTCAGTTGGATTTTCAAATATCTGACTAAAATTTCTATGATATTATTATTCTTCATAATTTTGAATGACCTTAATGCTGTTAGAAGTACTGATTATCTTCACAGCAAAGATGTTATGACTCCCATCAATGAAAGTTGGCTTCCAAGTTATAAAAAGTTATCTCTAATATAGATTGTACCATTTTTTGAGTACTTAAAATTCTACTACAAATCCTCTACTATCCAAAATCGTTTTTTGTGGAGTTGCCCTCATATTTCCCTCCTTAGCACTAGTGTGCTTTTGAAAATCCAAAAAATACCCTTGTCAAGTCGATCTGCAAATTTCAACATTCTGTCTTAGACTGTTCTTGACTATTACTTGCAAATCAGTGCTAACGAATTCAAATCACAATTTGATCTTTTGCCCCTGGTTCATCTTTGGAATATCTTAAAAATTCGTCCAACTCAAAATCACAGTTTATGAGCTTCGTCCTGCAGTTTGACCTTTATTGACCAAAAATTGACTTAACTTTGAGCCCGATTTTATCACAGATCCTGACTTGGTCGGGACCTTCATCAATTGCTCAGCATACTTTTCTCTGCTTGGATCAAAAAAACAAAATAAAAAATTCAATCCATTCCTGCAAGCTATACCCATTTGACCATTGCTAAATTTTTTTTGGAAATGGGAAAGGTATGCACCTACATCATCTGAGCTATTTCAATGATTTTTTCTGGTAAAGACTGATCACCTTAAGTGATCTGGAGGTCCTAACCCCAACTTGAACATAGTTTCAAATTGGCTTCTTGTGTTTGACTCTTAAGCCAGGTTTAGGATCAACATAGTTCTAATACATTGAAACTTAATAAGGGTACTCTTCGATACTCTTACCTCTAGTGGATATACAAAATTCTCATCCTCAAAGCTTGTTATGTTCCGATGATCAAAGCTTGTTATGTTACTTGTCCAATGCTATATCATACATATTTTTTAAAAACAATAAGGACACCATTGACTGGGCGACCAATTCACTTTTTTTTTGCTTTAGAGAAATGCGACTTTCAAAAATTTGGGAAGAGCGTGATTTTCTAAGGCATCACAAACATGATGAGCACGCAAAAATAAGTTGAAATCCATTAGAGCATTTGAACCTTGTAATTCTCCGTGCTTAGTCGCGCAATATGGACCACAATAAGGCATTATAAGAGGTCAACAACATATGACTGTCAAATACATGAAACATGCCGTTGTTGTAGAATACGTATAGACATGGAATGTAGATCCATTATTTTGGATCACTCAGTTTAGTTTAGACAAGTTTGTGTTGGGCAAGAAATGTGAACTCATTGGTGTAGTTTAGCTTATTGGAGCTTGTCTTGGCAACAAATCCGAAATCTCTGATAAGTTGAAGACAGCGCTGCAATTGTTCTTTATATAAAGAATCTGAAATATGTGTCAATTAGACCTGCTGCTATTGATCTTGATCCTTGCTATTGGCGATGAATAAAAATAAATAATGAGCACTCGAGAACCATTATCTGTGCCCTTTTTCATCTTCTAAGCCTATCCATTATTCAAGTTCATACCTATTTGTGGACATGTGCGCATTCATTCAATTACTGCACACTTTTACGGAATTGCACTAGCAGGTTAAAGTGAACTAACCATATACATTGTAGTATCATACTACAGCCCTAAGAAAGATACATTTGGTCAAAGACTCATGGTGTACTAATCCACAAGAAAATTCAAGAGAACTTGGGAGATCGTTGAGAGAAATGATGTTGAAATTTGGTAGATTTATTTTACTCTTGTAAGTGTTGTAATCAATACCACATGTAGAATCCTGTCAACTTCTAGATGATTACATCTAGCAACGTTTGTGGAATCTTCGAAGAGTAGAAGAAGATATTGCCAACCGAAGATTCTGATGACAACACAGTAAGAAAAACTGACTACTGACATGTGATCTTTCAAAGTCCATATTTTGTATATCCATCATGATGCAATAAACCGGTTTTACCAGTCATTTCAAACTCAAGTTTTCCATTAGATACAATAACAGTTTCAACCTTCCAACGCTCTTAGTATTAATTTTGTCTGGGAAGTTTTTCCTTGTCCCTTGCGACCCTAAACTCCTGCACGTAATATGTACGAAACTTAAATACCATTAGAAGTTTTGTGTTTTTCTCCTACGTATTGCCAAAAGAAAGCTTGAGCTACAAATCAATTCATAGTCAAATATAGGCAATCACATTCACATCATAGAACATTCAATGCCAAAGGCTAAGAGTTTCTCCAAATTAAAGTTAAATACGCCAATCCAAAACAAAGATGCCAGCTAACCGATTCCAACTGCCACACTTGACCATAGATGTAGAACATAACTTCAAAACCTTTACTGCTCAATTCTAAGTGCTTGATCATGTGCCATAAACTGATTATATCCATCGAACATTAAATTATAATTTATCGTTAACTAATTATGCAATTAAAAGTTATACCTAGCAAATACGTCAAACAATGCAGGGGCGGTAGCATATTAGCTGGTTACTGCTTATCTTCACCATGTACTTAGTAGTTTTACGCTCCAACCATGTAGGTTACTGCTGGTTACGGAACTCACTTTGCTTGTTCCTCATGGAATAAATACATATTAACCATCATACAGAAAGATAACTAGATAAAGGTGTTATTGAACTTCGAATCAGCTGCAGGTGAAGCTCAGCTACAACATCCACATATTGTGATAATATATAAGAAATGTTGAAGAAGCTTCTGTGCCAAGCAGTACAATGAAAAATTAATAATAATCGATGCATTTGAAAAGATGCTAATAGCATGCCTTCACTAATGTGCTTGCATCTCTCTCTAAATATTATGGATGCCAAGCATAACATCCCATAAAAACCTAGCTTTTAGCAAGCAGTTTCCAAATAGTTAATGGCAAATGGCCCGACAAAAATCCCAAATAGACATTTTATCTCACTTTTTAAATGATCGACATGTCGATGATTGTCTATCGTATTCTCACTCTTGCCAAAACATCTACATTCAATTTAAAGAGAAGAAGAGATTTATGCTAACATAAAAACAATTGAAGAATGTAAATTGATTTAGAGTTTGGAAAATAGCTTTAGAAATGAAGCTACTGATGAAATCGGACAAACTTGCAAGAAAGTTTGGCTCTTTTCAACTACCTTGATGTCACAAATTCGTTGAAGCCCCTTTGGCATACTTCTGCCATTCTGCACAAAACAGGAAGGAAAAGAGCTTAATGATTCGTTGAAGCCCCTTTGGCATACCTCTGCCATTCTACAAAAAAACGGGAAGGAAAAGAGCTTGATGGGTCTGATGGTGGAGCAAGGATACAGGGCGCCCAATCAAACACCGTAGGTAGATGTGCTTTTATGACAGCTAGTGTTGAAGGTGTTCCTGGCAAAACCCTCAACCTCAATGGTTTAGAACCTCCAGGTTGCTTAAGGCAACCACTCTGAGTGCAAAAGTTCCAAGGAAAATGCCCCAACAATTGTCTGGCACGGCTTTCCCTAAAGGGTAAAAAGTCTGTCTCAGAAAAAGGCTTGCCAAATGCACATCAAATAAGCTTTATTTGTGATTCTTGCATCCATGGCTACCCAAGACCTATATTTATCACATAGCAGAAGTCTGAGGGGATCTGATAAGGCTAGATGGATTAAAAAGACATTACTGACCAAGTCAATTTTTGGTCAATATCCCTGGCAGAGAGCTCGATTTTGGAACTCGATGCTGGGACTTCTTTTTTGAGATCTGACACTTTTGTCTATTCTAAAAATACCTGCACCCAATGGGCCCTGATGGTCTTTGTAAATGGAGATCAAGTTTTTTGGTTTTTTTGAATTTTCATGGACTGACTGTTATAAATCATGAACAGAGATGAGAGCAAATCTATTTCTAGAGAGAATGTGTGCAAATGTCGTTCTTTATGCAACAATCATGCATGAGATAAGGTCCTAAGACCCTGAAGATCTTTGTGCATTGCTATATGGCTGAATGTAGATCTCTGCTTCAGTAAATTGAAATATGAATTCAGCTTCTTGTGCTGATAGCTCAGGCAATCAATAGGACTGGATAACACTTGTGTTGTGCATGCCTAAATGCCAAGCTAATGATGCCATAATTCTTGGGATCAAATGTGGAAGGTAACCAATGCTAGCATAGTGATTTTTCACAATAGGTTGATGTAAATACTGAGAATTCAATCAAGAAGGCTCGGATTTTCAATTGAATCAGGTACACATAGGCAAACAACAAGAATCCCAAGCTCTGAGTCTTGGGTACAGGATCAAATAGGTAGACAGTCAAGTAATTCAGATGAATTCGTCAATAATTCAAACTAAAAATCAAGTATGGAAGGCAGAATCAAGCTTCAATCAAGCAAGCCGGTCCTTCTTCAAGGTAAATAATCGCTTCTTCACCTCAAAGCCCTCGAATTTTTCTTCTGCACAAAAGCCCTTTTTTTGTAATTCCCCTGTTCTGTTGCATTCTTGGTCAATTCCATTTAATTCTCTGTCCTTTTGCTCCTCTGATGCATTCTTGGCATTATATAAGGTTATTCGGCAGGTTTAGATCATGATTGCACAGTTATTCAAAATATTATAGGATATTCTATAAAATATTACATCCAAACTAAATCAATGCCTTAGTATAAGACGCTCGCCCCTACAACAAAAGCGTTGCCTCCTATGGGCAACCCAAAAATTGCCCATATGAAATGAAATGAAATTGTATTCACTATCTCATATAGGCCCTGCGGTCTAGGAGACGAAATATTTACAATCATAGAAAAACTCCAAATTTGAGTTATCTAGTCTTTCTAAGTGCCTTTTCGCACACATAATAAATCGCGAAGAAATGCTGCTAGTTTTGCAGAGGGCATTTGCAACACTGTGTGAACACTACTTAGATCAGCCTCATGAAGATGATACCATGCTCTTACTGCTTCGTATGCAGGACAAGCATAGACTGCTCCAAGAATGAGAGGACCCATTGGAAACTACTACTCCTTAAAATGTGGCCCATAAATTGGTTTACAAATGAACCAAAGATTCCAGTGGAGGCACACTTTAGGCTCTCACACTCTGGACCCACTCCCTCGTAGTCCTTGATGGTAAGGTGTGGCCGAAGCTATATGTTGATAATCAAAAATGTATGTTTGAGGCTATATGTCTGATGCCAGATATTTGTCATGTAATATTTGGCCCCAGATGTATAGCAGCCTCGCCCACACATTTTTGGTTATCAGCCGAGACAAAGTTCGATAACCACTTGCTTATATGGGTGGATGTTGATAGAGGTCGGGGACACAAGTACTTATAACTACTTATCAGTACTACAGTAATATTGATAGAAAAACAAGGACTCTCACTTATTTTACACCCAAGAGTCCGATAAGGAAGGTTATTGGACTAGCTACTACCTTATCAGACTCGTTGAGGTTGATAACCAGAAATAAATGTTCGATAATGTACTTTCGAAGCCAGATATTTGGCACGTAAAGTAGAGGCCCTGTAAGGCCAAGGTGTACGTGCCAAATATCTGGCTGAGGACTTACAATCAAGGACATACATTTTTTATTATCAGTCGAGGTGAGGTCCACTAACTGCCTTATGATTGGAACTTGATAGAGGCAAGGAACACAAGTACTGATAACTAGTTATTAGTATCAATATTGCACCAATACTAATAATAACAAAACAAGAACTTTCACTTTACATATAAGAGTCCGATAAGGTCTTTATTCAGTTGATCCAAGTCACATGTCCCTTTGGTATCCTGGTGGTGGATTTCCTTGCAAGCACGGCATGGATGTAAAAGTTAGATCTCTGTTTTTGCAAGCATGATGTTTTGCCGGATCTCCTGTTTCTGTCGTCTCACCCCTGTTTCCGCCATAGACATCTCATTGGCAGTGCTATGGCAGCGCCGCCTTAATCATGGTAAACACGATTACTTATTTTAAACATACACTGAAAACTCCAGGAATCTTCAGTAAGCGATGGTTTACGTCAAATGAACCTATACTTATGTTCTCTAGATTGTTTATTGAAAGAGTGAAACATCTTTGTAGCATTTGACAATGGAATCTAAGGGCATGATGTTTTGGAAAAAAAATAAGCTTTTACTTGTGGTGTACTATTAATACTGTGGAGGGGTTGATCAATACAAATGACCGTGCTAGTAAGACTTCTGTCTTGGCTATTCAGGCCTGATTTCTTTTTCTTTTTCTTTTAACTCTTTTCCTTTTTAAATATTGCCATGAAAGGATCACTGGTCCAGTTTCCCTTTTTTTTACTTTTTAATCTTTTCCTTTTCAAATATTGCCATGAAAGGATCACTGGTGGATGGGGCTTCCGTAACCCTATTAGTACATGCAATTAGCTAGGAAAAAGTGAAAAGAAACTCAAAGTGCTTTCAATCAAGAAAACTAATGCCCACATGAACATCTCTAGTTTTTAATTACTAACAAGACAATATAATTTGACGACTTATCAAATTTGATATCAGTGTTGTAATGTGGAATGGCAAGAGGGAGGAGGCCATTTCCTTGTGGCAGGGCCACCAGCAGCAAGGAGCGTCGTTGAGGCATGACCTGCTGCTGGTCAATGGCACTCCCTGCTGCACACACCAGCAGCAGAGAGCGCGCTGGTCAACGGCGCTCCCTGCTAGTAGCCCTGCCACACAGGGAATGGCCGACCTCCCTGCTGCTGGTAGCCATGCCACACAGTGAATGGCCGACCTCGGCCATTTCACAGTGTCAAGGCAAGATTTTAATAGGTTGCAACATGTCTTCAACAAGTATTTTTGCAAATTTTTGCTGGCTGCAGCAGGTCGATCAAGAACGCAATCCCACTTTCCATTCTTGATTAGAATGATTGCCACATGGCAACCATTCATTGGATAATACACAACAATGAACATCAACTTACCTTGATGTAATGTGGAAGATCAAGAAGTCGATCATTCTTGGCATGGCAGGGGCGGTAGCCAGCTCCCCTGCCAGGCCAAGAATGATCGACTTCTTGATCTTCCACGACGTCAAGGAAAAAAAAAGGGTGCAACAATCACAAACATACTGGATATAGCAGGTTGAAGCAAGAATGCAGAGCGTGAATTCATTCTCGCTTAGAATGATTGCCACACGACAGTCTCTGATTGGATGAAAAACAAGAATGCAGATCCCTTTAACGCTAAAATCCTAAATCCAATAATTTCCTCCTGGATTTTAAGGAGCGGCGCGGCCAAGATTCTTTCTTCCCACTATTGTGGCAACTTTGTTGACTCCACAAGCAGCGATTCCGGCGACTCTTTCTTCCCACCATTACGGCAACTCTATCGACTCCACAAGCGGCAATTCCGGTGCCTCTAACACAGCGCGGGTCCTTTCCCGCAGGTTCTTTCCTCTATTTCTACAGGTCATAATCTTTGTCTCCAAATACCTAAATTCTGAGATGCTGGCTGCCTCTTCAAAAGTCCAGTAAAAAATTCATTAAAAAAAATGACCAGCAAAAGATCGTTTCGGACGTCATCAAGCTCAGATTTAGCTATAGAAGTAAAATGATGGAAACAAAACATAGAGCCCTTAGGCCCTTTTTCCACGACCCTCATGTCTTAAATTTATTAAGATGTGATTGGGCCACATAGGCATATAAGACACCTTAGCTTTTCCACTAAAACTTTTAAGACATGTCTTATATGCATGCCGTACAACTTTAGAGTCCCATTTTTTTCCGGGGGAAATCCCCCGCCACAAAATAAGACATCAAAAGATGTCCAATCCAAGCCCTTCTTCGCCGAAATTTTAGCATGTCGCAAAAAAGAGAAAGGAATCGCTGGGATTTGGAATTGGATCCATTTGGATGGAATGGGGTGGGATTTAGAGGTGCATACGGTAGGAATTTGTTGCAAGTCGGTTTGGCTGTGGTTGAAATTGACTGTGGTTGATTTGGCTGTGGTTGAAATTGAAGCCATAGGATTGTTGCAGGCCGATTTGGCTGTGGTTGAAATTGAAGCAAGGCAAAAGCAAGACACAATGGTGCAGGTCAAATTGAAGCAACATGAAGCAGTGCAGGTCAATTTTGAAGAGTGCCAGGTTGAGCTTTGAATTTGCAGGTGAGAGGCATTCTGTGAAAAATCTGTAATGATATTTGAATTTTCTGTTTGCATTAGAATCTATGATGGTATTACAATGCTCGGTTTTTGTAGATTCAGCCAATCTTTTGAGTATTTTGTGCCTCCCCATCAATAGATTCTTTAGATGGTCGAATTAGAGATTCATGTACAACCTTTTACCCTCTCAGATCTCATGGGATTCAACAAAAGACCATCATAAGCATTGCAATAAAAAATGATACCCTTTATTTCCTCTGGGTTCTGCTACAAGCAGACTATTCCAGGCATTCGTAAGTGTTGGATCAACGTGCCATACGAATAACTATCCAATGATATGGCGGACGCTTGCTTTCATGTAAAACAGAAAAGAAATCCTCATTGAACAAGGAAGGTACCTTGTATTCTAAGACTAAACCTGGAGCAGTTTCACCAATCTGTATCACCAAAGTAAGATAATTGCACAAAGTTTTCGATGATAGAGATATTAAGATTTCGAATGGCAAAGCAACAAACAGACCTTGGAATCAAAGATATAAAGTGGCTCTTCATCATGCTGCAACCTCATGTTCATGTAAGAAACATAGTCTGAAAACTTCATGGGTAAATTCTTTCCATGTGCCTGTGGAAACTTAAAAAAATGTCTCCATACTTTTCTTGGAAGTGACTAACAATCCATCCTTCTTTGGATGGCCAGTCATCTATCAAGAAATTTACCCCAAAGCATTGCCATAAAAAACATTATTCTCTTTCTGTTCAGTGGAAAACTGTGATTCATTCTCTTTCTGTTCAGTGGAAAACTGTGAATATGGGACACGTCTTATACTACGTGTGGCAAAGTCCTAGGCGCTTCACAGAATTTCCGGTCCAAAAAATGATTTTCCGGTTCACTGAAAATATAGTAGGATATACGGCCGATCAAAAAAACGACGTATAAGGATTTATCCGATTCATATTCATATGCGTAGGATTCTTTCCGGTTAAAAAAAAAAGGTTATAGGATTTTTTTTTATAAGGGTACTTATATTTTATTTCTTTATGGCTTATGTTACCTAAGTAACCTACCTAACCTACCTCTAATAATTACTATTTCAATCTCTAATAATTATTAATCAAGAAGAGGTAATACAAACATGATCAGATTCAGAATAGAATCTTGGCGGACGGTTCGCTTGTTGATAAGCGAACTGTGAGAATTAGATTCGGCACCAAAATTCAGTGTCGTCAGTCATCACTGATCGATCATCGATGGCCTTCGATTCACTTCAAACGACATCTACAACTGTGTTTTCATGAGGTAAGTTTTTTGTTCTCATAGCAGTTTCTACAATATGGGTTAAATCAGACAATCACTGTTACAACCAGAATTAAGTTTTTATTGCCTTCCATGCTCTAGAACCTGATTTCTTCAGGCGATTTGCCTATTCTAGCAGCAATGAGTTTTCTTTTAGCATCTAATTCAGCAAGAACCAAGGCAAATTGCTTCCTGCCACGATCTTTGTAAGGATTTGTCTGTAAAATGGTCTGATTTGTCTGTGAAATACAGAGAAGCTTTATTATTTGTCTGTTACAATTTAATACGAAAATCAATTGTTCTTTGTAGGCTATAAATTTGTTTTAATATCCTTTTATTTTTGAGATTTGAAGGAAATTTTCCGAACCCAAATTTTACAACTAGGATAAATCCTATCCAAATTTGTAGGTGCCTGTTCATCCCACGGCTAGAAGGAAATTTTCCTATTGGTTTAAAATACTTTGCCATACATTGGTCTTATATCAATACATGGCTTATATTAAAGCCATATGGGAAACTAATTTTTTTAAAACATGTCTTATGTATGACATGGAGCCCAAAATTATGTCTTACAACAATGAGTTATAAAATAAGACTACTGTAGAAAAAGGGCCTTAAATTGTTCAGATGAAAGATCCTTCTCGCGCTGCTCACGGCATAGCAATGCCAGAACAGCCCGTTGGGGGGAAGCGCATTACACTGTAGGGGCTGAGTTTAACAATCCCACGTGTCGCTAAGAGAACACATGAAACCAAAGTACGATCTATAAATCACATAAGACAAAACATGCAGTAACTAATGATGGCAAATTCACACAAAGTCAATTATTTAAATATCTTTTACTGCCAAAACTAATTCTGTCTAAAATTAAAAATGTTTTTCACCAAAATGTCACATTCCATTCTACAAAATGTATTGAATATGTATACAGCAAGATGTATACTCCAAAATGTCACATTTCACTCTAAGAAAAACTTTCTTAAACAAAAAGAGGATACCATAATGCATAGAACTTATGCACTGTATACGTACGATATGATAAAAACAGCCTTAGCAGCCAAACACTACAAAACAATGGCCGGTGACCTGCATAATTCAGCAGACACGATGAACATTTACAGTCAAATGTAAGTCGCCAAGGACGTCAACATCTATTTATGTTTGGCTTGGTTGTGCATTGTGAGAGCTGCCTCGTTAGCAAAATTCCTGTAAACAGACAAAAACTTCATTAAACCGTTGCACTGCCTTAATAAAGCAAAGGAAGGCCTAAATCTTTACAATACTGCAGTGCTCAGAAAGATTGAATGGATGGTTATCTGTCATTTAATGATCAGATTAACGAGAATGATCTCATCATTGCACCACTATAGTAGAACCCTAAGCGAAAAGTCAAAACGGGTAAAATATAGACCTTGAGCACTCCTGACAATGGTACTGGCTAGACTTAACAGCGGAACCTTTGCCATCGCTTCCAGGAGCATCTTTTTTACCCTGGAACAAATGTTGAGAAATTAGCAAAAGCAATGCTTTCTCTACATGACCGCTATCTAACAACAATCTTTTCCAGTTTCACTTAATAAGTTTATGGTGTAGAAAAACCATGTTGATTCAGGCTAAAGTTTTTCAAAAAACATGTTTTCTAGATTCAGGGGTGATGCATACCTTCTTATCAGTGGATGGAGTCTTAGGCTGCGCAGACTTGGCAGCAGGAGTTTGCTTGCCTTCACCTTTCTTGCCGGTAGGAGTAGCAGCTTGTTTTTGAGCAGGAATTTCCTTGCCTAAAAAGACGACACGAATTAACACATATCATTGGCAAACATAAATTAATATGACAATCATGCACCTTGCTTTCCAGAAGCCGGTGTTCCTGTTTTAATTTTCTTTCCAGTGGGAGGAGTTGCAAGGTTCTTTTCTGCCGCACGTTTTTTGCCACTCTGAAGGCAAGAACAAGCATCTGAGCATTATTGTGTTCCTATAAAGTAGGATGTGTGAGACCACATACCTTATCTTCTACCTTTTGAGGTTCGTCTTCAGAATCAGACTCATCTTCTTCATCATCATCATCGCTGCCGTCTTCATCAGATTCATCCTCGTCACTTAGATCATCACTCTCATCACTTTCATCCTCATCATCCATATCCATGGACTGCCGTATAAAACGAGACATAAATAAATAGACTATAGCACAACATAAACAAATAAATATTTACATCATCGTCGCTCTCATCTTCATCATCTTCAGACTTAGGAGTAGAGGGCTTTACTGCAGGAGTAGTTTTTGGAGCTGCCTTGTCTGCAGGTTTTCCTGATGAGAAAAAGTGTGTTAAACTGCAAGCAAGTACAATTACAAACGTCAAATAAAAAACTGCGTTACCATTTTGTTTTGCAGGAGTCTTTTCCTTATTTTCCTTGGCGTCTACAACACCTGGCTTGGCAGCAGACTTTGCTGCCCTGTTAGCTGCCTTTACCAACGCTGGCGGCCGCTCGGAAATATTTTCTTCCTCTTCAGAAAAAGAGTCTTCGCTATCATAGGAGTGGTATCCTGCATACCTAAACTAAGTACTTTCTTCAAATAACAAATTTTAAACATGTTAAAAGATTTTGTACCAGTCTGCGTAGTATATCCAGCAATATGAACGGTTCCTTTACCATTGTGGGAAAGCTCAAACTCTTGCATAAATATCAAATCTAACTTCATCTGATCGCATCTGTTCTGAGCCAATGTACCCAAAACAATGTCTTTTCCACTGCTTTTCACTCGCACTATAATGCCATCATTGCCCCACTTACCCTCACCAAGAGCGGCCTAGAAACGAAGCCCATGTTATTAGGTTGTTTCCCGACAAAAAATAAGAAAAAAGGAAACCTAAAAAGGGTCTTACATGAGATACATGGATGAACTGATTGTCACTTGGACGATAAGAGACTGGCTTATTTGGAGGAACTTGTACTCCTGCAAATAAACCGCATGTAATCAACCTATATCTAAAATACCCCTAATTGATTCTTGAGATGAGGGAGAAAAAGACATAAAACAGCGACAAACCACATACCCCAAAAATCCATTTCCGTCAACGCCGCGATTGCAAGTAAGTAGATGGCTTCAACAAAACGAGCAAGCTCGGCGGCAAAGCTTACTTGCCCCCGACGGCGCTTAACCCTTTTAAACCCCGAAAAGCGCAGTCGACTTACGGCAATGAGAATAAATATCCCTTTTTTTGTGCTTATGTATATTGGTGCCTTAGGTTTAGGGTTAGGGTTTTAGGTTTAGATACGGGCGGGTGGAGATGTTTTCGAAAGGTCCCACAATTTTAAATACCAAATGCTCGTTGCCCTTAGCCTAGCATCTTGTATATTATTGAGCATATTTGAATGGATGTGGTCCTGTATATTTGTATACAAGTTTATTATTATTTAGGGCCTACACATTTGGAGAAGGTTGTGACAAAAATGTGTGAAAAATATCCGACAAAATACACCCAGTATGAAAGACTCTCTTAGATTCTTAAGATTCTATAGAGATTCCCCTAGATTTTTAGAAATTATCCCAAAAGATTCCTCTACATTTCTTAAGATTTGATGTATATTCTCTTAGATTCCCTTGCATTATATGAAAATTCCTCAAGATTCTCCAGGATTCCATTAAGATTCCTCTAGATTATAAAAGATTAGATTCTCCAAGATTCTTTGTAGATTCTCCTACATTCCCTTAGATTCTATAAAGGTTTCCTTTCCAAGATTTCCCAAGATTCTCAAAGATTTTAAGAAGATTTTCTTTGATTCCTCTAGACTCTCAAAGATTCTCCCGAGATTCCCCAAGATTCTATGTAGCTTCTCTTAGATTCTCTAAGACTCATGAACATTTCCCCAGATTCTCCAAGATTCCATCAAGATTCCCCTAGATTCTCAAAGGTTTTATGAAGATTCCCTTGGATTCTCCTCTAGATTCGCAAAGATTCTCTTTTGATTTCTATAGATTCCAATATTGTCTTGAGATTCCTTTAGATTCTCAAGGATTCCAGAAAGATTCCCCTAGATTCAATTAAAGTACCATAGATTCCATTTAGATTCCAAGATTCACCCTGTAAAACACATACAGTGTGAAAGATTCTCTTAGATTCTTAAAATTTTACAGAGATCCCCTAGATTTTCAAAGATTATCCCAAGATTCTTCTACGTTTCTCAAGATTCTATGTATAATCTCCTAGATTCCCTTAGATCATATGAAAGTCCTCAAGATTCTCCAGGATTCTATCGAGATTCCCCTAGATCATAAAAGATTCCTCTAAATTCCCCAGGATTTTATGTAGAGTCTCCTACATTATTCCCTTAGATTCTCCAAGGTTCCTCTAGATTCTCTCAAGATTCTCATAGATTCTCCAAGAATATATGTAGATTCTCGTAGACTCTCTAAGATCCTATGAAGATTCCCTCAGGTTCTCCAAGATTCCATCAAGATTCCCCTAGATTCTTCCATCAGGATTCCCCTATATTCCCAAAGATTCTCTCAAGATTCACATCATTCCCCAAGATTCTATATAGATTCTCCTAGATTCTCTAAGATCCTATCAAGATTTCCCTAGATTCTCAAGTATTCCATGAAGATTCCTCAGATTCCTATAGATCCTCTTGAGATTTCCATAGTCCGAAGATTCTCTTGAGATTCCCCCGAATTTTCAAAGACTAACCTAAGATTTCTATAGATTCCTCAAGAATCTATCTAGATTCTCTTAGCTTCCCTTACATCTTATGAGGACACCCCTAGATTCTCTCAAGAATCCCATAGATCCCCCAAGATTCTATGTTGATTCTTCTAGATTCTCTAAGATCCTATGAAGGTTCCCCTAGATTCTCAAAGATCCTTTTGAGATTCCACTAGATTCCCTAAGGCTATATCCAGATTCCTCTAGATTCCATGAAGTTTCCTCTAGATTCTTTTAAATTACCATAGAATTCGTAAAATTCTAAGAAGATTCCTTTGGATTCTCTAAGATTCCCTAGATTCTCAGAAATTTTATGAAGATTCCTCTAGATTCTCCCAAGATTCCCATAGATTTCCCAAGATTCTATGTAGATTCTCCTAGATTCTCTAATCCTACGAAGATTTTCCTAGATTCTCTAAGATTCCATCAAGTTTCCCCTAGATTCTCAAACATTTATGAAGATTCCACTGGATTCCTCTAGGTTCACAAATGTTCTCTTGCGATTCCTATAGATTCCTAAAGATTCTAATAAGATTCCAATAGATCCTCAAAGATCCCAGGAAGATTCCCCTAGATTCTCTTAGTGTATCATAGATTTCGTTAAGATTTATGAAGATTCCATTGGATTCCACTAGATTCGCAAAGATTCTCTTGTGATTCCCATAGATTCTTTAAGATTCTATTGAGATTCCTCTAGATTCTCAAAAATCCCAGGAAGATTCCCCTAGATTCTCTTAACATACCATAGATTCCATTAAGATTCTAAGATAAGAATATTCTTAGGATCCGATCAAGTTGGCTCCAACTATGACGGAATGGTGCCAAAGCACTACTCATTGGAAAGTTCTCGACGAGAGGAATCCAAAGGCGTGGGCCCCACCTTAATCCGACCCCTCTAGTGCAAGCTACGGGTGTTTGAATGCGATTAAGAAAAAGGAAGCTTCCTAGAAAGTCCATATGCTTTGCCACCTCATTACATTTTTATTAAAGAGGATGCCACCTCACCTCATTTAAAAGAAAAAATATAATAATTTAATATAAAAACTTAATGGCTAGGATTTATCCTAACCTTTTGATCTAACGGCTAAGATCTGGTACACCAAATCACCTTTAAGGAACCTTCCTTGCACCTTTCCTACAAAAATCAAAGGCCCAACGGTTTAAAGATGGGGGGCATGCCCCCATGCATGCCCATACATGCCTATACACTTAAATGTGCGGCCAAGATCCAACCTCTCGGATTCGACGGCCTAGATGAAGACCAGCGACTCATGTGTCCCACACATGAAAGTGTCTTTATCTAAACATATATAAATGAGTTTGCTTTTTTTCGTCCGCTTAAAAAAAAAAATCTTATTTTCTCCCCGTCCTCAATCAACTTTCTTTAATTTTGTTCTGAAATCCGCCGCCAAGAAATTTCGTGTTTGGTTGTCATTTGCCCGGTATCACAATTCCACGAGGGATTCTTGAGAAAGGATTCTCGCTCACGGGGCTTTAAAAGGTTGTCGCCAAAGCAAGCTTAGCTAGATCCTCGGATATGGAATCCTCGATCAAACAAATGGCATTATATGCTAGAAGTATGAGCAAAAAGATCCGGTGGGCGGAAGTTGGTTATTCTTTGCTTAGCAATGGTAGCTAGGTCTGCCAGAAGATGGCAAGGTTTGTCTTGAAACACTCGGCTTAAGTTGCTTTGAGTAGAATCTTAAATACCGGTCCCGGATATGCTAAATCTTTTGTGAAGCCAAAACATGGAAGCGAAGAAATTGGAGTGTAAATCTGGAAGGAAGATGCCGTTGAAGAAGAAAAAGAATGATGAAGTTGAAAACCCCCGGTAGGTGAGCTCTTTCTCATTGCAAATCGGTAGGTGCATCCTAGTAAAAATCGCATTTTTCCTTTCTCAAAGACATTTTCTTGTTGATTCTCGAAGAAGCGGCATGAAAATTGCGGTTAAAGCGGCGTTGCTTAAATCTGAAAATGGGTTCGTGCTTCGCAAACCGTAAGTAGAGTGTGAAACATCCATCCTGCCGGAGTTGCATTGCGCTTATTTGGTTTAGAGCTTTGCCCTTTTTTGCGTAATTAGGATTGCACTCAAACACAAGGGTCTTCAATTAGAACCAATATGGGTTTCTTCCGAAGCACTCAAGGCAAGCAAGCTCGAATACTTGGCTTCGATCGTCTGAAGGAGGGTTTCCAATTTTGCGGCATGAAAATGATATAATATGCTCATCTGTGGATGATATCTTGAATTATATTGATACAACATTTCGAGGCATCATTGGATGCAGAGCATACAAATGGCGAGAATGTTGTGCCGAGCTAGAAGCCGCATTTGCCGGGCTTGACAAGGGAATTAGGGATTGCAACAGCGGAGGGCCCTTCTTTTTGGCCTTTGTTTTGTTGTAGGAAGTCTAGGTCCTAGGAAGTCTATCGTTTCTTGAACTGGTAAGACCTCTGGCTTGTTTTAGGGAATCCTCATTTGCTCTCTTATTACAAACGCATGCCTTGCTTTCCAAGCTATGGCGGTGAGGATGGATGTAGATTTGCTCGACATGTCGGTTTCTAGAGCTCTCATGGATCGGCCCCCCCAAGACGCGACATATTATGGCATATTGGCATATTGCTGCTCTCGGATGAATTGACCTCCACAAAGCTTGATTCTTGGCTTTGGCGGGGGCCTCGTCTTGACAAGAAGTGAAATGCGAGAAGAATGAATCGAGGGCAAAGCCTTATCGATGCCAAATTCAATATGGTGGCTTTTCCACGATTTAAGAGATAATATCCACAATTTTATCTAAAACACAATGAAAAGGCAAGATAGAAAATGAATAATCATTTCATTTCTACCTTATAACGAGAATATGTCTTTGCAAAAATATCTCCGGGGCCTTGATTTCTTTCAAAGATCCATCTTCTCGAGAGGCATGCACGAGATCCAAATCGGATTATTTATGCTCCGGGGAGAATAATAGCGATAAAATCGGCCGGTTCTAGCCAAGTACGACCCTACGATTGGTTGCAATCGATCTGTCGGATCCGTTATTGCATTTCCACGATTTAGAGATAATATCGTGATCTGTTTAAAACATAATTAAAAAGCAAGATAGATAAAGAACGTTCGTTCTATTTCTACCTTAAAATGGATTGTGAGAATAGAACCGAGAAATTATCTCGGGGCTATGAATCCTTTCTCTACTTCGGCTTCACCACGTCATGCCGCGACAATCCAAATATGGTCATAAATGCTCAAGGAAGAGCATTACAAGCAAAATCGGCCATTTTTTACTCGGTCCGACCCATCCCTTCCGGATTCTCCAGCGACGAGTCATCTGTTAAGAGCCCATCCCTATATACTTTTTTAACTTAAACGTTCGATTCCAATTCCAGCATTTTTAGAAAATAATAATTTATCCTTTTATAATTCGATTTCATAGAATCCTAGAAAGGACCATTAAAATCATATTTTCATTTCTAGATCCTTCTATGCACTTTGCCAATTAAAATAATCCAATGGATTTTTCTAAGGGAAAATCTTGCACATATGGATAAGAGTAAAATCACCTAATTTTTACCTATTAAATTGGCCTGTGCCCTCAATAATTTTACGTCTATAATCCTTACTGCATCAAACACCTTCCGGCTAGAAGAGCCAAAGCAAGCAAAAATAGCAACCTGTGATACAATTCGGCACCCTGCTTTGTACACTAGCATAGGCATGAGCAATGCAATTACTTTAACTTTCACATGTCTAGAATTGGCATTGTTTCGACTTAACAATATTCGGTGGAGAGAAATGTTCGCGGCGGCCTTGGCCGCCGCGATAAATTTCTTGTTTCTATTTATTTTATACTTTGTTCTATGATTCCTTCATTACTTATTATCATTGTTGTCATGTTGTGTAGGCCGCAACTATGTTAAAAATGTTGTTTGGGAGAGTTTTTTTGCAAATAAAAAGCACCCTGCCACCATCAGAAAAAAGCCGCAGCAGCAAGAAAACTAGATGGTGAAAGGATAGGACCATGTGGACATGCTGGAATTGTTGCCGATTATGTACATACTAGATAGCTTCTCTCGTGTATTTTCTTTCTTCAATACTTGAATTATTCAATACTTGAATTTTGGCTTTAATATTGTTAGGTTTAATATTAGGATCTTTCGTTTTGCCCATCCTGAATATGTCTTTTAAGCAGCCTTTGAATCCATCAGTTTAAAGTGTTATTTGACCATATGGAGTTTGTTGTTGATATTAAGATAGACCATATGGGGCATGTTATTTGTTATCATTTAACAAGCCTCCCAAATAAGTGAGCCTGGTGGAATCGACCTGCCGTATATACCTTAAAAATTGTTGAGCTTAATGCTATAACCTTTTAATATTGGTTTGGCAGCCCCTAATAAAGTATTCTCAGATATGCTACAATGCCATAGCGACCTTTAGTCATAACACCCATCAAAGTTATAACCATTTTGGTGATTTACTTCATTAGGCGCTATGGTGCACCTAGTGCCCATATCTTATGTTGTAAGAACATGTACTCAAGGTGTAGGGCTTGTTACAAGAAAATTCTTTGGTTTGGAAAGTCTGGCCAAATTGGTATCACAAGCCTGGTACGATTCTCTATACCACTTAGATTGAGGTAAAATACCCTGAGTTATATTGCAATACTTCTTGACTTGGCACTAAGGTCAAGGAAGAAACTCGTAATGGGAACCAAGGTACAGAATAGGGAACATAGATCACTCACCATGGTGTAAGTATATGGCTCACTCATATCATTAAATCCAGAAAAGACTGATGGTAGTTTTCTTGATATTTCAAATCATGGTATAAAGCTCAAAGTTTCGGGTGATAACCAAAACAGTAGATTATCCAAGATTTGAATTTTTATGTAGTTCCCTTGATAGTTCAAATTGTGGTATAAGACCTTTGATTGTATTATGGGACCCTATGGTTTAACTTTAAAGTTCATGGGGAAACTCAAAAAGTGGATTATACAAGATCTGAGATTTCGTCTACTGATATTTGTTCAAAGGAAGGTAGGAAGATAGACAGACAGACAGACAGACTTTTAACGTCCACAGAGACCAAATTGGCCATGGGATCTAAACAACAAAAGGGGTATGGAAGCCCAAAAAGTATAAAGTTAATGCTCATGCTAATTGTAATTTGTGCTACTTAAATTATCTTCAGTCCAAGGATTGGAAGGCCATTGATCTAGAATGATTGTTGCAACTCCCCTATACACTGCCCATTTCTTTTGCAGGTGGGATGCCCTAACCTTGCAAAGCTCCTTCTTACGGTTACAGAATTGAAGACTCCTTTGTTTGTCGCCACCATATACGGATTGTTACCCAACCCTTGACAGTAACCTTTGTGAATTATGGCAGGGACTAAAATTGGAAAGTATTGTCAAATCCAAATAACAAGCTAATTGCAGTTCTCTCTACCATGCAAACTGATGTAAAATACGCTAGGTTGTAATGCATCGCTTTGTGACTTGGCACTATTGTCAAGGGTGTAACTCATAATATGGACCATCATAGGGAGCATGCACTAAGACTTATTTAAATTTCTGTAAATATATGACTTGCTCACATCATCCAATCTCGATAAAACTATAGAAGCAGTTCCAATTTAGCTTGACTTAAAATGTTTGTTTTAAAGCTTGCTCTATTCTGGCACACTCTTCAACTTTGTGCACTTTGCTCATAGACATCCTAGGCAAGTTCCTGACAGATCCCAAATGGAATACAATTTTGATAGACTACTGCTCCTGCAATTATAAATTATGTGCTCTCTTCAATCACCTTCCAACCCAAATCTTTTCTTATGCATCGGATTCAGTTATCCATTTTCTTGTCATTCTAACCATATTTTCTCAAGCCAGAATTCATTGCGTCCCGTCCTGGCAGTTTTGATGATTGTTCTCCTTCATAATTTTGTGTATTCTCATCATCAGTGCCTTCAGATCTTTTAATGTGGTTGAGATCATTGCATATATGAGGCTAGTTTTTTTTCTTTTATTGCCGGAATGATGATCCGAGGGAAGTAATTGAATATCCAATTCCTGTATTGAGCTATTTGTAGTCAGTTAATAGTACATTTTATTGTATTGGGAACATTGGGTCATTTTTTGTGCCGCCAAGATCTTGGAACGGATATTTTTTAGCATTGGAGATATTCAAGAAACAAAATTCTCCAAATTAGCAGATAATCTCAAGAAATAAAATTCTTCAAATTAGCAGATACAAGGACACAATTTGAAAGGGGAGGATACTATTACATTAGGTACAACAAGAAGCAGCCTTAAGATACATGTAGGTAGGCTTTTGCAATAAACTTGCATTTCCGATGTCTAGATACGATGGATACAATCAAATAGGAAGCTCATAAAAAATTGGAGCATTTTGTGAAGGGACACAGAAGGAATGAAGGTATATGGCAGTGGTTTTTAGTATGAATGTCTTAATCGTAGCTTCATGAACCTTTTTGGATTGGATAAGTCCCTTCTGAGGCAATTGGAATTAATAGACCCAGGTGTGGAGGCCCAAAAAAAGTAGCACATCTCCTACTGAAAGTAAAGTAGAAAGTGGAGTATTATGTAGCTAAGAAATTATCATTTAAAACTCACATTTGGTAGAGGCGCAACACAGGTGACTTTTCAGAGTGCTGTTAAGGTATGAAAAAAAAAGAATAAGAGGCTGAATGGATGGTAGGAATATTCTAAGACAGATGAGAAAATGGAAGAAGGATGCTCCTGCATATGACACTTGGTAATCATTAGTATCAATCATGTTCTTGAGATCATGTGTACTCTTATCTGGTCAGATCAACCTAAAACATAAAACCAATCCTATTAGAGTAATGTGCTCAAAACCAAGCTGACCTAACTGCTGGAACAATGTGCTCAAAAGTCAAACTGATTTAACTACTTTAAACCTACTATAAATCTCTAAGCTTTTAATGTAAAAAGAGGGACAAGCAAGCATGCTAGTCCCAATACCTTTTTAGGTGCAGGATGTTGATAGGATTTGGCAGTGGCATACCTGAAGCAACCTCTTGTAACCAATAAGAATTAGTACCTGCAGGCTCCAACACTACAAAGGATCCTTCCCAAATATTGTCAAATTTGTCAGCTGAGTCTTCCTTTGACTTGTTCCATTTGAGAACAAGTTCTCCTTTCTTAAAGGTGCCTTGTATTTTGTGTGCAGCCTTGAATGCAGCCAGATCTTTGGCTTTTTTCAGCAAATTAGTGTTTTCAGCTTCCATTCTGTACTCATCTAAATGTAGCAGGCGTCCAATCTTTCCTATAAGGCATGTTCAAAAGGTAAGCACAATTTATGAGCTAATCTCAAGGAAGGTAACTCAAGTTCTATTGGTAGAACTGCTTCTATGCCATAGACCAAATTGAAAGGTGTATGATTTGTAGCTGTCTTGATAGTGACTCTATAAGCCCAAAGTGCATCCACTATTTTGATATGTCAATCCTTTTTGTTAATCTCAACTGTCTTCTGCAAGATATTTTTCAACACTTTGTTAGTAGCTTCAACTTGTCCATTACCCTGAGGATAATATGAAGAACTTTTGGTGTGCTTGACCTTCAAAATGCTCAACAGATTAGTAATGACTTCATTAACAAAGGGGGTACCTCTATCAGAATGTATCTGGAAAGGAATACCAAATCTGGAGCAAACAAATTCATGTAAAAACCTTGCAGTTGTGAAGGCATTAGCTTGCCTCAAAGGTATAGCCTCTGCCCACTTAGTAAAATAATCTGTGGCCACAATAATATGCTGATGTTGACCTATAGAAGAAGGATTAATGGGACCAATATAATCTAGTCCCCAAATTTGAAAGGGTCCTGGAGATATGATAGGATTCAAGGCAGCTGGCAATAAAATTCTCTTACTAAAAATTTGACATTGATGGCAAGTTTTTATGACCTCATAGCAATCTCTAAAAATAGTAGGCCAATAATATCCAGACCTGAGAATCTTTTTTGCAGTGGTGTCCCCAGCAAAATGTCCTCCACAGATACCTTTATGCATCTCCCTAATAATCAAGGCAGATTCTTCTTCACTTACACACCTCAGCAAGATTCCATCCCTGTTAACTTTGCACAAGACATTGTCTATCAGCTTGAATTGTCTACACTTGTCCTTGAGTCTTCTTTTCTGACTTGGAGTGAGGCTTGGATAGATGATCCCATGTTGTAAAAAATCTCTAATAGGTTGCTGCCATCCTCCTTTGGCTTGACCTCCTTGAGTTACTTCTAAGTGTGCTACTGCAAGTGAAGTGTCAGTAGTATTCAATTCATCTTCATGATCAAAAAATATATAAGGCAAGTAGAGGCTAGGATTTCGTGTCAAATGTAACTCTTTTACAGAAATATCATAACTTTGCAACTTACAAGCCCACCTCTGGATTTTTGGTTTATTAGTTGCTTTACCAAATAACAAGCCCATTTTGCTTCATATGAACTTGAACTTGGCTCTTCAGAAGCAAATGTCCTTGTCTATTAATAAGAAACATGAGGGCAGCAGCACTTTTTTCTATTATGGTGTACCTTTCTTCAAGAGCAGACCATTGTTTGCTTGCAAAAACTATAGTATGCTTGTCCTGCAGAATGGCTAAACCTATGGCTTTTTAGTGCTTGATAATATAAACTTCAAATGGCATGCTCAGATCTGGTTTTTTCAAAAGAGTAGCTTCACATATAGATGAAATGAGAAAGTCAAAAGCCTCTTGGCATTCTAAAGTCCATGTAATAGGTATGTGCTTACTTTCAGATTTAGAAAATTTACCTATTCTGGTCAGCTTAGAAATGGGACTTAAGATATGAGCAAAATTTGGGATATACATTCTAAGAAAACTCGTCATACCAATAAAACTCTTAACCTGTTTCAGATTCTTGGGAGGTGCTAGCTTTTTGAGAGCTTCAATCTTATCCTGAGCAACTTGAATGCCCTGGCTGGATACTTCATGTCCTAAGAGCTGCCTTTTAGATGCAAAAAAGATACATTTTTTTGGATTTAGATTAACTCCTGAAGTCCTGCACAAAGAGCAAATTTTTGCAAGTAATTCCACATGGTTAGTAGAATGAGAACCCAAATAAAGATCATCTAAGTACACCCTAAACTCCTCAGCAGACATGGTTTTGAAAATAACATCCATTGCTCTTTGAAAAGTGGCTAGGGCATTCATTAGGCCAAATGGCATTCTCTTCATAGCATATGTACCCCAAGGAGTGATAAATGAAGTCTTTGGCTGATCCTCCTCTTTGATCTTTGATCTGATTAAACCCGAAAAACCGTCAAAAATGAGTACATGTCCTTCCCTGCAACAGCATATAGAATTTCCTCTAAAAAAGGTAAAGGATAACAATCTTTTATGGTGGCTTTATTCAAGTCTCGATAATCTATACAAATTCTCAAAGCACCATTCTTTTTCTCCACTGGAACAATGCATGACACCCATTGGGATTAATAATTTCCACAATAACACCTGCATCCAACATTTTATGCAACTCTTCCTTGACTAGATCTAAAAGTGAAGCATTGATCCTCCTTAACCACGGAAAACAGGGTTTACACCCTTCTTTAATTTTAATTTCAAATTGACATACCTCTTCCTTAATACCAATGAGCTCAGAATAATCCCAAGCAAACACACCACTTCTTTCTTCAAAGAATTTGGTAATTTCTTCCTTGTTTTGTGTGTCAAAGAGATCTCCCACAAACGAGTTCTTTCTTTGGCCATTTTTATTGATTATAACCTCATTGGTTGCTTCTTCTTGTGATGCATTTATAACTAATATAGGACAGAATTCCTTAGCCTCGTCCTCATCAAGATCTTCCTCTGGGATAGCTCCTTCAGATAAATAAGTCATTAAATGTCTCTGCATAAAGCATCAGCTTCCCAATTCTGCTCCCTTGGAATATGAGTAATTTCCCAAGAAGTAAAGTAAGCAAGCATTACCTGATTTCTCAAGGATTCCATGTCAGCATTCTTGGCCTGATACTCACCACTAACCTGTCTGCAAACTAACTGAGAATCTCCATAGATGTGTATGATTGAAATATCCATAGCCTTAGCTTCTTGAAGACCTGCAATCAAAGCCTTGTACTCTGCTACATTAGAAGTTATTTGGGGAAAAATCTTTCCCACCTTAGCCAAGAGTTTATTGGAGGTATCCTTCAGTATAGCTGCAACTGAAGCTACATTTAGTTTCTTTGAAATCCCTCCATCAAACCATAAACACCCTTCTTTCCCATTCTCAGAAGGTAGTGCACACTCTCTAATCAAAGGAATCAGATCAGTCTTGTTTGTGCTAGGGGTTGCTAAACTATAAGATCCTAGGGGCTCTTCTATAAGCATTTCTTTAATAAAGTGTACCTCTTCCCTAAAGCCATAAGAACCATCCTGGTTGTAAATTGTAGCTACTTGAGTGCCATTTGAAATGGTGCATCTCCCCTCAGACCAGATTGGCCTAGCATCAACTGTGGCCATCCACCTTCTCCCTAGCAAGAGATCATATATATCTGCATCTTCTTCTAAATCTTCAAAAGCAACAACAACAAAATTGGCAGCTACAACAATGCCTTCAGTATTAACAGGAACTTTGGTCACAATTCCAACTGGTGCTATTTTAGCATTAGAAAAGGATTTTAACAAAACAGATGATCTTTTATCTATCTCAAACCCACATTTTTTCATAACATGATAAGGCATGATATTTGGAGGTGAACCCCCATCCAACAACACATTGGAAAAAGAATAACCTCCTAGAGTGGCTGAACACATAAATGCACCTGGGTCTTCTTCATTTTGAGCCAAAATAAGATTAGTAGCATTTGCAACACCTACACAAGCCACTGCCTCACTAAAAGTAGTTTGTTGTAATAACTTTTTTCCTATAACCAGGTGCAATTTTTAATAAGGTAAATAAATCCACACTTACTTTGAAATTTTTCAGTAAAACATCCAACTCATCAAGATCTTGATCTTTCTTACCATACTTTTGTTGAGGAGGTGGAGCTATTTCTTGGGGAGGAGCTTCCATGACAGGGGGCTAGTGGCAATGTTGATTTCCTGGAATGCTCTGGAACAAATTTGTTAGGCTCAGCAGGTCTATAGGTATCCCCCATACTCCTGGTTTGTACCACCATCACTTCCTCAGTCTTTGGCATTTCTGTAGCCTGCACAAACCTTATAGAACTAGTAGATTCAGCAAACCTTACATGTGGAGTTGCCTCAGGTTTCTTCTCCCTCTCTTGCTTGGCAAAATATTCTTTGACAGAGCACCTAAGGTCAGTATGACCAATCTCCTTGCAAAAAGCGCAAACTGGACATTCCCTACCAAAATGACCTTTCTTTTTACATTAAAGACATATTTGCCAATAACAAATATCAGCTGGATGTGAAGTTCTATTACAATGAATACATTCAGAATAAGTTCTACCTGTTCTGCTTGCTTTGAGCTCCACAAGTTGCTTAGTTACTTCTGCTAAAGCCTAAGTTACCTTTGTCAAATCAGCTTTGACCTCTGAAATTTGAGAATCAGCCTCTTCATCTTTGGTTTTTTTCTTTTCTTTATGCACAACATAGATAGGAACAGAATGGTGAGGTTCATAGGGGCCATCAGTGGCATCAGGGTAAAAGGGATCATGATGAAAGCTATGGTGTTTTTCAGGTAGGATAGAAAGCATTTTAGTCAATTCAATAGTCTTGGCAAAAACTTTGTAGATGGAATCAAAACCTTCTGCAGCTTGAATCTTGATAAGTTTTCTATGAATTTCTGGTCTAGAAGATAAGCCTTTGATGAAAGAAGACACCAAAAAGAGCGTGGGGACAGTAACTTGGCCTTTCTGACATCTATTCATGAAGGTGCTGAATCTTTCTTTGCATTGACTAACACTTTCACCTGCATAAATAGAGAAATTTTGCAATTCATTAACAAGATCCTTAGGAGTAGCAAGCTTTCCAAACCTATCTAAAAACTTGGTGACAAGGTCATCCCAAGGAGTGGTTCCCATCAGCTTCTCATATGTCAGCCAAGCACCAGCTTCACTTTCCTCTTTAAAACACTTTTCAAATTGTGAGAACTTGCATCCTTTCTTGAAGCCGTAATCCCTGTAGTAATCTTAAAAAATCCTCAGAAAAGTATTAGCACTCATGCTAGAATCAAAAGTAGGTAATGGAGTAGGCACATTCAACTCAAACTGATAAGGCAAACTCTGAAGTAGTCCAGCTGAGAAATTTGGGGGAAGAGATCTATCTCTACATAGTTCTGAAGTCTCCTGATCTTCCATTGGTTCTTGCTCTGCTGGAAATTTCTGTTTTGGAGCCACGAGTTCTCGAAATCCAGGTAGAATCTCGGTAGAACCTTCAAAATGTTGACCCTAAACCTGGCTTAAAGGTCAACCACAAGGAACCAATTTAAGTTTTCACTCAAATTGGGGTTAGAACCTCCAAATCACTTAAGGTGATCAGTCTATGCAAGATAAATTTAAAGACAAGCTCAAAAATTTCAAATTTTATACCTTTCCCATTTCCAAAAACTGACACCTTTGCCAAAACAGATGTGGTGATGAGGTGTAGATTGATTTTTTGAGTCAAGCACTATAGACTTGGTCAAAAAAGTTGTAGGTATCCAACAGTAAAGCCTCTGACCAAGTCAGAGACTAAATTTATGAGATATTCGAGCTCAAAGTGTGGTCAAAATTTGGTCAATAGAGGTCAAATTTGGAAAACAATGATCAGAAAATGAGATTTAGAGTTGCCAAGCATGTTTTTGGGAATTTCCAAAGCAAATATGTTGCAGTGGTGATAAAGAAGAAAGGCAAGTGGTCAAATTCCCATTTGGATGTGTAAAAGTATTTTTTGTGGCTGGATTTGGCAAAATACAGTCAAAACTGTTCAAAACCGAGAGCAATTTTTTTGAATTTGAGCTAGACGTGGTATTTTTGGATGATTTCAACTCCTTTGGTTTACACAAGTCCTAAGAATAGCTGGCAAGGGGGCCAAAAGAACTGGAAAACACACGAAAATTTTCTGTAGAATATTTTGTGACAAGAATTGTTAAGAAAAATATCAGAGATGGATTTGACAACTTGGCAATCAATTTAAATTGATATGAAGGTAAATGTATCATGATAACAGAAGATAAGGATGCTTCATAGCTTTAATCACAGGAAAATAATCATCACAAGTGAATAGATAATTTTTTGAAAGTAATGTCAACTAGATCTTGTAATTCCAATTGAGGAGAGCTCAGGAACTTCAAGGATCATTCAGATCTTGCTCAGCAATGATCAATGTAGGATCTGAGTACTTCTGGGCCTTCAAAAAATGTCGAGGTTGTGTTTCCCCTGTATATAGTTTCGAATCTCGGTTTCAGTGATTTTAGGTAGTAAATTTAGGCTTATTCTATTGCTTAAGTTCCGGAATCCAAGAATAGGGTGGTCTCAGAGAGAATGGAGCGCGGGAAGGCATGATTCGAGCCGGATTTCCAGTTCTAGGGTTCTTCAGCTGTATTTTTTGCATAATTCGCGCGATACGGTTTCTTATTTTTCTAGGAATATACCCTGTATATGCTGTATTCGGCCATTTTTAAAAGCTTGGCCAATGATTCGAAGACTTTTACCCATAAAATACTTAAAGAAGATTGTAGCCCAATGACCATAGGGATGATTGCTCACACGTGCAAGAGGATAGGGAATCTTTGAAGCAGTTTTTGACAAGGTTGGGAATATACCACTGAAGATATGATGGAATAAGAATGAAGGTGAAAGAAATTATGAGGTTGGGAGGGGGGGCAAGGAAAAATAAGGAAAAAGAAATGATATTTTTTGAGACAAAGGCTTAAGTTGGTTTTGGAATAGGCAAGGTGATGGCACATTGAAGAAATCAATAGGGAATTTGAGGAAGATGGCAATTATGGCAAAGCAATAATGGCAAGGGAATGAACAATGGATATGAAAACAATGTTGAGCCAAAAAGGACTAAAATGGGAGTAGTGGGGTGGAACAAAGGGAAAGATTAGAAACTATACATCATGGGGTCTTCCAAACTCTAAACTTCCAATCTTCAAAATATGTCTTCCAAACTTCATAACCCAGATTCTTCTAGAGCATACCTTTTAACTAAGCCAAAAATACCTCTTATGAACTTTAACCTTGAGCTCTTGTTGACTTGAAGAATGAACATCCTTTGACCTTCATATCAACGTTGAGTGCCAAGAATCTTCCAAACTTTGACCTAGTATTCCAAGATAAGTTGACCTAGTTTGAATGCATAGATCACAATTAGCATGTTGCCCTTTGAGGGCAACACCCCTATTATGCCAAGATCTGTCAATTTAACCAGATTTAACCACTCAATCATGATAAAATACCTTCGGTATGGGGTAGAGGAGTCATGTACGAACCCAAAATACAATCTAGCATCTTTCCTGAGGTGACCGAAAGAACAGAGAGGAAAAACCATACAGGAAAGCATGCCACTCCAGAACCAAGACTAAAATCCAGAAGAAGGTGACGTCATAGAGTCAAGGGAAGAACGTCAGGCATACAAGACACCCACGCAACACACAAGACCGGCAATCACCCACACCAGAGATGACCAGGCGCACGAGGACAGAGAGGAACGTCAGACACACAGGAATGCATCCACGCAACACACCAAGTGCAGGTCAAAGACTCAGATAAGGGGGGACCAACTCACTGGAGAAGGAAGACATGAGATACGCATACTACACACACCCACCCAAATCCGAAGAAGGGAGCAACCATGCAAGCACTCAAACCCTCCCAAGAAATCATGCCAGCACACTCACCCCCTTTAAAGGGGTCCATCAAACCCTAAGAGACCTAGACCGGACACAACGGACTGGACTGACTCTCAGGATGCTAGACGGGCCGTTAGTATAATCATATACCTCTAGCCCAATCGAACCCCAATGGTCCCCATAGATTCCACCCTTGCGGGTGGTCAGAGGAAGTGGGACCTTCCCCCCCTGAATGCCTCCTGATCCATGTCACCACCATAGCATGCTGCACCATGCTACCCCGAAAGCCAAAACGGCAGTCGGCCATAAGACCCAAGGCAAATTATTACCATCAATTTTTTCAACTTTTTTGAACCCATCACCCCAACCAGAGCACCCAAGAAAGGAAAGAAAGGCACAGGAGACAATGAGACGACACATGGCAAGTGAGTGCGGGGCTCCCTGCCACCTAGCACCCATGTGGAGTACATGTGGCCCCAAAAATTGGGGCCACTAATATTCCCGCACAAGCGTGGGAATTTTCCCACCAAAAAGGTGGGTTCAACAACCCCCATAAATATTACATGTGTGGGGGATTTATTCCCACTTAAAGAATATACAATTATTACAAGTGGGGGGAAGATCCTACTATTGACCCCATTAATGGAGCCAACCACCATATGTCAACATCATGGCCAGCTAGGGGTTCCACAAAAGACAGAATTTCTAACTTCCCCCTTTCTAGCTGTTGTAGACCTCCCGATTCAAATCACTCCATCAAGCCATACTTGCCAAAAAATTTTACCCAATTACCTTTTCTCCCCCTTTCTTTCCATATGACAATTTCGATTCTGCTGAAGTGTGGATTCATCCCTATTCTTGCTCAAATTAGCTCCAATGCCTCCAAGAACAGCCCGGTCACCACCCAGAACTGCCGCAGACCTGTTTTCTTCCAATTGAGCCCTCAAATCCTCATGGATTTCTAATTAACTTTTACCCTAGGCTCGAAATGGCATTCCGAGTCTGCTAGCCTGAAAAGCCCCATCAGATTTTGATTTTTTGAGCTTCAATCAAGCAGAATACAGTCCGTTCAGCTCCCAACCTGTAACAGACCAGATCTTCTTATTGGGCCCTCATTTCTTGAAAACTTTCTAATTAATCTCTATTGTAGGGTCCCATTGATCTACCGAACCTGCTGGATTCAAAAGCCCCATCAGATTATCTCTCTTTGGGCCTGCTTTTGCCAATTAACAGTTCGGGCCCCAAGAACAGCCCCAAATCTGTAACAGTTCCAATAAATCCTTTGATTTAGTCTTCCCTTTTGGGATTAAGCTCCAAGATCAGTCTCTTAAGTTCGGAAATGGAGCCCCCTTCAGCCCCAATATACCCAAACACCAAAAAAGTTCCATCCATACCTCTGATTTGGGGAGGAATGGACAGTTCTAAAGAACCATGCAAAATTTCTGATATAGCCCTGTAGCCGCCTTCAAATCTGCCAAATCCCCTTTGCATGAGCCCCCTTCCTTCCTCTAAAGCTTCAGATCTCTCTCGAATGGGCATATTGATTGCAGTTTTCACCAACCATTCAACCAAAACCCTGTTGGATGGGCCTATTGATTACGGTTTGCACCGACCATTCAGCCAAAGATTTTGGGACGAGATAGCAGCTTCAAGTCGGAAGTTCAGCAGCTCTTTCATGGATAAAACTTTGTGGATGAACAATACCTTCAAGCCTCTCCTTTTGCTTCAGGAATCGTGTAAAACACATCAAAATCTGGCTGCCATGTACCCAAACCGTCTTTCAAATATCTTCTTCAAGAACTTGAAGCTCTTTCTCTTGCTGTCCCTGCTGTTCCAGACTTGAATCAGCTCGCCTATCAAGCATTTGACCTCGGTTCTCAAGTCCCTAATCGGATGCTCCAGCCATAACGAACTGGCCTCCGAATCATAAATCCGAGCCTAGATCTATGTTTTGGGTTTTGCTCTTGGCTGTTCCAGCCATAAGCGATGGAGATCAACAAGAACAAATCAATCCTGGATGGCTAATCCACCTTGAAATCATAGGGGAAGCTCAAGAACGGGCTTCTCCCCCCAAGGCGCCCAAGGGGGAGCGGGAGGGCGGGAATTAGGGTTCGGGAATAAAATACCTTCGAATCTGCCTACATTACACCAAGAACTCAATAATCAAATAAGAAAGACAAGATTCTGGCCTGGATTTGCCAAGAACAGGCCGGAACAAGCGTTTTAAAAAGGGGAAAATTGCACAGAAGATTTTCGAAGGCTTTTGGGCGAAATACTGGTCGAGATTCTTTGAAGAACCAGTTTTGATGATTCAAGCTTGAATTTGCCTTCCAAGCACTAGATTATCCACGAATCTCTGATATTTTCATTGGATTACCTGATTTGAAGTTTGACTTGAGCCTGTACCCAAGACATAGAGCTTGGGATTGAATGATCTGCATTGATCATAAGACAACTGACTTTATACCTAGTATTCTTCAAGATCTTGAGTAGCTTTGGCATCATAAATCATGAGCAAATCCTTACTTGTTTGCATATGGCATCAACTTTTGTAAGGAAGACTTTTTTTTCTGATTTGGGAAAGTGGTTGAAAATTAGTGTTTTACTTTTTTTCTTGGAATTTTCTCACATAGATTGGTTGTCTTAAGCAACCTAGAGGTTCTAAACCATTGAGGTTGAAGGTATTGCCAGGAACACCTTCAACATTTGGAGGTTCTACCGAGATTATTTCTTGGAACTTGAACTCATGGCTCCCAGAAGAAATAATGAAACATATGAGTATGCTGAAGCACAGGAAAATCATGAAGCCTCTACTGCAGTACCAGGAGTGAGTATACAAGCAAATGCAGGTATGCCTTGTCACTACTTTGAGTTGAACATTCCATTCCCTACTCCCGCATTTAGCCAAGCATGAATGCCAACAATTTTTTGAAAACTTTTGAGGAGTACTATCAGGAATATGGACACAAGAAGGGTTGTAAGTTTTCTGAGTTTAAAAAATGTTTCAAAAATGATGAAGTTAGACCTTGGCTGGAATATGTTATGAGTTTAGGAGCTAACTCATGGGATGAAATAGTCAAGAAATTCTTGGCAAGATTTGGTAAGCTGCTTGATCCTCAAGATTTAATCTTTAAGTAGCAAACCTTTCATATTAAACATGGCAAGAGTGTGCATCAATATATGGAAAGATTCAATCTTTATCTTGTTAAATGTCAAATCAATCAGGTTCCTAATCACACTTTACATCTTGTAGCTTCATTTATCAGAGGTTTGAGCAGCAAACCAAGGATACACCGAAAGATGCTCAAGATTCAGAAGCAAGAAGGATTTGACACAATACACAAAGCTTTTACAAAAGCTACTGAGATTGCAGATATGATCTTCCTGATGATGTGCATTCATCTCATGATCCTTTCTTTCCAGATTATGAGCAGGAGTACATGGGACCATGACTTGTACCAATCTATGATGTTCAAAAAGATAAGAAGAAATCAAAAGTGGAGGATGCAAAAGGTCCTGTAGCTGATATGAGAGCTGAGACAACTAAAGTGTCTGAGGCTCTGATCGAGGTAACCAAACAACTTCAAGAAATGAAGAGCTTCAGACCTGAGAAGAGAATATACCCTCCATGAGCTCATTGCTCAAGAAACACTCATTCATCAGACTATTGCTTGTATAGGCCTTGCACCAAGTGTGGTAAAAGAGGCATTTTGGTAAGGAACGCCCTGTTTGTGCTTTTTGCAAAGCAGTAAGCCATTATAAAGATAGATGCAGTGTCAAAGAATATTTTGCTAGATAAGAGAAGTCTAAAGCCAATGAACAAAGTGCTTCTGTCAGATTTGTGCTGGAAATCGAAAAGCAAGAAGAAATCGTGGTTGTTTACACAAGAGGGATGAACAATGCAAAGGACAAAGAGCAAGTACAAGTCAATGAGGAAGTCAATGCTGTGAGACACAAAGAAATTGAGCAGAATGTGGCTGTACCTTCTCCCCCTTGTCAGTAATACTTAAAAAGAGATAAGGAGAGTGAGGATTTTGAATATTTGCTTAAGAACTCCAAAATTAGTGTTGATTTGCTAACTCTGCTGAAAATAGCTCCATCCTACAAAAAAAAGGTTCTAAATTTGACCAAGGAAGATGAATTTGCTCCCACTAATCACATTGAGGAGCATGTATTAACTCAAGAAGACTATGATTCAAGAGCCTTTACATGTATTGCTAGAATAGGCAAAAAGATTTTGACCAAGTCCTATTAGATGGAGGATCACCACTTAATGTAATGTCCCATCATACCATGAAATAGGCAAAAAGGCTCCCATGGTCTTAAAATCATTTTCGAATACCAAAATCAATCCCATGGGAATAGTTAGCAATGTGCCAATTGATGTAGAAGGGATAGTTGTTGCTGCTAACTTTGTGGTTGTGCCTTTGAAGGAATAGATGAGCTAACTTTGTGGTTGTGCCTTTGAAGGAATAGATGAGAAGTCAGACATTTATGATCTGCTCTTGGGAAGGAAATGGTTGTCAACCATAGATGCAAGGCATGTGTGGTCAAAGGGAGAGTGCACTATTTCAAATGGTAAAAAAGAGTAACACTCTACAATAAGATGGGTGAGTTTGAAGCTTTGAATTTCACTGAAGAAGATATTCTGGTGCCAAATCCCTGTGGAGAATATGAGCTAGCTACAAATGATCAATTGCCAAACTTAGAACTCCCTATAGAGGTAAATCTTTCAAAAAGAGAAAACTTTGCTTATTTATGGTTTGATGGTGGTGTCTCAAAGAGATTAAGTGTGGCCTCGTCTGCTGCTATTCTTAAAGATTCTTCTAATAGGTTGCTTGCAAAAGTAGGCAGGATTTTTCCAAATATAACCTCTAACATGGCAGAATACAAGGCTTGATAGCAAGACTTCAACAAGCCAAGAATTTGAACATTAATGAGATTGTTATCTTTGGAGATTCACAGCTTGTTTGCAAACAGATATTGGGGGAGTATCAAGCAAAACATGAAGACATGATTTTGTTAAAAGACAAAGCCTTGGGAATTGTGCCATGTGCCTCAAGAGAGCAAAATTGTGAGGCTGATGCATTGTGCAGAAGTGTTCTACTTGAGGAGCAATTCAAGAAGAAGATTTGGAAAGGGATGATCTGCAACAACTCTATCCTATCTTGGTAATCAATGCAAGTGAGGAAAAACAGGTAAAAGAGGTAAAAGTAAATAAAAAGGGTCAAGATAGTATCTTATATGTTGGGGATTTATTCAAAGAGGATGATGAGTCTTTTGTCGCTAAATTTTTTGATGAATGGAAAGATGTGTTTGCCTGGGATTACAATGAACTGATTGGTGTTGATAAAGGAGTGTGTGAGTTTGAAATAAAAATCAAAGGCATGAAACCTGTTGTGCAAAAGCTTAGAAGAATAAATGCATCTTTGCTTAGCCTAATCAAGGAAGAATTATATAAGATGAAAGATGCTAGTGTGATCTCAGAAATAATGAATCCAGAATGGTTATCTTGCATTGTACCTGTTGAAAAGAAAAACGAAACCATAAGAATTTGCATTGATTACAACAAGGCTACTATTAAAGATTGCTACCCTTTGTCTTTTTTGGAAGAAGTATTACATGCTGTTGCAGGGAAAGCGATCTATTCTTTCTTAGATGGTTTCTCAAGTTTTAATCAAACAAGCATTAAAGAAGAAGATCAGCTAAAGGCTTCTTTCATCACACCATGGGGAACATTTGCAATGAGGAGAATGCCTTTTGGATTGATGAATGCATCAGCAACCTTCCAGAGATCCATGAACACTATCTTTAAGGACATGCCTCCAACAGATTTTGTGTCTTTTTGGATGATCTGTGCTTAGGCACTTCTTGTAAAGACCACTTTGATTATCTGACTAAATTATTTGCTTTATGCAGAAAAGGAGGTGTTAGCCTAAATCCAAGGAAGTGTGTCTTTTATGCTCAAAAGAAGATGTGCTAGAACATGAAGTGTCCACAAAAGATATTCAGGTTGCAGAGAGTAAAATAGAGGCTTTAAAGAAACTTGCTCCTCCCAAGACACTCAAACAGGTGAAAAGCTTCATAGGAATGACTAGCTTTTTGAGAATGTATGTTCCTCATTTTTCACACACCACAAGTCCAATTTCTAACCTCACAAAGGTTGGAAAATTCTCAAAGAATGAGAGTAAGCATATTTTGATTATTGGAATGAGACATGCCAAGAATCTTTTAATATAATCATTAGTGCTATCTGTCATTCTATTTTGCTGAAGCTTCGAGATATTGAAAAACCCTTTAAAGCTTACATCAGTGTCACAAAAAAGGCAATTGGTGTGGCATTACTCCAGGAGGACTATGTTATCTCTTTTGCCAGCAAGATGTGGTCTGATACTGAACTGAGATATCCCACGCTCAAGAAGAGTGCATTAATGTTCCTAATAGATAGACAATGTCATCTCTTGCAAAATAATCGCACTTCTTGTTGTGAGTTTTACAGGGATGTTGCAGGTTCGTCACCTTAGCGTAATGCTGAGGACAACATTATCCTAAGGGGGAGAGAATGTGACGTTCCAGGGAAATATACGCCATAAATACGGATATTTCTAGGTCCATCACTATACAAGTCTATCTCTATAGCCTTGTATACAGGCAAAAACTAAGATAGTCATCTTTGGACACAAGAACAGGCATAAACCTTTCAGATATAAAGGTAAAGAGATAGAGGAACCAACCGAATATAGGTATCTAGGTTATGATGCGCATGGCACAGGGAAATGGGCCAAAGGAGCTAACGCCAGATTCCAATCAGCTATAGGCAGCTACTTTAACATGAAAAACTTTTGTAACAGAAGTAGAATAACTGATTGGGACATCAAATGTTATCTATTCAAGGCAAAAGAATAGCCACCACTCAATTGTGCGGAGCGGAAGCATGGGGCCAGTTTAATTAAAGAAACCGGGAAAAGGGGAAGGAATTCTTAGGCAATGGCAATGCACAGAATTCGTGGTGGGACAAACACGCCCGGCCGACAACCATGGTCCTCGAAACAGGGCCAAAACCGATGGAAGTGAGAGCGTGGGAGAGAACCATAAGGTACCTGCTCAGGGACAACGCGGGAGACATACAAGGGAAACTGTCCAGCATTGCAATCACCGAATCAGCAAAATCACATATCCTCGAAAAGCACTGGATGGTTTAAAGAGGTGGCAACATGGACCGGACCGATGGGATTAAACCTGAGTGACCTAATAAAAGAGGGGCAGTGGAATGAGGAGTGGGCAGACATAGCGACAAGAGCATGGCTGCAAAGACATACAGACCCAAGACAGACCGGCTCATACAAGTTTTTAATCCGCACCAACAAATAAGACATCGATATACCGGATAACATATTGGGAAAAACGTAAGGGACACATCGGCCGATTTAGGATGGGAAGCCATGATCTAAGAATCGAAAAAACAGTGGAGAGGGGTAGACAAGGAGGACGGGATATGCGTAATGTGGACGGGGAAGAATAGAGGATGAGAACCACATGATTAGTGATTTGCCCGATATATGGAGACATCGTGACGTATATAGAAATATAAGGGGGGGGGAACCAGCCCACAGCTGATGAAGATGATGTAATCATTACGGGATCCGCGCACGACGCGATCCACGTAATGACGATCGCATATGAGAAGTACACGGTGAAAGAGGGTTTGTAATATGACCCCGCACAAAACGAAGTCATATAGCCTCACACAAATTGCTCAGCTAAAAGATTGATAACGACGCATCACTGCACGGCCAAGAAGCCGAGGTAAAGCGGGATGCCGGTATTAAAAGAAAAAAGTCAGCCTTCAGAAAAGGCTACATTATAACAGCGTGATGTGCTAGTAGCACCCTCTTAGGGAGCTCGCCCATGCTACACAAGTCCAGGGGCCTTATGGCACAAGGGACATAAATGTATTCTATTCTATTCTATTCTATACCATAGGTTAGTGGCATAGGGTGCATGTCTAAGTTATTCATATAACTTAGATACCCTTAGGGTAAGGCCATTTTCCACATGGCCTTATCCTATTGGGCAACCGCCCATGACCCTACGCTATTGGAGCCACGTGGCATAACATGTGAACCCTAACCTATAAAGGCCTAAACCCTAACCCAAGGCGTCTTTTCTGGCTCCAACAGCCTGGGAACCTTCGTCGCGCTCGAAACTTCATTTCGAGAACCATTTGCTGTGGCATACCCTAGCACAGCAGCCCCCGAAGCATGTGCGCGTCAATATGAGTGGGAGCTACTTCAACCACCTTGAAGATCATGGAGACGTCGGGAGCATGAGGGAGTTCCTCAGGAGCAGGTATTTGGGTTAGAGTTCTTTGTAGATCATCTGGGACTTAGGACTCCAGATGAGTTAGCATTTCGTGTCTCTAGTAAAGCCTTCCTAGAACCCTCAGTCTAGATCTTGAACCCTAATCAATGAACCCTAATTGTAAGTTAGATGTATATTATTAGGCTTAGATGTACTTCTCATTATTATCATGTTATATAGATATGTGATGTTGGTTGATCATGTTTGCTCCTCTTGTATTGGGAAGGGGGGTAGAGACCTAGTAGCCATTACTTAGTGATGCTCCTAGTTTAGACCCTTTAGTTCCTATTATTATGCAGCCTATGCATAGGAACCCACCAGGCTACGGGGCCTATGATATGACTCAGCACTACATAACGGGACTAGAAGTGAGACGGAGGGAGGGTCCCTGCTGAGCGTGGCTAGTGGGGATTCCATAGTGGGCTAGGCTTATGGCCGGTCACTTCGAGTGGGCCGGGCATGGGTCCGACACCTCCTGGGGCAATGGTGTCGCCCTACCTCTCAAGAGCTGCAGGTGATAGCCTGGCTCTTGTTTTGGGGGGTTATGTCGGGGAAGAATCGTGTGTTGCCACGATTCTCTAGCCACTCATGGAACCTCTAGACCTCGGGAAGTGGAGATGGAACCCTTCCTGCCTCGACGGACCGGGAAGATGCAACCCGGAGCAGTCTTGATGGATGATACCATGAGATTGCATATCCAGAAGGCTAGAATCGTACCAGAGCCCGATCTAGCCCATCTGCAAAGTATGCACAGGAAGGGCGGATGGAGTGGTCAACCCTAGCCATTGTCTCGAGCTAGCCCCGCCATTGTTATGGCTCGGTCTGCTCTATCTTGAGGCCTAGTCGTCAGTCTACCTCCCCATAAGTCTGAGCCTTGGGTAGGAGCTCTCATGTTTTACGACATGCGTTTATCTCTATTGTATCTATGGATGTATGGATGTGCTATACTTCAAGGTAGTTCGATGTATTGTTATTGCTCATTCTGACGTTGTTTATGCTTCTGTTGTGATAGAAGCCCATAGGGGAAGGGCGCGCAAGACACCTTCGTGTCCCCTTCCCGCACTAGGGGTACCCTAGAGTGCGGGATAGTCGGAGGGCCCGTGCGATCGAAGGACCGGTGGGGGAATTCCTACGGAGTGTACGGCCGGGCGCCGTATATTTTGTAGGGAGCGTCACAATGGTATCAGAGCAATGTTCTTGGTTGACCAAGAGGTAGCATTGACCATATCCCTGAATAGGTAGATTAACTGACCTAGCTAAGAAATGGAATGAGAATTCCAGTCTTGAACCGCGAAATGTGGGAGAAATTTTGTTCCCATTAGCAGGGTCATAATTAGATTAAGTCATACTCTAAGTGGTAGAAATAATATAGTCAAAAGAAACCTTCTAGTAAATTGAGCTCAAGTTGTTCATGAACCGCATTTTTCAAAATTGAACGAGAAATCGCTCAAGGAGAAGCTTGAAAGAAATGGCGCGAAATGACCAATATTTGGCCCAAAGAGAAATAGGGAAATTTCGAGAAATAGTTAAATGATTAAGAAAAGTACCTTAATTAATAACCCATAGTTATAATAAATTTACTCTTAAGAAACGTAGCCCCTAAAATATTTGGAAGCATTCCTACTCCTTAGAAGTTTCCAAATAGTAGCTTGAACCTTCCTTTTACCCTTGTAGGATGAATTATAAGCTAATCTCCGAAGCTGCCATAAGAGTGTCTACGGAACGAACGGTCGGCGAGATCGATCCAAAGGAGCCGCGAATAAACATAGTCGACCATTGATAGAGCTAAAGTTCACATAACTTAAAACCATGAACAAGAGCTAATAAACTGCACCTCTGTTATGAACCTGCATCATCATGCAAACAACGCGATAAGGCATACAACGAATAAACAATAGAAGTGTGCAGTTCAAATTTAACCTGCATTTTGGTGACTAGTAGTCCTCACATAAATGAAGTCTTCAAACATAAAAGATTTGTTTGTTGCAGCTTTAGAGCAAGAAAGGCTCTCCAGAATGTCCAGAACAGCCACACATCTTCAAATAACCACAATAAAACTATGCAATCCAATTCACCAGTCCTTCCACAATCATGGATCGCTCGAAGAGGCCACTATTAAGGAAGCTAAGTTGTTGGGAGGACCAAACAAGTAGCTAGGAAGGTTGGAAGCTCCAGCTTGCACTGGAACGTTTGAAGCACTCACGACGGGCAGCGACAAGCAAATTCTTGAGGCCCTGCATCCTAGGCCAGACGACGAACTTAACTATTCAAGCTCTTCAGACGAATGGTTTCACTCTTGGAGGAGCAACGGCTTAGCACTTCAGGTGAATGATCTCAAGGATCGGGGGAAATTGAGATCGTGGCGTCCGCTTCTGGAGGTGAGGAGCAAGTAGCAAGAGCAACCTCCACAACAGGAGTGAAGAGCAGGTGAGCAGCAAGCAGTAGGAGCAACCTCGGTAGTAGGAGCAACTCCAACACCAGGAAGAGTAGGTGAGCAGCAAGCAGTAGGAGCAACCTCGGCAATACGAGCAATTCCAACACCAAGAAGAGTAGGTGAACAGCAAGCAGTAGGAGCAACCTCGGCATTAGGAGCAATCCCAACACTAGGAACAGCAGCAAGGGGAGCCAGCAATGCGGAAGAAAAGGGAGGAAGAGACATAGGCAAGGGAGAAGCAAACAAAGATATGTGAAGATAGACGTAGGGGGAGTGTGGTTGTCAGAGAACCACAACCGGACGAACCGGAGGAGGATGAGCCCGAGGAGGAAGGACCACACCAACAGGAGAGAGGAGCAAGAGGCTAAAGAAGAGGAGGAGGAGGAGGAGGCCCAAGAACAAACAGAGCCTACGCTCGGCAACCATATCCAATGCAGTCCTAGGAGGGCAAGATTTGTGAGAAGCTATTTAAGCTGAAGCAAGATAGTGAGTATGAGAAGAAGAAGGTAGCATGCAAGATTTATCTCCGCCGATGGATCCGACATAATTACTGATATTGTAAGTAGAGTACCAGAGTATGTCAAAGGCGGCCGACCAGGGTCGAAAAGCAAGCCTCGACCACGTCGACCCGATTCCCCTGAAGAAGGTCCGTCATGGGCCAAATTCTAAGCACAGTAGAGTTGCTCGGCATATTTGGCATTGCCAACAATGCATCAGTCTGATGATTCAGAAAGCCTCCTTTTGAGTGCCTACATCAAGGCTCTATGTAGGAGTTCAAGATGGACTACGACTACCGAGCCACATCAAGGGCGGGGTCTCGCCAGGAAGCGGCCAAAGCAGAGTGAATCCAACTTTTCGAGGAGGCCAAGATCTACGCCATTTATGCCACGAGGATGACCATTATGCTCAAGAACATGAACTTGGCACGGAGGATTAGAAAAGATAAAATTTGGGGATCTTTGAATAAAATTTTGAGCTTGTATGTATATATGTTCCTAGAATTAATGGTGTAAAAAAAAAAGAGTCAACTTTGGTCAAACTACACCAAAAGCCTCTGCATCACGAATGCAGGTCCATTCCGCGCGAATGGACCCAAGTCGCTTGAATTAAGGGATAATTGACCCAAGTTTTGTGCTAAAAGATGTTAGAATGTTTAGAATTTGCTTAAAAATATAGTATAGCACTTAATTTTTGTGAAAAACAATTGGGCCACTCAGGTCGATTCGCGTCAAAGGCCTCTGCGTCGCGAATGCAGGCCCCTTCCGCGCGAATGGACCTGAGTCACCCAAAATTCCACTTTTTCATGTAATTATAGCATAAAATAAGTTGGTAGATAGCTAGAATGGCAAGAGTAATGCAGTCCAAAATGCAGGTCTGATTGGCGCGAATCGACATGCAGGCCTGTCATTTCGAGCAAAAATTTGGCAAAATTGCTTGACAAAGGTTCTTAGTACACATTTTAGCCATCTGCCATGCACTCTAGTGTCTTGTAGTACCCCATTCTAGCTTTTCAATCCATTTGAACCTCATCTTAAAAAAATTCCCACAATAGCGAGAACTGAACCTCCCATCCACAGAGATGAACCCCCCTAAACCCCCCAGTGTCAACCACTGAGGGCAGACATCGTTTATGTTTGAATTATAATCCTTAGTTAAATTTAAGCTTTAATCATGTCATAATATTAATGGCCAAGACCCTTAGAGTTAGAACCAAGATCCTTAAGCTAGATAGAGACAATGTCTGCATTTATCTTAGCTTAGTTGTCGCTCTTATCTCGCTAAGTGTCTTCTTGTCTACATATAGGTAGTATAGTCAAACCTTTTTCTTAGAAACCCAGCTAGTTGCCAAGGGCTTAGAAATTATTGTCACACGTAGGTATGATACACCAACACACGTTATAGATGCACTACCATCAAGCGTCTTCCGCCATGCCTTTGTATCATAGATAATTATCTAAGAATTCATTCTATCTAAGTAATTTAGTCTAACGCACCAAGTACACCCAGAAAGTAAGTCCCCTTATACCACCCCATAACAGTAAATAAGTACCTTTGGGTCCCATAGGCCGATTGGCCTCAGTGGACGATAAAAAATCATTCTCATTCTCATTCTCATTCTCATTCTCATTCTCATTCTTTCTCAGTGCCTAGTAAAGTGCCAAATGCCAAGCGGGTCTTTTGAGGTAGTGTGGATAAAGGTATAAAAATAGGGTTTGTAAAGTAAGTAGACATAAATAATTGTTGTTGTGGTAGTATTATTTGCCTTGTTCACTTTAGGGCAGTCAAATAGGTCAAGAATTCGTTACAGATCCTCGAGGCCTCGACACTGGAGCCACTCGACAACATCAACGAATTGAAAGTAGAGGCCAACCTTATGAAGGAAACTTCAGCAAATCAAAGGCCAAGATAGTGTACAGAGAAGCATGAACACAAATAATAAAGGGGAGCCTACAGGAAGGACAATCAAGAATAGACACAAGGGTTGCCAAGAGGGCTATGCAACAGCCAATGGGCATCATGGCACTTACAAAATTGATCACATTAGGGGAGGAACATCTACTAGTCAAGGATATTCTCCAAGTGCCATATTGTCTCGAGGAAGGGGCCCGACATCGATGACTAATCTCAGAGCTACGCCACCAACAAATAGACGATTTCATCGACTTGTGACATCAAGAATCCTAAAGGATGAGACTGGACATACCTCCTAGGAAGGGCAACTATCATAGATATACAGGCCCATAGTAGTATCAGATTTAGACTTCAAGCAAAGATGCTTTGGCTAAGGAGGTATTACAAGCCAGCAAGGGTGGGCTTCTCAGGAATAGGAATATGGCAAGACTGCAACAAACTTCTTCCTCATCAGCCCCGAAACTTCAGAGCAGCTACATCAACCTTGACAGCACCATCCCAGGATCATGACGATCTTCCATCTTTGATCTTAGAGATTGGAGGTCAAACACCATCAAGAAGAGGCAACATAGGGGACCAAATACCAGTATTACTAACTGATCAGTCAACATTCACATTGATGCAAATAAACTTCTCTCAGGAAGAGAAGTTGCACAGTTAGTGGTACAACACTCAACATTGTCACCAGTCTGATAACAGCAGCATGCGGCTGCCAAGACGAAGAATCAAATCGATAAGGCCAACACAACAATATCAATTTAGGAGTTAGAAGAATCATCCTCAAATTTTGTAACCTCCAAAGCAAATGTGTCGATATAAAAGATTCTAGAATGTGAAGAACATTACCTTCAAGCCTCTGGGGCGCGACACTGAGACTTATGTTTTCCACTACATCATCAAGTCCACTAATATGGATAACTTTAATGAAGGTAGTCAACATCAACATTAAGGACGAGCAGAGTCAAAATATGTTCGACAAACATGATTGATTATAGAACAACTCCAAGGAGACCAGATGTTTCAACAAATTATGGATCATCGCCTTGCTACTCCAACGACTAACGAGTACACCAGCTTTAAGCATGCTAGAGGACCTATCAGATAGTTGAATTGCTTAGAATTATGGGTGATAACATCCATGATGGGATTGGGACAAAATTTCAAGTAGATTTTTGTCATTTCTTTTAGAAAGGATGGACCCAATTATAATTGAGCAAAGCTTCAAGGATTGGGAAGAAACACGTATGGAGTACTAAAATTATATACATTGCTGCCAGATATCCAACGTATTGGAACCTCTTCATGAGCTTAATCACTTCACTAAGAAGGATTCAATAATAGGATAACCGTTGACCATGTATACGACGAGTATCTCCACAGCATAAGGAATAATCCGACCAAATGAAGGGAAGCAATCTAGTAAGTCCGGCCAACTTCTTAGATGGCATCAACTCAAAGGTGGGACTATTTCAAGAGGGCAATAATTAAGAAAGGGGAGGTCCTAGAGTACAGATTAGATCAAAAACAAGAATAATTATTTAATTACATAGTTTTTTATGTGTGCCCAAAAGAAAGGTCATGCTTACTAAACTTGTGGCCGTAGGATTTATGTAAGTAATTCTTTAACTTGTAACCTTGCACCTCCTAGATGGCAGACATCTTTAAGAGCAAGACTCTTAAGTCTAAATCTAGGCCAGTAAGTATGGCAAGGCCAAGTAATTAGCAGCACCAAAGGAACAAGATTCAAGTTCGACATCAACCTTAAGTGGAGCAAAGTAGAGCATCGCCACCAACGGAACAAGAGTCAAGTTCGACATCAACCTTAAGCAGAGCAAAGTAGAGCATCGACACCAACTTATGTACATTGACAAGTATGACCTCATAATAGGCATGGAATATTAAAGACGGCTAAGGCAATAATTGATTATCATAAGCAAGAGATATTTATCCCAGCACCAAAGGGCAAGTACCTTATAATTAAAGTGAAGGAAGTAATTTCAATCGCGCAACGCATGTCAGTGAAGCAATTACTTAAGTGCAGCATGAGGAATGAGGTCGTACATACTTAAGCTACAAGTCGTCGACCCCGACCACAAGAGTAAGAAGGAAGACACTACTTCGGAACAGTTGCCTCGGCCAATTGCTAAGCTAATCAAGAAGTCCCATGATATACCTCGTGATGAAGAGAGCTTTTGCCCTATAGAGGCATAGAGTCTGAAATCACTATTGCACCAGATGCAGAGCCGACCAGCAAAGCTCTTTATAGAATGAGCACTTCCGAGCTAGCAGAGCTCAAGAAGCAGTTGTAAGAGTTGACTGTGACACTCCCTACAAAACATACAACGCCCGGCCGTACACTCCGTAGGAAATCCCCCATCCGGTCCTTTGACCGCACGGGCCCTCCATCTATCCCGCACTCCAGGGTATCCCTAGTGCGGGAAGGGGACACGAAGGTGTCTTGCGCGCCCTTTCCCTATGGGCTCCTATCACAGTGGAAGCATAAACAACGTCAGAACTAGCAAGAACAATACATCATACTACCTCAAAGGGTAGCACATCCACATATCCATAGCTACAATAGAGACAAACATATACCGTAAAACATGAGAGCTTCTACCCAAGGCTCAGACTCATGGGGAGGTAGACTGACGGCTAAGCCTCAAGATAGAGCAGACCGAGTCATAACAATGGCAGGGCTGGCTTGAGACAATAGCTAGGGTTGGCCACTCCATCTGCCCCTCCTGTGCATACTTTGCAGATGGGCTAGATCGGGCTCTAGCATGACTCTAGTCTTCCGGATACGCAATCTCGTGGCATCACCCATCGAGACTACTCCGGGTTACATCTCCCCGGTCCGTCGAGGCAAGAAGGGTTGCATCTCCCCTTCCCGGGGTCTAGAGGTTCCACGGGCAGCTAGAGAATCGTGGCGACACACGATTCTTCCCCGACTTAACCCCCCAAAACAGGAGCCAGGCCGTCACCTGCAGCTCCTGAGAGGCAGGGCAACATCATTGCCCCAGGAGGTGTTGGACCCATGCCGGCCCACACGAAGTGACCGGCCATAAGCCTAGCCCGCTATAGGGTCCCCAGTAGCCACGCTCAGCAGGGACCCTCCCTCTGTATCTCCTCTAGCCCAGTTATATAGTGCTGAGTCACATAATAGCCCCCGTAGCCCGGTGGGTTCCTATGCACAGGCCGCGTAATAATAGGAACTAAAGGGTCTAAACTAGGAACGTCACTAAGTAAGGCTACTAGGTCTCTACCCCCCTTCCCAATACAAGAGGAGCAAACATGATCAACCAACATCACATATAACATAACATCATAATAATGAGAATAATATCTAAACCTAATCATATGTATCTAACTTATAGTTAGGGTTCATTGATTAGGGTTCAAGATCTAACTGAGGGCTCTAGAATGGCTCTACTAGAGACATGAGATGCTAACTCATCTGGAATCCTAAGTTCCAGATGATCTACCAAGAACTCTATGCCAAAATACCTGCTCCCGAAGAACTCCCTCCTGCTCCCGGCATCTCCATGATCTTCGAGGTGTTTGAGGTAGCTCCCACTCCTACTGATGCACTCACGCTCTGGGGGCTGCTATGCTATGTTGTGCCACAACAGACGGTTCTCGAAACGGAGTTTCGAGCGTGAAAAAGGTTCCCAGACTATTGGAGCCATAAAAGAGGCCTAGGGTTAGGGTTTAGGCCTTTATAGGTTAGGGTTCACATGTTATGCCACGTGGCTCCAATGGGGTAGGGCCGTGTGGCAGGTGCCCAATAGGTTAAGACTATCTTTAATTCTAGGAACATATATGCATACAAGCTCAAATTTCTATTCAAAGATTCCTAAATTTTATCTTTTCTAATCCTCCGTGCCAAGTTCATCTTCTTGAGCATAATGATCATCCTCTTGGCATGAATGGTGCAGATCTTGGCCTCCTCGGCTTTGGCCGCTTCCTGGTGAGACTCCGTCGTCGTTGATGTGGCTCGGTAGTCGTAGCCCATCTTGAACTCCTGCATAGACCTTTGATGTAGGCACTCGAAAAGAGACTTTCGGGATCATCAGACTGGTCCACTATTGGCAATGCCAAATATGCCGAGCAGCTCTACTATGTTGGGGATTTGGCCCATGGCGGACCTTCTTTGGAGAATCGAGTCGGTGGAGGCTTGCTTTTCGACCCTGGTCAGCTACCCTGTCAGATCCATCGGCGGAGATAAATCTTGCATGCTGCCTTCTTCTTCTCATACTCACTATCTTGTTTCGGTTTGAGATAGCTTCTCGCTAATCTTGCCCTCCTTGGACTGCATTGGATATGGTTGCCAACATGGTGTTTTTTAGTGGCCCCGGCGGGCCAGTTGGCCACACATTCACATATTTCGTAAAATGATCGGCCACGCCAGAATAAGATGCATTCTCACCATGATCAAAGGGTGGTGGCCAGTTCAAAACATCAACTTATTAAATTCACTTTATAAGTGGCCAATTTAATATTTGCCAAATATCCGAACCCCTAAGGCGTGGCCATTCCAAAATATAGTGGCTATTTAAACCATGGAATAATTTTATAATTCTAAGGTTATGGCCAGGCTCTATATTGGCCAAGTCTAGGGATATAATTTTGCCACATGTAGGGGGTTAAAATCTTTTTGAGTTTAACCCTAAAATTCTAAAGGCATTTCTAATATTATAGTATTTTTTTCTTAGGTTCAAATTTGTTTTGATTCGATTTGCAATTTGCATCCCCAATTTGTTCTTCGTCATCCAATCCAAATCTCCTCTTCATTCTCCTAACTAAAGTCAAGGTTAGTTTCCATTTACCAAGTATCTGCAATATGGTTTTCAATGAGATCCATCCTACCAAATCTATTTGTGCTTTTGCCTACATTCTACATGTTCAATATAGATCTCATAGTAATCTTAGTTGGAGAAGCGTAGTAGCATGTATTTGTTTGTGAACTACATACAACATCATAGAAACTAGAGATCGTTTTACTGACGTGGCTATCAAATGTGGCCAATCTAAATATTTGAAAAAAATAGTAGTTCCTCGATTTCGCCATTTAACTTACAAGCTCTTGGTGTAACAATGAAAAAAAGGGCCAGGTCAAATCACGCTTAGCAAATTATCCAAGGTAAGTTGTGGCCAATGTATTACGCCCCGTCAAATATGTAGGGAGGTTAAAAAATACCCTGGTTGCCAAGCATAGACTCCGTTTGTTCTTCGGCCTCCTCTTCCTAAGCCTCTTGCTCCCCCCTCTTGTTGATGTGGTCTTTCCTCCTCGGGCTCATCCTCCTCCAGTTCGTTCGGCTGTCCCCCTACACCTAGCTCCACGCCTCTTTGTTCGCTTCTCCCTTGCCTACGTCTCTTCCTTCCTTTTCTATCGCATTGATGGCTCCCCTTGCTGCTGTTCCTGCTGCTGGGGTTGCTCGTATTGCCGAGGTTGCTCCTACTACTTGCTGCTCACCTGCTCTTCCTATTGCTGGGGTTGCTCGTATTGTCGAGGTTGCTCTTGCTACTTGCTCCTCATTTGCTCTTCCTGTTGCTGGGGTTGCTCCTATTGTCGAGGTTGCTCTTGCTACTTGCTCCTCACTTGCTCTTCCTGTTGCACGGGTTGTTCGTATTGTCGAGGTTGCTCTTGCTACTTGCTCCTCACCTCCAGAAGCGGACGCCACAATCTCAATTTTCCCTGAGCCTTGCGATCATTGACCTGAAGTGCTAAGCCGTTGCCCCTCCAAGAGAGAAACGATTCGTCTGAAGAGCTTGAATGGCTAAGTTCGTCGTCTGGCCTAGGCTGCAGGGCCTCAAGATTTTGTTCGTCGCCGCCGCCGTGAGTGCTTCTAACGTTCCGGTGCAAGCTAGAGCTTCCAACCTTCCTAGGTACTTGTTTGGTCCTTTCCACAACTTAGCTTCCTTGATGGTGGCCTCTTCGAGCGATCTTGCCTCTATCAATGGTCGACTATGTCTATTCGCGGCTCCTTTGGATCGATCTCGCCGACTGTTCGTTCGGTGGACACTCTTATGGCAGCTTCAGAGATTAGCTTATAATTCGCCTTACAAGGGTAAAGGGAAGGTTCAAGCTACTATTTGGGGACTTCTAGAGAGTAGATGTGCTATAGATTTAATAGCTGCTTTTCTTAAGAGTAAATTTATTATAGCTATGGGTTATTAATTAAGGTACTTTCCCTAATCACTTAACTATTTCACGGAATTTCCTATTTCTTTTGGGCCAAATATTGGTCATTTCACGCCATTTTCTTTCAAGCTTTCTTTTGAGCAATTTCTCGTTCAATTTTCGCTTGAAAGGTGCGGTTCATGAACAACTTGAGCTTAAATTTATTAGAAGGTTTCTTTTGGCTATATTATTTCTACCACTTAGACTATACTTAATCTAATTACGACCCTGCTAATGGGAAAAAAATTTCTCCCATATTTCGCGGTTCAAAACTGGAATTCTCATTCCATTCCTTAGCTAGGCCAGTTAGTCTACCTATTCAGGGATATGGTCAGTACTAGCTCTTGGTCAACCAAGAACATCGCTCTGATACCATTGTGATGCTCCCTACAAAATATACGGCGCCCGGCCATACACTCCGTAGGAAATCCCCCATTCGGTCCTTCGACCGCACGGGCCCTCCGTCTATCCCGCACTCCAGGGTATCCCTAGTGCGGGAAGGGGACACGAAGGTGCCTTGCGCGCCCTTCCCTATGGGCTCCTATCACAGCGGAAGCATAAACAACATCAGAACTAGCACAATAGAACCGCCATTCCTTGGATGGGGACGCCACCTCAGCTCCTTCCCCTTTTTATAGTCCATTTTTCCTCTTCTTTGGTTATCGGCGTTCTCCTTGGGCTTGTTTCCTATTTACGATCGCCTCTACCTGGTTTCCTACCTTCAAGAAGCCTGTCGTACCCGAAGAGCTCAACTGTGTGCCTACCGCCTACGTTCCTACTCAAGAAAGTTTTCTCAAGGTACGATGATTGTGATTTTCTCGGTTTTAATTCTGTTTTCGTCTGTGGTTCGTGTGCTCCTCTTGGTGTTTGGGATGCATCTCGGAGTCTTGGGTATCGGTCCCGTCCCGGTTATGGCATGGTCAAGGCATTTTTCTTGAGCGATTTCGGTTAGTTGGTTGTCTTTTCGTTTTGTTCCTTGTTTTGTTGGATTCAGTTGCATCCGGCTTGCTTGCCAGTAGCCTCCTGGATCTTCTTGCTTCCGGGACCCTTTGTTATTCTGTTTCTTCCAGCCTCTGCCCATGAATTTCGGGCGAATCCGGCCCCTTTACTGCCTCCTGCCAGACGGTTGGCAGTGGGGCATGTATTCGGCCGCCATAGCCCGAGCCTGATGCTCCGGTTCTCACTCTAGCTCCGGCCACTCTCCCTAGCTCCTCTCGAACCATTTTGCAGGTCCGATTTCCTGTGTTTTCCTATCTGATTGCTTAAGTTCCTTCTCGATTTTTGCTTCTCGGTCTCTGTTGGCTTCAAAATCGGCTTCCTTTGTTTACCCAGATACTGCCCTTACTCTTCTGTTCCGGCTCTATTTGGCCCTCCAGCATCCATCTCCTCTCTGCCACCTTCTGTGTTGCCCTCCTCAGCTCTTTCCCGCTCTGCCTCCACCGGTATTTCGATGTTTTCCTCTCTGCTTTCCACCTTCACCGTTCGCGTTCGCGGCTGCCGCTTCCGCCACTTCTGAAGCAGGGATACCGGGCCGTCGACCCGGTTTACCCCGGTTTTTGGTTGGGATTCACTGTCCCGGTTTCCCCTGGAACCATTGTCCTTTTCTTTTTTGGGTTGTTTTTCGTTTTTTCGTGCCGTGTTTGCTTGAGGTTATTGTTTCTAGTTTGCTTTTTTTGTGTTGGTGTTGTCTTTACCGTTTCTTTCTCTAGTATTCTTTCCGGTTGTCATTATTTTGGTTGCCAGTCTCTGTTCCTTCGGCTTCTTTTTCTTCCCAACATTTGTCCCGTTGGTGCTGTGGGTTCTATTTTTCTTGCTTCTTTGCCTTTTTTCCTTCGCCAATTACGTTTCTCGTCGTTTTTCATTATATAGTTATGATTGGTTGGTGTGTTGCAAACTCGTTTCGGGCTTAGTGTCATTGTTGCCATGAATTGTGTTTTTAGACATTTCACAATATGGCAGATCAAAACATTTCTAGCACCTCTCAGGTTTCTTTGCGGGCTCGGAGGGCTAAACGGGTCGCGGCAAGCACTGCCCCATCCACTCCACCTATGCGACGTGCCCACACCACTGGAGTTTCTATTGCCTCTGAGGTGTCTGCTGTGCATACCCCTGCGGCTTCTCTTGAGCTTTGTCAATCCGGTTTTCTACTATCCGGATGCCGCAGTAAGCTTCTCCTCTGGCTCGGTGGTCCTTCTCGGGCTATCTCCCCTGTGTCATTTGCTTACGTGCAGCCCCTGTTTTTCCTTTGCCTCCGCGGGTCATTTGTGGGGTTGAGCCACTCTTTGCCAAGCTGGCGGTTTCTGCGGTTCCCTCCTCCTCGGTCCGTGGATATGGTGCCTCGGCTTTTGCAAACCCTTGATTCGGATGGCGCGAGATCCAGTCTGCGATCGACTCTCACTTCTAACACTAATGTTCATGGCGGTCGAGGTGTTGCGCCAAGAAGTTGAGAGCGGCTCTTCCGCGATCAGTTCCCGGCTTTAAGAGAGTCATCGGCGCCCCGATCACGAGTTCCTTTGTACCCGCGAGTCAGTTAGGGAGCTTCATGCTCGTTTGATTGCCCCTGTCTCCTCGAGTGCGAATCTTTGTCCTCCAGTTGTCGAAGAAGAGTGTGCTCCAATCACCTCCATCATCCCTCATCTTGGCAACGACCCCTCCTGGCGATGATTTAGCTGCATACGTGGTCCTAAATCGCCTCCAACCGCTTTTCTTTTCGGCGGTCTATCGTTTCCTCGCAAAGCGGGTTTTGCATTGGATCCGGTTTGGTTATCGCCTCCTTGGTCATCTTCGTCCATCATTTGCTTTTTCGCTCCAAATCACTCTTCTTTATGCGCCCACCCTAGACTTTTGCACGCTTCGGCCGTTTCGATCTCTCTTGCGTGCGGTGCGGCGTCCCTGTCCCCTCCACGCCCTTTCTTTTTGCTCCCCTTGGGTGTTGTCCCCAAAAGCATGAACCGTTTTCGCCTTATCCTTGACTTACGATATTTGAACTCTTTCTTGTCAATCCCCTCCTTCCGGTATGAGTCTCTTGAGCTGCTTTCACATTTATATGCGCCTAATGATTTTGTCTTTGTGGTCGACCTTAACTCACGGTTATCACCATGTCTCTATTTGGCCTCCTCACCGCACTTTTTGGGTTTTGAGCTCGAAGGTCGTTTTTCGTCTTTAATGTCCTCCCCTTTGGTCTTGCTTCCGCTCCTTTTGTCTTTACCAAATTAGTTAGGCAGGTTAGTTCGGCTTTGGCGAGGGGGGATTCGTTGTTTTGCCCTATGTCGATGATATTTTGTTTCTATGCCGGTCCCTCCCGAGTCTCTCCAGTTCAGCGTCATTTGCCGACTTTGCGGCAGGCGGTTTTTCTCTTGGCATGGAAAAAGTGTCATTTTCGTCTCTCACACGCGCACAATCTTTTAAGCTTCATAGTAGATGCACAAGAAGGTTTCTTTTCGCATTTTCTCGGGCTAAAAGGAGCGGGTTTTGTCTCTTTGTTCTACCTTGTTAGCCTCCCCATTATGTCACTCCTTGCCATATTGCTTTCGGTTTCTTGGTTTTATCCGGTCCTGCGCGCCTAGTCTGGGCCATTTTGTCTTTGCCTTGACTTGGGGCCTCCATTCCGATTCACGTGATCTTTGACCTTTGGGATACCCCTCTCCCTCTTGTCCCCTCTTGCGTCACAGGAAATCCAGCTTTGGGGAGATGTTATCGTCATTTTTTAATGAGCCCCTGTTTGGCCCCCCGTGCTCAAATCTACCTTGGGTTTTGATGCTAGCGATGAGGGATGGGGCGGCTGGCTTTCACGCCCCGGATCTCGGCTTCTCTCCTTCTGCGGTGTTTTCCGCGCCAGGCGATCGCCTCAATCTTCCACTTGGGCGAAGTCTTTGCTCTTTTCGGATCTTGCGGCGGTGTGCTCAGATTCGTTATTGTTTGGATCCCGCGTGATAGCTCGCGGGGATAACGAGAATGTGTTTTTACATTCTGAGTGGCGGTTCCGCGATCTCCGACACTTCATTTTTTGCTTCTAGAAGTACTAATTTTTTGCTATCAGTATCATATTCAGTTGGAGCCGGTATGGGTTCCACGGTTGGAGAATGAGTGGGCTGATTATCTTTCAAAGATCCGGGCCTTTGATGAGTTTTCCTTATCTCCCTCTGTTTTTCATCTCTTGGAGGCGCGCTGGGGCCCTCATCATGTGGATCGTTTTGCTAGCCCTTCTAATGCCCTTGCCCGTTTTTTCAATACTAAGGATTGTTACCCTCACCGGATTGCGCCTGATGCGCTATCTTATGATTGGCATTTGTTCAATAACTACTGCTTTCCTCCGCCTGCCTTGATTCCTGAAGTGTTGCATCATGCCCGTCTTTGCAGAGCGCGGCTTACACTAGTTGTTTTTGCTTGGCCTTCTGCACCTTGGTGGCCGTTGCTTGCTGTCGACTCCTCTTCTTGGCAGCCCTTTGTTCACGATGCAGTTTTCTTTCATGAATTCACACATGCCTTACTCCCTTCACTCTCTTCTTGCATTGCGGGCTCTCGCCGGCATGCCGCATTATTTGCCTTACGTTGTAATTTTTCCATTGAATAGATCTTTCTTGTTTTTCTTCTAGTCAGTTTTTGTTTTTTGTAGTTCTAGGTTATATTTGATAATTTAGAGGTTGGTTGGCATCGCTTTGATTGTTGAGACTTATTATAGGTTGTTTGACTACTGTGTTTTTGTCTCGTTTTTCCAGATATCTTACCTTTCTTCGACGATCCCTCTTTGCCCTTCTTTGCCTCGGCATTGGGTATCGTCCTCCGGTCCGGTGCATCGTCTACCTTGCTTTCGGTTATTCCTCACTTTGGCTATCCTTTTCGTCATTGGTGCGGCTCGGTGATTCTGACACTACACGCCTCCTCCCTACATGTCGTAGCGTTTTTCTCCTCGTTGGTATCGCGTCGCGCGGTCCTAACTCCATAGGTATCGCGTCTGCCGCTATCGCCTTTTTTCATAGCTTGGTCAACTTCCCATCTCCTTGCTCTGCGCCCCTTCCTACCTTAGTTCGTCAAGCGGCCCCACGTGTCCATAGCCCGCCGGCGGGTCGTCTACCTTTAGGCTGCGGCTCACGTTAAGCCAAATCATTTGATACTTGCCCGATCCGCGGGCCCATTGGCGTAGTATTATGAAAGCATGCCTTGTCACCATACGCTTTCTTTGGTTTCCTTCATATCTCGAGGGCCTTGCATGCGAATTGGCGCGATCTTTCTTTTTTTCCCGATCACGTCCAGTTGTTTATCCGCAAATCCAAGTGCGACCAAGCTGCTGCCGGTCAGGAGGTCCTCATTGCTCGCACTTTTTCTCCCTCCTGTCCGGTGATGTTGTTGCAACGTTTATTGTCTACCTGTGGTTTTCGCACCTTTGACCCACCGTCAGGTGGTCCACTTTTTCGCTCTTCCTTAGCTTCCTCCCGCCCGTTGTCATATGTCGCTGCCCGCTCCTGGTGGTTTGAGTCTTTGCGTCTTATCGGCTTGGAGCCTCGGAAGTTTGGCACCCATCGCGGTCGTGGGTGGCGCCACCGCGCATTCTTTGCTTCTTTCGTCCCTTCAGACATTGTCCGTTCCCATGGACGTTGGCGCTCTGCCTCCTCCCATTCGCGCTATATTCTTCCCAACGTTCAGGAGCGCCTCATTGTTTCTCGCCACCTTGGTCTTTGAGGTATAGGTTCCTCTTCTATCGGCCACTTGTTGTCTTAGGACGCATCCTAGGAATGCTTCGGTTCTATTGCACTAGCAATAGAACCGCCATTCCTTGGATGGGGACGCCACCTCAGCTCCTTCCCCTTTTTATAGTCCATTTTTCCTCTTCTTTGGTTATCGACATTCTCCTTGGGCTTGTTTCCTATTTACGATCGCCTCTACCTGGTTTCCCCCCCCCCCCTCGCCGGTTTTTGCGTGGCTTGACGGTTTATTTTTGGTCTCTTCATTCATTCTCGGCGTGGCCTTTCTCGCCTCCGAGGCGGTACCAACCGGTCATTTCTGTCGTTTGGCTTTTTTCTTTTTTCGTACCGGTTGGTCGACCGTGATATTCTCTCGGCGTGGCCCTGCGGCCTCCGAGTTGTTTTTTCCATCATGTCTGGCATCAGTTCTGCCACTGTTTTTCATTTCTAACTTCTAACGGGTTATGTTGTCCAGGTTCCTTTTTTGTTGACAGGGCTCGCAGTGCACAAGCGGGACGCGGGGGTTCTTGTTCCTGGGACCTTGGGCATCGATCGTCTTCCATTGATTTCGTCTCACCCCTCTTCCTGTACGGGCCCAGTGGCAGAAACATCATATTTTTTCTCTTCGTGCTCTCGGTGATTGTCTAGTTTCGGAGCACTCAAAATTTTCAAAGTTCTTTTTCATAGTTCTACCCCAGTAGGGGAATCAATTGTGTACTCTACGATTTTGCAAAGCTCAATGAGAACACCACTTCACTTCTGTTGTCTTAGGACCCATCCTAGGAATAACAATACATCATACTACCTCAAAGGGTAGCACATCCACATATCCATAGCTACAACAGAGACAAACATATACTGTAAAACATGAGAGCTCCTACCCAAGGCTCAGACTCATGGGGAGGTAGACTGACGGCTAGGCCTCAAGATAGAGCATACCGATCATAACAATGGCGGGGCTGGCTTGAGACAATGGCTAGGGTTGACCACTCCATCCGCCCCTCCTGTGCATACTTTGCAGATGGGCTAGATCGGGCTCTGGCATGACTCTAGCCTTCCGAATACGCAATCTCGTGGCATCACCCATCGAGACTACTCCGGGTTGCATCTCCCCAGTCCGTCGAGGCAGGAAGGGTTGCATCTCCCCTTCCCAGGGTCTAGAGGTTCCACGGGCGGCTAGAGAATCGTGGCGACACACGATTCGTCCCCGACTTAACCCCCAAAAGCAGGGCAGTCGTCACCTGCGGTTCGAGAGGCGGGGCAACACCATTGCACGTGGCGTTCCAGCCACGATATACGGTCCGGGGCATTATCGCGTAATGCAAATCCGCAGCGTACCGCGCCGTCCCAATCGGCGTTAATGCCCCGGCGTCTTACCAAGCAAAAGGGCCCTAGGGGCAGCTTGCAATGGTGCGCACACTTAGCAATGTGCGCACTTTTAGACCTTTAACCCATTAAAGGTAGACCAAGGGTCATGGAAACCCTAAACCTAACTGATAGCCTACATAAGGCACCAAACCCTAACTTTCCGTTTTAAGCCCCACTGACCTTCCCAGAGCCCCGATTTGGCGCTGAGGAGGCAATTCCAACTCCCACGATCTGCCCATGCGCCCCAGCTTGTCAGATCATCCTTCCGACCGCATCCCGAAGCAGAACAGAGACATGGACGCCTTTGGATCGAGAGGAGTGAACCAGGGATCAGGTATTTGGTCGATTGAATAGCCTAAACCTTATTCCAGCCTTCGAACTAGTAGGTTTAGCCTATTAAATCACCCTTAGTAGCCAAGCAGATCCTGAGATTGACTCTAACTAAAGAACCTAACTCTATGAATTAGATTAGTTCTTATTACTTATGTTGATATGATGGACGGATGTATTCTGTGGACTTATTGTATTGGGAAGGGGGGTAGAGACTTAAAGCTTAGTAGATGATGCTCCTAGCTAGTCCCTCTTAGTGCATTACTAGAATTTGGCCTGTGTACAAGAACCCCACCTGGTTGTGGGTGAAGGGGCCAGACTGGCTTAGAATGAGGTTCGTGTTCTGACCCTTGACCGATCCCTCTGGTGTGTAAGGCCTACCGGGGATCAGAGTGACTAGGTCTAATGGCTTGCCACTGAGTGTGGGTAAGGCATGGGCTCGACACCCGTGGGGTGGAGTTCACCTTCCAGTGGGTTAAGTCGAATAAGGGCAGTGGCCCTCTAGTCACCTTGGGTCAGCATGGAGATCTCTGGTGGGAGTGATCCCTACCTGCCCCATCGGAACTGGGGAGATGCAACCCAGATTCAATCTATTTGAACCTCATCTTAAAAAGATTCCCACAGTAGCGAGAATTGAACCTCCCACCCACAGGGTTGAACCCCCCCAAAACCCCCCGTGCCAACCACTGAGGGCGGGCATCGTTTATGTTTAAAACATGATTCTTAATTAGATTTAAGCTTTAATAATGTTAGATAATATTAATGGCCAAGCCTTAGACTTAGAACCATGAGGTTAGAAAGGTCTAAATTAAGCCATGTAATAGGATAATAAGTGTTTTAGCCCATCCAAAAGGGTAGCTTGTAATTTGACCCAGAATTGGCCATCTATAAATAGACCTAGGATCCACCCCCCATTTGTAGATTCCCTGTTTAGAAATTTGCTCCGCATTTCGAAGCGATTTTAGGGCGCCCGACCTCCGATCGACATGGCGCGCACCAAACAGACCGCTCGACTTCCTCGACAAGGCGAAACAGCCAGAGGCCAAGGAGGCCGAAGAAAACAAGGAGCGGAAGGGCAAAGGCGCGGAGGAGCCCAAGCGAGAGACGAAGAAGACCCCGAACGTCAAAGTAGTCATCAAGGAACGGCCAGCCAACCAGCCAGCCCAGGAGTAGGGATCCCAGAGATCAACGAAAGCACTAGAGGAAGAGGACATTGGATCTCCGGATTCAATGGATGAAGAGACCCAAGAAGCGTACGAGCAGATAGAGCGGGAGATACAAGAAGAGGAGAGGGCAGAACGAGAGCAGGAGACCAAGGTTCAAGAAACAGCAGAGCAGAAGCTGGCCCAACATTTTGAAGACTCAACAACCTGCACAGTTCATGCGAAGACGGTGACACTAATGAAGAAGGACATGCAGCTTGCCAGCTGCATCAAGGCAGATCCACAGTAAAATTTTGTAAATGATGGAAAAAATTTTAGTTTTAGACTAAGTAACGTGTGTAATCTTACTTAATTAAGTTGAGTTAGTAAGTTCCATCTTTTGTTCCCTATCTGTGTGAGACCTCCAAACTTTGAACCTCCATAACTTGAGCTACAGAGCTCCAAATCGCCTGAAATTTGTTGCAATAGGACCGTTAGACCCTTGAATTGTTTTTTCAAACTGTGGTTTGTTTGTAAATAGAAGCATACCCCATTAGTACCTTGCAGGTATTGCTCTCGGCTCGAAGCTGATGCTTTACTCCTAGATAGAAGTACCCAAGAACACCCCTTTTTTATAGTCATCTAGACCTCAGCATAGCAACCCAAGTCCAACTGTTGGTACATCACCTCTTCTCATGCCAAAGGCATAAACCTTGACCTAATTCTATGTCCTTCTAATAGAGTTTGACTTATATAGCCGCCATATTGACACTCCCTAGGGTACCTAGAAAGGAGCTAGAGTCTAGAGCTGCCCAAGTCACTCCATGTGTAGAGATTGGACTCCCACAAACCAACTTTGCTAGGACCTTAGAGTATGCCTCAAACATCATGGAGGTCTTGCAAAACAACCCTCATGTCATGCCATACCACACGTCCTAATGTCCATAGACTTGGAGATTATAGATATGTCTCCAGTAATGCTGCTCGAGCCATCTTGCTTGCTTATAGAGCCCAAAATGTTGTAGACATCGTCAGGACGCAACACTACCTCTTGTGGCAGCGGCAACACTTGATGAACTTATGACACGAGTGGCCTCAACAATAGAAGGAGGAACGACCCGACATCAACGAGCCAACTAAGAAGACAACATCTCGACGACCATAATCCCACCTTGTGGTAATATAGGGTGATGCGCTATGACACGTGTATTAGATGGAGAGGCACGTACGAAAGGCACTGCAACGAGGAGATATGCCTTCAACAACTAGGTGATGGCTTCGTCAGGTACTCCTACCAGTAATTAGAAGAGAAGAAGCCGATCATATCTCCGACATGTGGCACATCAAATGCCCGAGGTAGAAGCATTCGACACCTTAACGACAAGGATAGCAACTGAAGCACCTTCGGCAAAAAGAGAGTTCAAGATAACAGCTAGGCTATCCAACGACAAGAGTATATCTAAGGCAGGTACTTCTTCAACTCAAGGGTCAAGCTGCGCAGATATAAGGATCCATCATCCCGACAATATAGCCAGCAGGGAGGAGAGCCATGATGCTTTACTTGACAGAGAGACCGACATGCATAGAGGGACAAAAGTCAGGAACTGAAAGCTGGAGAAGTGCTAGCAACCGACTTCTTCCACGAGCTCCCTAAAGGCAATAGGAGGATCAAAACTGACGAGCACAATCAAAGCCACCGGAAGGTACCTCAAGACAAGAAGACGGCATAGCACTGTGGAACGTGACAACGTCCAAGCCATGTGATCGAGGGGATCAAACAAGGAAGTTTGGAAGCTCGATGGAGAAGCATCTAGGCGAGGCGAGCCGATGACTTGCACGCGGACTTGCATGCAACTTGGTGAACCCAAGGATGGACGATTCAAAGAACAACTGCAGAAGAGAACAACTCCAGAGGAGTATAGCCAAAGGAATTGCACACAGCCTCAAGAGACGCCTTCAAAATACTTCAAGTATCATGAAGGGGGGAACAGTTACCGCCCGAAAACAGGATCAGGAAGCAGACCGAAATGTCAAAGCATCAACGACCAGCACACCTTTAGTTAGAATGTGATGCAAAGTGTGTTGTGCCATAGCCGACAAACATCGGAGGGCCCAGGTATATCAACAAACTACCCCGGAGTACGAGCCAACGTACAAATAGGAGGATATAGATTGTCAACACCATTGCACCGGGAGGAACACCGATGACATTGCCAAGGAGTAGGCGTGCAACTCGAAGGGAGGCACAAGGGGGACCTAATAGCGCTAGTAGTAATTGTAATTATGTAAGCTATATGTTTTGCATGTATAGTTCCCCTGTTATTCCTTCCCTCCCATAGCATAACGGATCAAAAGAAGAGATGTCAGGCAATTTGCAGGGGTGAAGCAATCCACATCCTCAACACTCTTCGGGCAACACGATAACGACAAGAGGACTCGACGTATGAGACATCGATGGAGTCGAAGAAACAATATCGGATACAGAGTCGTTAGCTGCCAAGACAAAGAGTTCAAGATGAAAGACCTTTTTTTTTCAACGGTGCCACCTTCAGGCTTTTGAAAAGCGGCATGGAAGATTTCAAGTGATCAACTACACCAGCAAGCCACCAGCAATGAGAGGCTTCTAAAGAACAAAGTCAACCTCTACATCAAAGAGGATCCACCGGCAAGGAGACTGAAGTATCGAGCGACTCGGAAGAACGTTACCTTGCTATTTCAAGCAGGCAACGAGTGGATGAGCTTCTAGCAAGCTCAAGCATCTAAGGCCATGGGGCCTAGTAGGTTAAATGTAGGGATGGTAACATCCATATTGGGATTAGAAGGCATTGTTAGATATTCTCGCTGAAAGGATTGCCCCAATATTGAGCTAAGCGTCAAGGATTGGGAAGGAAACGCATAGGAGTGACTAAAATTATACACGATTGTTAACAGACATCCAACATATTGAAACCACTTGGAGAGATTGATCACCTCGCTAAGAAGGAATCATTACTAGGATAATTGTTGACCATGTATAAATCTAGTACCTCCAAAAGAATAATCCAACCGAAAGAAAAGAAGTAATCTAACAAGTCCGGCCAACTTGTTACGATGACATCAATTCGATTGGTAGGAATATTTCAAGAATTTAAATAACTAAGAAAGGAGGAATCTCTAGAATATAAAAGAATAATACATGTAAGGTACATCTAAAATAAGAATTATAGTAATCAAATAGTCTTTTGAGTCAAAAGGAATTGTCATGATGACAAAACCTAACTAAGTAGGTAAACCATAACTATATTAAAATAAATGATAACATAATATATGCATCCATCTTAGATGATTATATATGTTAGCTAAGGCTAGTAAATTAATGTGCTAAGTAAGAAGCATATAACCTCTTAAGGGAAGAGAATAGATATGACGTTGTGTACAACGTCATTGAAGGGGAGCAGGACCATTTTCTTTTCGAAGAAAGTGGGAGGGCTCAATCTTATGATTGAACGTACTTGCATCGAATTGACCGACCCGTAGAATAGAGTTCACTCCGGCAATGGCCGAAGCGAATAGAGCGTAAGCTAGATAGACACCTTAGTGCTCAGGAGGCCTTCAACGTGCGAGACCGACGTAGTAGCTAACTACACCAATGAATGGAGCAAAACTATGGGAGCAACGCAACGACCAAGTCATCTCCAAATTACTCGACGCCGGTTCAATGGGTGGATGCATTCTAGCCTTAGGTAAGGCGTGCGCATGCATTATAAGCTTTAATGTGTCTTATAGATAAGTTAAATATAGATCCTAATAATTGCATAGAATCTACTGTACGTATATGTATCATACGGAAATAAGTTAAATAACAACGATAATGTGAGGTAGCATGTTAATTAATCCTTCGCAAGGATGCAATTCCTTCCAAGGATAGCCATATGACCTCGGGGTCCTTATAAATATAGATAGAAAATAGAATCCAGATATACTTAAATGCATCTTAGGGATATACTTCCAAGGGTAAGGCAGGACCAAATGAAGAGAATAAGAAGCACATCTAATTCTTGTGTATGATAAATAAAACCTTCTCTATGTAACAATAGGTCTAAAATCAGGGTTATTGTTTAAATAATCGCGATCTAAAAGTCGTTAAATATTGTAAAGATTAGAGTAAATATAATTGTACTATCGGAGGTAAGGTATCCGGTACTATGATAATGTTAATTCATAAATGTTACCTTAGGGTAATTATGTTAATCACATGCATTAAAGAAGCCAGCAAAAATCGGCTCAGGCATGTCGATTTGTGTTTAGATTAATCTCATGTGTAGTTAAGATTAATCTACGCATGCGTATTTACCGATGATGGGACCACTACGGTGATCTCTAGGACGTGGTGTAATGTCAATGTAGGCATGACCGCGGTTCCGCTTGGATGACTGAAAGGTAGATTAAAAAGTCTACTTCCGTCCTACGGAAGTAGACGACCTCGAGAGATAAGAGGTCATTCAGGAATGCATTAATAGGAAAAGCACCTCTAGCCCCATATATGCATTGATAGGAGGAATCTGTCCTTCACGCCCCATATACGGGAAGGACCTATCCTCCACGTTGGGCAACTAAAGGTGTAGGCATGAGCGGCATATAGGCATTATAGGGCGCTGCCTCCACGGCCACGATGGAAGAAGCATCCTCTTCCTACGCTGGGAGATTAGCCATGCATTCATGTAGATAGGTGGGGTGGTCACCATATAACCAAAATTTTATTAATAATTAAAATGGTTCTAACGTAGTGTCGACCTGCGGGCCAATAGAGCGCTCCGGAGGGCAAGGAGGTCGAGCTACGAAGACTTGCAACACAAATTTTGTTACAATGTGTTGCAAGGGATGAAGAGTACCTTAGAAGTGTAAATTTTGTATGAAATTGATAAACTTTGATAAACTTAAATGTTGTATTAAGTAAGGTTAATAATTACCTTGCGTGGATTAAGTTATGAAGTCATAAGTTAATTGGATAATGAAATAGTACAGTAATGTCTTAAACATTACCTTAGAGTAATTCTAATAATTAAGATAGTAAGTATGTAATTATAGATATTGTAAAATTAATACAGGATTTTAAGGTGCGAAGACTTGCAACGTTGCAAGGAATGAAGAGTACCTTAAATAATAATTGTATATGAAAGTGTTAAATTGTGATAAACTAAATGTTGTGATAACGGAGACTAATAAGTACCTTGTTTTAATAGAAGTTACGATTTGACAACTTATTTGATAATGTAATGGCGTAATAATGATTTAAAAATATTACCTTAAGGTAATCTTAATAAATGTGTAAGTATTATAGTAGTATATCGTATGCATCAGGTTGATTGCAGGTTAGGAAGATTCCAAGGTGGGGAGACCCACGATGCTGCGGACAGCATCATTTCAAGGTGGGGAGAATGTGATGTTCCAGCACAGTATACGGTCCCAGGACGTATACTGTACTGCACCGTCACGCGTACACGCCGTCCCAATCGACGTGTACGCCGACGTGTACCCAAGCAAGGGTGCCCTAGGGGGCAGCTTGCAATGGTGCGCACACTTAGCAATGTGCGCACTTTTAGACCTTTAACCCATTAAAGGTAGACCAAGGATCATGGAAACCCTAACTTTCCCTTTTTTGCCCACAGACCTTCCGAGCCCCGATTCGCGCGCCTGAGGAGGCAATTCCAACTCCCACGATCTGCCCGTGCGCCCCAGCTTGTCAGATCATCCTTCCGACCGCATCCCGAAGCAGAACAGAGACATGGACGCCTTTGGATCGAGAGGAGTGAACCAGGGATCAGGTATTTGGTCGATTGAATAGCCTAAACCTTATTCCATCCTTCAAACCAGTAGGTTTAGCCTATTAAATCACCCTTAGTAGCCAAGAAGATCCTGAGATTGACTCTAACTAAAGAACCTAACTCTATGACTTAGATTAGTTCTTATTACTTATGTTGATATGATGGACGGATGTATTCTGTGGACTCATTGTATTGGGAAGGGGGGTAGAGACTTAAAGCTTAGTAGATGATGCTCCTAGCTAGTCCCTCTTAGTGCATTACTAGAATTCGGCCTGTGTACAAGAACCCCAAGGGGCCAGACTGGCTTAGAATGAGGTTTGTGTTCTGACCCTTGACCGATCCCTCTGGTGTGTAAGGCCTACCGGGGATCAGAGTGACTGGGTCTAATGGCTTGCAACTGAGTGTGGGTAAGGCATGGGCTCGACACCCGTGGGGTGGAGTTCACCTTCCAGTGGGTTAAGTCGAATAAGGGCAGTGGCCCTCTAGTCACCTTGGGTCAGCATGGAGATCTCTGGTGAGAGTGATCCCTACCTGCCCCATCGAAACTGGGGAGATGCAACCCAGGAATAGCCCCTTTGACTATGCATCCGACGGGCTACAGTCAGGTCCCAACACTTTTCAACCTACTCTGCAAAGTGTGCACAGGAGGGGCGGATGGAGTGGACAACCCTAAGCCATGTTCTTATGCCAGCCCAATCCATTGTCATGATTCTGTCTGCACTGAACTATGGAGACCCAAGCTTGTCAGTCATCCCCTGGAGTCTGAGCCTTGGGTAGGAACTTCCTTTGTATTGTGCTGATCTTTGTCTATGCAGATGCTGATGTGCCACCCTTTGAGGTGGAAATATGATGTTATGTTACTGACGTGTATGTTTACGCTTCCGCAGCTAGGTAAGCCCTGAGGGAGACGGGGTAAAATGACCCTTCACTCTTCCCACTGTGGACTCCAGACGGTCACAGTGATGGTCACAGTGATGGTCACAGTGATATGTGGAGGGCCCTGTATCAGTATGGAGCTGGTACGGGGGATGAACTCCTGTTTGTATACGGTGCGGGCATCGTATATGAGTAGGGGACGTCACAATTGCCCCAGGGGGTGTGGGACCCTTGCCCGGCCCACACAAAGTGACCGGCCATAAGCCTAGCCCGCTATGGGGTCCTCAGTAGCCACGCTCATCAGGGACCCGCCCTCCATATCTCCTCTAGCCCCGTTATGTAGTGCTGAGTCACATCATAGCCCCCGTAGCCCGGTGGGTTCTTATGCACAGGCCGCATAATAATAGGAACTAAAGGGTCTAAACTAGGAGCATCACTAAGTAAGGCTACTAGGTCTCTACCCCCCTTCCCAATACAAGAGGAGCAAACATGATCAACCAACATCACATATAACGTAACATCATAATAATGAGAATAATATCTAAACCTAATCATATGTATCTAACTTATAGTTAGGGTTCATTGATTAGGGTTCAAGATCTAACTGAGGGCTCTAAAATGGCTCTACTAGAGACATGAGATGCTAACTCATCTGGAATCCTAACTTCCAGATGATCTACCAAGAACTTTATGCCAAAATACCTGCTCCCGAAACACGCCCTCCTGCTCCCGGTGTCTCCATGGTCTTCGAGGTGTTTAAGGTAGCTCCCACTCCTACTGATGCGCTCATGCTCCAGGGGCTGCTATGCTATGTTGTGCCACAGCAGACGGTTCTCGAAATGGAGTTTCGAGCGCGAAAAAAGTTCCCAGATGTTGGAGCCATAAAAGAGGCCTAGTGGCGGGTGCCCAATAGGTTAAGGCCACGTGGAAAATGGTCTTAACCTAAGGTTGGTTAAGTTATATGAATAACTTAGTCATGCCCCCTAGTGCCACAATCTATGATATACAAGGCTATGGAAATAGACTTTTATAGTGACGGACCTGGAAATATACGTACTATGGCGTATATTTTCTTGGAACGTCACATTGACCAACTTGGAGATCCTTTTGACCGGAATGGAAGTCTAAATATATATATCAACCATTGGCAGCTCAACAAGTAAATGACATAATGGATCAGCCCCAAGGAGCAAGATTCTTCAACAAAATCAACTTAAGGTCGGGCAATCATCAAATAAGGATGAAGGGGAAAGATATTTATAAGACTCCTTCAGAACATGGTATGGGCACTATGAGTTCACAGTAATGCCCTGAGTCTATCGAATGCTCCACCGACTTTTATGCACTTGAGGAACGGCATCTTCGAAGATTTGTTGGGTGAGTTCATCATTAATTTTTTCTTCGACGACATCGTGATCTTCAGCAAATCAATGGAGGAGCATGCAGGCCATTCGAGGAAAGCCTTGGAGATGCTAAGACGTCGCCACTTATTGGCAAGCTTTTGAAGCATCATTTTGCAATGCCATCTCCACTTCGGCAAGCGAATTCAGCAAGAAGATAGAAGAAGCCATCTCCCCTAACATAGAGTGCAAGCACATATGGACTAGTCGACGGATTAAGAAAGAGAAACCTTCAAACATTTAAAAAGGAAGGCAATCTTTAATATCAAAGAACAACTATGTGTACTTAAAACTAGAATCGCTAAGGCCTACCATTGTTCTTCTCTTGCTCCTGCCAAGCGATAGTTGATATTTGAGTCCTATTTGAGTGTGTTGTCTTATGCATGGGCTGGTGGTTCTATTCAGTGGATCATGATTATCCTCTGAAATTTTATTCCGCCTCTGCATTTGTATCTGGCTTTTGGCTTGATGTTTCAATAAAGTTTGTCCTTCAAAAAAAAAAAAAACTGTGTACTTAAAGCATCTGGAGTAAGAAAAATCTTCCATGACACGCATAATAGCCCTACTTCCGGCCATGCAGAATCTATAATAGAAGTAGCTACTTCTGGCCAGGCATGAACAAGCATATAGTCAGGTATATCCAAGAATGTCAGTTGTGTCAGCAGACAAAGGCAGAACAACTTCGAATTCCAAGAGTTTTAGAACCTTGGGCGGTGCTAGATGCCAAGTGGAAAGTCATCAGCATAGTTTTCATAGTGGGCTTTCCAAGGACAACAAGGAGTTTTGACACCTCGATGGTGGTGGTAGATAAGTTATCAAAAAGGGCACATTCTTGCCACACCGCACCACAGACATAACTTTGGACCTAGCCGTGTTGTCTACATAAGAGTTTTTTTAGGCTGCATGGAATGCACAGGGCGATCAACACCAATAGAGATCCGAAGTTCTTCAGTGGCTTTTAGCGAGACTTCTTCAACACGATCTACACCAACTTGTGGATGAGTTTTCCTTTTCATTCGCAGTCAATGGGCAAATGGAGCGCACCAACAAAATTTTGGAGACACGTTGAGAAACTATGTTGGAACAAGCAATCCAAATTGGCCGATTACATCCACCTGGTCGAGTTACGTACAATAATACGAAGCAAGAGTCATTGAAAATGTCTCCTCCATGATCAGTTACAGTTATTAATGCTTGACCCCAGTTATGTGGCATAATCTAGTGCCCAAGGTGGAAGTTTTTCAACAACGACTGCATATATGCAGCAGCTTGTGGTAGAAGTACGAGATAGACATCAGAAGAGTAGCAGATAAAGTCTAGCTTGTGGCACATCAGAAGAGTCTAGCAGATAGACATAAAACTCCTCGAGAGTTTGTTCTGGGAGATAAAGTTTGGCTGAAGTAAAGGTCAAGCAAGTGAAGCTTCGCACTGGCAATTGTAAGTAGCTTGCTTCAAGGTGGGCGGGACCTTTCAAGATTTTGGAGTGAGTAGGGAGCCAAACCTACAAGCTCGACTTGCCTGCACATCTTAAAGTTCGGAAAATCTTCCATGCATGTGAGCCTGTTGAAGAGGTGCAGCACTCCAAACTTGGAGGAGGTTTTGGAAACTCCAACTTTGTTGGAAATGACGGAGGAACAAATTGAAATAGTGCCCGAGTTAATCCTCAACAAGGCATTCAAGAAGACGAGAAGGTCTCAATTCCTCCAATATTTGATCAAGTTATTGATCAAGTGAAAGCACTTGCCTGTGAAAGACGCAACTTGGGTATCGAAGCAGGATCTAGAGGAGCAATACCCGGAATTTATGAAGGAGTTCGACAGCCGAGTCATCTCCGAGCTGGTCGATGCCGACTTGCCATGTGCTTAGCTAAGTTATATGTCTTAGTATAGTAGTAGTGAGGCATATACATTCGGCTAGTAGAGTGCATATGCCAAAGTCTTGGAGGTGTCGGCGATGATGAGATACGCTCTCAAGGCATTCTCTAGGCCAGCATGCACCAAGAGTGCGCATGACCAGTAGGGTCACGTGAGAGGAAGAGCGGCATGGTGGGCGATGATGAGAGCATCATTCAGATGATCTCTATGCTACGATGTAGAGCACGTGCACCTGACCATGGGGGGGTCATAGTGAGGTATGAGTGATCAGGCGCGATGATGGGATCGTGAGACGTTCCCTAGCTTAAACCCTCAGGGGCATGAGGCACTGTGGGTGTACTCGATCAAGGGGATCGTGTACAAGGTAGCACCCGATTATGGGCAATGATAGGATCATCTTAAATGGTCCTTAAGCTCAAATCCTTATGGGGCCACGATCGAGTGCAAGGTAGTAGGATAACCTTGAGCTAGTAGTTCGGCTCAATAAGGTAATTAGGGGGGTAATCCCCTAAAACCACAAACTTATTAACTTATATAACGTAATTTGCTACGTGTGCAGGCCATTGAAGGGAAGCATGGAGGAGGGAGCACGTTACGAGAAGACAGAAGTCATAGATTTTAGACTTAACTATGAACTCCTATATTTGTTGTAATAATATTATGTGTGTATACTTTTATAATAATAGTTGTTATGGCTATATAATTTTGTATAACTTATAAATATAGCCTTATAATTACATAATAAGTAGTTAACAAAAAGTTGATCTTTTCAATAGAGTTGAGTTCCTATATTAACACATAACTACCATTGACATTAATTAACACAACCATTGGGTCCAACACATTTAAATTAAAATCCCCCTTAAAACCCCCTTTGGTTTGGGTGCATATTCACACGGGGGGTGACTCCGGGCAAGGAGAGCTGTTGGATAGGCATATTCACCCCTTATTCCTTAATCTACACCGTACGTAAAGTTCCTTGTTTGTGGGGTATGCAAGTACAAAAATTGCTATACTGTATAACAAGATTCGCAAAATACTATAAGATTTCAAGCGGAATACTATATGGTGTTGATTTCGTACGTGCAAAATACAATTATGAGGGCTCTCGCTGCCCTACGTCACCCCGTGAATGAATATGCCCCAAACCAAAGGGGGTTTAAGGGGGATTTTAATTTAAATATGTTGGACCCAATGGTTGTGTTAATTCATGTCAATGGTAGTTATGTGTTGGTTGTTATAATGTCAATGGTTGTTATGTGTTGGGGGATTTAATTTTTATATGTTGGATGTTAATGGTTTGTGTTGCAAAAAAAATTTTTTGGCCCCTTCGGGGCCTTAGGGAATCAAATCCCCCGGTCTGTGACAAAAATTTTAGAATTCAAACCAGAAAAAAACTAGAATTCATTTGAGGCTTTCATCACCTGTAGCTTTTGAATTTCATCACAATAAAACAAATAGAACATAAGTAAAAGTTACCATAAAGATAGAGCAGATTGATCCCATTATTCTGAAAGTCATAAAGTTTGCAACGCCCATACACAAACATTTTTCAACTGGAATTTAACAGCAGCCTTTGGCCTCCATGGATTCTTGTGGTGAGAAACTAAAGTGGGAAACTTTTCTGCTTGTTAGCACAAGGATCTAGAAGCCTTGGAATTTGCTTAAGAACTGCCTCAAAATCTAAAAATGCATGGTATTTTTTTGCAAGCTTCATTCGGAATGAGCCATAAAACAATATCCAATAGCACAATCCTGTATTAATCAACTGGTAGGATGTGAAAGCCTACCAAACCCGGCCGAAAAATTGCTGTTTTAGCATAGATAACTTAATCAAACATATCCATATCATACACTATCAAAAAGATCTCGGAGAGAGCTTTCTAACTTATAATAAAAATCATCGAAACAAAACTCGGATCAAAAGTTATGATAAGAAATGTGTTGCCTTGGAAGCGCACTACATGCGCCCTTCAAGCCCTTCATGTGCCCATTATGCACCACACACACAAAAAGAGGGCTTTTGTTGTGAGCCATTGGTTGTTGACCATTATGCACCACACGCACAAAAAAGGGCTTTTGTTGTGAGCCATTGGTTGTTGACCATTATGCACCACACGCAAAAAAAAACGGCTTTTGTTGTGAGCCATTGGTTGTTGACCATTGAAAAAAAAAAGGCTAAAATGAATGGCTCAGAAATGGTGCACTCTAGATGTACGCATTAGTACATCCATTTGAATACATCACGAAATCATAGGAAAACCTTAGTGAAAAGCGTACAAAAACACAAAAGAAAACCCCTTGTTATTATGCTACATATTCATGTTGGAGGGCGAGAAAAAAAATTATCAACGCCCTCCGGGGAAAAGCTTGCCGGCGATCATAGGCATCGGGCTCCTCCTAGAGGGGCCCGTTTTTTTTAATGTTTGTAATGGTTTTATTTCTCAATGGGAAAAGTTTTTTGACAAATGTGTCGAATATTACGTTTCCTATTTTTAATGACAAGGCGAGATCCACCGAAGCGAAACCCTTCATAGGGTTTTAAAGGTTATTAATGTGTTCAATGGACGGTACCATTAATGTGTTCTAGCGGACACAAGCGAGAATCCATTTCGACACGTGCGGCGGCCGATTATGTTTAATATGTTCAAGCGCTAATATGTATAAATTGAGGTCCTTGCATTGTGCTCCTTCTGCGGTTAGAGTCTTTGCTCCCTCACTTCTATAATCTTAACATCCCTCCCATTTGTCATCTATGGCCTCCACATCCTCAACGTGCCGATAAGGGAAAACACAAGAGGATAGAACTCCCTTCCGACATAGTGTTGGGTGTTCTAATGAAGAGGTTGAAGGAGCAAGATGATCTTCTAAAAAGAAAACGCCGTTACAATTCAGCGAGAAAGAAAGAAGAGAATGAATTCAACCTTCTCATGCTTCGTAGCCAGGAGAGGCAAATCGGCGGTTGAATAGAAATTTTGGGACAGGATGACATGCCCCAACAAACTGCTTGAGGTGGTTATGACGGCAACGAGGTTGCTAATTGACGAAAAAGAACACGTTGTGCTATTGGAACAGGGGGCGGGACATGTATAAAGAGATGGTGGGCCAGATTGGAGAACGTTTGGATAGGGTGATTGCTCGCTTGAGGAGAAGAGATGAAAGGCGAAGGCGAGGCCGGAGCTGATGATGATGATGAAGATAATGAAGAAGCTTTCGACTTTGGAGCAACATGTTTTTAATGTAACATCTTTCACAACTTTAATCAAAAGTAACCTTTTTATTATTATCTTGTAAAGCTTCACGACGACCGAAGCCACATAAATGCAAGCAATAGCGAACTCCCTTTGCACAGGTATGATCTAAATAAGATCACCACGGCGAAGCGCCTGGTTTGTGCAAACAAGGTTGGAGGCAAATACTTGGCGTCGTGTGAACATGCTACACATTACAAGTATACTTTACCCGATTCTTTGTCTCTTAGATCTCCTTTGTTGCGATGCTAGTGGGGCCTAAATTTTGCCAAAAAGCAACTTTCCGTTTCTCTTGACATTATGCCAATGGTGTTTCACGACTTACGGGTTGCTCCTTAAAAGCGACCTTCTTGTAATATGTTAGCCATCGCCCTTCTATAAAACCACTATGTCATCGTCTTAGAGGGTTGGTTCCCCACATTTCCACCCCCTCTTTGGAGTATTACGATGAAAGGCTATTTTAGCTTGTTTATGCGACTTCTCCATGCCTTGTGCACTCCACCTTTGCTAGGCTTCCATACTTCCTAAAAACCAAGGTGCATGAGCCCAAAGATGTGCAAGTAGTGCGTGACTTCTCTCTCCCCATCGTCTATGAAGCTTTAATAAATTTGTTATTAACTTTCCACGAACATTTTCTGCATCTTCTCTTGTGAGGTCCATTCTCTGCAATGTATGGGAACAATTGGACAATGCATCCCATGCTTTTTTTTTTTTCCTCAATGCCGAGCGAGCGCCATCCGTGCGGTCCTGCTCCGCATCAACCAGCAATTTTCCAAATTCATAGACCTTTTCTCCCATCTGGTATCCGCAATGTTGTTAGAGTCACGTCAAAATCCGGGTACATTTAAAAACGTTTTTAAGATTTTTAAAGATTTTTAAAATTTTGGAAAAAATCTTTAAAACGTATTTCATATAAAATACGTTAAAATCTTTAAAATCTAAAAATCCTTAAGAATCTTTAAAAATCCTTAAAAATCCTTAGCCCGTGATTTTTTAATCCAAATATATGATATTCTTGAACGTATTTATCCCCACATATAGAATTCTTACATTTCTTAACCTCTATATAATGTTTTTCACGAACTTTCTTAAGAGTTGCATCACAAAACAACTATGATATCTTTGTACTTGAACTTAATATTTTCTAATAGCGGTATAAACTTCCGATTCACTTGTTGGCATCTTACGTCTTGTAACTTGTAGCAAAATGTGCATGCTAGCGTAGCAAATATGTCAATAAAGCAATTTAAAGAATGTTTTTTTTTTTTTTTTTGCCACACCAAATCCTAAAAAATCCTTTAAAAAACGTGAGGATTTTTATAAAGGTACTTTAAAAATAAAAAAGCGGGTTTTAACAACATTGGGTATCCGTTGAGCCTCTCTATGATTCTTTATGAGGCGTCGAGCTTTCACCCTCAATTGACACCTTCACGAGGCACACTTGTTCTTCCTGCCCGTTTCTCGCCGAACTCTAATCTTACATTGCCACCATGCAAACACATACGATAGAACATGTTCAACTCTCTGAATTCCTTCCTCTCTTCTCTTCTTGTCGAAATGTTCCACCGAATCTGCAGACTCAAAAAATATCATCTTGTCGATGATTCTCACAAAGCCGTGCAAAGTGCGGATATGAACCTCTCTAATGGAATGGGAAAATGCCATGGAACTTGGGATCTTCTTCTCCTCTATTAGGAGCATTTGCTTGGTTAAGGGACAAGGTTAAACTTGATCTTCCCAAGTACTTGACTTCCTTGCATGATTGCGGTCTGAACAACTTTTGCATGTTCCTTGTCCTCCTCCACTTATGTTGTACATTGCTTTTCGGTTTTTAAATCGGGCGCCAAGTGAAAATTACTTTTGTAAGATCCATAGTGATCTACTTGTAATTTTAAAACTCGCTCGAATCTAGATATTAGACTCGGGATGTCAGTTTGATTGAACACCCATTCAATACCTCGTGGGTTTGTTTACGAACTTTAAAGAGACCTAACCACCGGGTGTCATCTTGATTGACATGAGAACCATTTTTCGCGGCGCTTCTTCTCCTCGTCTGTCACCTCTACATCTTTTTATTATTCTTGTTGCTCTTTTGATTTAGCATGTGCAATTGCATTCTCAATTGCTCTATTCATGATGACAAGCGGATACCCTCTCATACTTCTCTCAAACTTGGTGGGTTCCATTTCATCCAATTTTATGCAAACTTCAATCTCACCATTAGTTTTACTTGGCTGTTAAGTCATAATATTTGACAAGGAATTGTAAAGAGTAACGAGGTCAACCCAAAGATTATTCGCGTTCATTCATTCCAACTATATCACAACAATCCTTGCCATTCTTATCTTTTTATGGCTATGGCGGGACCGACACATTCAACGTGGTGCATCTCTCCTAATATAGCATACACCATCTTTGTCCTAGTAACCCTTGTATTCTCGACAATTTGTGCGTGGGCGAATACTTTTTTGTGCCCATTCTTTTCAGCGCCGTGGAATGGCTTGAATAGAAACGGTAACCAAGCCTCTTTGATGCCTACATCATCACAAGCAGTCTGTACATCCGTAGGCTTCTAACTTCTTGTAGATCTCTCCTAGTACCATTTCAATACCATCTTCTTGAGGAGGGCGTTGTAGGGCTGACAAATCACGTCCACTATCTCCTGTTTGTTAATTGCATATAACTTAGATACCCTTAGAGTAAGGCCATTTTCCACGTGGCCTTATCCTATTGGGCAACTGCCAGAAGGCCATATCCTATTGGAGCCACGTGGTATAACATGTGAACCCTAATCTATAAAGGCCTAAACCCTAACCCTATGCCTTTTTTCTGGCTCCAACAACCTGGGAACCTTCTTCGCGCTCGAAACTCCGTTTCAAGAACCGTTTGTTGTGGCATAGCCTAGCACAGCAGCCCTCGGAGCGTGTGCGCATCAATAGGATTGGGAGCTACTTCAACCACCTTGAAGACCATGGAGACATCGGAAGCAAGAGGGAGTTCCTCAGGAGCAGGTATTTGAGTTAGAGTTCTTTGCAGATCATCTGGAAATTAGGACTCCAGATGTGTTAGCATTTCGTGTCTCTAGTAAAGCCTTCCTAGAACCCTCAGTCTAGATCTTGAACCCTAACTATAAGTTAGATGTATATGATTAGGTTTAGATGTATTTCTCATTATTATCATGTTATGTGGATATGTGATGTTGGTTGATCATGTTTGCTCCTCTTGTATTGGAATAGAATAGAATAGAATAGGGGACCAACCGCCTATGGGACCCAAGTACAAAGAGAGTAGCCAGCATATTACTACCGTGATTAAAGTGATGGGTTTTCGGGAGTAGTAGCAATAAGGCCCCCGACATTAGTTCTTATATACATAATCACAAGTATTATGAGGTTAATGCCATGGACGGGGGCATAATAGGAGTTCGCGGGTGATCCATTACCTCCCCGAGGTACGATCCCAACAAGCCTAAAGAGGCCGCTATGATGTGAGCTCATGCAATCGATGGGGCACAACTAAAGCATACCGAGCCCGGATATGTTCTTGAACCCGGACAAGCCCGGAGGGCGGGACTTTCATCCTCAATGTATTTCTCATTATTGACGAGACTCTGGGGCCCTCACGTTGGCCCCCGAATCCATCTCCCTGTCTCAATGCGGAGGTGGTGTAAGGGGGGTAGAGACCTAGTAGCCATTACTTAGTGATGCTCTTAGTTTAGGCCCTTTAGTTCTTATTATTATGCGGCCTGTGCATAGGAACCCATCGGGCTATGGGGGCTATGATATGACTCATCACTACATAACGGGGCTAGAGGCGAGACGGAGGGAGGGTCCCTGCTGAGCGTGGCTACTGGGGACCCCATAGCGGCTAGGCCTCGAAAGTGGGCGGGCATGGGTCCGACACCTCCTGGGGCAATGGTGTCGCCCTGCCTCACAAGAGCTGCAGGTGATAGCCTGGCTCTTGTTTTGGGGGGTTAAGTCGGAGAAGAATCGTAGCCGCCCGTGGAACCTTTAGACCCCGGGAAGGGGAGATGGAACCCTTCCTGCCTCGACGGACTGGGGAGGCGCAACCCGAAGTAGTCTCGATGGGTGAAACTACCATGAGATTGTGTATCTAGAAGGCTAGAGTCATACCAGAACCCGATCTAGCCCATCTGCAAAGTATGCACAGGATGGGCAGATGGAGTGGTCAACCCTAGCCATTGTCTCGAGCCAGCCCCGCCATTGTGGTATGCTCTATCTTGAGGCCTAGCTGTTAGTCTACCTCCCCATGAGTCTGAGCCTTGGGTAGGAGCTCTCATGCTTTACGACATGTGTTTATCTCTATTGTATCTATGGATGTATGGATGTGCTACCCTTCGAGGTAGTTCGATGTATTGTTATTGCTAGTTCTGATGTTGTTTATGCTTCCGCTGTGATAGGAGCCCATAGGGGAAGGGCGCGCAAGACACCTTCGTGTCCCCTTCCTGCACTAGAGATACCCTAGAGTGCGGGAGAGGGAGGGCACGTGCGGTCGAAGGACCGGATGGGGGATTTCCTATGAGTGTGCGGTCGGGCACCGTATATTTTGTAGGTGTTACAGCTTAAAGCCGGCTTGGGGGAGTGGTTCGAGCTCACGCATCAGGAATCTATATTTCTAAGGCTAGTTAAATAATTTAGAGGTAGTCTATTATGCCATTAGGGCCAAGGTTAATAGTTTAGAGTTTTATTGTTATAAGGACCATTGGTTTAAAAACTAACGTTAATGAAAAAGGGCTGATAACGGGTTGCGGCCCTTCAACGGAAAATATCCCGGACCTGTTAGGACCTTCCGGATCCGATCAGAGAAGGGTCGATCCGGCTTGAAAAAGGCAAAGCTATTAATATCTCTGGCCGAATCTCAGTATCTTAGGATCTTTTGCCTTTAGATAGATATTTCCGGATCATTAAAGGGATATTTGAAAATAGGTAGATCCAGCCTATATAAGCAACCGATTCCTTTGATACTGGAGCAGAAATCCGGTTGCATGTTTGTGTGAATTCTCCGCCTTGCCAAAGCCTACCTTGCTTGAGTTTGTCCTTTGAAATTCCTTAAGATTGCAATTCTGATTGCTGTGTTAATAGCAGGATAACGATTTCTAAGCCTGAACCCGGTTGGGTGGATTAAACCTTCTAAAGATTGAAGAGAAGCTTTCCTTTTGCTTTTAGTTGTTGAATTTCTTTAAGATTACTTCGTTGTATCAAGTTGGTATCAGAGCCAGTCCGCTCTTGAACCTGTGACTGTGACGATGGCACACCGTTAGCGTCGATAAAACGTCGATGAAGAACTCTGCAATAAGTAGCGATCCCCAACCTGATGAACGGCCTAAAAATGCATGCGATGCATGCATGCATGCGACGCATGCAATGCATGCATGCTCGTCTGGTGCAAGAATGTCGATTCGCTACGCGGATCGATGACATTCTTTCAAAATTTGATCTAAGTAAATTCATTTTGACACTTAGGGGGACAAGTCACCATTACATTGTGCCACATCTTCACTAATGCCTCCACATCATCCTACACGTGTCACACACATCCTTCCACCTCACAAAAAAAAGGTTTTGACTAGAAAAAAGCCATTTTGCCAACTTGTTTGACACATCATCATATTTTGCCAACTCACCATACCAACTTGCCACTTCATCATATTTTGCCCCATTTTGATTAAAAAAAGCCAAATATTCCTTTTGCAAAGTAGATTCTTCCATGCCATAGAGCATCAAAAGAGATTCCATGTGCTCCCTGCTCCTACGTTTGATCCAAGTAAATGCCAATAATGTTTTGAAAACTTTTGAAACTTTTGAGGAGTACTACCAGGAATATGGACATAAAAAAGGATGTAAGTTCTCTTAATTCAAGAAGTATTTTAAAAATGATGAAGTGAGAGCATGGCTGGAATATGTCATGAGTCTAGGAGCTAATTCATGGGATGAAATGGTTAAGAAATTCTTGGCAAGATTTGGTAAGCTGCTTGATCCTCAAGATTTGATTTTGAGTTGCAAACCTTTTATATTAAACATGGTGAGAGTGTGCACCAGTACGTAGAAAGATTCAATCTTTATCTTGTCAAATGTCAAGTTAATCAAGTACCTAACCATACTTTGCATCTTGTAGCTTCATTGATAAGAGGTTTGAGCAGTTGTTGAAGGTGTTCCTGGCAATATCTTCAACCTCAATGGTTTAGAACCTCCATGTTTTTTTTGAAGAACGTGTTTTACTTCATATTATACACTCAAAATGTTACAAAGTGCTTCCAGAAATAAGAAATGTCCCTGAAGCATCAATCACTTTTAGATGATCACTCCATATTGGAATTTTAATACGATCAGACCAATTGGAGATCTGAAAGCAATTGTACAACTTCTTACGAATTTCTTGAAGCACCACCTGAGAAGAAATACGCTTATCATAAAAGACCTTTCTTCGCCTTCACTTCCATACACTCCATATTAGCTCCATGTTGCTTAAGGCAACCACTCTATGTGAGAAAATTCCAAGAAAAAAAAAGCTAAAACACTAATTTTCAACCACTTTCCCAAATCAGAAAAAAGTCTGTCTTATAAAAGTTGATGCCATATGCAAACAAGCAAGGTTTTGCTCATGATAGTTGTCTTATGATCAGTGCAGATCATTCAAATATGTATCTCTGACTGGGTCAAAAGTTGGTCAATATCCCTGGCAGAGAGTGATTTTCTGTAAATCCCAAAAGATAGTTCTTTTTTGTGTTCCGATGCTTGGATCGTCTTTCTATATGCCTGCACACAACAATCAAGTACAGTCTTTGCATAAATAGGTGCAAAATATCCTGGAAACTTGGATTTGGATTTCACAGACTGTAACAGACTGTGAACATCAAGCTGAGCTTGGGCAAATCGATCTTTTAGGAGCTCTTCTTTTGTTTTTTGAATAAATCCTAGTGTTATTTATGCTTTGCAAGTGAGGGGATGCAACTTACCAAGTAAAAGATGCAATCAAAAACTGCAATACGCAAATCCTTGGCCTGATTATGCAAGCAAGAGTTTTTTGTCAATAGAATGTGCAATCATCTTGATCATCATTTTCCTATTATGCAAATATCTATATGCAACTCGCACTACAATTTTCTCGTGCCTAAGTGCAAAAACCTACTGTCATATTTTTCATAATGCCAAAGGAAAGATATTCACAAGTATTTCTCCAAGGGTCAGATTTTCATTCATTCAAGATTCACACAGTAATCAATCAGAATCCCAAGCTCTATGTCTTGGGTACAGGCTCAAGTCAAACTTCAAATCAGGTAATCCAATGAAAATATCAGAGATTTGTGGATAATATGGTGATTGGAAGGCAAATTCAAGCTCAAATCATCAAAATCGGTCTTTCTTCAAAGAATCTCAATCAGTGTTTCGCCCAAAAGCCTTCGGAAATCTTCTATGCAATTTTCCCTTTTTTAAAACGCCCTGTTCTGGCCTGTTCCTTGCAAATCCGGAATCTTGTCTTTCTTGTTTGATTATTGAGTTCTTGGTATAATGTAGGCAGATCCGAAGGTATTTTATCATGATTAAGTGGTTAAATCTGGTTAAATTGATAGATCTTGGCATACAGGAATTTAGAGTTCTTGAGAGAATGCTTGATATATCCCACAGGCATTCACAAGAGAGTCAGCCTGGGTTTATAAAGAATAGCACAGTCAGCATTATAAAACTGACGTGCTATGCCCACGTGGGGTTCGGTCCGTTACCGCCCCACACGCCCGGGTGTACCACGTGGCGGGGGGTGATTGGACGGGGAGAATCTAGGCTTGGGGGGTAGATAGGAAAAAAAAATTGTTCATGGAGTCATGCACATTTCCCAATAAACCCAAAATGAAGGTCTAAATGAGCCCTTTTTTGAAAATTCTTTTTTGCAAAAAGAATCCTTTTTAATGCTTTATTCCATGAAGGAATCTTTTTTGCAAAATTAGCTTTCTGACTTTTGGCTCAAAAAGGGGTGTGGAAATGATGAGGTGGCAAATAGGCAAGGTGAGTTGGCAAGATGATGATCACATGGCAATGTGAGATGGTGAGGTGTCAAACAAGTTGGCAAGGTAGCTTTTTTCTGTCAAAACTTTTGATGAGGTGGAAGTGAGGAATGTGACACGTGTGTGGTGATGTGTAAGTGTTGTGATGATGTGGCAAGACAACATGTCCCCTTGGTCTAAATAACTTGTTTTGGAGAATTTTGAAGAAAATGGAATGGGGAATGACATGTGTGTGGTGGGACATGGAAATGGTGATGATGTTATAATGACTTGGCAACCTTTGAGTGTTGACATGGGTCAATTTGGTACTAGTGCATATAAAATTGCAAACTTTAGGCAGTAACTTAATTCTTTGACTTTTGTTGCTTCCCATAGGAATTTTTGCACTTTCTCTCTCCATTTTGACTTCTAGAGAGAGGATTTGACCCTAGACCATGGAGGTGGCCAAATTAAGTGGAATTTTTTTATTTCACAAGATGGTGGTGGTATGGTGGGCGTGTGAGGTGTGAATGATGTATGAAAGAGATGTTTTGACTAGAAAAAATTGCTTAAGCCAATTTGCTATAAGAAATGAAGGCTAAGCAAGGGGTTTGAAGTCATATGGGATCTTTTGCATGGAAAAGGAAATGAAGAGCTCAAGATATGGATCACATGAAATAGTCATGCCAAGAACTCAATAGAAATACCATATACCACATACCAAGAACACTCAAGGGGTCTTCCAAACTTCAAACTTGCTTTGCTTGAATCACCTTTCCTAGCATACTTGTGTGATCTTTCATAAATGTCTTCACCTTGGTCTTCAAGTGTCCACTTCATAATCTCTAGGGATGTGTTCTCTTCAAATCAATGGTGTATGTGTATCTGTGCTCAAATCAACATGCAGGCATGAGTAAATCAATATGTGTCTTGCTCTTCTATGCTACCATAGCATGGCAGCATCATGTCAAACAGAAAGAACATGCTGGTTTTCTAGCCTCTTTATCTTTGCAAATGATCAAAGTGGAATTCCTGCCAGCTGCTAATATGGAGATATGTTTGGCAGAGCATCTTAATGAACCTGCAATGGATTAAAAGAAGAGGGTGTTGGCAAATGATCCAGATGATATGTATGTGATTGTGAATGTGGAAAACAGATGAACTGCATGACAAATGTGATTGTTATTAGAGAAAATGAATTGCTGGATGGGAGTATGACAACAATCTAGTGAATTTAGTGAAGAATCATTGATCTGAAGTGTCTCAAGTGGATTAGGGGGCAACTCTTGAGCAAGTTATTGTGGAATGAATGTATGAGAGTGCACCTACATGTGACAATATGCTTGTTAGCACAATGAGCTGCTATTATAATAGGAATGGCAGCAGCTATAGATATGGAAAAATATGGAGGAGAGTATGTGAACATGACATGTGTGACTGCATATTCAGATGCATCTGCATGGAAATCAGAACATAAGCAATAAGAACTGTGACGCTCCCTATGATACAACGAAGTAATCTTAAAGAAATTCAACAACTAAAAGCAAAAGGAAAGCTTCTCTTCAATCTTTAGAAGGTTTAATCCACCCAACCGGGTTCAGGCTTAATTACAGGAAATCGTTATCCTGCTCTTGACACAGCAATCAGAATTGCAATCTTAAGGAATTTCAAAGGACAAACTCAAGCAAGGTAGGCTTTGGCAAGGCGGAGAATTCACTCAAACATGCAACCGGATTTCTGCTCCAGTATCAAAGGAATCGGTTGCTTATATAGGCTGGATCTACCTATTTTCAAATATCCCTTTAATGATCCGGAAATATCTATCTAAAGGCAAAAGATCCTAAGATACTGAGATTCGGCCAGAGATATTAATAGCTCTGCCTTTTTCCGCCGGATCGACCCTTCTCTGATCGGATCCGGAAGGTCCTAACAGGTCCGATATATTTCCCGTTGAAGGGCCGCAACCCGTTATCAGCCCTTTTTCATTAATGTTAGTTTTTAAACCAATGGTCCTTATAACAATAAAACTCTAAACTATTAACCTTGGCCCTAATGGCATAATAGACTACCTCTAAATTATTTAACTAGCCTTAGAAATATAGATTCCCGATGCGTGAGCCCGAACCACTCCCCCAAGCCGGCTTTAAGCCGTAACAATCCTTCCCTTCCCGAGGTTAAACGTCCGCGTTAACCTCGAGGAAAGATTGTCTATCCTAATTCCTTTAAGGATATTTAATTCTATAACCTCAGTTCCTTTAGAGGTTACAGATTTCTCATTTCAGTTCAGTTAGAAATGACCTCAATTCCATTAGAGGGCTTTCGTTCCCTTCTCAGTCAGGGAGGACCTCAAGTCCGTTAGAGGTCTTAACTTCTTCTTTACAATCATTAGTAAAGAATTTAATAATACTATGCATAGCAAAACTTGAATTTTTAAATTAAGCAATTGCAATTATAGTAATATGGAATTTCAAATATAAAGTTTTAAGGTTTGGGAACTTTCCTTACTACTCTTGCAAAGTTCTTTCATAATCTTCCACCAAGGAATTGTATTCTTTCAATTGAATCCTAGAATACCATACCGCATCGGTGGACGGATGAAATTTAAATTTCACGAGATACCTTCGATAAGAGGAACTTCTAGTCTCCTTATCTTGATGTGTCAATATTTTCTCCGGTTCCAGCACCTCTTCATCACCCTTAATGTTGGGAGGTTCCGATTGCTCCATTCTCTGCAAAATCTCAGAAGAAATTTCACTTCCCTTATAGGGTTTCGGTATTCCCACATTACAAACTGGGTGCAAGTTAGTCCATTTCCCATATAAATGTAAACGATAAGCATTCTCACCGACTTTGTCGTCAACTTGGAATGGACCATAATACCTAGGGGCCAGTTTTACATACCGATTACCCATCTTCCGTAGACGCTTCTTTGGAAGATGAATCCAAACCCATTGATCTTTTTTGTAAACCCTTTTTCGCTTCTTTGCAAGTTTGGAAGCCATCAATTCCTGACTTTTCTGGATTCGAGCCTTTACCTCTTGCAAGATATCTGCAAAGTCTGTAGTGGCTTCATCGGAAGCAGGTACTTCTCCACCAAGTTTCGCAATTGGGGATTCCAAAGAATATCTGTACACCACTTCAAAAGGAGTTCTTTGGGTAACTGAGTGCACCGTATTATTATAGGCAAACTCCAAGAGATAAAGATATTCTTCCCACTGGCTTTTCCTTTCAACAACATAAGATCTTAGTATATCTTCAATAACTCGATTTACAACCTCAGACTGGCCATCCGTTTGAGGATGATATGCAGTGGAAAACTTTAGAGTCGTGCCTAAGTTTTTCATAAGTCCACCCCAAAATTTGCTACAGAATAGGGGATCCCTATCTGTTATGATTGCATCTGGCATTCCATGGATCTTAAATATTTCCTTTAAGAAAATGTTGCTGGCTTGCGGAGCAGTCATGCTAGATTAGCAAGGAATAAAATGAGCCTGTTTAGACAAGCTGTCTACTACTGTCCAAATTTGATCATTCTTATGGATAGTCTTTGGTAACCCTTGAATAAAATCCATGGTAATATGCTTCCATGGTTTTTCTGGGATAGGCAAAGTTTGTACTAATCCAGCAGGCTTACCAGTAGAAGCTTTTATTTGTTGACAAGTAAGACATGCTTCGACATATTTTCTTACATCTCTTTCAAGCTTTGGCCAAACGTTTAACAGTTACCAAAGTAGCTTGAATTCCTCTATGACCAGAGTATGGAGGTTCATGACATTCCTGTATAACCTTCAACCTATATGCTTGCGTAACACAAATACGATTTCGATAGAATAATAGTCCATTATGGATTCTATACTCTGATAAAGGATCTCTTCCATCCTTTTGTACCTGTGCATATGGAGTAGCAAAGGAGGAGTAATTCATATACTCTTCGTTCATTGGTTCCAAATCAACAAATTCTGCTACAGATATAGCTTGAATATTTATCCGGCTTAATGCATCTGCAACCTGGTTTTCCTTCCCAGGCTTATATTCAAGCTGCATCCCTTCAAAATCCTTTATAGTGTCAATGAGCTTTAATTGACGTGCATTGATAATATCCTGCGTTTGTATATGTTTCAAACTTTGCTGATCGAAACGAGCCACAAACTTGGATCCCATAAGATAATGCCTCCACTTCTTAAGTGCATGAACTAAGGCAATCAATTCCTTTTCATAAGTGCTATACTTTTGCTCTAAGGGTTTGAGCATTCGGCTGACATAAGCTAATGGATGTCCATCTTGCATCAGTACTGCACCAATAGCATTTCCACTTGCATCCGAGCAAACTGTAAAAGGCTTCCTCGGCTTCCAAACAAAGGGGGTATCTTTCTTTAAAAACCTGCTAAGAGGAAGGGTTACTTTTGCAAAATCCTTCACAAATCTTCGATAGTAACTGCATAACTGTACAAAAGATCGTAAGTCTTTGAGATTTTCAGGCCGAGGCCAATCAATAATAACCCTAATCTTTTCGGGATCCATCCGTATGCCTTCTTTGGATATAATATGACCTAAATATCCAACTTCTTGCATGAAGAATCTGCTCTTAGATTCGTTAACAAACAACTTATTTTGTCTCAAAAGATCAAAAACCTGTTGAAGGTGCTGCTTATGCTCCTCAATAGTTCTACTGTATATAAGTATATCATCAAAGAAGACTACAACACGTTTTCCTAGTACAGGTGCTAAAACTCTCCCCATGAGATGACAGAAGGTTGCCGGGGCATTGGTCAGACCAAAAGGCATTACAGGAAACTCGTAATGACCAAAAGTTGTTCTGAACGCTGTCTTACCAATGTCTTCTTCCTTTATTCGGATCTGGTGATATCCTGATTTCAAATCAATTTTGCTAAATATATAGGCACCTTGTAATTCATCAAATAAATCATCAGCTCTAGATACTGGAAATTTATCTTTGACAGTCAGCTTATTGAGAGCTCTATAATCCACGCACATCCTATATCCCTTATCTTTCTTTTTGATTAGGATGACGGGTGCGCCAAAAGATGAACAGCTTGGCCGTATTAGCTGTCGTTCTAACATCTCTGCTATCTGTTTCTCAAGCTCTAATTTTTCAAAATGACTGACTCTATAAGGTGCCCTATTTGGAGGTTGGGCGTTTTCTTGCAACTGTATTGCATGATCCTCAGGACGATGAGGAGGTAGATCTAAAGTTTCCTCATCTTTGAAGAGATCGTCGAATTGTCTCAGAACACTGTACAACTCGAGAGGCACCTGTGATGGCGGATCAGAGTTTCTCAAGTAAATAAAGTATGATTCAGCTTCTCCCTGTATTAACCTCTTAGCTTCAGAGTATGTCAGTAGGGGTTCAGCTTGAGATGTGGAATCTGTACACAGCTTCAAGGGTTGCCCTTCAACCATTATAGTTACTGTCTTTTCCCTGTAATTAGGTCGGGCATCATACTGCTCCCGCCATCCAATTCCTAGTATCACATCCATAGTTCCTAGAGGGGCCATAATCAAAACTCTTTCTTCAGAATACTGCCCTATTTGGATGGGAGCTATCACATATTTGTCACACTGGTTCCTAGGACCTTTCAAACCCTGCACAACTGTGATTTTTGTTTGCAAATCACAGATAGGTAATCCTAATTTATACACCAAGTCCTGCGAGATAAAGTCATGTGTTGAACCATCATCAAGTAAAACAGTCACATCTTGACCTTTTACTGAACCTTTCATTTTAAACAACCATGCTTCCGAAGATCCTGTATCGTCTTCTGACAAATTCTTTAGGTATGCAATTTGCGGTCTCCCTTTTTCCTGTTCAATAGCTGCAAGCTTTCCTTTATTCCTCTCTTCCCTTTCCCTGGAAGTTTCTGGTCTATCTTCGACATGATGCGATTGAGCAACTTGCCTTTCCTTAGCCGGCGGCTGTACTTTCTTTATATTTTTATCTGCCGGGGCCGTATTCTTTGGGCAGTTGGATTGATAATGCGGACCTCCACAATTATAACATCCAGTCTTAGGCCCTTTACTCTGCTCCTATTTGGTCTTCTGTCCATTATTAGAACGTTTTCCATTCCTCCCATTAAATCTGGTCTTACGCTCTTCACGGCCCCTTTTATTTTTCTTATCTCTTCTATTTTCAAATTTTTCACGCTTTGATCTTTTCTGTTCATGAGAAGGCGCTCCTTCCCATATAACTAACTTATGAGCCTTGGGGTTCAACTTTCGTTCTGCAGCTCCTGCTTTCTTAATTGCATCTTCCATGTTGACTGGCTCAATAAGATCTAACTCTGCAAATATGTCCTCTCTTAACCCATTCACAAACTTCCTTAAAAGTTCATGTTCACCCAAGTTCCTAACTTGTGAACCTAGATGACTAAATTTCATGTAATATTCGGACACTGTTTCACCATCATCCTGTTTAACAAGGTTCCATTCTTTTTGCAATATCCTGTAATAGTTTGCATGCAGGTAATGAGCTTCAAATGCACTACGAAAAACTGCCCATGAGTTAACTTCAGGCTGCATCAATCTGTGACCTTGCCACCAAACTTGAGCTTGTTCATCTAAATATGTGTCCATGGCTTGCAGTTTCTCTTGTTCGGTCGCGTTAACTCTCTCAAAGAACTTTTCCCATATCCCCAGGAAACTTATTACTTGCATTGGCTTGACAGACACTCCGCCAGTAAAGTATGGTAGATCAACTTTTTCCAACCATTTAGGAGCCTTATCCCTTTTAGTTGGCGTATCGGTTTCTGTGTTCTTCGGAGGCTCTGGATTGCCAGTATCTGGCGGCGGATTTTCAGGTGGTGGTGGATGAGCAGGTGGAGGGTCTCTGGGTAATGGAGGTGGCTGGGCATTACTGGGAAGAAAACCATAGAGTAGAGCAATCTGCTCTAATTTGTACTGGTAATCCTCTGGGGATGTAGGTTGCGGCAGTGCTATCTGGGTTGCGATGAAATAAGCAGTCCTTAAGGCCTGCTGATATTGCTCTTCAGAGACCAGCCCCTCGCTTTTTCGAGGTGTAAATGTTGTTTTTTGTCGCGTGGCACGCGTGACCAGCCCCTCGCTTTTCGAGGTTTTTTCTCTATTGGTTTTTTTGTTGGTGATGTGCAGGTCCAGGGGTGATGCGCGACTTCAGTATTCTCTGTGAAGTGTGGGTTTTTTTGTGGGAACGTTTAGCAGCCCTGCGTTGTCCAAGCCCCTTGCCGAGATTTTATCGCTAGGGTTTTTCCTCGAAAACCCGAAAGGCCGGGGTTTTTTAATCCCGGCGATAAGCTCTCGGCAAGTACACTAGCCAACATCTGTAGCACACAATTTTATTTGGGATCCAGGTGTTATAACTGGATATTCCCTATGTTTTTCATTTTTTGGGTAGCCTGCGATGTGCAGCTACCCACCCTATACCATTGTAGAAAAAACTGTTGAGATGAATGAAAAGCCTATCTATCGGCGCTTTCTCATCTCTCAGCAGTATCCATGGCTTTTATTCTTTGATCTCATGCGGAGGAGGGGCTTCTTTCTTGGCCATTCATATCCTTTCCAACCTCTTCTATCTTTGCCCTTTTGTCCGGCATAGGACAATCTTCAACCTTTCTCCTCGGATCTAGTATTTGAAGTTCTCTGGTATCGGGATGTTGTTGGTTTCATGCGAGTCGCAGTGCAAGAATGAATCTTTATATAGGGTGACATGTATGTGATGACATGGCAAGCTTGGTGGTGATGTGGATGGTGATTTGGCAATTTTAGATGGTGACATGGATCAATTTGGCACTAGTGCACATAGGCTTGCAACTTTTGTGTAACAACTTGATTGTTTGCCTTTTTCATGCTCTTCTTGGGAATTTGTGCACTTTCTCTCTCTAATTTGACTTTTAGAGAGAGAATATGATCTTAGATCATGAGAGAGTCCAAATTGAGTGGAATCTTTTGCTTTTCCAAGATGGTGGTGGCATAATGAGTGTGTAATGTAAGAATGGTGCATGAATGATATGTTTTGACTAGAGAAAAGGCTATTTGCCCAATTTGCTAAGGGATATGAAGGTGAGACATGGAATATGAGGCAAGTAGGGTGTTTTGAAAAGGAACAAAGTGATGAACTCTAGAGGTGAACCATGTGAAATAGTGCTCATGCCAAGAACTCAAAAATTAGCCACATACCAAGCCAACTTGAGGGGTCTTCCAATCTTCAAATTCTAGCTTGTTTTGCTTGAATCTTACTTCCTTGCTTTGCTTGTGTGATCTTCAATGAATGTCCTCTCCTTGGCTCTTCAAGAAAGTGGTGTCTACTTGTGCTCTTCAAGCAAGTGTCTACTTGTGATCTTCAGGGATGAGAGTCTTCAAATCTGTAGTACTTGTATTCCAATGCTCAAGTCAATATGCAAGGATAGATATATCATTGTGTGCAATGCTCTTCTATGCTGCCAAAGTGTGGCAGCACATACTCAAACCACTTTGAATTTTAATGTGGAACCACTTCTACAAGATGCACAAATATGCAGATATCCTTAAAAGTCTAGTAACTGCAAGCAATTTCTCTGCAATTTCTGTTGCGAACGAAGTCATTTTTTGGTCAATAACCCTAGTAGTAAGCAATTCCTTGCCAAATGCTTAGGGATGACCTTTTTTATGTGATTTCATTTCAAACATCTTTAAAACTAGTTATGGTGCCCAACATTGTCGGGCTTTAGTAATAATTTAGGGACGTGGTTGTTTCATTGTTAGCCAAGTGTGGCTTAGTGGGGGAAATGTTAATATGGAGCAATTCTTTAAAATTCATTAGTAATGATAAGAAACCATTGCGTCAAAACTTATGACTTTGACCTCAGATCTTGAGTTGTATATGTGATAGTACGTCCCTTTTATTTATATGATACTTTTACTGAAATAACTTTTTTGCAAGGTGTTGCATTGCTTTAGCAACGTATAGGAATTTGTGTTGCTATGTGAAAGCAACAATAGTTATAATTGAAGTTTTGTATGTCCCTCTTTGGTTCGGAGGGAAGTAGCAACATTTAGCACTACTTATAGTTTTATTTTAATCGAGTAGGCCTTAATGGTTAGAAATTAAGTATGATAAAGTAGACATCTTTGTGCCCCATTTGCAATATTTGAAAGGGGATTGGCATATGAATGATAAAATGAAGATGCTAGAATTTGGTTTTATTATTGTCTGTTATATGTATACTACATTGAATTGCAATCATGTTTTTTAGATTGAGGTTCCTTGGCATTGTTCGACCTCTCTCTAATGTTTGAGCTACACAATGAGGTTTGTTTTACTTTGAAAATGAAGGAATACATGCTTGAGGACTTTAAAGATGATTTTCATGGTATTGAACTAACATGCAAGATGACTACCTGATGTTTACCAAATTGACTTGGAAGGTGAAGCGGATAAAGAGCTAGTTGACAGTAATGCTTGGAGAAGTGTAGATTTTCTTGGCTTTTTTATTTCAAAGCAGACCAAATATTTCATGCTCAAATAGCCCTTTTAAATCACATATATCAGGGTTGTGCAAGGTCCGTATTTGAAGAAGACTCTAAGTTGAGAAAGAAGTTCTCATTTTCAATGGTCTTAGAGTTACTATGGATGAATGACCATTGAAATAAAATATGAAAATGAGCCTAGCTACAGTAACGTGCATCTCATTGCTACAGTAAAATGCTACAGTAAATGTCTGATTCTAAGTCTCGTGCGCATCAGGAATTTGAAGTAGAAACTTTCTAAATCTATTAGCCGAATGCTGAAGAAGTGCCGGACCGATTGGAAATGGGTTCGGGGGAATATTTGATGCAGAGTCGGCAGAAGAAAAGGAGTTCCCGGCAGCTTGAGGCGAAGTCTTGAGGCGAAGTTTTCAGCTATTTGGTGAACTCAATTTGAATAAAAATGTGAAGCTTAATACTTGAAGAGAGAAGAATTCAATCAAAAGGCCATTTGCTAGTCTGGGTGTTGCACTGAGGTTCACACTTATGAGTGCAACATCTTTGGAGGTTCTACCGAGATATTGGGATCTCGTATTCTGGCATACAATATGCCACCCAAAAAGGTTCAGATTGATGATAAACAAGAGGCAGGGACTGCTGGCATCACAGAAGAGACAACCATCACTCAGATTAATGCGTCTCTTCCGCCTCCCTACCAGATAGAAGTCACCATGCCAGTACCAACTCCCACCTTTGATGGAGCAGGAAACCCTCAGGAATTCTGGCAACAGCTTGAGGATTATTATGAGGAGTATGGGAAGAAAAAAGGTACTAGACAACAAGTTCTTAAGCTGGCACTGAAAAGAGAAGTAAGGCTTGGTTACTCTATCAAGAAGGCCTAGGAATAACAGATTGGGAAGAATTACAGCAAGCTTTCTTTGATAGGTTTGGTGGAGGTGTTACACAAGGCGGATTACTGCAGGAGTTACACACTATGCAAATTAGGAGAGGAGAGAACATTCATTCTTATGTTGAGAGGTTTAACCTCTACCTTCTCAAGTGCAAGCAGCATGACGTAGAAACACCAAATTTCCATATGATACATGCCTTTGTAAATGGATTGAAGCCACAGCCCAAGTTACACAGGAAAATGAGTAAAATACAAGCACTAGGGGGAATAAATTCAATACATGCAGCCTTCACAAAGGCAATAGAAGTGGCACGCGTGATATATGCCATAGAAGAAGACGTAGATGAACTTAGTGCAGACAAGGAAGTTGAACATTGTTATGCAGTCGGAAGGAGAACTAAGATAGAAGATGAAGTTAAGAATGAGGTAGCCAAGGTGACAAGCAAATTAGAGGCAAGCATGATGAGTCTCATGGAAGTGTCCAAACAATTGGCTGAAAGAATGCTGGCACAACCACCTCCCCTGCAGCCAGCTGAGGCAAATCTGAAACCGTGCTCCTTTTGTGAGAGAACAGGGCACCCAGAGAGCATGTGCTGGTGGAGAGTTTGCCCTAAATGCAGTAAAAGAGGGCATTATGGAAAAGAATGCCCGGTTTGTGATTTTTGCAAGGAAGTTGGACACAAGGAAGATAGATGTCGGATCAGGAAATACATAACAAAACAAGAGGCACAGAAAGTCAAAGGAAAGCAGCCTGAGAGCAGTGGTTCATATTTTATAGATGCAATCTCTGAAGCAGAAGAAGGAATTTTGGCAGTGCAGACTAGACATAAGCAGCAAATAGTAGCAGGCGAACATGGTAAGGTTACTCACAGGAGTGTGGAACCAATCCACATCCCTCCACCACCCAAGAACCGAGAACCAATTGTAACTCATCATAATGAGTTGGAGATATTGCTAAAAAATTCAAAGGTGACAGTGGATCTAGCAACATTATTAAGGGTAGCACCATCCTATAGGGACCAGTTGTTGCAAGCGTCTCTAGGAGAAAAGGAGCAGCTCGGAGATCTTGCGAGCGCGCATTTGGTCTTGCCAAGGGCTGATGATGATCCAGGAGTGTTGAAATGTTCAGCCGAGGTTGCAAATAAACATCTAGCCCATGTAGTTATTGATGGAGGGTCAGGATTAAGCATAATGCCTTATCATGTGATGAAAAGACTAGGCTTGACCATTGACACATCGTCAAAATGCGTGCTTAAGACGTTTGCAAATGGTAGAATTAAGCCCTTGGGAATCATTTCAAATTGTGAAGTGAGAGTTGAAGGAATTGCAGCACATGTAGATTTTATAGTAGTGGCGTTTGAGGGAGGAGAGGAAGACTTGTACGATCTGTTATTGGGAAGGAAATGGATGAAAACGGTCGATGCTAGACCCATTTGGAAAATGGGAACCTGCTCAATTTCTGATGGAACAAAAAGGGTTGAGATATTGGCAGAAGGACATGCAGCAGATATACAGGGACACACTAACTTTGTGGGTATGGAAGATATGCTGGAATCATATGGTCAAGAGGTCTATCACCTATCACTAATATCTGAGGCTTATGGAGAAGAAAAGCGCAGTCATGAATTCCTACAAAAAAATGGTCTGCAATCACAAGTTCCAGTGATAATAGGTGTTAAGAACACAATGGCTACAGAAATTAATCCGGTTAAGGGTCTCCTCTGGTTTGATGGCGGAGTATCCAAACTTGCTGGAGTGGCTGCAGCAGGGATGGTGCTTAAGGATGGCGAAGGGAATGTGCTGCAAATTGGAAGCAAAACAGTGCAAGGAATTACCTCAAACGCAGCCGAGTATGAGGCCTTAGTTATGGGGTTGATAGCAGCCAAGGAGCTTGGCATCACTCATTTGTCAATATATGGGGATTCAATGTTAGTATGCAAGCAAGTGGAAGGTGAGTATCGAGTGAAACATCCTGATATGTTAGCGTATCATCAAAGAGCCCAGCTGCTTCTGCAAACTTTCGTAGACTGGAATATAAGCCATGTACCTAGAGGGCAGAACATGGATGCTGACCGTCTTTGCAAACAAGCATTGTTGAATCATTTGAGCGAAGGTGCTGCAGAAGAGGATGATATGGATGAACGGGAATTAGAACAAATGCACCCTATTTTGATAATTGACACCGGGGAAGAAGTGGATTTAAAAACAGTCCAAATAACTAAGAAACAAGAAGTAAGGACCTTGAGTATTGGGATGAACACTACTGCCGAAGAAGAAGAGTCCCTCACAAGAATTTTTCAGCAGCACGCAGATGCCTTTGCTTGGGATTACCCTGAATTGAAAGGAATACCTCCAGAGATTGGCGAATTCCGTATTGAGCTAAAACATGGTAGTAAGCCTGTCGTCCAAAGGCTTAGGAGAATTAACCCGGTATTGGAGCCGCTGATTAAGGTTGAGATTGACAAAATGTTAGAGGCAGGACTGATCAGACATATTGATAATCCAGAATGGGTGTCATGCATAGTTCCAGTGAGGAAGAAGAATAAAAGGCTAAGAATTTGCGTAGACTATCAGGAGTTGAATAAAGCAACCAAAAAGGAGTTTTATCCATTACCATTTTTGGAGGAGGTGCTGTACGCAATAGCAGGAAGCGAAAAGTATTCATTTCTGGATGGCTTCTCGGGTTTTAATCAGATAGCGGTTAGGCAAGAAGATCAGCCTAAAACTTCATTCATCACGCCATGGGGTACCTTTGCAATGGTTAAGATGCCGTTTGGATTAATGAATGCACCATCTGTTTTTCAAAAAACAATGGATAAAGTATTTGAAACCATGCCTAGAGAAAGGTTCAGGGTGTTTTTGGATGATTTGTGCCTGGGGACATCAAGGACCTATTCAAATACATGCACAGTGATTACATCAAGCTTCTTCTGTTGATTCATCATAGTGAAAGGGCAAAGGTGTTATCCATACAAACACAAAGGATTTATCATTTTCCATGGTTTCTGTAAAATATAAGCATACACTCGCAGGGATGATCATTAAGCAGAATCCCATCGATCTGAGCCCTTGGATCAAGATTCTAGAGGGAGCGAGCATGCATGCATGCATTGCATGCCTTCTCTGGTTGAGAGATCGCTATATTAGGCGAGGTTCTTCATCAACGTCTCATCGGCGCTTCCTCTTCTCTCTCAGCAGTACCTTATTCTCTATTCTTTGAAACCATGCAGGGGAGGGGCTTCTTCCTGCTTGGATTGACCAATTTGGCGTTTCTTTCATGCTATGGCATGTCTTTTCTTGGCCTTGCCTCTTCTTTAGCCATAATCCTTTGACCTTCGTCCTCGATCCCATTTTGATAAGGAAGTTCTCTTCTATTCGGGAGGTTTTTGTCATTTTCATGCAAGCCCCATTCTAGAATCCCATCGATCCGAGCCCTCAGATCGAGATTCTAGAAGGAGCGAGTGTGCATGCATGCATGCATTGCATGCCTTCTCTGGTTGGGAGATCGCTATATTAGGCGAGGTTCTTCACCAACGTCTCATCGGCACTTCCTCTTCTCTCTCAACAGCACCTTGATCTATTCTTTGGAACCCCCCCTCCCCCCCACACCCCCCTTAATTGTTTAATGTATTTGTCGCTTGGCACGCGTGACCAGCCTCTCTACTTGAAGAGATTTTTGTTTTGTTGTCGCATGGCATGCGTTATCAGCCCCTCCACTTTGGGAGGTTTGTTTTGTCACATTTGTTCTAGTGTTGGTGATGTGCAGGTACAGGTTGGCAAGTGGCAGCAACTTTGACTTCTCCATTCGTGGATTTTTTGGGAGCGAATTCTCAACCTTACTTTTGTCCAAGCCCCTTGCCGAAGGTTTATTACTAAGGTTTTTCCTCGAAAACCCAAAAGGGCGGGGTTTTTTAATCCCGGCGATAAGCTTTTGGCAGGTACACAAACCAAACATCTATTAGCATTGTATTTCATGGGGTCCAAGTTGTATAATTGGACATTCCCTTTATTTTTCTTCGTGGGTAGTTCGCATGTGTGCGGCTACCCACTATCCACCATTGTAGAAAATCTGCTGAGATGAATGAGAAGCCTATCTATGGGAGGTTTTTGTCATTTTCATGCGAGCCCCATTATAGAATGTATATTTTGTTGTCATGGATGACTTTTCCTTCGTGGAGTTTTGCTGCTTCAATTTATAGTGTTTTTAAACATCTTATCAGTGTCCAATCTCTGTAATGCAGTCTTGTCCCCATTCATGAGGCCAACCCCTTTGCGTCAGCACCTTGTTTCATATGGCAGTTAAAGTTACACAACTTACATAGACTTGAAACTCGCGCTTTAGTTTACGTTGCTAACCTACAATTGTATCTTCTGAATGTCCATTGCTACCTCAAGAATGGTATTGAGCCCCACCCTAAAACGCTCAATTCCAGCCTTTTTAAGAGAGGGTGTCCTACTTTGGCTCACTTATCATTCAATCTGCCATAAGTCGGTCGTGCCTCCATGAAAATCCACGGTCATGGACTCAAATGAAATGTCAAGATCTGTTAGACAATAAAATTAATAGAAATTTTGAAGGTAAGTAAGCAAGGTAGACTAAATTTGAGAACAAAATAAAGGGGGTAATGGCTGAGTGGTTACCCAAATGGCTTAATGCATGATGGCACTTTCAATGACTAAAATGGTAAGGGAACTGTTCAGAATGGCTCACTTGAATGCTTCCATTGGATCAGACTTCAGCTTTTAATGGCTCAACCTTCAAAACTGAATGGCTCAGTGCTGAAACACAAATTGTTCAATCAATTATCCATTATATTTGAGGATCAACCTAAAACAACATCTATGACAAAATTAGGTGCTACTACGCAATCTGCAGGAGAGAGAATAAATGGGAAAGACATAATCTGATATCTCCTATAGGTCCAAAATCCCATCCCATACTTCCAGGATGGAAAACAACAGTTGAAATATAGTGCCACATTATATCCGAATCGAATCGAACACTTTGTAGAATGCATTGGTACTGATTTGGGAAGTGCTATAGAAAGAATACCTAAAGCTTGATATTGCTGAATATTGCTCATATTGACATGCATGCTATAATATAATAGGGATGGTTGTTCTTAAGGAATGTCACAGATTGAACTTCTACCAACTACAAGAAGGCTTGTTAAATATACAACATCATAACTATAATACAACCAAGAACCTTACAGTGATATTGCCATTCTCAAAGACTGGAAAACTGTCCATTTTAGAGATTAAGCATTTTGGAAGCTAGTTTTTGTCTTTGGTTTTTTTCTTTCCCTATTCAGAGATAAAAAGAGTTGGCTGGGTTTTGGAAAAGAGTCTGAGCAAATCTGTGGCTCACCACAAAGTTGCCAATGTCTTTTTCCTCACGTGAAAGATAAGCCCCATGTGATGTAAGTGTCCTGCAAAAGTCGGATGGAGCTCAAATTATATTCATAAGGAACTCCAATAATTATAGTCTTAACTGAGAAAGTAAACAAAGTAAAACCTCCAAACACAGCTTACCACCAATAGGACAATGGAAATATCCTCTAGCAGTAAGAATCTCTAGCCATCATGCCTACAAAATGATCTGACATCTGCTAGCAATTTGACATATGCCAATAAGTCACTCACATAGGCTCATACTGGAAATAAGGTGTCCTTGAGATGTCATATAGGATTGTTTGACTCAGCCATCCACGTCTTTTGTTTTCAATTAGACGCTGGCAAAAGTTCAAAGCTACGCTATCTCAAATTTTAGTAACACGGACTGTCTGCAATTACTAAATGAGTATATGCAATGATCAAATGGCACAGACTATCTGTGAGTATCCAAAGACTTATCACAAGTTGTTCCAATAATTAGATATTATGCTCTCCTTTTCAGATGCAAGTAAGAGATCACCTATGGTAAAACTCGCTTGTTGGAAGTTCTTGCCTAAGTGGAGTCTCTGTAAACAGGATCCATGTGGTTATCCTAGAGGAACCCCAGCTTCTTTGATGCACGTCACATCACGTCCCTGCAACATATTGATTGTCTATCTGCAAGGATAATAAATAGTTGGTTCGTCGTGCCCGTTTGATCATCGACATTTAATAGTCCATATTGCTCATGTTATATTATGTTGTCCAAACCAAATGCTATCATACAGATGATAATATGGGTGCTCTACTCTATGAATCTAATGCAAATAATCGTGATCTACTCATACAACATATTACCCATTGGCATATTGCCACTAATTGAACTCATGGGCCCTAGCAGCCTCTAGCAGTGTTGATAAAACAAACTTTCTCCCATCTACCTACCTAATGCACAATGACATGATTCACACATGTAGATACCAACTATCTCCTATTATAACCTCTCCTATTTTTTATGCAATAGAGGATAACAACTTAGAATCTATAACAGGAAGGCCGAAGAGTTACTGCAGAGTTGTATGATGGGACGATTAGGCAAATTTATCAAAACCATAATCCATAAGAGACCATCAATAAAATGGAAATTCACAGCTCTTGAAAGGGTCTCTAGAAAAGAGGGCAGCGAGTATTAAAATAAAGACCTAAATGACCATATAGGGCTGGGATATATCTGGAAGCACTTATTTGGGATTAATTTGATGCTTGAGTTCTGTATAGCAGTATAGAAACCCAACATTAATTTGAGTCCTTATTCTCTAATCTATTCACGCAAGATGAAACCAATTGTAAAAGATAAAACAAAAGAAAAAGATTGATGGAATGAGATCAATTGAGGCATACCCCACAACTGTTATCTGATTCTCAAAAATTTGCAACAATATATAAATAAACGATTACATCCAGTAGAAGTAGACTACCTCAAATTTGAAAAACGACCCTGCTACATAAACTGGAGCAATCAAACCAACAAATCTCGTGCCAATAACAATAAGGGAGGACAGAGATAAAGGCATACTACTAACAAATTTTGTCTGCAAAGAAATCGATAGATGACTCATCTGCCCCAGAAGATGAAAATTTTCAACGCGTGGGCCGCACTTGCTGTCAATCTACCAGCTTTTACTTGCTCTCCAACTTGTCCTCCATCTACAAAATCAAGAATTAACATTCACCAAAGGTTGTTTTAATCCATGTGACCAAACCTAAACTCACCTTAGTTTGCTCAAATGGTGCAAAATGCCTGCTCATGCAAATTTGGACAAAAACAATTAACAAAGGAAATGACGATAAAGCAACACTTACTTGTGGCATAACATGGATCTGGGAAACGTCCGGCTTGCAAATCCCTCCGAAGATATCCTTCGTATGGATGTCATCCGGATGCATGCTGGTTCTGCATGTCATCGATCCCCCCTCAATCGGATAACAGTGGAAATCTAAAAACCCAAAATCAATAAGAAAAACATTCTACTATTTTTGGAAAATCCGAAAACTCTTCGGCTGTCAAAACTACCAAAATCTTAGGAAATCAATCTAAAAAAAAATTCCAAAAGAGTTTTTAGCCAAACTAGAAGATCTCAAATTAATAAGATTGACATCCTGCATGCATTAAGCATCAAGCTTTGCTACCAAAGAAATGCACTTAGATTTTAAATAAGCAATTTATGTCTATATAGCTTAGCTAAAATATCTCAGGCTTCTTAATCTAACTTTTTTTTGCTTTATAGTATTTGTTTTATACTATTTCTAGAATAACTTACATAAGACGTGTCACAACCACACACACCATGGAACTAAAGGGACCTTCCAAACTTTGACTCAGGATTTTTTAAACTTTGACTTGGGGTCTTGGTATCCATCTTTTCTTAATGTGATGCGCTTCTTACCAACATGTCTTTTTTTAGATGAATAAGTGAAAAATGTCGTCAAATGTGGACTGTAGAAGAATAGTAATGGTTGTCAATATCATAATGTGGTTGACGATATGGGAGCGCTTTTGGAGAAAGGGAAGCTGAGCAATATGATAGGCAAGATTATATGAGCAGATGGAGATGGAGTGAAGAAATGATGCACATGCATGACAAATCAGATAATGGTAAGCAAACTAAGGTTGCAAATATAAGATGGATAATAGAAATGATAGAGCAAGAGTAAGCTTATATGTGAGTTGGACAACTTTGAGTAGATGAAAGTGGAAAGAAAGAGTATGAGAGTGAACCTACATACGACAATTGTTTCATTAGTATAAAAGATTGTTGTGATGGCAGGGCAAACAATCAATAATGATGGGAGATGTGAATGAGAAAATAGTGTATAAGTGAATGTGGATTGTAAGGACTATGGATCAAATGTCCTACATAACACTTATAAATATTAGCATTGTAAGCTCGATTATTTAGCATCTTGTTGTTGAAGCTGGATGAAAATGCATAAGTTGCAAGTTAGCTTTACCAAAATTTGATTGAAATACTTTGAGATACTTTTGATATCTACACTTCTATACAGATCTAGTTTTAAACAAATAAACCAAGCTTTAAAGAACAATGAGTTAAAATATGATAAAGCCTAATCTAGGTCAATGGACGTGCATGTTGGAGAACGTTGCAGGCTAGATACTGCCAAACTAGATACTGAGGCAAACTAGAATGCCATACACAAAATGCTAGAAGGGAGGTGCCGAGGAACTGAAGTCTTCAACCAGAAACATTACGTCTCATGTTTATCATAGAGCTTAGATTTGGTGCAGTTGTTAGCTGGTTTGGGGCCATGCCTAAGGTTTTGCCAGATGCATAACCTGCCAATTTCTGTCACGTTTTGACTCAGCCTTGTAGTAGCTAAGATAAATATAGAAGCCTAGATGATGCCGATACAATATTCAGAGTGATGCCTTTACATGATATATTATCGTGGAACGGTATGCTTGCTGCAAATCGCATCGATCCGAGACATCGGATCGCCATTCTAGAATGGGACGAGCATGCATGTCATGCACGCATGCGGGCGGCGCATGCCCGTTTTGGTTGGGAGTTCGCTATTTCAGGCGCGTTTCTGCATCTACGTCTCAGCAGTACCTTATTCTCTTTGAATTGTTTCCAGGCAGGGGAGGGGCTTCTTCCTGCCTGGTTTAGCCAATTTGGCGTATCTTTCAGGCTATCCTTTACTGGCCTTTGGCCTCGTCCTGTGACCTTCGTCCTCGATCCTAGTTTGTAAGGAAGTTCTCTGGTAGTCGGGCGGTTTGTTGGTTTCTTGCGAGTCCCATTCTAGAATCGCATCGATCCGAAACATCGGATCGCCATTCTAGAATGGGACGAGCATGCATGTCATGCATGCATGCGGGCGGCGCATGCCCGTTTTGGTTGGGAGTTCGCTATTTCAGGCGCGTTTCTGCATCTACGTCTCATCGGCGCTTCCTCTTCTCTCAGCAGTACCTTATTCTCTTTGAACCCACCCTCCCCCCCTTCTTTGTTTATTATATTTTGTATAAGTTCTGTTTATCATGTTTTTCCACCCGCTGGGTGATGCTTTTTTTCCACCCGCTGGGTGATGCTATTCTCTGGTATGTTTTCTTGTTTGTTGTGTTGGTGATGTGCAGGTACAGGTTGGCGAGCGGCATCTGTTTCGACTTCTCCATGTGGGGGTTTTTGGGAGCGATTCTATGCCTTACGTTTGTCTAAGCCCCTTGCCGAAGGCTTATCACTAGGGTTTTTCCTCGAAAACACGAAAGGGCGGGGTTTTTTAATCCCGGTGATAAGCTTTCGGCAGGTACATCAGCCACTCATCTATTAGCATTGTATTTTTTTGGGGTCCAAATGATATAATTGGATTTTCCCTTTATTTTTCGTGGGTAGTTCGCATGTGGCGGCTACCCACTGTCCTCCATTGTAGAAAATCTGCTGAGATGAATGAGAAGCCTATCTATCGGGCGGTTTGTTGGTTTCTTGCGAGTCCCATTCTAGAATGCACAATAAGGACTGGGTCATTAGGATATTGCACCTCTTCAGAAAATGCATGATGAAGCATTGAACCCAAACAAGGCCATTATCTTTTTTTTTTTTTTTTTTAATTGAAGCCAGTATTAATGTTATAAAGTATAATAGAGTACATGGGGCTTTAAGGCAATATATAGAGTCTGACCTGAAAAAGCCCATGTTCGAAAAAAGGCTTTTGAAGGGAGCTTCAATCCTTGAAATAGACTAAAAAAAAAAAAAAAAAAAAAAAAAAAAAAAATCCTTGAAATAGACAGAAAAGATATGTAAATAAAGGAAGTCATAAAACTACAAATTAATTAATTCACACCCATCTTCCTTTCTCCTTTATCCTTTCGGCTAATTCCCTTACTGAGTATAATGAAGTGGCAGTAAGGACAATTGCAGAATTGAGCCAGCGCGGGATTAATTCTTCCGGAATGGTCGATGGCACCACATATGATGCCTCTGCGAGCATCAAAGTTCTGAATGCAAGAACAGTCACAGTTACATAGATCTCTATGAGGAACATTAGAAGCTGGTCCGAAATGGTCTAGCCAGAGATCACTGGCCATCACATCGATTTTGTCCCATCTCAGCAACTTAATCAGCACCAAGATATTACCTGAAGAACACAATTTAAGATTAGTGAGATAGGAAAACCTCATTAATCCACAAGATATCATGTTCTGTCTGCTTGATAATTGCATTCGGTCAAATGATCTCCTGATTAAAAATGATGGCATTTTTAGCTTTTCGCATTCTCCAAAGAAGGATATAGATTTTCCAATCAGAAGGAGAGTGAGGGAAGAGGATATCCACCAGGAGGGTGTTAGACAGATTAGGCATATTAAGCTTATCAGAAGCAAGCTCTAACATCCATTCTGACCAGATACACTGCTTAAAGAGGTGGTCTTCATTTTCAGGACCCTGCACACATCTATCACAAATGTCAGTATAAGCCATGCCGATTCTGTATCTTTTATAGTTGGTGGCCAGGGCTTTCTGCCAAAGTTGCCATATAAAGGCCTTGATCTTTGGGTTGGTTGGGGATTGCCACATGAATCTGAGATTGACCATGCATCTGCCCTCATCAATTCCCCACTTGTTATGAATAGAGAGAGTATAAGAACGAGTGAGGAATCTGTAAGCCTTCTTGACTTTATACCCAACAATACCATTAATATGCCATTGAGTTTGCACATCCTCTATGTGTGTACTGATAGCATTTTTAATAATGTTGTAAAGGATAGCATGCTCCTCTCCAAGGTGGCTCAACGCCGAATCCTGAAAATCTATACAACATTATTATTAAATAAATGATCAATGTGAGTAATACCAATATCCATCCATTGCCTGCACTGATGAGGAAAGTGAATAGCAAGGCATGTATGAGGATTGTTAAGAAGAAGAGAGGGATTCCAAAATATAGGTTGATCTCTGGAGAGACCCTCTTTCCAAGAATACATTCCCTTGACAGCATTCCAGGCCTTTAACCACCTTTTGATAATCCCTAGAATATTATTAGGAATAGAAAAATCAAAGTAAAGACTGTATGGGAGAGACATTCTTACATTTCTCCACCCAAAGGGGTGACATTTCAAGATGTAATGCTTGATGGAACTAGAAACAGGATACAGGGTGATTGATAAGATTACGGCCAGCCCTGTAAATAAACTTAGCAGCTAAAGCCACCCCTTGTTTCTCAATATCAATAGTGCCAAGGCCCCTATCTTTCCTTTTTTTACAACATTCTGCCATGGAAACAGGGATCCAGCATCTGTTGTTAGCTCCTGGGTCATAATCCTCCTGGGTGAGCATGTGCTCTTCAATATGGTTAGTTAGAGCAAATTCATCTTCTTTGGTCAAGTTAAGCACTTTCTTCCTGTAAGATGGAGCTATCTTGAGCAAAGTTAGCAAGTCAACACATATCTTAGAATTCTTCAGCAAATACTCAAAATCCTCACAATCTTTTTCTTTTTTCAAATATTTCTGAGCAAGTGGAGGAGGCACAACCATAATTAACCTCAATGGTTTAGAACCTCCAGGTTGCTTACGGCAACCAATCTGAGTGCAAAAATTCCCAAGGAAAATGTTCAAATAATTATCTAACACAGCTTTCCCTAAAGGATAAAAAGTCTGTCTCAGAAAAAGGCTTGCCAAATGCACACCAATTGAGTTTTGCTTGTAACTCTTGCTTGCATAGCTGCTTCAAATCTACATTTATCTCACTACACAAGTCTGAGGGGATCTGACAAGGTTAAATGGATAAAAAAGACATTCCTGACCAAGTCAATTTTTGGTCAATATCCCTGGTAGAGAGCTTGATTTTTAAACTCTATGATGGGATTTGTTTTTTGAGCTCTGACACTTCTGCCTATTCTGAATATGTCTGCACTTAAGGGGCCTTGATGCTCTTGGCAAATGGAAGTCAAGATCTTTTATCTTTGGAATTTTCTTGAACTGACTGTTGTAGACCATGAACAGATGTGAGAGCAGATCTTTATATGGAAAGAATGCATGCAAATGTTGCTGCTTGTGCAAGAAGCATGCATAAGATAAGGACCTGAACAGTCTAGGAATTTTTATGCATCACTATATGATCACATGTAGGCCTCTACTATGGCAATTTGAAATGAGAACTCAATTTCTTAAACTTGTGGTTTAGACAATCGATGGAATTGAATAACACTTGTGTTGTGCAGTCCTAAATGTCAAGCAAATGATGTTACAACTCCCTGGATGAAATGCAAAAGGTGAATAATGCTAACAGAGCGATTTCTGACAACATATCAATGTGGAACACTGAGGATTTAATAACAAGGGTCGAATAACATAGATCCCAAGCTCTGAGTCTTGGGTACAGGATCAAATAGGTAGACAATCAAACAATTCAGATGAATTCGTCTAAAATCCAAGCTGAAAATCAAGTGTGGAGGTCAGAATCAAGCTTCAATCAAGCGAGCCGGTCCCTCTTCAAGGCAAATAATCGCTTCTTCATCTCAAAGCCCTCGAATTTTTCTTCTGCACAAAAGCCCCTTTTGTAATTCCCCTGTTCTATTGCATTCTTGATCAATTCCGTTCAATTCTCTGTCTTTTTGTTTACCAGATGCATTCTTGGCATTAAACAAGGCTATTCGGCAGGTTTGGGACATGATTGCACAATTAGTTTGGCCGAATCGATCGGATCTTGGCGTTCACAGGTTTAGGGTTCTTGAGAATTTTCGATGATATATCCCACAGGCAAATTTAGGTCTGGCGGGCCAAGCTATATAAGGAATAACAAAACCTTTATTATAATTATTACGTGCAATATCCACGTGGGATTCGGTACCTCCACCGCCCCACACGCCCGGATGTTCCACGTGGCATGGGGAGATTGGCTGGGGAGAAAAATAGGCTAGGGGGGTAGATAGGAATTTTTTTTTACCCCATGGACTATGGCGCGTTTCCCAAGGAAGCAAATTTAAAGGCCAATATAAATGAATTTTTTAATTTTCTTTTTTTCAATGGGAATCTTTTCTCATGCTCTAGAAGATTCTGGAATCTTTTTTTTTTTGCAAATGGGCATTTTCAATTTTGGCTTAAAAATGGCTCAAAAGGAGGTGATATGGCATGTGAGAATGATGACATGGCAAAGAAGGGTGACATGGCAATGATGGTGACGTGTCAATCAATTTGGCTTGGAATATTTTTTCTAGTCAAAACCTCGAGTGAAGTGGTTATGATGTGTGTGACATGTGGATGGTGATGTGGAGGTGCGAATGATGACGTGGCAAGGTGATGTGTCATCTTATGGATGTAACTTGAAGGCCATTAACAAAAATTTGAAGTATGAACATGGAGATGAGTGCATGACATGGCATGGCAAGAGGGGTGACGTGTGTGATGACTTGGCATTTCAAATGTGTTTTTCATGGGTCAACTTTGGTATAAATGCAAATCATTGGCATTTTCTAGGCAAACTTGACTTTTGAATGTTTCCCTTAGGGATTTTATGATTTTCTCTCCTCTTTGACTTTGAAGGAGGGAATGTTGACTTTTGACCACATGTAGGACCAAGTCAAGTGAAGTTTAGAACTTTGAATGATGTGGAAGTGGTATGGTAAGTATATGGCATGTGAATGATTCTTGAAAGTGTAGTTTTGACTAGAAAAAATCTTCAAGGCCAAATTTGACTTGGAGATGAGTTGTAGGCATGGAATTCAAGATCTTATGGGTATTTCATGGTGGTAGAAGGCATGGGAGATATGGAATGGGAATCAAAGTGTGCAATAATGCCAAGAACTCAAATGATCACATACCAAGAAATCTTCTAGGGGTCTTCTTCCTTTTGCTTGATTCTCCCTTTGCCTCATTTGTGTGACCTGAGTCAATTGTCCTCATCTTGCTCTTCAAGCCTTCAATGTATGCCAATGAAGCATTCTTCTTGTGCCTTAAAATTCAGATCAAAGTGTGAGGATTAGTCTTCAAATAATGTCTTGTTCTTCCATGCTGCCATAGCATGGCAGCATTATGCCAAACTAAAAGGATAGGCTGGTCTGCCAGCCCTTTTACTTGCGGCTTAAAAATCATGGTAGATTCCAGCTAGTTGCCAATGTGAGAATGTGCTTGGCAACTTGATGAACCTGCAAATGGATTTGGAAGAAACAAAGATAGTAATGATGTTCAGTATGATATGAATGAATATGGAGGTGATTTTTCAGGTGAACCTGCATGGCAAATGAATTCTTTAGGAAAGTGAACTGCTGGATGGAAATGTGACAGCAGTTTGTGAATTTCATGGAAATGTGAAGAGTTTTTAGATGTAGTAAGGCCAACTCTTGAGCAGATGAGTGTAGAATGAAGATATTAGGATGCACCTGCATGTGGAAATAAAATCTGTTAGTTCAGATGAGTTGCTGTAGTGGGGAAAATGGCAGCAACTTTGGGTGATGATGTGTGGTGCAATGAGTGGAGGATGAGATGTATGGTTGTGAAATTCAGATGTTCCTGCATGGAATCCATTGTTAGCATTTGATTTGGTCCTTAACTCGATCAGAATCTGCATAGACTTTTGCTCTTGCAATACTGGAATGAACTTGAAAAATTGATTAGTCCAAAGTCTATAAGCTGAAAAGAAAAACTCAACATCTAGAATTGTCTCATTTTTTTTGCTTTTTTCTTTGTTTCCCTTTTTTTGTGTTTTCCTTTTTATTCTACTCTTATTTCTCTATGTGGTATTCTAACTAAACCTACCTACAAATTCTTAAATGCTTTTAACTGAACAAACTCAGGGCAACATGTTGTTGCCAATACCTTTTTAAATGCAAAATGTTGATAGGATTTGGCAGTTCTCTGCCATCAGAAACGTCTCTCAACCAATAAGAATCCCTTCCTGCTGTGCCAATTACCTCAAAGGGCCCTTCCCAAAGATTTTCAAACTTGGATGCTATTTCTTCCCTTGCTTTGTTCCACTTCAACACCAACTCACCTGTTTTAAGAATTCCTTGGAGTTTATGAGCTGCTTTGAAAGCTGCAATGTCCTTGGCCTTTTTCATCATAACAGCATTTTCTACCTCATATCTGTGCTCTTCAAGCTGCATCAACCTCACAAATCTTTCCTTTAGTGCCTCATCCATTTCTATATTTATTTGGTATGCCAACCTAAGGGAGGGAAGTCCCAATTCAATGGGCACTACTGATTCTATGCCATAGACCAAGCTAAAAAGAGTATGCCTTGTGGATGCTTTGATGGTAGTCCTGTATGTCCAAAGTGCATCATGGAGCTTTAAGTGCCAATCTTTTTTTGATATGCTGATAGTTTTTTTTAGAATTGACTTGAGAACCTTCTTGGTTGACTCTGCTTGGCCATTTCCTTGAGGATAGTAGAATGAGCTTTTAGTGTGTTTGACCTTTAGAGTGGCTAGCAAGAGTGTGATTGTGTAATTGATAAACTGGCTTCCCCTGTCAGAGATGATTTTGAAGGGAATTCCAAACCTAGCACAAATGTTTTCATGGAGGAATCTTGCAGTAGCATGGGCATTTGCTTCTCTCAAAGGAATTGCCTCAGCCCATTTGGTGAAATAATCTGTGGCCACAAGTATGAATTGATGTTGAGCTGAAGAAGGTGGATCTATTGGGCCTATGAAGTCTAACCCCCATGTTTGAAAAGGTCCAGGTGAGGTTATGGCTGTGAGAGGAGCTGGTTGCAGGGCTCTCCTACCAAAGATCTGGCATTTATGGCAACATTTTATGGTATTATAACAGTCCTTGAAAAGAGTGGGCCAAAAATATCCTGACCTCAAGATTTTTTTTGCAATTGTGTCAGCAGCAAAATGTCCTCCACATATCCCTTCATGGCATGCTTCAATGATCATCCTAGCCTCATCCTTATCCACACACCTCAGCAACACTCCTTCCTTGTCAACCTTGCACAATACATCTTCAATGAGCCTGAACTTCTTGCATTTATCCTTAAATCTCCTTTCTTGACTGCTACTCAAATTCTTTGGCACCTCATTGTTCTCAAGGTAACCCCTAATCTCACACTGCCAGCCTAGATTTTTTGCATCAAAAGCAACCAAGTTAGTGACATTATCATCATTGCATAGACCATCTTGATCCTCATGCTCAAACAGAACATAAGGCAAATATGAACTGGGATTCTCCACTAGATTGACCACTTTAACAGTGATGTTATAAGTTTAGACTTTGCAAGCCCACCTGCACAACTTTGCTTTGGGTTGCTTTTTAGCAAAAAGAAGTGACAAAGGATTTTGCCTCATAAAGACTTGGATTTGGCTGTTTTGTAGCAAATGTCCCTGCCTTTCTATCAGGAACATCAAGGCTGCTGCACTCTTTTCTAATCTGGGATATCTCAGCTCAGTATCTGACCACATTTTACTTGCAAAGGCAATTACATGATCCTCTTGCAACAAAGCAAGTCCAATTGCCCTTTTAGTGACACTGATATAGGCTTTGAAAGGCTTTTCTAGATCAGGGGGTTTTAGCAAGATGGAGTTACAAATGGCATCAATGATTTTGTCAAAAGACTCTTGGCACTCCTCATTCCAATTAATCATAATATGCTTGCTCTCACTTTTGGAAAATTTTCCAACCTTTGTAAGGTTAGAAATTGGATTCATAGTGTGTGAAAAGTGAGGAACATACATCCTCAAGAAGCTGGTCATTCCCATGAAACTTCTTACCTGCTTGAGTGTCTTTGGAGGTGCCAACTTTTTCAAAGCCTCAATCTTAGCTTCAGCAATTTGTATACCTTTTGTGGACACCACATGTCCAAGCAGTTCTCCTTTTGAAGACAAAAAAACATATTTTTTTGGATTCAAGCTGACTCCCCCTTCCCTACATAAGGCAAACAACCTAGTTAGCATATCAAAATGATTTTTAAGGGAAGTGTTGCCCCCAAAGGGCAACATGCTAATTGTGATCCATGCATTCAAAACTAGGTCAGCTAATCTTGGAATACTAGGTCAAAGTTTGGAAGATTATTGGCATTCAATGTTGATGTGGAGGTCAAAGGATGTTCATTCTTCAAGTCAACAAGAGCTTAAGGTTCAAAACTCACATGAGGTACTCTATTCAAGGCCAAAGTGCTTAGTCAAGAATATGCTCTAGAAGATTCTGGGTAAAGAAGTTTGGAAGGCATTTTTTGAAGATTGGAAGTTCAAAGTTTGGAAGACCCCATGGTATTTTGTTTCATTCTCTAGCCATTCTTACTTGCTCCTTGGAATTTCCTAGCCTCCTTTCCTATATTTATGCCCCCTTTTGTTCACTCTTGCATTTGCTCCTTCATACCTATTGCCTATTTCCTTGCCATGCTCACATTGCCATACCTACCATTTTGCTCAAATCCCTTGTCAATTCCTCCAAATGTCACTATTCAAAAACTTCAAGTCCTTGTGGCAAGGTTATTATTTCCCTCTTTTGCATTCCTATTCTTATCTTCCTACTAGCCTTTAATGATTTCTTTTATCTCCATTCCTACCCCATCATGCTCTCTTTGGTATACCCTAAACCTTGTCAAAAGATGCTCTAAAGATTCTATATCCCTTTGCACGTGTGGATATCCTTCCCCATGGTTGAAAAGTTATAATCCTTTTTTAGGTATTCCATGGAAAAAGCCTTAAAACCATTTTAAGTGGCCAAATACGACATATACAGGGCATATTCCTTTAGAAATACGAAACCGTATCGCACAAAATAAGCGAAAATACGGCTGAAGAACCCTAAAATTGGAAACCCAGCTCGAATCACGCCATCCCGCGCTCCATTCTCCCTGCAACCAATCTATTCTTGGATTCCGGAACTTAAGCAACAATTTAAGCCTAAATTTATCACCCGAAACTACTGGAACCGAAATTTGAAACTATAAACAGGGGGAACACAATCTCGACATTTTCGAAGGCCCAGAAGTATTCAGATCCTACATTGATCATTGCTGAGCAAGATCTGGACGATCCTTGAAGTTCTTGAGCTCTCCTCAACTGGATTCACAAGATCTAGTTGACATTACCTTCAAAAATTATTTATTGACTTGAGAAGATTATTTTCCTGTGATTAAAAGCTATGAAGCATCCTTATATTCTGTTATCATGATATATTTACCTCCATATCAATTCAAATCGATTGCCAAGTTGTCAAATCCATTTCTGATATGTTATTCTACAATTCTTGCTACAAAATATTCTACAGAAAATTCCAGTGTGTTTCTCTATTCTTTTGGACCACTTGCCATCTATTCTTAGGGCCTGTGCAAGCCAAAGGAGTTGGAATCATTCAAAAATACCAAGTATAGCTCAAGTTCAGAAAAATTGCTCTCGGGTTTGGACAGTTTTGACTGTATTTTGCCAAATTTAGTCATAAAAAATACTTCTACACATCCAAATGAAGATTTGATTGAGTGCCCCTCTTCCCTAGCACCATTGCAACCTATCTACTTTGGAATTTCTCAAAAAGATGATTGGCAACTCCAAATCTCAATTTCTGATCACTGTTTTCTACATTTGACCTCTATTGACCAAAATTTGACCCCACTTTGAGCTTGAATAACTCACAGATTAAGTCTCTGACTTGGTCAGAGGTTTTACTGTTGGTTAACTACCACTTTTTTGACCAAGTCTATTGCATCTGACTTAAAAAATCGATCTGCACCTCGACATCACATTTGTTTTGGCAAAGGTACCATTTTTTAGAAATGGGAAAGGTATAGAACTCAAACTTTTTGAACTTGTTTTTGGGATTTCCTTGCATAGACTGATCACCTCAAGTGATCTGGAGGTTCTAACCCCAATTTGAGTGAAAACTTGAATTGGTTCCTTGTGGTTGACCTTTAAACCAGGTTTAGGGTCAACAGGAAGTTCCCAAGCAGAGATCATCCAAGCTCTTTGGAATGTTGCAGAGGCATTCATTAATCCAAAAGGCATCCTCTTCATGGCAAATGTTCCCCAAGGTGTGATAAATTAGGTTTTTGGCTGATCTTTCTCTTTTATACTTATTTGATTGAAGCCTGAGAAACTATCTAAGAATGAATAAATATCTTTACCTGCAACAACATGTAAAACCTCCTCTAAAAATGGCAATGGATAGAAATCTTTGATAGTGGCTTTGTTCAAGTCCCTATAGTCAATACAAATCTTGATAGTTTTATTTTTCTTTTCCACAGGGACAATGCAGGATAACCATTTAGGATTCATAATTTCTGCAATCACACTTGCATCCTTCATTTTATACAATTCTTCCTTGATTAGTCCCAACAAAGATGCATTAATTCTTCTCAATTTCTGTACCACAGGTTTCATACCTTCTTTGATTTTTATTTCAAACTCACAAATTCTCTTGTCAACACCAACCAGTTCATCATAATCCCAAGCAAAAATGTCTTTCCAATCATCAAAGAATTTGGTAACAAAGGTGTTATCTTCTTCTTTAGATAAATCCCCAACATACAATACTCTATCTAGACCTTTCTTGTTGAGTTTAATTTCTCTTACCTGCTTTTCTTCACTAGCATTGATTACCAGAATGGGAGAAATTTGTTGCAGGTCTTTCTTTTCTAGCTCCTCCTCTTGAATTGCTCCTTCAGCCGTGTTCAAGAAGAACACATTTGCATAGGGAATCAGCCTCACAGTTCTGCTCTCTTGGCACGTGACAGAGCTCCCAGGTTGTGAAATTCTTTAATTCTTGCATAGCTTGATCTCTGAGCAGGATCATGTCCTCATTCTTGGCATGATATTCTCCCAATATCTGCCTGCAAACAAGCTGAGAATCTCCAAAGATAATAATTTCATTAATGCTCAAATTCTTTGCTTCTTAGAGACATGCAATTAAAGCTTTGTATTCTGCCATATTAGAGGTAGTGTTGGGATAAATCCTGCCTACCTTTGCCAGCAATCTATTAGAAGAGTCTTTGAGAATAGCAGCAAAGGAAGCCACACTTAACCTTTTAGAAACACCACCATCAAACCATAGGTATGCAAAACTATTTTGTTTAGGAGATGCTAGCTGGTTGGGGATTCCTATGTTGGATTCTATATTACTTGCACTTAATTCAAATTCTTCACACGGGCTTGACAACAGCATCTCTTCTTCAATGAAATTCAGGGCCTTAAATTCTCCTACCTTGTTGTATAATGTTACCTTTTTTCTGCCATTGGAAATGGTGCACTCCCCTTTTGACCAAACAAGTCTAGCATCAACTGTAGAGAGCCATTTTCTTCCCAAGAGTAAGTCATAAATGTCTGACTTGTCCTCTATTCCTTCAAATGCCACCAAAACAAAGTTAGCTGCAACAATTATACCTTCAACATCAATAGGCACATTACTGACTATTCCAACGGGGTTGATTTTTGTGTTTGAGAAAGATTTTAAAATCATTGGAGCTTTCTTATCTATCTCAAGGTCACATAACCTCATGACATGATGAGGCATAACATTCAAGGGTGAACCTCCATCCAATAAGACTTTGGTTAGGATTTTTTTACCTATCTTGGCAACACATGTGAAAGCTCCTGGGTCATAATCCTCCTGGGTGAGCATGTGCTCTTCAATATGGTTAGTTAGAGCAAATTCATCTTCTTTGGTCAAGTTAAGCACTTTCTTCCTATAAGATGGAACTATCTTGAGCAAAGTTAGCAAGTCAACACATATCTTATAATTCTTCAGCAAATACTCAAAATCCTCACAATCTTTTTCTTTTTTCAAATACTTCTGAGCAGGTGGAGGAGGCACAACCATAATTTGATTGGTATGGTGACTTGGATGAAAGAAAATCGACTTCAGGGTACATGATTATGCTTGGTGGTGCACCTATAAGTTGGAGAAGTAAAAAACAAACATCTATTGCACTATCAACTGCAGAAGCAGAATATGCAGCAACCACATTGGCTGCTAAAGAAATAATTTGGAGCAGAAGAGTCCTGGAAGAATTAGCGATTCACCAAAAGGAAAGTACCATATTGTTCTGTGATAGGTAGAGCTGCATAGCTATGGCAAAAAACCCTGTGTTACATGAAAGGACAAAGCACATTGAGATGGAAATGCATTTTATCAGGGATATGGTGTCAAGAAAACTAATTCAGATGCAACATGTGAATACTGATAAGCAACTGGTAGACATCCTAACAAAAGGATTAAGCTGTACCAGGTTCAAGACATTGACAGATTTGTTGAATTGTAAAGAAGTTAATAGGTGATGAAGAAAGGAGGAATTATCACAGAAATAATTGTCAGATTATGATCGGAAGGAGGAATGTTAAATATGATGGTCATATCATAATCTGAGAGGTAGCATTGAAGTTGGAGTGCAACCTATTTAATGCACAAGAAATTGAAGGAGTAAAAATGTCTAGATCATATGGTGAAAAATCCTAAGTCTAGATATTAACCTAAAGGGGTGCATGAAGATCTATGATCTAAAGAGATGCATAAAGATCAATGGTCTATGGTTCTATTGATTTTTTATGTTAAAGGTTTATTTGACCTAAGGTTATATGGTTAAAGGATCAGACAAATATTTTTGCTAAGTCTTTGAACGTGATGCTCGGTCCAATGAGATTGAGCCATACTTATCTAAACAGACTCGGTCCAATGAAGTCTTGAAAGGTTACAGGAGGATCGATTCGGTGCGGCACAACTGCCGAAATTGGTTCTATAAAATGTTTAAGATGCATACAGATTAGATAGAGTTGTTTCAGAGTGATCTCCCGACCATACAAAGGTATGAAGAAATGAACTATGTTCATTGATTTAGTAAAGGAAGACATTCAATGACTGGTATATTATCTTTGTGAAATGATATTGGGAACTATTGAGCTATTGAAATAATAATGCTGATGACTAGAGCTATTGAAATACTGCTTCAAAATTCTATAATGCATTGACCATTGTTAAATGTTTGAGGCTTCATAGATGTTTTAAATTTATCCATTGAATGCTATGAGTATATGGAAATTGTTTGATCAAAGAAGTTGAAGTAAAATATCTTTGAGGTATGAAAGATCAAATGATATATTAATTTCCTTATATCAAGATCTTGAAGTTTCTGAATCATATTCCAGACAAGTTCTTTATCAATGGCATTCCCGTCCGCATATTGCCTTTCGAGCCTTCGGATTTGTTCTTGACATGATAGGATCTGACCCTCTTTGCTTATACCCATACAGTTAATGGATGCAATTTGTTGGTCCCGGATGATATCAAATGTCATAGTGAGATCCCGCATTATCTGCCATGCGGGGTCGTTCCTTTGCTCTAGATCAAGAATTATCTTCCAATCTTGATGTTCTTTAGTGATAGGATCAGAGTCTTTGGGTTCAGCAAGGAACCTCCTCACACTAGATTCTCCTCTTGCTACAGTTTGCTTAGGCCTCATTGTAAAGAAGAAGTAGATGAATTCCCGGGCCGAGAAGAAGTTCTTGGCGAGTTTGAAGGCAAAAGATTCTGCAAGTTAAACGAATGACACTGGGATCGGCTTGGAGGATAAGGAGATTGTCTTCAAAGTCGTGATTTCTTACAACAGTCTCAAGAAATCATGTTCTGTCAGCGCCTTCAACAAGAGTTCGTCTTTCTGAATCAAATGAGAGTACTGCTAAAAGATCGCTGTCACGATCTTCCCTAAATCTAAAAAAACCTACAGTTGCACTGTTTCTACTGGCACAATGATCCAAGCCCTGATAATTAACACGGCTTGGGGCTCAATAACATAAGGAATCAAACTCTGGAGAATAGCAGAGGAATAGTCCCCTGCCTCATCCATCGAGTTGGGCTCCAGTTCCCGAGGCGCTAGCAATGTCACCAATGAGTTGGCTTAGTCATCCTTCCAAACAAGGCCATTATCGTGAGTGTTCTTCATGGATGTTCTAGTATTTTTGCACTTGTCAAGGGAAGCACATATACGCATGTATTATTAGCAATGAACACGAATCAGATATTGTTCACACAACAAACTGATTGACATGTATTCAAAATGTGGGAGCATAGAAGATGCTTTCAAGGTATTTAACACAATGGCCATGAAGGACTGTTGGGGTGGTATAGGAGACTATATATACCGTTGGCAAGTATATACACAGGTATGCACACACATGCACGAGTGGAGGAGATATGCACGTATGCATTGTGGTGTGGGGGATCGATTATGATCAATGTGTTAACTGAGTAGAGAGAGAAAACAGAGAGACGATCTATTGGGAGAGATTATTTTTACTTGATCTAGCTATGGAGATTATGAATCTCTATGTTGTGCATTGCATAGATCTGGAGATTGAAGCTTGGATTATTGATTTTTCATCCTTCTTGCAAGGTTGGAGTTTAGGCTCTAATAATTTGGCGACCACGGTGCTCGACAGACCATTGATTGGCAAGAATTTCCCTTGAAAAAGGAGTTGTTACCATTTGTATTGGTGATCGTCGATAAAGAACGACACCATTGAGCAAGGAGCAATTTCTTTGTGTGAAGGGGATTTTGCCGTAAGTGATTTATGGGGTACAATTTGACAAGGGGAGCATAGTTTTATGCCCAAGAGAAGTAAGAAGGATATACCACCAAGCTCCATCATAACAAGAAGGGGACTGGACTCAACATTATAGCTCAAAATTCTATCAAGATTCAATTTCGTTTTTAGATCTGGGAGTTGATGTGGGGTCCAATTTTCAAATCCAAGAGGTTCTGATTCCATTTACCGATCTAGAAGGTAATCCAATTTTGTTTTTCAAATTGAAGGGAGATTCCATTTCATTTTTTCAATTTCACGAACCTCAAGAAAAGGCAGAGATGGTTATATTATCACCGATAGTGTGAGGTTTTCAGACAATGGGGATTGCAAAGTTTGATGATCTGGTAGATCGGGATCCTTTAAAACATATTGTGAAGTTTGAAAGGTATTGCCATCAATGTAAGTTACTGGCTGGTGATTATTTGCTTTGGTTTCATAGTTATTTGCAAGATTCAATGGAGGAATGGGCACAAATCCAACCAGATACCATGACATATCAGGAATTAAAGGAAGCATTCATTGCTAATTATCAAGAAGTCCATGGTAAAGATAAGACTATGGAAAGGTGGACCAATTTCACACAAAAGGAAGATGGATATATCAATTAGAGAGTATAATCAAAGGTATATTGCGGTTCTCAAAGCCATGGTTCATTGGAAGGTTGCAAGGAGTGAGGAAATAGATATCCAATGGTATGTAAGGGGCTAAAATGGGCTATTGCTCATAAGGTGAAGGCTAAACATCCTACAACATTGCTAGAGGCACAAAAGTATGCTCTCAAGGTTGAAGATAAGCTGGGATACATTCATGAAATTGCTGCTCTAGAGCATAAAACAAAGAATATTGCATACAAGATTTCTAAGCTTGCAATTTGTGAGAAGTCAAGGGAGGTTTAGTTTATTACTTGTGAGTATTGTGGCTCTATTGGACATTCTGATACTACATATAGATTGCTGAAATTCTGCTCAAGATGCCAAATAAAGGGCCATAACTTTCAAGAATATAGGGAGAAGAGATTCTTTGAGAGGGCCAATCCAGTATTTGTTGTTATACAACAAGCACCACCTATTCTTATTCAACCAATGCAAGCAGCACCTATCATACCACAAGTTCCAATGATGCCACAAGCTCCTATTGCCCAACAAGCTCCAATCGGTTCCACACGAATGGTGCAGTCCAAACAGGGATGGTGTCCAAGTAAGGCTCATTTGTATTGCAAGTTATGTGATAAATTCAAGCATGATGAGAGTACTTGTTGAAAAATCCATGGGAGACCAGAATGGGCAACCAACAAGTATCCACCAAGGCAGCAAGTGTTTGAATCAGTACCTCTTCCTAATAATGATGCTTGCATTCAAGATGCAATGTATATTGAAAATCCTCAAGTTAAGGCTCTTATTGAGGAACTTAAAAAGCAAGAGAAGGCAAAATTAGTAGTGACTTGTGGATTTATTGAAGTGGAGGATGACACATTTCAGCAAGAAGAAGAGATTGGAGAAGTAAATGTGGTTACAAGATCAGAACATGGTGTTCAAGCACCAATAGTAGCGCCGATAGCGGGGAAGACTAAGAACTCTTTGCCAAAGGCTTTGACGAGTTCAACCTTAAAGATGTCAGCACCTACTAAGAAGGTGCAATTCAATGCGCTACCCACATAACAGTTTCAGTCTATAGAAGAAAATCAGCCCATGTTGACGCCTTCTATGGTGGAGGAGGGCCTTCATAATGAAGGTGATGTGATCAACCAAATTTTAGCTACTAAAATCACACTTACTCTTGAGCAATTGATGCATTATTCTCCAAATTTGTTGAAAGAGTTAGGAGAAAGGAGAAAATCAGAAATTTCAGTCCAACTAATTCTATCGAATGATATAAACAAGAGTATAACAGAGCCACCAGCCTGGCAGTCCAAGGATCTAGGGCCACCACAATCATTACAATCATCATATTCATCACATCCATCACATTCACCAGATTCATCACAATCTACACATTCATCACAGTCACCACATTCACCATATTCATCACAGGCACCAGTTCAGTCAAGAACATCAATATTTCTCAAAGAGATGAAGAAGAATTAGTTACTATTGGAGAAGATCTTACTCAAGAGGAAGAATCTGCAATGAACATTTTTTAAGGGGAATACAAGGCTACTATAGATCATCCTCTAAGATCAAGCATGGATGGACAAATAGAAATCATGACAAAGAGAGTGATAGATGCTTGAGCAGCTCCGAGTTTGAGACTTTGTGAAACATTTTTGGATGATGATAAACTATTATTATGTGAGCTAGAGGTGGAAAGCATTGATATTTTAGCATTTGACCACTCCGAGGATATGTTACATGCTCTTGAATTTGATGACAGCCATGTCAACAATCCTCTTTATGAGACTTTCATATTTGAGACATGTATACTAGCCGAACAAGACTTTTACATGCCTCAGATGGGAAAATTTGCTTACTTTGATCATTTAGCACTAAACCATGAGCTAGACTTGCTAATTTTTGATGATTTGATGACTGAAGTGTGCATAGAATAGTTCAGACCTATGTTTCAGCTCCATAGCAGTCCAAAGAAGTCTAAAACTCAAGGGAAACTAATTCTTTTCATGTTTGAGCATGGAAATGTGGACGAACTGAGTAAATTTGAGCATGATTATATGATAAAGGATGGGAAATTGGACATGAGCAGCAGTTTATCTCAGTATGCAGCAGCCAAGGATGCTCATAAAGATTTGGCACATTGGTATGCTAATGCAGTAATATTTGAGCAGGTTGTTGGACTATGGCTTGTTCGTTGGCCACACTTTTTGTTGTTATTACATGTTTCCAGCATTCTCCTATTTGGAAGATGCTTATTTGATAAGGTTGGAGTTGGTTGATGACGAAGGGGAAGTGTTGCCTAATCCCAGAAACGGAAAGGACCTCAAGCTTTATTTTGAAAGAGAAGTGTTATTTTAAGGAATTAAGCTAAGGCAAAGCTCCAATTAAAGGGAATTAGTGGAGCAAATTTTGGGTTTATAGCAGATCATTTTAATAATACTTTTTCTATAAAAACAAAGGGTGACAGTCAAATAATACAGTATCTATCCTATATCAATGGATGTATTTCAACAATACGAATCCAACGAGCCATGGTGCAGGTCAAACAGAGCTATGGAAATCAAGACATCAGCTTTCAAAGTTTGCCACAGTTACAGAGGCTATGTTTCGTCACAGTTAGACCAGTTTGCTTTGTACCAGTTATTTGGGATTTTTTTTAGGAGATTATATTTTTTTTTCTAAACATACATGTAAGTGTATCATTTGGGAACATGTCCCAAGGACTATACTAGTATATTTTATTGTGGGTTCTCCGCCATAGAGTGGCACATTTTCCCACTGTTGGGATGGTATAGGAGACCATACATACTGTTGGCAAGAATATACACATGTATGTACACACATGCACGCGTGGAGGAGATATGCATGTATACATTGTGATATGGGAGATTGATTATGATCACTGTGTTATCTGAGCAGAGAGAGAAAACAGAGAGACGGTGTATTGGGAGAGATTATTTTTGCTTGATCTAGCTATGGAGATTATGAATCTTTATATTGTGCATTGCATAGATCTGGTAGATTGAAGCTTGGATTATTGGGTTTTCATCCTTCTTGCAAGGTTGGGACATGATATTTTGGAGTGCAATAGTCTCACCGGCATAATTATGGCATAGAGTCACTTCATCTGCTTGATCAGGTATATAATAAAAGTATAAACCCAAGTGGATTCGCCTATAACACTGTACTCAATGCATGTGACAATTGGGAGCCTTTGAAAAGTGCAAAAAAATTCATGCTTCTACTTTGATAGTTTGTTGTGCATCAAATTAGTTTGTGTCAAATATGTTGATCAATATATATGCCAATCATGGAAATATGGAAGCTTCAAAAGCAATGTTTAATAGTATATCTACACGTGATGACATTTCTTAAAACAGTCTGATTTTGGGATATGGATTGTCTCAGATCACAACACAAAGGCATTTGAACTATTCTTTGAAATGCAAATGCTTGGGTTGAACCGTGATGTAGCTACCTTCATTGCCATTCTTAATGCATGCACATGCACCTTGGCTAGAGAATGTGATAAATGGATGCATGCTCACATAATAAGATCTACTTGGTACGCTTCATTTGTAGTGGCTAGTACACTTGTAGATATGTAAAAAGTGGTAAAGATGTGATGGAGGCTAAACATGTATTTAATATGATGTCTTGTCGGAATGCCATGTGATGGAATACAATGTTTGGAGGATACACACATTATGCCGGAGGTGAAGAGATGCTGACATGCTTTTATTAATAGGTCACATTTTGAAATGAATGAACATGTCCCAGCATAGCCTCTAATCCCAGAATCATGCAAGTGTTTGACAGTGGAAGATCCAAGACTACTATGAACATAAACAAGTAAGTCCTTGCAGAATCTGATTATCTACAAAATCCTTACCTTATCCTTTCATTCCTTCTTCTGTGTAAGTAGCAAATACACCAAAGCAGATTGATCATATGCAAGCTTCCATTCTATTATCTATTATAGATTTTAAACCCCACAGTAAGGTCCTTTTGAGATAGTTTGAGAAATGTTCAGTTAAATTCCAAAAGTGGATAGTAAAACAAACCCACGATGATAATGTCTTGCTTAGATTTATCAGGAAAAGAAGTCCCAAACCCAGAATTCGAGAAGTAAAAACCAGAGACCAAAGAATTTTGACCCATTCCAAGCTAACAGGAAAGAAGCAAAAATAAAAGACTACCCAATATGAGAAAAGAAATAGCTTGAAATAAGAGGATCAACTTGGAACTTGTTTAGCTTAGCTGCTTCAAGTATATTTTAATTTGATCAAGACTTGTATTTGACTTGTGCAATAAATTTGGGATTTAAACAAGCCTAATACCTTAGTATACTGAAATTTTAGGAAAAAGAAAGGGGGTATTCAACTTGTGGAATAGCCAAAGGGGATCTTCGAGTTGCCACAATACACGGAGTTAGTTTAAATGCCTCTAATACCCCCTTGAATATTCGAATGCAGCCTGAGTTTAAATGAGTTTAATACCTCCGATTTATTTGGGGTAGCAATTCCGACGAAGGAATTTTTTTTTTGTCTTGGAGGTGGGGTTCCATGGGGATTTGATATGGATGCATAAATCACTATCCCCGAGACTATAGATCATACCCCTAAAACAATTGAATAGGTTATTATTAAAAAAAATTCAATAAAAAAAATACATTAGTTGCTGGTTGCATTAGTTAAAGCATTTTTATTAAGATATTGAATTATTTTGGTAAAAGTTCGAGTCTCCATATCTCAAAAGCTAAAACCTTAGGCGAACCCCTATATTTCATATTCCAAAACCTTAAACAAACCTGTATTCCATATTTCAAAATCATAGGCGCCCCTAGTCATAAATGGCCATAATCGAAACAAGAAGCACCTAGAAGCCCCAATATACGATCTAGGCTATATGATGGACAGATCCGACGACTGAGGTAGTCCAGGTGCACCTCGTTTAGAAATATGCATGACAATAACAGGGGTTCCATGGGATTTGATATGGATGCATAAATCACTATGATTGAGACAATGGATCATACTCCTAAAACAATTGAATAGGTTATTCTTTAAAAAAAATATATAAATTCAATAGAAGAAAAAAAACACATTAGTTTGCTGGTTGCAGTGGTTAAAATATTCTTGTTAGGATATTTAATTATTTTGGTAGAAGTTCGAGTCTCCATATCTCAAAAGCTAAAACCTTAGGTGAACTCGTATACAGATGAGTCCTGGTATTTCATATTCCAAAACCTTAGGCGAACTTGTATTTCATATTTCAACATTATAGGCGCCCCCAGGCATAAATGACCATAACCGAAACAAGGAGCACCCAGAGGCCCCAACATACGATCTGGGTCGTAGGATGGACAGATCCGACGACTGAGGCAGTCCAGGTATTCGACTTGTGGAATAATCTAGAAATGTGAAACCACGAGTCCATATTTCAAAATCATAGGCGCCCCAGTCATAAATGACCATAATCGACCCAGAGACCCCAACATACGATCTAGACCGCAAGATAGACAGATCCGATGACTGCAGTAGTCCAGGGTATTCGACTTGTGGAATAATCTAGAAATGTGAAAGCACAAATCTAATACCCCTATTCCATGAGTCTAATACCCCCTCTAGAATTTAAGCCCAAATTGAGAGACAATAAATGCACCGAAAATATATCATTATATATACAAGAAATTTATCGCGGCGGCCAAGGCCGCCGCGAACATTTCTCTTTCCCAATTCTATTTCTCTTTCCCAATTCTATGAGAAATTAGTGAATACAGTCTTTGTTAATAGGTGCATTGTCTTCAATATCACTATTATCCCGACTTTAATACTGGTTTACTATATGTTGCATAAGAACACTTTGTCAAGAATGCATATGAATGTACTTTGTAAGTTTTCATTTTATATTTGTGGATGATATTTTGCCAATTACATTTGAACTCTAAATTGTATGTGCTTTCTTCTTTTTAGGTATATTGCCTTACATTTCTTGCATTTCTTAAATTTACCTACATTGCTTTTGATTGCATCTGACTTACAGTTGTTTTACATCTATTTACAGTTAATGCCATGATTATGTATGTTTTTACATTTGGAATAGGATTGATTCTTATATGTTTGAACTCAAAAGTAGCTTATAATTGCAATGACCCTTGTACTTCTGTACTTTCTTTGTTCAAAGTTATTGTGGCTTCCAATATCAACATAACCGTTATTATTATTAACATAATTTGATCATATACAACTCATAATTGCAATCTCATCTATTTAGGAAGAAGTAATCTTCTCCGGCAAAAGATTTCAGGGCGTAGGCTCTCACGAGCGACGCTAGTCGCGAGTGATGGCGTGCGCCCTGAAATCTTCTGCCAGAGAAGTTTCTTTGACGAAAAAACGAGCATCAAATTTTTGCCTGCCTTTCAGTGTATCCGGTGATAAAAGATAATAAACAGAATCAAAAGTTCGACAAACAGAATCAGAAATTCGACAGCCATTCAACAGGAAATTTCTCTTTGTAAAAACACCCTGAAAAGGGCTGAAATTTGATGGTCCCCTTTTTTCGGCATCTTAAGTTCTCAAACGAACATGCTTAATTATAAACGTTTTTTCCTAGATTGATATTAGGAATATTGCAAGCCCTTCCATCCCATCTTACGCATGTCGCCTGTATTAGGAATATGTTATAGCAAGAAATCAGGAAATAAGTCTTCCAAACTAAAAACTAAAATGAGGAAGTCATCTGCTTATGATCTATAGCTCCCCAGCAGCGTCTTTTTCGGTAGAAATAATTTGGAGAATCTGGAGAAGTAATTTGTGAAGGTGCAAAGAAGCTGAGAAAAATGGGCTGTGATCAGACTGTATACTCAGCACAAGCTGTGGCTTCAACCGACTTATAAAATAAGTCTGCAACGCATCACCTAAAGCATTATCATCAAGGGTTCTAATGTAAAATCCGGGAATGCTTCCAAAGCGGTTTGTTGTAATGTTAAATTGAGCATTGGCCATTGCTTCGTAGGGAAATGCTTTCACAAGTGAAGCAGCCAATACGATATCCTGCAAATCACATTTTTTTGTTTATAATCTTATCTTAAAAAGTGCAGAAAAAAAGGGGAAATATTTTTCACCTCAGGTGGACTGGTATTGTAGAGAAATTGGCTTATATTGTTGAATTCAGCGCTCGTTGGTCGGTCTGATGTTCGATTTGCGTAAATTGGGGTAAATAAATTTGTGGCTATTCCATTCATCAGCTAAAATGCACAGAAAATCAGAATTAAATATTGGTAAGGAGAGCTTAATCAATTAATTACGACGCACCACTGTAAGATCTTGTGGAGGAAGTCCGTTTGGAGTGCCCAATGCAGCAACGTATACACATGCCAGGATTTTAGTTGGAAATAGCTCTACCATATATGCCAAACTTAGTCCTCCCAAACTGTGACCCACAAGCACTACCTGTATCAAATTCACATATCCATTCTGGTTTAGCACTAGATTAGAAAAAATTAGCATAAAAGTATCCGCCGTGCCTTTTCGGAGTCTGGAATGCTTTCCATAAAATCCACAAGAGGCTGTGTGTATTCCACAAATGATTTGATGAGATTGGGATCATAGCCATTGATTCCAGCTGATTTTAAATCCAAGCTGCTCACTCTCTGCCCACTATTTATTAACAGAGTTTGCGTTTTATACCAGCTCCATGCTCCATGACTAGCTCCATGAATCAATATCACAGTTGGGTCGCTGCTATTTCCGGTGGTGCATTCTCAGGCATCCACGTCGCCCCTGCCGATTTCAAGGAATCCTATTTCCATTCTTCATGCTTCAGCACCGGCTGCACAGGTAAGAAATCGTAGCAAATTTTGATCATACTAACCGGATCTTGCGCTCCCCAACTGTGATATTGTAAGGGTAGCACAATTGGTCCTGGATTCCCGGTTTGCAGCTCCCGGCTACGCCGGTCGCTGCCAAACCGGGAATCCAGTCCCAATTGTGCTACCCTTATACAATACCAAGTGGTGTCCCCTGATTATAATACATAATGAAGCGTTAGGCTAGTTTAGATTTGCATTGAAAATATTATCAGCGTGACAGAGTTTTACGCTGAATCGGCTCCAATTGGAAGCAGGCTTTTGTAAGCAAGAAGAAGACAGAGGAGAATATATGCGGAGCGTTCTCCCATCTTAGAAATGGATGTGAAAAACTATAGGCCCAACTTAGCTGTTTTAGTACTTCACTTGAATTGTGAAGTCCAACTTGCATTTTTATTGTTGCTTCTGAAGAAATTGCGGAAACGTGATGTTCTTGATCATTCTGTTCAAAAGCCAGGCAGGAAAATGATCTTACGACACATGTTAAATGCCTGATTTCCGGAAACTCCTTGAGAAGGAATCCCACTAATTAAGAATTACGAAACAAACCACTAGTCTGGAGTAGGATATTTCTGTGACAACTTCTTGGATATGGCGGAAGCACTTACCGCATGAATTGTCACCACACAAAACCAGCAGCTCAAGCTCCCCCACACAAAACCACCTTGGGCCAGATTCGACTTTTGAAGATAGACGAGTGGCATTTAAGCCTCAACCAATTTTGTAGTGACACGGCTTGCCCTCTAATTCCATTGCAGCAGTTACCATTGACAAGGTTCGAAAAAGTGGGGGTTTGAATCTCTTAAAGTCCAGTTGGGGTTTAGGGCTACTGCGGGCAGTTCCAACAGAAATTTCAGACATAGACTAATTTCATGTAAAGATTTGTGCTAGCATGCAAATTTCTAGTTCAAAGGTTGAGAGGGCGGGGATTTTTTGAAAAGGATAGAGGGCCATACCGGGCATGCCCTGGCCTGGCTGGGCAGCAAAGTAGATATGCAATTGCATATCTTAGATTCATAGCCTAGGTCGCATAGTTGCAGTGCATTAAAGAGTCATGGTTGCCTTGGTGGCCCTGGGCTTCATAGATCTTTCACTAACACTGCTACATAATTTTAGGGGATTAATGCTCTTACTTAGGCCAAATGAAATTTTGCGGGGGGACTTGCAGTTTACCTGGGGACAACAACAGTGAATGTGAGGCCACTGCTATGCTCTTTCAAACCTATCAGGCATTCTTTGTATGCATGTTCCAAATTAGTGCTCTACTTCCAATCGAAGAGATCCTTTCTATATATTCTTCAGTTACTTTGATCTTATTTTTCAGTTAACATATGTATTTTTGTTTCAGCCTTTAAAGGGTGATAAATTTAGGCAAATTTTCCAGCAACTTTGTTTTGGAACTGCGGTTTCCAGTCCAATTTTATAAAATCCGATAAATATGAATAGAAGACGACAAATTTTCTGGTTACATCTAAAAAAAATTTTGAACCCTGGTTACCAATTATCAAAACACTCTTATGCTAGGGCCACATGACACATTTTTTTTATCGATTATTTCAGCTGGCTGGGTCAGCGTTGACCCAACACATCAGTCACGCATAACGCATTTATATGGCATGCTCCATTTCGAGGTGCCCTCTTGCTGAAAAATGATCAGCCGTAAATGATGTCTTTTTCTTTATCACTGCCATAGTCGTTGCAGAAGGGTAAGCACACCAATCCCAAAACTACATGAGATAAAAAAGTAGTCAGTTAGGTTTGATGCTTATGTTTTTCACAAGTTATAATAACCAAGTACAATAAGAGAATCTAAAATATGTGTCACTAAGAGCACTGCTCACAAAGAGCACTGCAGATTTTGGGAGAGTTGCAAGGATCTGAGACTAATTGGTTTGTGTGTTTCCATGACAGATGCACTCTTCATCCATTCTTTTTCATCTGTCACAAGTAGCCCTACCTTCCATGTAGACTTTTTATTCTTGCTTTCATTCCCAAGAGAAGAAAAGCACTCTGCCATTCATCTCTACCACCATAGCAGAGTTGCAACTTTTTGAAGATCAAGTAGAAGACATGCATTTTCTTGTTTTGGCGAGATCTCAAACATTTGCACTATCACTTCATCTCCATTGCACCATCATCCTATCATATTCACACTCACTTCTGCTTTTTCTCACTCATTATATTCCATTCACATCATTTCATCACCACATTCACACTCATTTCATCGACATTTGCACTTCACACTCTTATTTTATCATGATTCCCACTTAGACATCTTGGTACAAAGTTAAAGACCCCTCTAGTTATTTATTTTTGACATCATATGGCTGAGGGGACCAGCCTTTTTCTTGTTTTGGCGAGATGTTGCCCCCAAAGGGCAACATGCTAATTGTGATCTATGCATTCAAACTAGGTCAACTTATCTTGGAATACTAGGTCAAAGTTTGGAAGATTCTTGGCACCCAACATTGATATGAAGGTCAAAGGATGTTCATTCTTCAAGTCAACAAGAGCTCAAGGTTAAAGTTCATAAGAGGTATTTTTGGCTTAGTTAAAAGGTATGCTCTAGAAGAATCTGGGTTATGAAGTCTGGAAGACATATTTTGAAGATTGGAAGTTTAGAGTTTGGAAGACCCCATGACCCCACTACTCCCATTTTAGTCCTTTTTGGCTCAACATTGTTTTCATATCCATTGTTCATTCCCTTGCCATTATTGCTTTGCCATAATTGCCATCTTCCTCAAATTCCCTATTGATTTCTTCAATGTGCCATCACCTTGACTATTCCAAAACCAACTTAAGCCTTTGTCTCAAAAAATATCATTTCTTTTTCCTTATTTTTCCTTGCCCCCCCAATGGTCCCTCATAATTTCTTTTACCTTCATTCTTATTCCATCATATCTTCAATGGTATATTCTCAACCTTGTCAAAAAATGCTTCAAAGATTCCCTATTGTAACGGACCTGGCCACTTGATGGGGCAGCATGCGTATTTAAATACGCATGTATACATGCATGGCATGCATGCATGCGTGCATGCATGTGTAGAGAGCTTAAAAGCAAGGGTTTTCTTGTGTTTTTGGGAAGGAGCCTTGCAAAGCTTTTGTAGGAGGCCAGAGACAAATTGCAGAGCATAGAAGGATTCTGTTGGAGACACCAAAGAGGCAAGAGCTTGGAGATCACATCAAGAACGGCATCAAACATCTTCTTACAGGTGGGGTTTTGTTGAGTTAATCTGAGGTACATGGGCTGATATCATTGAATTTATGCATGAATTGATAAGAAGGTTTGGCTATGTATGTTCGAGAAAGTATGGCATGCAGAAACACCCAGAGGAACGAAAGATGGAATAGAAGCTAATCTAGATGCATGGTAATTATCCTAAAAGAGCCTGGAGTAGGCCGAAATTGATGCAGGAGGAATCTAGTTGAGAAGTTATGGGCTGCAACAACGGTTTTTTCATGCAACAGACGGAATCATCGCCGACGGAGCCAGAAGATCTGGAAACATCCCGATATGACATGGAACAGGCCGATTTGGGCATTAGAACCCCGATGCATTGTGGGCAGTGTTGCCCCCAAAGGGCAACATGCTACTTGTGATCCATGCATTCAAAACTAGGTCAACTTATCTTGGAATACTAGGTCAAAGTTTGGAAGATTCTTGGCAGTCAACATTGATATGGAGGTCAAAGGGTGTTCATTTCTCAAGTCAACAAGTGCTCAAGGTTCAAAACTCACATGAGGTACTTTATTCAAGGTCAAAGTGCTTAGTCAAGAATATGCTCTAGAAGATTCTGGGTTAAAGAAGTTTGGAAGGCATTTTTTTGAAGATTGGAAGTTCAAAGTTTAGAAGATCCCATGGTATTTGGTTCCATCCCTTAGCCATTTTTTTGCCTACCCCCCCCCCATATCTTATTCTCACCTTCCTTTTTGAATTTCCCCTAGTCATTTTCCCTCACACTCATATTCTTCTTTGCTCACCTTTTGCAAATCATATTTTGCCTTGCCAAAAGTACCTTTCTTACCACATTTTGTTTTCCCATGGATGTCTTACCCATTTCATACCCCTTTGCCTTATTTTCATTCTTCATATTGCACCCTTACCACATACCCTTGGCCTAATCTTTTTTTCACAAGCTTTTGTGCCTCCTTGTTCTTTACCATTATGTGTACTCAAATATGTTCCATTAATATCCCATTTTCGGTACCCATCTAGAATATTCCCCAAAGAAATTAGGGTTGCCATAGACCCAAATGGGTTAAGACTCATAATTATTTTTGTGGTACCCTTATGGACCATGGCCTATCTTCCTAAAATTGATAAATACAAAGATATTCTTGGGATATACCTCAAGAAATACGGCCATCGTGATCGCTGGATTTTCTGGAAAAATACCTTCAAGAACCCTAATTATGGAAACCTGCTTTCGAATCACGCCGGAATGGAATCATTGAACTGAAACCTATCTATTTTCGCAGATTTCCCGCTCTTAAGCATCTCATCAAGCCTAAATTTAAGCCCTAAAATCTTTGGAACCGTTAAATCAAAAAACATATATACCAGAAACAATAATGTAAGATTTTTTGAAGGCCCGTAAGTATTCAGATCATACATTGATCATTGTTGAGCAAGATCCGGACGATCCTTGAAGTTCTTGAGCTCTCCTCGATTGGATCTACAAGATTTAGTTGACATTACTTTCAGAAATTACCTTATGACTTTTGATGATTATTTTCTTGTACTTGAAGCTATGAAGCATCCTTATATCTGTTGTTATCTTGATATATCTACCTTCATATCAATCCAAATTGATCATCAAGTTGTTGAATTTGTCTCGATATTTTCCTTAGCAATTCTCACCACAAAAATTCTATAGAAAAATCTCTCTGGTGTTTTTAGCGCTTTTGGTGCATCGCCACTCATCTTTGGGTGTTAAGAAAGCCAAAGGAGTTGAAATCATTCAAAAATACCAAGTGTAGCTCAAATTCAAAAAAATTGTTTCTCGGGTTTGAGCAGCCTAGATTGTATTTTGCTAAATCCACCACAAAAATACCTATACACCTCCAAACTAGTATTTGACTGCTTGCCTACCTTCCCCAAAGATCATTGCAATCTACCTACTTTGGAAATTCCCAAAAAGTGATTGGCAACTCTAAATCTCAATTCATGATCATTGTTTTCTACATTTGACCTCTATTGACCAAAATTTGACCTCACTTTGAGCTCGAATAACTCACAGATTGAGTCTCCGACTTGGTCGAGGCTTTTGTCGTTTCGGTTACCTACAACTTTTTGACCGAAGTCTACAAAGATCCGACTCAAAACATCTATCCGCTTCCCAACACTACAATTGTTTTGGCAAAGGTACCATTTTTTGAAAATGGGAAAGGTATAGAACTCAAACTTTTTGAACTTATCTTTGGAATTTTTTGCATAGACTGATCACCTTAAGTGATCCGGAGGTCCTAACCCCAATTTGAGTGAAAACTTGAATTGATTCTTGTGGTTGACCTATAAGCCGTGTTTAGGGTCAACATTTTGAGGTCCTACCGAGATCTTCCCGGATCTCGTAACTCATGGCTCCAAAGCAAAAATTTCCAGCAGAGAAGCAAAACCCATTGGAAGATGTTGATGTATCGATCATTGCAGAAAGGCCATTGCCTCCAAGTTTCTCCACTAGCTTACCTCCAGAACATGCCATATCGGTTTGAGTTGAATGTCCCCTGTTCCTTTGCCTACCTTTGATTCCAAAGATGAGTGCTAACCATTTTTTGAGAATATTTGAAGACTATTACAGGGATTATGGTTTCAAGAAAGGGTGCAAGCTTTTCAGAATTTGAAAAATGTTTCAAAGATGAGAGTGAAGTCTGGTGCTTGGTTAACTTATGAGAAGTTAATGGGTACTACCTCATGGGATGAACTCGTTAAGAAATTTACGGACAGGTTTGGTAAGTTAGTCGCCCCAAAGATTTGGTTAATGAATTGCAAAGCTTTTCTATACATGCAGGGGAGAGTGTGAATCAAGACAAAGAAAGATTCAAAGACATTCATGAGCAAGTGTCAAAGAGCAATGTGTCACGATTCCCACACTTTTTTAGTAAATCGCTTTCATCAATGGTCCGGAAAGAAGACCAGATATCCAAAGGAAATTGCTTAAGGTCCAAGTTGTCAAGGATTTGATTCCATATACAAAGTCTTTGCCAAAACTACCGATCCGACTCAAATGCTCTCTACTTTGCCCGATAAGCACCATATCTCCCACCATGGCCATGATCCTTTTTTACCCCGATGTTACCGATGCACATTATGACCATCACCCTTCCATTCCAAAGGTATGCAATACGTAAAGAAAAGAAGAAATCTAAGGAGGAGGAAGCTAGTTCTCAAGTTGCGGTTAAATCAGACCTATCTAAGGTTATCGAGGCTTTTAGCAGAGTTAACCAAACAACTAGTTGAGCTCAAAACTGCAAGAACAGTAAAACTTACCCCGAATGTGTCCATTGTAATAGGAATACTCATCCATCAGAAATTTGCTATTGGCAAGTGTGTCCTAAATGTAATAGGAAAGGCCACTTTGGGAAAGAATGTCCTATTTGTTCTTTCTGCAAAGAAGTTGGTCATACTGATGTTAAATGTGCTGTTAAAGAATACTTTGCCAAGCAGGAACAAGAAAAAAGGTCAGAACCTAAACCTTCTGTGAGGTTTACTGAACCAAGCACTTCAATAAGGTTTATTCAGGCTACAGACGCTCCCAAGACTGAAGAAGTTATGATAGTGCAAACCAGAAGAATGAATGAAGTCAATACACATGCTGAATCGAGTAGGCATCCCACAACTAGATCTCCCTCACCTACAATGGAAGTACTGCTCAAGTGATAGCTCCACCTCCTCAAAGAAAAGTTTGGTAAGAAAGACCAAGACCTTGATGAAGTGGATATCTTGCTCAAAAACTCTAAGGTAAGTGTGGATCTTTTCACATTGTTAAAGATTGCACCCAGCTACAGGAAGAGAGTGCTTCAGCAAACTAGTGGTGAACAATTAAATGCTTGTATAAACTTTATCGATGCCATCGATCTTGTTCTAGCATGTAATGAAAAAGACCCCCGAGCATTTACATGTTCACCGCTTCTAGGAGGTTTTACTTTTTCCAATGTATTACTTGATGGGGATCTCCCTAAACATCATGCCATATCACATTATGAAGAAGTGTGGTTTCGAGGTGGACAAGAGAGCTTCTATATTACTAAGATCTTTTATAATGCTAAAATCTCTCCTATTGGTGTGGTGACTAAAGTGCCTGTTAATACGTAAGGCATAATCAGAAGTGCTAACTTTATTGTGGTGGCTTTTGAAGATATAGGAGATGAATCTGATATCTATGACCTACTTTTAGGGAGAAGATGGCTAGCTACTGTGGATGCTAGGCCGGGCCTGGTCTCAAGGGAGATGTACCATCTCCAATGGCTCCCTAAACCGCTACTATTTACAACCAAGAAGGCTCCTATGACTCCAAAGAAGAGGTAAACTTTATTAAAGAAATGCTACAATTGAGGAGCCTTTGGGATCTTTTAAGGTTAAAAACCACCAAACCAAGGAAATATGAAATGGTTCCCCTTATTATGGAGTGTGCACTTCCCAAACAAACAAGGACCAAATGTGTTTTCTATGGTTTGATGGAGGTATCTCTAAAAACTAAATGTTGCATCATCTGGCCGCTATTTTGAAAGATTCTTCTCATAAACTCTTAGCTAAAGTAGGGAGAATTTTTCCTCAAGTCACTTCTAATGTGGCAGAATACAAAGCTTTGATTGCGTGTCTTCAAGAAGCCAAAGCTATGGATATTGCCAATATCCATATTTATGGTGACTCACAATTAATTTGCAGACAAGTTTCAGGAGATTATCAAACAAAGAATGCAGATATGGAGCTTTTGAAGAATCAGGCAATGGGAGTGCTCTCAAGTTTTGCTTCATGGAGGATCACTCATATTCCAAGAGAAAAGAATTTTGAGGCTGATGCCCCTGTAGGGAAACTCTCATGTCACATTTGACCTGAGGGGCTATTCCTCAAGATGACCTTGATGACAATGAAGTAAAAGCACTTTGTCCTATTTTGACCATTGATGCATCAAAAAGAAGGAGATCAAGAGATTGTGATCACAAAAAAATGGTACGCCTAGAACTCGCTTTTGTTGGAGATTTGATTGAATATCAAAAACAGGGAGACCATACAAATGTTTTTTGAAGAAAGAAAAGATGTATTTGCCTCGGGACTATTCAGAATTATCGTATCAAAACCGAGGTATGCCAATTTGAAATTAAAATCAAGGAAGGTTGTAAACCTGTTTTTCAAAAATTAAGGAGGATTAATGCTTCACTTATGGGGCTAATCAAGGAATGAATTGAATAAGATGTTAGATGTGTGTGATTATTGAAATTATTAATCCCCGAATGGGTATCTTGCATTGTTCCCTGAGAGAAGAAAATGGTGCTTTAAGAATTTGCATTGATTATCGAGATCTCAACAAAGCTACCATCAAGGATTGTTACCCCTTGCCTTTTCTAGAAGAGATCCTATATGTCAGAAAGGTGTAAGGAAGTGTATTCATTTTGGATGGATTCTCGTGGTTCAACCAGATCAGCATCAAAGAAGAAGACCAGCCAAAGACTTCCTTTATCACTCCCCTGGGTACATATGCTATGAAAAAAAATGCCTTTTGGTTTGATGAATGCTCCAGCCACCTTCCAAAGGGCAATGGATGTTATTTTCAAATCAATGTCTCGGCTGAAGAGTTTAGGGTGTACTTAGATGACCTTTGCTTAGGCTCTAATCCATCTAATCATGTGGAGCTACTTGCAAGAATTTGTTCTTTATGCAGGAGCTCAGAGTCAATCTAAATCCAAAGAAATGCATCTTTTTTTGCATCAAAAGGACAACTCTTAGGGCATGAAGTATCCAGCCAAGGCATTCAAAGGTTGCTCAAGACAAGATTGAAGCCCTCAAAAAATTAGCACCTCCCAAGAATCTAAAACAGGTCAAAAGTTTTGTTGGTATGACAAGTTTTCTTTAATGTATATTCCTAATTTTGCTCATATTTTGAGCCCTATTTCTAGATTGACAAGGGTAGGCAAGTTCTCCAAGTCCGAGAGTAAGCACATACCCATCACATGGACTTTGAATGCCAAGAAGCTTTTGACTTTCTCATTCAATCCATATGTGAAGCCACACTTTTGAGGAAACCAGATTTGAATATACCATTTGAAGTTTATATTATCAAGTTACTAAAAAAGCTATAGGGTTAGCCATTTTTAGGTGAAAAGCACACCATAGTGTTTGCAAGTAAACAATGGTCCGCTTCTAGAGGAGAGATACACTAGAATAGAAAAAAGTGCTGCTGCCCTCATGTTTCTTATCAATAGGCAGGGACACTTGCTCCTGAAAAGTCAAGTTCAAGTCTACATGAAGCAAAACCCAATGGGTCTACTATTTGGTAAGGCAACCAATAAGCCAAAAATCCAAAGGTGGGCTTGTAAGTTGCAAAGTTATGATATTTCTGTAAAAGAATTACATTTGGTACGAAGTCCTAGCCTTTATTTGCCTTATATATTTTTTGACCATGAGGATGAGTTGGATACTGCTGATACTTCACTTGTAGTAGCTCGTAGAGTTAATTCCGTAAGATCAAGTCGATGGTGGGTGGCAACAACCTATCAGAGACTTCTTACAACATGGAGTTATCTCTCCAAATCTCTCCTCAAACCAAAAAAGGAGACTCAAGGATAAATGCAGACAATTCAAGATGATAGACAATGTTTTGTGCAAAGTCAACCGAGATGGAGTCTTGTTGAGATGTGTGAGTGAAAGTGAGTCTGCCCTAATCATCAGGGAAATGCACAAAGGTATTTGTGGAGGGCATTTTGCTGGTGATACTACAGCAAAAAAGATTCTCAGGTCTGGATATTATTGGCCTACTGTTTTTAAAGATTGTTATGATATTATCAAGACTTGCCATCAATGCCAAATCTTTAGCAAAAGAATTTTACTTCCAGCTGCCCTCAATCCCATCATATCTCCAGGGCCCTTTCAAATTTGGGGATTAGACTATATTGGCCCTATTAATCCTTCTTCTGCAGGTCAACATCAGCATATCATTGTGGCCACAGATTATTTTACTAAATGGGCAGAAGCTATACCCTTGAGACAAAGCTAACGCCGCCACAACCGCAAGATTTTTACATGAGTATGTTTGTTCCGTGTTTGGTATTCCTTTTCGCTTGCATTCGATAGGGGCACGCCTTTTGTTAATGAAGTTATTACTAACCTGATGGACATCTTGAAGGTCAAGCATACCAAGAGCTCCTCATACTATCCCCAAGGTAATGGACAAGCTGAAGCCACTAACAAAGTGTTGAAAAATATCTTGCAGAAGACAGTTGAGATCAACAAGAGAGATTGGCATGTCAAAATAGTGGATGCACTTTGGGCTTATAGAGTCACTATCAAGACAGCTACAAATCATACACCCTTCAACCTGGTTTATGGCATAGAGGTAGTCTTACCAGTGGAACTTGAGTTGCCCTCCCTGAGGTTAGCTTATAAATTATGTTTACCTTTTGAACATGCCTTGCAAGAGAGATTGGATGCTTTGCTGCACCTAGATGAGTATAGGATGGAGGTCGAGAATACCAATTTGCTGAAAAAAGCCAAGGATCCTGGTTGCATTCAAGGTCGCACACAAAATACAAGGCACTTTTAAGCAAGGAGAGCTTGTTCTCAAATGGAACAAGTCAAAGGAAGACTCACCGGCAAATTTGACAATATTTGGGAAGGACCATTTGTAGTAATGGAACCCGCAGGTACTAACTCTTATTGGCTACAAGAAGTTGCCTCGTGAATGCCCCCGCCAAATCCAATCAATATCTTGCACTGAAAAGGTATTGGGACCAAGATGCTTGCTTGTCCCTATTCTCTCATTAAAAAGTTTGAAGATTTATGGTAGGTTTAAAGTAGTTAAATCGCTTAGATCTTTAAGCACACTATTTCAAAGAGATAGAACAGTCCGACTTTGAGCACTTTACTCTAATAGAATTGGTTTCATGTTTTTAGGTTGATTTGACCGTAAAGCAATACAGTGTGATCTCAAGAATGTGGTTGATACTAATAACTACCAAGTGTCATTTGCAGGAGCATTCTTTCTTCCATTTTTATTCAATTGCCTTAAACATTCCTACCATCCATCCAATCCTCTATTCTTGTTTTCCATACCCTAGCAAAGACTCAAAAAAATCACCTTCACCATCATAGCAGAGTTGCAAGGTTTTGAGACTAATTGGTTTATGTGTTTCCATGACAGGTGCACTCTTCCTCCATGTTTTCATCTGTCATAAGTGGCCCTACCTTCCATCTAAACTCCTCATTCTTGTTCTCATTCCCTCACAGAAGAAAAGCACGCAATTCATCTTTACCATCATAGCAGAGAGTTGCACTTGTTGAAGATCAAGAGGGATACACACATTTTCTTGTTTTGGCGAAGTTTCAAACACTTGTACACTCATTTCATCTCCATTTCATTATCATCTTGTCATATTCACATTCACTTTTATCTCTTCTCACTCACCATATTCCATTCACCATCACTCCATCATCACCTTGTCATTTTCACATCCATTTTTGCCTTCTCTCACTCACCATATCCCACCTACATCATTTCACCATCACCAACATTTGCACTTTTACTCTATCACGCACACTTTGGTACAAAGTTGAAGACCCTCTACTTATTCACTTTTGACATTATATGGCTGAGGGGACCAGCCTTTTTCTTCTTTTTTTGGCGAGATGTTGCCCCCAAAGGGCAACATGCTACTTGTGATCCATGCATTCAAAACTAGGTCAACTTATCTTGGAATACTAGGTCAAAGTTTGGAAGATTCTTGGCAACCAACATTGATATGGAGGTCAAAGGGTGTTCATTTCTCAAGTCAACAAGTGCTCAAGGTTCAAAACTCACATGAGGTACTTTATTCAAGGTCAAAGTGCTTAGTCAAGAATATGCTCTAGAAGATTCGGTTTAAAGAAGTTTGGAAGGCATTTTTTGAAGATTGGAAGTTCAAAGTTTAGAAGATCCCATGGTATTTGGTTCCATCCCTTAGCCATTTTTTTGCCTACCCCCCCCATATCTTATTCTCACCTTCCTTTTTGAATTTCCCCTAGTCATTTTCCCTCACACTCATATTCTTCTTTGCTCACCTTTTGCAAATCATATTTTGCCTTGCCAAAAGTACCTTTCTTACCACATTTTGTTTTCCCATGGATGTCTTACCCATTTCATACCCCTTTGCCTTATTTTCATTCTTCATATTGCACCCTTACCACATACCCTTGGCCTAATCTTTTTTTCACAAGCTTTTGTGCCTCCTTGTTCTTTACCATTATGTGTACCTATGCCACTCAAATATGTTCCATTAATATCCCATTTTCGGTACCCATCTAGAATATTCCCCAAAGAAATTAGGGTTGCCATAGACCCAAATGGGTTAAGACTCATAATTATTTTTGTGGTACCCTTATGGACCATGGCCTATCTTCCTAAAATTGATAAATACAAGATATTCTTGGGATATACCTCAAGAAATACGGTCATCGTGATCGCTGGATTTTCGGAAAAATACCTTCAAGAACCCTAATTATGGAAACCCCTTTCGAATCACGCCGGAATGGAATCATTGAACTCTGAAACCTATCTATTTTCTGCATTTCCCGCTCTTAAGCATCTCATCAAGCCTAAATTTAAGCCCTAAAATGCTGGAACCGTTAAATCAAAAAACATATATACGGGAAACAATAATGTAAGATTTTTGAAGGCCAGAAGTATTCAGATCATACATTGATCATTGCTGAGCAAGATCCGGGACGATCCTTGAAGTTCTTGAGCTCTCCTCGATTTGGATCTACAAGATTTAGTTGACATTACTTTCAGAAATTACCTTATGACTTTTGATGATTATTTTCTTGTACTTGAAGCTATGAAGCATCCTTATCTGTTGTTATCTTGATATATCTACCTTCATATCAATCCAAATTGACATCAAGTTGTTGAATTTGTCTCTCGATATTTTCCTTAGCAATTCTCACCACAAAAAATTCTATAGAAAAATCTCTGGGTGTTTTTAGCGCCTTGGTCAATCTCGCCACTCATCTTTGGGTGTTAAGAAAGCCAAAGGAGTTGAAATCATTCAAAAATACCAAGTGTAGCTCAAATTCAAAAAAATTGCTCGGGTTTGAGCAGCCTAGATTGTATTTTGCTAAATCCAGTCACAAAAAATACCTATACACCTCCAAACTAGTATTTGACTGCTTGCCTACCTTCCCCGGTATCATTGCAATCTACCTACTTTGGAAATTCCCAAAAAAGTGATTGGCAACTCTAAATCTCAATTCCTGATCACTGTTTTCTACATTTGACCTCTATTGACCAAAATTTGACCTCACTTTGAGCTCGAATAACTCACAGATTGGGTCTCTGACTTGGTCAGAGGCTTTGCTGTCGGTTACCTACAACTTTTTTGACCGAGTCTACAGCATCTGACTCAAAACATCTATCTGCTTCCCAACACTACAATTGTTTTGGCAAAGGTACCATTTTTTGAAAATGGGAAAGGTATAGAACTCAAACTTTTTGAACTTATCTTTGGAATTTTCTTGCATAGACTGATCACCTTAAGTGATCTGGAGGTCCTAACCCCAATTTGAGTGAAAACTTGAATTGGATTCTTGTGGTTGACCTATAAGCCAGGTTTAAGGTCAACAGGCAGCTCCGAAAAGTTGCAACCCGGTCTGTAACCCAATCTGTTTGTTGGTTGTTTCGTTGTTTTATTTGTCCTTTTCCTTGATGTCTTATTAACAAATGTCATGTACACCTTAAATAAAGTTATAAGAAGTGGATAAATAAATATACAAGGAGTATAAGGGAAACTATAGAAGTACAAGGGCAGGGATCTAGCACAAACTATCCACAATAGTAAGTTCAGTACAGATGCAGGAGGTAGCTCTGAGTTGATTATTAGTTATTTAAGTATGCTTTGTTGAATTAAACAAGATAAGGGTCCTAAAGGAACATGAGGCATTGAACGAGTGGTTCCTGGAGATGGGGCCTGGTTTTATGGTAAGTTGGCAGAGGCTATAACCAGTTGCGGTCATGAGGACCTGTGGATTTTTAAGCCAGAAGTGCAAGATTTGGAGTTTCCACATTAATAAATCTTAAGCTATGGAAAGTGGGTTTTTAATTAGAATATTAAAAAACTTTAGCTAACAATGGTTCAAAAAAGAAATAGATGTTGGAACTTTGGAGATCTGGAAAAGTTGGGCCGGAAGAGCAATATGAGATATATGGAGTGTCCAGGTGAGGCTATGGCGTGGAGCACTGTTAGTCTAAGTGTATACATGTAAGTTTCTAAGTTGTTGCATTGTATTTTATCAAAGGCATCATAGCTAATGGATTATCCCCATGGGAGAATGGTTATGAGGCAAGTATTGCATTGTGTGGATTGGTAGTATCTTTCCTTGTTCAACAAAGTACGTAGGCGTCGGAGCTACATCAATGATAGTCAAGCTTGCGACTTCATCGACGTGATTAGATTGTGATCATCATCTGTGTCAGTAAGTTTAGCTACTCCGACATGGTATTGGATGAGAATTATATGTAAGAAGTATGGTAAGTTACTATGACCAACGGATTTATCATAAGCTAATGTGAAGTTGCATTCCTTAATGGGGGGAATCGCCTTAGCATAAGCTGTAAGTATTGTGAAAATGCTAAGTATGAGATATACTTCTATGTCATTGTAGGGTTCATTGGGAAAGCTATTTCAACAGGTATGGGCAACCTCGACAACGGTATGATCTAGGCACATGTATAGGGAATATTCTAATGAACTTCACATGTCTTGGTCTTTGCATTGTTCCACTGTTGTCATGGTATTTGATTATGTACCTGGAACCTCCGGGGTCGGGCTTCTAGGTTCAGTGGCCTAGGTTGCTCCGACACGCTCATGTTCACCTGTGTTCTATGTTGTATTCTTGTACTCGTGACACCGGGCGTAGTTCTCTGGGGGGGATTGCTACGCCACCAACTCTTGTGAACTCCCATGGTAAGAGGTCCTCCAAAGGCCGTGACGTGGGTGAGAGGGTATATGCGATACGAGGTTCACCCCACCACCCGCCACTGTGGCTTGGAATGTAAGCCGGTCGGGCAACATGTCGCTAACGGGCCTCAGATATAGGTCGGTCGGGCTTTCCATTGTCCCGAGCTATGTTTATGATGATTTGGTATTTTGGCTATGTTCTTTGCTTCGTTGCTCATGTGTTATATTCCTTTGCATTAGGTTGTCATTGTCTTAGCAATCGTGCTCACATGAGGATTTTCCGTCGTGTTTGTGCTTACCCAAGATTTACAGAGTATTTCCATGCATGCAGCGGCAGCCAGGGATCCCCACTTAGTCACGAGGACTAACCCCAGTGAGTGCATATGTGCAGTGAATGAGCAAGGCGGTGGTCAAGCTAACGGTAGCAGTGCAGTTGTGGCTCGTGGTTGAGCGAGAAGATTCTAGGGTTGAATTGCTAGAGTTGGATGTTATCTCTATCGAGAATGTTGATTTATTGGATGTTGACCTTACCTGATTATATTGAGTTTATAAACATTGGTTCATTGAATTTGGAGTAATTAAGTTCAATTGAAAGGAAGATTTAATTCTTCACCAGTATTATCAACCTAGAATTATAGAAGTTTGACAAGATCCCGAGTTGCCAGGAGGGTCAACTCGGCAGGCTCGTCACACCTATCCTCTTGCACGTGTGAGCAATCATCCCTATGGTCATTGGGCTACAATCTTCTTTAAGTATTTTATGGGTAAAAGTCTTCGAATCATTGGCCAAGCTTTTAAAAATGGCCGAATGATTCGAATCATTGGCCACGCGAATTATGCAAAAAATACAGCTGAAGAACCCTAGAACTGGAAATTCGGCTCGAATCATGCCTTCCCGCGCTCCATTCTCTCTGAGACCACCCTATTCTTGGATTCCGGAACTTAAGCAATAGAATAAGCCTAAATTTACTACCTAAAATCACTGAAACTGAGATTCGAAACTATATACAGGGGAAACACAACCTCGACATTTTTTGAAGGCCTAGAAGTACTCAGATCCTACATTGATCATTGCTGAGCAAGATCTGAACGATCCTTGAAGTTCCTGAGCTCTCCTCAATTGGATTTACAAGATCTAGTTGACATTACTTTCAAAAAATTATCTATTGACTTGTGATGATTATTTTCCTGTGATTAAAGCTATGAAGCATCCTTATCTTCTGTTATCATGATACATTTACCTTCATATCAATTTAAATTTATTGCCAAGTTGTCAAATCCATCTCTGGTATTTTTCTTAATAATTTTTGTCACAAAATATTCTACAGAAAATTTTCGTGTGTTTTCCAGTTCTTTTGGCCCACTTGCCAGCTATTCTTAGGACTTGTGTAAACCAAAGGAGTTGAAATCATCCAAAAATACCACGTCTAGCTCAAATTCAAAAAAATTGCTCTCGGTTTTGAACAGTTTTGACTGTTTTTGCCAAATCCAGCCACAAAAAATACGTTTACAAATCCAAATGGGAATTTGACCACTTGCCTTTCTTCTTTATCACCACTGCAACATATTTGCTTTGGAAATTCCCAAAAATATGCTTGGCAACTCTAAATCTCATTTTCTGATCATTGTTTTCCAAATTTGACCTCTATTGACCAAATTTTGACCACACTTTGAGCTCGAATATCTCATAAATTCTCTGACTTGGTCAGAGGCTTTACTGTTGGATACCTACAACTTTTTTGACCAAGTCTATAGTGCTTGACTCAAAAAATCAATCTACACCTCATCACCACATCTGTTTTGGCAAAGGTGTCAGTTTTTGGAAATGGAAAAGGTATAAAATTTCAAATTTTTGAGCTTGTCTTTAAATTTATCTTGCATAGACTGATCACCTTAAGTGATTTGGAGGTTCTAACCCCAATTTGAGTGAAAACTTAAATTGGTTCCTTGTGGTTGACCTTTAAGCCAGGTTTAGGGTCAACATTTTGAAGGTTCTACCGAGATTCTACCTGGATTTCGAGAACTCATGGCTCCAAAACAGAAATTTCCAGCAGAGCAAGAACTAATGGAAGATCAGGAGACTTCAGAACTCTGTAGAGATAGATCTCTTCCCCCAAATTTCTCAGCTGGACTACTTCAGAGTTTGCCTTATCAGTTTGAGTTGAATGTGCCTACTCCATTACCTACTTTTGATTCTAGCATGAGTGCTAATACTTTTCTGAGGATTTTTGAAGATTACTACAGGGATTATGGCTTCAAGAAAGGATGCAAGTTCTCACAATTTGAAAAGTGTTTTAAAGAGGAAAGTGAAGCTGGTGCTTGGCTGACATATGAGAAGCTGATGGGAACCACTTCTTGGGATGACCTTGTCACCAAGTTTTTAGATAGGTTTGGAAAGCTTGCTGCTCCTAAGGATCTTGTTAATGAATTGCAAAATTTCTCTATTTATGCAGGTGAAAGTGTTAGTCAATACAAAGAAAGATTCATCACCTTCATGAATAGATATCAGAAAGGCCAAGTTATTGTCCCCACGCTCTTTTTGGTGTCTTCTTTCATCAAAGGCTTATCTTCTAGACCAGAAATTCATAGAAAACTTATCAAGATTCAAGCTGCAGAAGGTTTTGATTCCATCTACAAAGTTTTTGCCAAGACTACTGAATTGACTAAAATGCTTTCTATCCTACCTGAAAAACACCATAGCTTTCATCATGATCCCTTTTACCCCGATCAGGGTAGCCCTTAAGGACGAAAGTTCGCCAAAAGGCTATATTTAAGGGTATCGAGAAATTTTGACGCTATGGTTTAGTAGGATCCGTTATAGATGAGAAAAATAAAATTAGCCAACTTTTCTACAAACAAAGCTCACTCCACTTGAAAATTCGCCACATCCACTAGGCGTCATAATTATGGATTCGCCTTATTCTCTACCCTCATTTTCGAAGATTTCTTAAGGAATCGCCTAATATTCTAGGCTTTCTTCGTAATCCAATCTAGTCTCCATATCCATCTAGGTACATATGATAATTTTAAGACTTATTTTTGTAGCTATTGTCTTTCAAATACTTCTAAGGATGCATCGGAGAGCATTTTTTTACAAACCCCCTTTTAATAGATTCGTTTTATCTACAAGGATAAGCCACGTTCTCATTTCCAAAGGTTAAGTTGTGGTTTTGCATCATGCAACTATAGTTATAATGTGTTTGTGTCCTTGATTGCCGGTGAATCAAATTTCACCACAGAAATTGCACTTGGAAAATAAAGACACTTAAATCTGATTCGCCTATATTTCTATAAAAAAAATTCATGTCTAGAAAACATTCGCCAGCATAACTAATCTTGCAACTCTATTATTCGCCCGACCTTCTAAATTATGCTTAGACAAATTTATCCTTAAGGGCAACCCTGACCCCGATGCCACTGATGGCCCTTATGAACCTCACCATTCTGTTCCTATCTATGCTGTGCATAAAGAAAAGAAAAAAACCAAAGATGAAGAGGCTGATTCTCAAATTTCAGAGGTCAAAGCTGATTTGACAAAGGTAACTGAGGCTTTAGCAGAAGTAACTAAGCAACTTGTGGAGCTCAAAGCAAGCAGAACAGGTAGAACTTATTCTGAATGTATTCATTGTAATAGAACTTCACATCCAGCTAATATTTGTTATTGGCAAATATGTCCTAAATGTAAAAAGAAAGGTCATTTTGGTAGGGAATGTCCAGTTTGTGCTTTTTGCAAGGAGATTGGTCATACTGACCTTAGGTGCTCTGTCAATAAATATTTTGCCAAGCAAGAGAGGGAGAAGAAACCTGAGGCAACTCCACATGTAAGGTTTGATGAATCTACTAGTTCTATAAGGTTTGTGCAGGCTACAGAAATGCCAAAGACTGAGGAAGTGATGGTGGTACAAACCAGGAGTATGGGGGATACCTATAGACCTGCTGAGCCTAACAAATTTGTTCCAGAGCATTCCAGGAAATCAACATTGCCACTACCCCCCTGTCATGGAAGCTCCTCCCCAAGAAATAGCTCCACCTCCTTAACAAAAGTATGGTAAGAAAGATCAAGATCTTGATGAGTTGGATGTTTTACTGAAAAATTCCAAAGTAAGTGTGGATTTATTTACCTTATTAAAAATTGCACCTGGTTATAGGAAAAAGTTATTACAACAAACTACTTTTAGTGAGGCAGTGGCTTGTGTAGGTGTTGCAAATGCTACTAATCTTATTTTGGCTCAAAATGAAGAAGACCCAGGTGCATTTATGTGTTCAGCCACTCTAGGAGGTTATTCTTTTTCCAATGTGTTGTTGGATGGGGGTTCACCTCTAAATATCATGCCTTATCATGTTATGAAAACATGTGGGCTTGAGATAGATAAAAGATCATCTGTTTTGTTAAAATCCTTTTCTAATGCTAAAATAGCACCAGTTGGAATTGTGACCAAAGTTCCTGTTAATACTGAAGGCATTGTTGTAGCTGCCAAATTTGTTGTTGTTGCTTTTGAAGATTTAGGAGAAGATGCAGATATATATGATCTCTTGCTAGGGAGAAGGTGGATGGCCACAGTTGATGCTAGGCCAATCTGGTCTGAGGGGAGATGCACCATTTCAAATGGCACTCAAGTAGCTACAATTTACAACCAGGATGGTTCTTATGGCTTCAGGGAAGAGGTACACTTTATTAAAGAAATGCTTATAGAAGAGCCCCTAGGATCTTATAGTTTAGCAACCCCTAGCACAAAGAAGACTGATCTGATTCCTTTGATTAGAGAGTGTGCACTACCTTTTGAGAATGGGAAAGAAGGGTGTTTATGGTTTGATGGAGGGATTTCAAAGAAACTAAATGTAGCTTCATCTGCAGCTATACTGAAGGATACCTCCAATAAACTCTTGGCTAAGGTGGGAAGGATTTTCCCCAAATAACTTCTAATGTAGCAGAGTACAAGGCTTTGATTGCAGGTCTTCAAGAAGCTAAGGCTATGGATATTTCAATCATACACATCTATGGAGATTCTCAGTTAGTTTGCAGACAGGTTAGTGGTGAGTATCAGGCCAAGAATACTGACATGGAATCCTTGAGAAATCAGGTAATGGGAATGCTTGCTTACTTTACTTCTTGGAAAATTACTCATATTCCAAGGGAGCAGAATTGGGAAGCTGATGCTTTGTGCAGAGACATTTAATGACTTATTTATCTGAAATAGCTATCCCAGAGGAAGATCTTGATGAGGACGAGGCTAAGGAATTCTGTCCTATATTAGTTATAAATGCATCACAAAAAGAAGCAACCAATGAGGTTATAATCAATAAAAATGGCCAGCAAAGAACTCTGTTTGTGGGAGATCTCTTTGACACACAAAACAAGGAAGAAATTACCAAATTCTTTGAAGAAAGAAGTGGTGTGTTTGCTTGGGATTATTCTGAGCTCATTGGTATCAAGGAAGAGGTATGTCAATTTGAAATTAAAATTAAAGAAGGGTGTAAACCTGTTTTCCAGAAGTTAAGGAGGATCAATGCTTCACTTTTAGATCTAGTCAAGGAAGAGTTGCATAAAATGTTGGATGCAGGTGTTATTGTGGAAATTATTAATCCTGAATGGGTGTCATGCATTGTTCCAGTGGAGAAAAAGAATGGTGCTTTGAGAATTTGTATAGATTATCGAGACTTGAATAAAGCCACCATAAAAGATTGTTATCCTTTACCTTTTTTAGAGGAAATTCTATATGCTGTTGCAGGGAAGGACATGTACTCATTTTTGGATGGTTTTTTAGGGTTTAATCAGATCAGCATCAAAGAGGAGGATCAGCCAAAGACTTCATTTATCACTCCTTGGGGTACATATGCTATGAAGAGAATGCCATTTGGCCTAATGAATGCCCTAGCCACTTTTCAAAGAGCAATGGATGTTATTTTCAAAACCATGTCTGCTGAGGAGTTTAGGGTGTACTTAGATGATCTTTGTTTGGGTTCTCATTCTACTAACCATGTGGAATTACTTGCAAAAATTTGCTCTTTGTGCAGGACTTCAGGAGTTAATCTAAATCCAAAAAAATGTATCTTTTTTGCATCTAAAGGGCAGCTCTTAGGACATGAAGTATCCAGCCAGGGCATTCAAGTTGCTCAGGATAAGATTGAAGCTCTCAAAAAGCTAGCACCTCCCAAGAATCTGAAACAGGTTAAGAGTTTTATTGGTATGACGAGTTTTCTTAGAATGTATATCCCAAATTTTGCTCATATCTTAAGTCCCATTTCTAAGCTGACCAGAGTAGGTAAATTTTCTAAATCTGAAAGTAAGCACATACCTATTACATGGACTTTAGAATGCCAAGAGGCTTTTGACTTTCTCATTTCATCTATATGTGAAGCTACTCTTTTGAAAAAACCAGATATGAGCATGCCATATGAAGTTTATATTACTGTTACTAAAAAAGCCATAGATTTAGCCATTCTACAGGACAAGCATACTATAGTTTTTGCAAGCAAACAATGGTCTGCTCTTGAAGAAAGGTACACCAGAATAGAAAAAAGTGTTGCTGCCCTCATGTTTCTTATTAATAGACAAGGACATTTGCTTCTGAAGAGCCAAGTTCAAGTTCATATGAAGCAAAACCCAATGGGCTTATTATTTGGTAAAGCAACTAATAAACCAAAAATCCAGAGGTGGGCTTGTAAGTTGCAAAGTTATGATATTTCTGTAAAAGAGTTACATTTGACACGAAATCCTAGCCTCTACTTGCCTTATATATTTTTTGATCATGAAGATGAATTGAATTCACTTGCAGTAGCACACTTAAAAGTAACTCAAGGAGGTCAAGCCAAAGGAGGATGGCAGCAACCTATTAGAGATTTTTTACAACATGGGATCATCTCTCCAAGCTTCACTCCAAGTCAGAAAAGAAGACTCAAGGACAAGTGTAGACAATTCAAGCTGATAGACAATGTCTTGTGCAAAGTTAACAGGGATGGAATCTTGCTGAGATGTGTAAGTGAAGAAGAATCTGCCTTGATTATTAGGGAGATGCATAAAGGTATCTGTGGAGGACATTTTGCTGGGGATACCACTGCAAAAAAGATTCTCAGGTCTGGATATTATTGGCCTACTGTTTTTAGAGATTGCTATGAGGTCATAAAAACTTGCCATCAATGTCAAATTTTTTATAAGAGAATTTTATTGCCAGCTGCCTTGAATCCTATCATATCTCCAGGACCCTTTCAAATTTGGGGACTAGATTATATTGGTCCCATTAATCCTTCTTCTATAGGTCAACATCAGCATATTATTGTGGCCACAGATTATTTTACTAAGTGGGCAGAGGCTATACCTTTGAGGCAAGCTAATGCCTTCACAACTGCAAGGTTTTTACATGAATTTGTTTGCTCCAGATTTGGTATTCCTTTCCAGATACATTCTGATAGAGGTACCCCCTTTGTTAATGAAGTCATTACTAATCTGTTGAGCATTTTGAAGGTCAAGCATACCAAAAGTTCTTCATATTATCCTCAGGGTAATGGACAAGCTGAAGCTACTAACAAAGTGTTGAAAAATATCTTGCAGAAGACAGTTGAGATTAACAAAAAGGATTGGCATATCAAAATAGTGGATGCACTTTGGGCTTATAGAGTCACTATCAAGACAGCTACAAATCATACACCTTTCAATTTGGTCTATGGCATAGAAGCAGTTCTACCAGTAGAACTTGAGTTACGTTCCTTGAGATTAGCTCATAAATTGTGCTTCCCTTTTGAACATGCCTTGCAGGAAAGATTGGACGCCCTGCTACATTTAGATGAGTACAGAATGGAAGCTGAAAACACTAATTTGCTGAAAAAAGCCAAAGATCTGGCTGCATTCAAGGCTGCACACAAAATACAAGGCACCTTTAAGAAAGGAGAACTTGTTCTCAAATGGAACAAGTCAAAGGAAGACTCAGCTGGCAAATTTGACAATATTTGGGAAGGACCCTTTGTAGTGTTGGAGCCTGCAGGTACTAATTCTTATTGGTTACAAGAGGTTGCTTCAGGTATGCCACTGCCAAATCCTATCAATATCCTGCACCTAAAAAGGTATTGGGACTAGCATGCTTGCTTGTCCCTCTTTTTACATTAAAAGCTTAGAGATTTATAGTAGGTTTAAAGTAGTTAAATCAGTTTGACTTTTGAGCACATTGTTCCAGCAGTTAGGTCAGCTTGGTTTTGAGCACATTACTCTAATAGGATTGGTTTTATGTTTTAGGTTGATCTGACCAGATAAGAGTACACATGATCTCAAGAACAGGATTGATATTAATGATTACCAAGTGTCATATGCAGGAGCATCCTTCTTCCATTTTCTCATCTGTCTTAGAATATTCCTACCATCCATTCAGCCTCTTATTCTTTTTTTTTCATACCTTAACAGCACTCTGCAAAGTCACCTTTACCATCCAGCAGAGTTGCAAGGATCTGAGACTAATTGGTTTGTGTGTTTCCATGACAGATGCACTCTTCCTCCATTCTTTTTCATCTGTCACAAGTAGCCCTACCTTCCATGTAGACTTTTAATTCTTGCTTTCATTCCCAAGAGAAGAAAAGCACTCTGCAATTCATCTGTACCACCATAGCAGAGTTGCAACTTTTTGAAGATCAAGTAGAAGACATGCATTTTCTTGTTTTGGCGATATCTCAAACCTTTGCACTATCACTTCATCTCCATTGCACCATCATCCTATCATATTCACACTCACTTCTGCTTTTTCTCACTCATTATATTCCATTCACATCATTTCATCACCACATTCACACTCATTTCATCGACATTTGCACTTTACACTCTTATTTTATCATGATTCCCACTTAGACATCTTGGTACAAAGTTAAAGATCCCTCTAGTTATTTATTTCTGACATCATATGGCTGAGGGGACCAGCCTTTTTCTTGTTTTGGCGAGATGTTGCCCCCAAAGGGCAACATGCTAATTGTGATCTATGGATTCAAACTAGGTCAACTTATCTTGGAATACCAGGTCAAAGTTTGGAAGATTCTTGGCACTCAACATTGATATGAAGGTCAAAGGATGTTCATTCTTCAAGTCACATTAGGGCGGATTTGGGGTCTCAAAATGGCCTCCTATCAGCCATTCCACGTCATATTTCCGCTCCTTTTTTTCCATGCCACCTAGGATACCAAACTCTCATAATTACAGATTTGCTTGGAATATTCTTCCGGAATAAGGGGAATTGCACATTCATGGCGCCATATGTATTTAATTATGTTGGTTGTCAGACGGACTGATGCAACACGTGGCGCTTCTAAAATGCCACTTGCATTATAGCATACCGGCAACTCATGACGGTGTCTCTTGGTTTGTCAGATACCAAGCGTGCGCGTCACCGCCTTCTACATTTCAAAATTTGAATGTGTAGGTTGAAGCTTTGTATCAGATCAGGCTTTCATTTCGAGGCGCTGCGGCTGCGCCTTAACCGATCTTCACTTCATCCTAATACAGGCTTCCCGCCCCCTACAATTCGAAATTTGAATTTGCTTAATGTATAAAAGCATGGATTGTAGGAGAATGGACTTTTCTATTTCCATATGCACGTTGCAAATTTCAAAAACGAAGTTAGTACGGACGTTCGGCTCACACGGGTTTAATTGTGTTGGGGCATAAAAATACCACACCTTCATTTCAACCGCGGCTTAACAAAGATGGAAGTTGCTTGTTGTCAAATTAAACTTAAACACAAGTGAGGTCGGCACTTACGTGGTTTTCTCGAGGAGGGTTTGGAGTGTTTTTTTTTTAAATCCTAATTATCGACATAGTGTGACGTAGCATCTTGGTATTAAATAGTATGTTAAATTTGAATTATATCGGTGTTCATTTTCAGGTTAAACTCAAATCATATAGGTTTAGGAATAAGGTTAAAAAAGGAAGATATTGGATATTTAGGAATAAGGTTAAAAAAGGAAGATATTGGATATTTAGGAATAAGGTTAAAAAAGGAAGATATTGGATATTTAGGAATAAGGTTAAAAAAGGAAGATATTGGATATGGCTCAAATTTGAGATATGCACATAATGGCATGTAATGATGGTTGATAGGACTGGAATACTAATCATTCCTACGATTTTCACGCCTAATCTAATCAGATATCTATTCCAGCCTAGATTGGCCCCATTCTCCCCCAATCTCCGCCCACCGCCCAATTTCTCTAGTCCATCGCCATGAAGAGATCAGCTACGGAAGAGCCGGAGGTGTCCTCCAAGAGGCTTATTACGGCCTGGAAGAGGTGTTCCCCCCTTGATTGCCTCCACGCCCACGGTTCTTGCTCGAATGCCTCTGATTCCTTTGATTCCTCTGATTCCTTTGACGAGGAATCAGAGAATGAGGAATCAGAGGAAATTTCGGAGCAGGAGTTCATCACAGGTGTTCTTGAAGGCTGGATAGGAGATTCTTCAGAGAATGAGTGGTCTACCGAAGGAGAAGAAGCCGAAGATGATGAAGAAGTTGAAGACGAATCCGCTGACTTCGAGGAGCTCATGGCGTTAGTTCATGGTACATGCATGTTTTCTTTCTTTTCTTAAGCATTCAACTAACGGTTATTTCTTATTTTTTTTTTTGCAGATGGTGAAGCAGATGAATGAAATTTGTTAGGGCAGAGCACCTCTTATTTTTTTTCCTTGTTCTTAGCCTCCAGCTTGCCTCCAGCTTCTTACCATATGACTGCAAGCCTCCGGGCTTTTTCGTTGTGAATAGTTGAAGCCTCCGGGCATTTAAATTTACAAAATGATGTTTTGATGTAAAGCCATACGGCCATAAAAAATTTTGAATGTAAAAAGTTTTTGCTTCTAATTCCATTTGAATACCTAACTTGTTTTTTTACTGTACATGTGTTACCACTCTTAAGTACATAAGTCATTATCCCTTTTCAAAGAGCATATTATTTTTCAAGAAGGATCACACCCAACGAATAGTACATATGCAACAAAAATGGAACACACTAAATTCGCATCGTGTGATCCACTTTCTTATTTGTTGTCAAATTAAAATTAAACACAAGTCCCTCATCAATAGTCTCCCATTTGCATATAAAATATCTATCATTCCAAGTTATATTATGTTTTATGAACTAAAATGGCCTCCTATCAGCCATTCCACGTCATATTTCCGCTCCTTGGGATTTGGGGTCTCAAAATGGCCTCCTATCAGCCATTCCACGTCATATTTCCGCTCCTTTTTTTCCGTCAGATTTGCTTGGAATATTCTCCCAGGATAAGGGGTATCGCACATTTATGGTGCCATATGTATTTAATTCTGTTGGTTGTCAGACAGATTGACGCAACACGTGGCGCTTCTAAAAAGCCACTTGCATCATGACGGTGTCTCTTGGTTTGTCAGATACCAAGCATGCGCATCACCGATTCTTGTCTTGCCCTATTTTCATTTAGAGTCCATGGCCATACAAGCTTCCCGCCTTCTACATTTCAAAATTTGAATGTGTAGGTTGAAGCTTTTATCAGACTTTCGTTTCGAGGCGCTGCGATTGCGCCTTAAAAGTTCGTAACCGGGATCTTTACTTCATCCCAATACAGGCTTCCCGCCCCCTTACAATTCGAATTTTGAATTTGCTTTTGTATAAAAGCATGGATTGTAGGAGAGTGGACTTTTTGATTTCCATATGCACGTTGCAAATTTCAAAAACGAGGTTAGTACGGACGCTCGCTCAAAACGGCCGAATTAATTTTGGGACATACAAATTGTACACCTTCATTTTCGCCGCGGCGATCCACGCTGTATGGAAGCTCCAAATGATGTGTGGATAAGGATCCAACCGACTCACGAATATGCTCCAGTCTTCAATCGCAAAAAAAGGAGGTCTAAAAATAAGAACTTAGACCTCGACATGTTTGCGCCTTGCGTGCTCAAAAAGTGTCGACATCCGGGCGGATGGCGGTTTATATCCATTGGATCCGTTGAAAGGCAAGAAACCGTCATTTCGGGGACGTTTTAAGTTTAGTCCGATTTTGTGGTGACGGTAACTCGGCCTCTTGGGATATTGTGAGAGATTGAGAGAGGATGAAGTCATTCGAATCGAATACGATTTCCTTGAGATGAGCCGCTCCGATTGTCACAAGAGAATTATAACTTAAACCAAGAAACTCTTTTTTCTCTCGCTTCATTACTCCATTGTGATGAAGGAAAGGAATGACGGCTTGGGAGGGAAACTTCTTTGAGATAATGAAGTGGACAAGTCCAAATTGGTGATAGGGCACCTGCAAGAAAAGATCCAAGAGCTCGAAAAGAGCAAACTTTGGGCTTCAATGTAGGTTAAAGAATTTGAAGAAAACACCCCTTGGCTTTGGAGAAAAGGAAGAAGCACTATCGACCGATAGAGGAACCGAAGTTTGGATCAGGTGCATTCAGACGTTGTGGTCACGCCACAAGGTCCGCTTTTTTTACAACACTAGCAAAGGCCAATTAAGATCCGGGGAAACTAGAAGCAATCTTGGTTACGTGAGTGAAGAACCTAGCGACAAACGGGGAGATAGTGGACATGATTTGTCAGCCCTACAATGCTCCTCTCAAGAAGATGGTATTGGAAATGGTACTAGGAGAGATCTACAAGAAGTTAGAAGTTTACGGATGTACGTGCTGCTTGTGATGATGTAGGCATCGAGAGGGTTTGGTTACCGTTCTCTATTCAAGCCATTCCACGAAGCGTTGAAAAGAATGGGCACAAAAAAAGTATTCGCTCCACGTCCACAAATTGTCGAGAATACAAGGGTTACTAGGACAAAGATGGTGTATGCCATATTAGGAGAGATGCACCACGTTGAATGTGCTGGTCCTGCCATAGCCATAAAAGATAAGAATGGCAAGGATTGTTGTGATATAGTTGGAATGAATGAACGCAATAATCTTTGGGTTGACCTGGTTACTCTCTTACAATTCCTTGTCAAATATTATGACTTAACAGTTGCAGAAACTAATGGTGAGATTGAAGTTTGCATAAAATTGGATGAAATGGAACTGACCAAGTTTGAGAAGTATGAGAGGGTATCCGTTGTCATCATGAATAGAGCAATTGAGAATGCAATTGCACATGCTAAATCAAAGAGCAACAAGAATAATAAAAAAGATGTAGAGGTGACAGACGAGGAGAAGAAGCGTGCCGAAAAATGGTTCTCATGTCAATCTGAAGATGACACCTGGTGGTTAGGTCTCTTTAAAGTTCAGAAACAAACCCACGAGGTATTGAAATGGGTGTTCAATCAAACTGACATCCTGAGTCTAATATCTAGATTCGAGGGAGCGGAAAAATTACAAGTAGATCACTATGGATCTTACAAAGTAATTTTTCACTTGGCGTCTGATTTAAAAACTGAGAAAGCAATGTACAACATAAGTGGAGGAGGACAAGGAACATGCAAAAGTTGTCTCAGATCGCAATCATGCAAGGAAGTCAAGTAATCGGGAAGATGTTTCAACCTTGTCCCTTAACCAAGCAAATGCTCCTAATAGAGGAGAAGAAGATCCCAAGTTCCATGGCATTTTCCCCATTCCATTAGAGAGGGTTCATATCTCAAGACTTTGCACTTTGTGAGAATCATCGACAAGATGATATTTTTGAGTCAGCAGATCGTGTGGAACATTTCGCACAAGAAGAGAAGAGAGGAAGGAATTCAGAGAGTTGAACATGTTCTATCGAAAGGTGTTTGCATGGTGGCAATGTAAGATTAGAGCTCGATGAGAAACGGGCAGGAAGAACAAGTGTGCCTCGTAAGGTGTCAATTGGAGGGGTGAAAGCTCGACGCTTCATAAAGAATCATAGAGAGGCTCTGAACGGATACCCAATGTTGTTAAAAAATCCGTTTTTTATTTTTAAAGTACCTTTATAAAAATCCTCACGTTTTTTAAAGGATTTTTATGATTTGGTGTGGCAAAAAAAAAAAAAAAATTGCACATTCTTTGCACTGCTTTATTGGACATATTTGCTACTGCTAGCATGCACATTTTGGCTACAAGTTACAAGACGTAGCATGCCAACAAGTGAATCAGAAGCTTATACTGCTATTAGAAAATATTAAGTTCAAGTACAAAGATATCATAGTTGTTTTGTGATGCAACTCTTAAGAAAGTTCAGGAAAACATTATATAGAGGTTAAGAAATGTAAGAATTCTATATGTGGGGATAAATAAGTTCAAGAATATCATATATTTGGATTAAAAAAATCACAGGCTAAGGATTTTTTAAGGATTTTTAAAGATTCTTAAGGATTTTTAAGATTTTAAAGATTTTTAACGTATTTTATATGAAATACGTTTTTAAAGATTTTTTCCAAAAATTTTAAAAATCTTTAAAAAATCTTAAAAAACGTTTTTTAAATGTACGGATTTTGACGTACTTAACAACATTGCGGATACCAGATGGGAGAAAAGGTCTATGAATTTGGAAAATTGCTGGTTGATGCGGAGCAGACCGCATTTATGGCGCCTGCTCGGCATTGAGGAAAAAAAGCATGGGATGCATTGTCCGAATTGTTCCCATACATTCAGAGAATGGACCTCACAAGAGAAGATGCGTAAATGTTCGTGCAAGTTTAATAACAAATTTATTAAAGCTTTCATAGACGCATGGGGAGAGAGTGAAGTCACGCACTACTTGCACATCTTTTGGGCTCATGCACCTTGGTTTTTAGGAAGTATGGAAGCCTAGCAAAGGTGGAGTGCACAAGGCATGGAGAAGTCGTGATAAACAAGCTAAAATAGCCTTTCATCGTGAACACTCAAAGAGGGGGTGGAAATGTGGGAACCAACCCTCTAAGACGATGACAGAGTGGTTTTATAGAAGGGCGATGGCTAACATCGACAAGAAGGTCGCTTTTAAGGAGCAACCCGTAAGTCGTAAACACCATTGGCATAATGTCAAGAGAAAACGGAAAGTTGCTTGGCAAAATTCTAGGCCCCACTAGCATCGCAACGGTGGAGATCTAAGAGACAAAGAATCGGGTAAAGTATACTTGTAATGTGTAGCATGTTCACACGACCACTAAGTACTTGCCTCCAACCTTGTTTTTAACTGTCAGCTTGGCGTCAGGTGATCTTATTTTATCATACCTACAATAGCGATTGGAGTTCGCTATTGCTTGCATTTATGTGGCTTCGCGTCGTGTGAAGCTTTACAAGATAATAATAAAAAAAGGTTACTTTTGATTAAAGTTGTGAAAGATGTTACATTAAAAAACATGTTGCTCCAGTGCGAGCTCTTCTTCATTATCTTCATCATCATCATCAGCTCCGCCCCTCGTCTTCGTCTTCATCTCTTCTCCTCAAGCGAGCAATCACCCTATCCAAACGTTCCTCCAATCTGTCCCACCATCTCTTTGTACATGTCCCGCTCCTGTTCCAATAGCACAACGTGTTCTTCTGCCTGAATTAGCAACCTCGTTGCCCTGCCATAACCACCTCGGTGCAGTTGTTGGGGCATGTCATCCCCGTCGACCTTCTATTCAACCGCCTGATTTGCCTCTCTCTCCGGCTACGCTAAGCATGAGAAGGTTGAATTCATTCTCTTCTTCTTTCGCTGAATTGTGGCGTTTTTCCTTTAGAAGATCATCTTGCTCCTTCAACCTCTTCATTAGAACACCCAACACTATGTCAGAAGGGAGTTCTATCCTCTTGTGTTTTCCCTTATCAGCGATTGAGGATGTGGAGGCCATAGATGACAAATGGGAGGGATGTTAAGATTATAGAAGTGAGGAGCAAAGACTCTAACCGGCAGAAGGAGCACAATGCAAGGACCTCAATTTATACATATTAGCGCTTGAACATATTAAACACACGGCCAGTTGCCGCGACGTGTCGGCCGGATTCTCGGCTTTTGTCCGCTAGAACACATTAATGGTACTGTCCGCTGGAACACATTAATAACCTTTAAAACCCTATGAAGGGTTTCGTTTCGTGTGATCTGTCTTGTCATTAAAAATAGGAAACGTAATATTCGACACATTTGTCAAAAACTTTTCCCATTGAGAAATAAAACCATTACAAACATTAAAAAAAAAACGGGCCCCTCTAGGAGGAGCCCGATGCCTATGATCGCCGGGCAAGCTCTTCCTGGAGGGCAGTGATAATTTTTTTCTGCTCCTCCAACATGAATATGTAGCATAATAACAAGGGGTTTTCTTTGTGTTTTTGTACGCTTTTCACTAAGGTTTTCCTATGATTTCGTGATGTATTCAAATGGATGTACTAATGCGTACATCTAGAGTGCACCATTTCTGAGCCATTCATTTTAGCCTTTTTTTTTTTCAATGGTCAACAACCAATGGCTCACAACAAAAGCCGGTTTTTCTTTGTGCGTGTGGTGCATAATGGTCAACAACCAATGGCTCACAACAAAAGCCCTTTTTTTGTGCGTGTGGTGCATAATGGTCAACAACCAATGGCTCACAACAAAAGCCCTCTTTTTGTGTGTGTGGTGCATAATGGGCACATGAAGGGCTTGAAGGGCGCATGTAGTGCAGTTTCCCCGCCGACAACACATTTCTTATCATAACTTTTGATCCAGAGTTCTGTTTCAGATGATTTTTATTGCGTTAGAAAGCTCTCTCCGATATCTTTTTGATAGTGTATGATATGGATATGTTTGATTAAGTTATCTATGCTAAAACAGCAATTTTTCGGCCGGGTTTGGTAGGCTTTCACATCCTACCAGTTGATTAATACAGGATTGTGCTATTGGATATTGTTTTATGGCTCATTCCGAATGAAGCTTGCAAAAAATTACCATGCATTTTTAGATTTTGAGGCAGTTCTTAAGCAAATTCCAAGGCTTCTAGATCCTTGTGCTAACAAGCAGAAAAGTTTCCCACTTTAGTTTCTCACCACAAGAATCCATGGAGGCCAAAGGCTGCTGTTAAATTCCAGTTGAAAAATGTTTGTGTATGGGCGTTGCAAACTTTATGACTTTCAGAATAATGGGATCAATCTGCTCTATCTTTATGGTAACTTTTACTTATGTTCTATTTGTTTTATTGTGATGAAATTCAAAAGCTACAGGTGATGAAAGCCTCAAATGAATTCTAGTTTTTTCTGGTTTGAATTCTAAAATTTATGTCACACCGGGGGTTGGCGTCCCTAAGGCCCCGAAGGGGCCAAAATTTTTTTTTTGCAACACAAACCATTAACATCCAACATATAAAAATTAAATCCCCCAACACATAACAACCATTGACATTATAACAACCAACACATAACTACCATTGACATGAATTAACACAACCATTGGGTCCAACATATTTAAATTAAAATCCCCCTTAAACCCCCTTTGGTTTGGGTGCATATTCACACGGGGGGTGACTCCGGGCAAGGAGAGCTGTTGGATAGGCATATTCACCCCTTATTCCTTAATCTACACCGTACGTAAAGTTCCTTGTTTGTGGGGTATGCAAGTACAAAAATTGCTATACTGTATAACAAGATTCACAAAATACTATAAGATTTCAAGCGGAATACTATATGGTGTTGATTTCGTACGTGCAAAATACAATTATGAGGGCTCGATTGCCTGCCCCGCAACCACGTTCTCATATTCCGCAACCTTATCTTCCCGCTCATCGAGTTGAGCTCGGGCAGCCTCTCCCGCTTCGATTGCGGCCCTAAGCCTCTCTTGGAGGTTATATCTCGTGGCGCGCAATTTGCGGTCTAAGACAGCCCGCTGATTGTTGCGCACTAAAATCACCTCCCTATAGAAGGCGGCCTTGTCCTCTGCCGCAACCAGCTTGGCGACGTCTTCATCATTCTTTTCTTTTAGAAGGCGGATCCGTTCCTCCGCCCAAAGACGTAATGTTCGAATTTCCTTGACCGTAACTTGAGACAAGATCTCGGCGTAGGGATGGAACCGGAGCTGGAGGCCATTGAAAGTGATGGGAGAACACGAGAGATGGCCGAGGGCGATGTGGTAGAACAGAGATGGCGGATAGGAGAAGACAAAGGCCTCCGACGCTTTATATAGAAACTAGAGATACGTTGGAATCTACGGTTGCCAGAAAACCGATAAAGTTGTGTAATAATCCCACGAGGCTTAAATTATAGCATGCAATTAGGCAACGGTAGCCTATGTTCGCATCATGGGATCCGCCATATCCTAGCCATAATCGTATGCAGCCGCATAAAAAGACGGTGTTATTGTGGCGGCAAGATGCCACGTCCTTGGCATGACGTTGTCATCCACATGCCACGTATGTGAATAGACGTTGTATCCACATGCAAATTCGCATTTACCTGCAAGTTATCACATAATCTAGCTAGATATTTGTGTTACATATATTTTTCCATTAATAAATTAGGAATTTATACATACAACGAGGTGTACGTTGTGGAGATCATACGACGCGAAATCCATTGATTGCTACCTAATTGCAAGCATGGCATTTCGCGTCGTGTGATCTTTTAATAAAACAAAACAAGAGAACAAATAGAAGCAAGAAATAGAGCAAATTTTTCTTTATAACAAAAAATATATATACAATGGCTAGGGATCTTCATGATCCTGTAGCTGAAGCCGTAAAGCTGCGTTCTCATCCTCCGCAGCTCGAAGCTTCTTCTCCATATCTTCTAGCGCCTGCGAAATATTGTGTGCGATTAAAATGCCTCGACCCTCTGACGGCTATTGGCCTCGGCACTGGTTAATGTTGCCGCTGAGCTCAAGGTCTCGCTCATGCAAAGACCCCTCGTGGAATTCTAACAACGTCCACCGCCTCCATCTTCTCGGCGACGAGACGGCTGTTTTCGTCGTGAACTTCCTTGAACCTCTTTATCACCACAGCAAGGGTGATGTTCGCGGGCAGCTCTAGGCGCGGTCGCTTGCTGGAGGAGGATGAAGATGCCATCGGAGGAGAAGGCGGAAGGCGGAAGGCGGAGAAGATGAGCGTAAGGCGGAAGAGGATCTGAGGTCGAAGGCAAGATAGAAGGTCTTCTATTTATAACGTGGATTTCGTAGTAGCTTGAGTCACACGACGAAGGATGCCGGTCGGGGAAAATGGACCGTTACTTCTGGCGTCGTGTGAGGAAAAAGGACCGTTACTTCTTCTAACGTCTTTTCTTCCGAGAAAGCTGTGATAATTTTATTGATAATTTCGGTGATACAATCTATACATAAGTAATTTTACCGATACATAACTAAAGATAGAACTTCTCATTGAAGCAAAATAGAGCGGCATGGAGAGATCACACGACGCCGAAATCCATTGATTGCTACCTAATTGCAAGCAAGGCATTTCGCGTCGTGTGATGTTTTAATAAAACAGAACATACATTGGAACAAGAGGATAGATAGAAGCAAAAAATAGAGAAAACTTTTCTTTGAAGCAAAAAATAGATAGATACAACGGCTAGGGATCTTCATGATCCTCTAGCTGATTTTCATGTCCTCTGCGGTGAAGCCGTGAAGGCAAGCGTTCTCATCCTCCACATTTCTGGAACTTCTTCTCCATATCTTCTAAGGCTGCGAAATCGCGGAGCGGTTTCAACGCCGCCGCGACCTGCTCGCTCGTCGCCTCTCGGTACATGGCGAATGTTTTCGAGCTCAATGTCTCGCTTCGCGCAGCAGCTCCCCTCGTGAAGGCTAATCCGCCGGCCCGCCTCCATATTCTCGGCGACGAGGCGGTTGTTTTCATCATGGATCTCCTTGAATCTCTTCATCACCACCGCAAGGGTGATGTCCACGCAGCTCGGGCTACTGGGAGTGCTATCTTGGCGTGGTCGCTTGCTAGAGGAAGATGATGATGCCATCGGGCGAAGATGGAAGGCGGAAGCCTGGTAGAAGAAGATGCGCGGAAGGCGGAAGGCGTCCGGAGGTCGAGTGGACATCGGTCTTCTATTTATAACATGAGTCACACGAGTTGCTTCTCGGCGTCGTGTGAGGAATAAATAAATTAATTGTTTTTTTCCAATAATATTTCATTTCTTGAGATAAATATCACACGACGACGAAAACCTAGAGATATGAGTAAAATCGACCGATGTATTTGGCGTGATGTGAATAAATACAAATAAAATAATTTTTATTAGGAATTTGGAAGGACAATCGTACATAAATAATTTTACCGATACAAGTTAGAAAATATGTAACTTCCAATTTTTCAAGCTTAGGTCGTCAATTTCATGCTCTTTCAATCCCCCCGCGCATTGATCCAACAAGGCAATGACTTCCATGTTATCGACCCCGACTTCCAACCTTGGGTGAGTCAAGCCAGCAGACTAAAAATTTAACATATTGCTTTCGCCAATGAGACCGGCTTGGTCGTCAAAATATTGTAGCACAACATCCCGAATTGCTATCACCCTTCGGTGTTTGATGCCAATTGGGAATGGTTCCGAATATGCATAATGCACGGATGTAATAGACAAACTACGCACCTTTTGGACTGAAAGTTCTGCGCTGAAGACGATTATCTCCCCATTAACGAATCTTGAGATATATCGTAACAATGTAGAGTCCTTCAATCTTTTCCTGTCCCCCACGCATGTCGGGCAAGAAAAATCATCTACTTCCCACAAATAAGAACCCTCAAGCTTATCTTCTTCACATTTATCCTCATCTACGAGGCTTATGCTGCCGCGATTGACTGAAGGGCCTGCCAAACCTGTAGATCTTTGTTGGCGACTTTGCACCGGAGACATTTGGAATTCTTCTTCCGTTGGTAGATTAAGCCTCATCTTGAGCAAATCGAGACTCCAGCCTCTCATAGGCTTCTTTAAGCTTTATAGCATTGCCGGTATAATTAGACACTTCAAACATCTCTTTGTCCAAATCCTCTTCAAAATCTAGGCCTAAGTTTACCCATTCGGCCAAGGTACTGATAAGCTCGTCTTCCCTAGCACACATTCGTAACAAAGACGGGTTCCTCAGTATATCACTTAGCAATAGGTATTCTTTGCCTTCCACTAAAATTGGCGTTATGTCAGACAACTTCTTTTCATCCTCATCCCCATCCTCATCACCTTGTAATCATCTCCCTCCTCTGGTTCACCCAAGGCCAGTGCGTCGAAGCTAAAACTCCTACATTCTTGCTCTTCTTCTTGTAGATCTATCTCCATTTCTACGTCATAGTCAGCATCATCACACATAACTGACCCCCCTTGGCTTAAAGATTTCATTGTTTCCAGTGTATCTTCGGTTTGGCCGAAAGCGTAATGCAATAACTAGCAAATGCAAGCGGCAAAGAGAAATAAGATACCTTCTTAAGCACAAGGACGCAACCGGGAGGAGCGATATGCTAAACATTCTTGAAAAACATCTTCCTGTTTGCAAATGGGAAGCCGCCTCCTCTAGAGCTGGTTTTGGAATCCACGAGCAGGACATCTGCAAAGGGCGTCTTGGAGGCCAAGCGGTCCGGTGAAAGCTAAAGGCAACCTCGCGATAGCATCAAGCTCGCCATCTTGTTTGCCATGATGTCCAACTCCTTGCAATAGAACGGATAAATCGCAGTCGGCGCAACTTCCTCGTTGTCATGAGGGGCGGATGCATACCATTCCAGGAACTTCACATAACAATCCATGGCGAATGGCTGATTTATTTTAAAGCAAGAAGATGTTTAGGAGCGGTAAAGGCGGCATCGCCACTTCGAACTCAAGTAGCCGTTGTCGATTATGAAAGGGGACTGACCGTTGTGGGGAGATTTGTCCCATACATTTTAGGGTTAGGGTTAGGGTTAGGGTTGGATCACACGGCGAAGACTACTATGTGCAACAAAAAGCACAATGCTTGCTGCGTGTCGTGTGATCCTCACATATAACATTAAAAAAAAAATACAAAGTGCGAAGCTAGGCTTCTAAGAAAGAAATGGACTAAGAGATTAAGCTTATAAAGCCATTACATTAAGAAATATTATACATATGAAAAAAACACAAAGGCACTTCACGGCCTTTTTCCGGGGGTCTTTTCTTCTTTTGTATTCACCATAAAATTTTGACCATAGTTTTCGGGATCCCTTATCGTAAGACGACGCCGCATGTCCTTGGGCATGGCAGGTCACCGCTGGCATGTATTGCTGCAAACTCTGCGCGAGTCCTCGAACAGACCGACACTAACTGCTTCGAAGCCATTTGAAGAGCATTTGCTTGAATTCTCATGGCGGTATGATGTATCGCACCACACTCTTGCGAATCTCTTTCACCGAGCCGGCAAATGGGAGACGGAATGACCATCTCGATCTTCCCCGATACTTCTTAATCTCGCTGAGGCTCTTTAATGCCAGGCTTCGTCTTCCGCTTCAGGCCACTACCCTCACCCACCCCGGCATTTGAGCTGTTGCTCGGGCCGACTCTTCGCCGTCTCCTCACCCGGCATTTGCGTGTTCCTCTTCCCGATTCTTGAATCTCCTCACATTTCTAGTCGCCTTCCCTTCGGGGCGTTGGGCCTCCTCCTTTGATTTGAAGGTTACGGCGCATCCACGGGAGGAGCGGGAGGAGGCGATAAGAGCAAGAAAGGCGGCTGCCCAATAATTAATCCGGCATATATTCTGCGCGCCGGTCTCTCACATTTCCATCCTCCGTCTCCCAACCGGAGTGCACCTCCCTACTTACTCCGGGCTGCTTCTCCCGACGCGCCACGTCATGCGGATTTCTTTTAGGGTCTTCATTAGGCATGGTGGGAGGAGGAGAATCTCTATCGAGACTTTGATTCAGATGAAGGAGGCGGACTAATGTAATCACCGGCCTTACACCACACGGATGGATCCTTGCGGTTTGCTTAGTTCTTGCCATGGCTTCTCGGCGGATGGCGCTTTATACTACAAACACCGACAAAAATAGACAACGGCAAGAGATAAATAGTAAAAAGCGAAGTTAAAGTAAAATATGATGGTAACGTTTTTAAATAATTATGCGGAACCCTAAAAAAATATCGGACAAAATACGGAACCCTAAAAACATCGGACAAAAACACAAATAAAAACCGAGATTCAAAGCGCTAGGCGATAGACAATTTCTTGTTGATCGCGAACTCACTAAACTTTACATTTCCTCTTTTTGTGACCAACCCTAATGCCATCAATAAAATAATGGAAGTCGCCGGCAATCTCCTCTGTCTCCATTAGCACTCTTAGCTCGATAATGGCCATTCGCTTTTCCATGGTGGTCAGATAAATGACTTCCTCCCTCTCCATACTCGAATATCCACCGTGATCTGAGTGTCTCGTTATGGTCCTCAAACGGCTCCCAAAAAGTTGTGCAGCCTCTCTTTTTCTGTTTTCTTCGTTCTAGTTGACAATTAACGTATAAATATTGTTTTGGAAGAAAGTACCTGAACTTAAAGGAGGACTTAACTACGCGGACCTCTAACATCGAACATCCCAGGTCGGAACCAAAAATAAGCCATCCACAAAATCGGCAGGGGGGAGAAAGCACGTATATGTCTTCGGAGCTTTTCGAACTTCCTGCGCCATCTGGAATATGTTAGCAAATACCTCAAATGGTGTGAAGATTTTGAAACTCATCCTCACGCCTCCGTTTTCAGACATTCCCGCTTGCACCTCGTCAGCCATGCATTTCTTCATTGCAATTACATTGTTCTCATTAGTCCGTGGCTTACAAAGTTCACTTAAAGGGGGCAATTCAACCGGCCTCAAGCTCGGTTTCCTGACCTTTACGTTATAATCATGTCCGTAAAACCAGATGCCTATACCAGCGTAAAAATTAGTGGCTAAACTTAGCCAAATGGCGAAATTTTGGCCTTGTTTTGAAAAAAATCAGCTAAACTATGTCCCTTTTTTGGCCAAAAAAAAGAAAATATTAGCCAAGTCTATTTCACGTCCCACCTCCATTTCGTCCGACTTTAGCTAATTTTAAGAAAGTATAAGTGCCAAAAATTGGAAAGTTTAGCCAAACTTAGAAGCTTTTACGTTAAAGATTGGCGTACTTTAGCCAAATTAGTCTATAAGCTTTGTTTCTACTATGCTATGTTAATATTTAGGTCTTGAATTAGTGCAAAATAGTCAAATGATAGAAGCTTTTTTTATTTTTTAATAGAAGTTTAGTCAAATGTAAGAAAGTACAGGTCACGAAATTTAAAAAGTTTAGCTTAACGATAGAAGCTTTCGTCTCAACTTTTGGCATACTTTAGCCAAGTCTATTTCACCACTTTGGATATAAAAGTTCCTTAATTTTTTCCCTGGCCTATACCCCGCAAGGTACACCCTAAACGAGGTGCACCCTGGACTACCACAGTCGTCGGATCTGTCAATCCTACGGCCCAGACTGTATGTTGGAGCCTCTGGACACCTCTCGTTTCGATTATGCTCAATTATGATTGGGGACGCCTATGATTTTAAGATGTCGAATACGAGTTTGCCTAAGGTTTTGATGGTATATCGAGCCTCTATACGTTTTCGCTTAAGCTTTTAGAATATGAAATACGAGGATTCGAACCTTTACCAAAATAACTCAATATCCTAATAAGACTACTTTAACCAATCTAACCAGTCAGCTAATGTGATTATTTTTTATCTTAAATCTCTGTTTTTTTTATGATAACCCATTGAATTGTTTTAAGGATATGGTCTATGGTTTCAAGAATTATATCGATATCAAATCCCCCTGGAACCCCCTGTTATTTTGCTACATATTCACGACATCCATACCTTGGAAAAGGACAATTCCGATGTCTATGTGATACACGACAAGTACACTACTAATACTTTCGGCCGGAATGACATCCACGACGTCTGATAAACATAAACCTGACGCTGACAGTAGGCGGTCAAAGTCACCATTATTTTGGGCGGCGAAGCGACTCCCGAAAAATACGGGCCATTAAAATGGTTGCAATGAAAGCGCAGGCATCCCCTATGAAAATACGCCATGTGGATGCCAAGTAAGCCTGCTCATCCTTCTACCTGCCAAGTAATACTGACTTTCGTAAAAAAGGCGCAAACCTGATTGGTCCTGACGAATCTGACGTGGAAATCTTTAACCCAAGATAATGGCCATTTTCAGACCCCAAATCTGCCCTAATGACAAGAGCTCAAGGTTAAAGTTCATAAGAGGTATTTTTGGCTTAGTTAAAAGGTATGCTCTAGAAGAATCTGGGTTATGAAGTTTGGAAGACATATTTTGAAGCTTGGAAGTTTAGAGTTTGGAAGACCCCATGATGTATAGTTTCTAATCTTTCCCTTTGTTCCATCCCACTACTCCCATTTTAGTCCTTTTTGGCTCAACATTGTTTTCATATCCATTGTTCATTCCCTTGCCATTATTGCTTTGCCATAATTGCCATCTTCCTCAAATTCCCTATTGATTTCTTCAATGTGCCATCACCTTGCCTATTCCAAAACCAACTTAAGCCTTTGTCTCAAAAAATATCATTTCTTGAGAGGATTTAGGGTCAACAAGGGGATTTAGGGTTCTTGAGAGAATGCTTGATATATCCTACAGGCATTCACAGGAAAGTCAGCCTGGGTTTACAAAGAATAACACAGTCAGCATTATAAAACTGACATGCTACGCCCATGTGGGATTCGGTCCGTTACCGCCCCACACACCCTGGTGTCTGGGGGGGGGGGATTGCAGGAGAATCTAGGCTCGGGGGGTAGATAGGAAAAAATTTTGTTCATGGAGTTAGGCACGTTTTCCAATAAACCCAAAATGAAGGTCTAAATGAGCCCTTTTTTAAAATTCTTTTTTGCAAAAAGAATTTTTTTTGATGCTTTATGCCATGGAGGAATTATTTTTTGCAAAATTAGCTTTCTGACTTTTGGCTCAAAAGGGGTGTGGAAATGATGAGGTGGCAAATAGGCAAGGTGAGTTGGCAAGATGATGATGACATGGCAATGAGAGGTGTCAAAGACGTTGGCAAGGCAGCTTTTTTCTAGTCAAAACTTTTGATGAGGTGGAAGTGAGGAATGTGACACATGTGTGGTGACGTGTAAGTGTTGCTGATGATGTGGCAAGACAACATATCACCTTAATGGTCTAAATAACTTGTTTGGGGAATTTTGAAGAAAATGGACTTTTAATGGGGAATGACATGTGTGTGGTGTGACATGGCAATGGTGATGATGTGTATGATGACTTGGCAACCTTTGAGTGGTGACATGGGTCAATTACTTGCGCATGGACAGGCCATCAAGTTGTTGGGGATTCCAGTTGGCATCCATGTTACTATGGGAGCTGCATGGGAGGAGATCATTAGGGGTTTGGAGAAGCACTTGTTCTGGTGGTCCACTGCTAAGTTGTCTCTTGCAGGTCGCATTATAGTGGCCAAGTCAGTCCTGAGTAGTACCCATGTTTATATGGCATCCTTACTGCTAGCACCACAGATCAAAGTGCGTGAGCTCATTGCAATAGTTCGGAACTTTATTTGGGCAGGTACTGAGGAAGATGTTGTGGTTAAGGTGGCTTGGTCGAAGTGCATCCTTCCAAAATGGGCAGGTGGTCTGGGTATGATGGACTTCTTACTGCAGAGCAAAGTGCTTATTTCAAAGTTCATTTGGAGACTCCTGAATGGTGAGGATGACTCTCGTGGTTCACCCCTTCTTAGACAAGCTCTTGATCACTGTATCCCTCTAGGCAAGAAGGCTGTCAAACCAGTCCTACCTTGGGCTTTGTTTCAGACTCTACAGCCTTTTCCAAGCGCTTCTCCATTTTTGTGTGGCTTGTTGGCAGCATGGGAGGCAGTCTGACATCTTTTCTGGCCATGCCCTTCTATCCACACCCTATTGGAGACTCCATGGTGGTGGGCACCACTGCCTCCAGACCCCTCAACACCTCCATTGGCAGCCTCAGTTCATCCCCTTATACAGAGACGATGGGTTCTTGCAGGTGTTGTCTCTATTCAAGCATGGTATGAGGAGGGTCGCCTACTGTCTTGGCCTGAATTTCAGGCAAAGTTCCTGCTCTCTCGTTGGGATGTATCTCTATGGAAGAAGGTCGCAGAAAATTTGCCTTTCATAGTGCAAGTTGGTGCTGCTGAAAGGGTGCCATGGGACTGTCATGAAAATATTCACAAAGGCAAGCAATTTGTCAGATCAGTATATCGCCTTCTTTTAGCACCACAACCCCTCCGGTTACCCGGATGTGTGGCACCTACATGTTCCACAACCCACTTTGTGTCGCATATACATGGCGATGGCTTTGGGATAGGTTGCTCCACCCTAAAGTCTCATGACGTGGTGGCGGGTTATCCACAGTGCCTCCGGGTTAATGCCTTTCAACATCGCTATGATCCTCGCGATATCTGCGGTATGATGCCCGCCTCTCGGATGTTGAGACTCTTTGAGCATTGTCTCTTTGATTGTCCCGAGGTTCAACCAGCGTGGTCCTGTACAAGGTTTGTTTAACAAGTACATTGACCGCCGATGCATCCTTTTTGGCGCCCTATCCCAACGCATGGCCTCCGGCTAAACAAAGGGCATTTCATCTTGGTTCCGGTTGGCTCCTATGGTCGATATGGGAGCGTCGCGATACACCACATCTTTCGGGGCATTTATTCATCTCGCATTACGGTGTTATTACAAAGAGCCCGAAAAAGATATTGACAGCCTACGAGTGTTCTTCCCTTGCCTCAGAACTGGTGGAACGCATCTGGATTCAGCTTCGAATTGATTCTTATCATTAGTCTCCTATTCTGGAGTAAGTACATTGTGCTCCAGGCTCGTGCTCCTGTGGCATCTCTGTGTGCTTACACAGTTAGATGAGACATGTAAATGTTGTACTTTTTCTCTGATTAATAAATTTTTTTCTAGAACTTCTTCGGGAACCAAGAACAAGAATGCTTAGACCCAGATAGTGAGACCATTATGGCCGGGATTAAAAAACCTCGCCCTTTCGGGTTTTCGAGGAAAAACCCTGACAATAATGGTATCACTAATCTATGTTAGGGTCAAAATACAATAGACTCTATACCCTCATGCTGACAAGCCTTGTTGGGCGAAAAACTACATAAAATTGGAGCACTCATATTTGCAATGCCATCTCTGTTGATCTTCGTCTTGTGCGCTAATTGAGAACCTTTCCAGAAATGCCAAGCTATAGAAAATGCGCTCATCAACAGTTCCTACACACAAAAGAAACACAACCAAAAACCCACTAAGGGCTAACCAGGCACTAGGGCCTTCAACTAGGCACGAGGGCCTCCAACCAGGCACGAGGGCCAACAACTAGGCACGAGGGCCTTAATCAAGCACAAAGGCCTCCAACATGCACTAGGCATCTCATAAGGTGTTATTTTATACAAATAAGGTACAAACTAGAGGGAAGGGTGGGTGGGTGGGCCAAACACTATAAAAGAGGAGATGTTCCAAGAGAGCTGATGGAGCAGAAAAAGAACGTGGAAACACATAAATAGGGGAATGGAGGAAAGAAACGAACTAACTAACTGATAACTACCCTTGAAGTTCTAGAACTTTGTTTACCTTCTATTCTAGAAACGAAGGTAAACATCATTTCTAGAACTTCTTCGGGAACCAAGAACAAGAATGCTGAAGAAGAGGCAGAGTAAAAAACGACGACAACTTGTTAAGTAGGCCAAAAGTCAAAAGTTGTTCACATAACTTGAGAAAATCTAGGGGTTAAGGGATAGAAATTTTATGCTAGAAGATCATAAAATCCAAAGAACAATTTCTAAGCTACTATAAGAAAAGGTAATATCTTCGTTATAGTGGCTAGACTAGGGTCAAAAGACACCAAGGGTCGTCAAAAACCAACCTTGCTCTATCCAACAACAAAGCCTCAAGTAGCAACCTCAAACAATATTTTAATGACTGTAAGTAAGTATTAATTATATTTATGGTCGTAAGGCAAGGCAAGGAGGGCCTTTTATTTGGGTCACAAGCAAAAAAGGCCACGGCTGCACCTGAACGCAAGGTAAGGCGGCAAGAAAAATGGCAGGGTCAGGCAAGGAAACGGAACTCCTGGTAATCGCTGGTAAAATGATACAGGAACTCATAATAATTGCTGGTAGACTAGATAGGTCCCAAAGAAGCCAGAAACAAAGGCAAAAGGGATTCGGTAACACCACAGGGATAACAATTTCGGATTGATCTGGCTTTCCATTGTAAGTATTTACTGAATCATATTTGCAGCTTAAAGAATTGACAGCATATCATATTAGAAAAACAAACTGTGAGAAGCCAACTGTTGTCTGGAAAAACTGTGTTCCCTTCCAAGCAGCCCAAACAAAATCCTTTACTTCTGTGGCTTAACATAACACGGGGAATCAATAACCTTAAATTTAACCTGAAAAACTAGAACCCAAAACCTTAAATAACTAGAAACATTAAAGGCTACAGCATGTGCATGCTTACCACAGTTCTTGGATCATATGAGCAAAGCCACCACAGATTCCGGATCATATGAGTAAAGCCTTCAGAGGCATAAAATCCTCATTCCAGACCAGTTTCCACATCAGAAAAGGTTAAGCCCCCAAATTCATAAAACTCTGCAATTCTTGGTCCTTCCCTATCTCTGATACAGATTATATTTTTTCTGTAGGAAATAACCGAGATACCTTTATCAATGATGGTTTTGGTTGTTGCATCCAAGGATTTGTGCAACTGCAAATAGCGTTCTAAATCAGCAAACAAATCCTCTATTTGATTCAAGAACTCAAACTCTTTCATATTCTCATGATACTTCAAGAGAGGGGCTCTTGCTTTGCTGCTTTTCCGTTGAACCTCTTCTTGAAGCAATGAAATCTTGGATTCCATAGCCACAACCATTTCTGACTTGGTGCCAAAAAGATCATCAATCTTAGCCTCCAATCTGCTCTCCATGGCCTTAAGCCATTCCGGAACCTCTTTAAGATCAATGCCATGCCTCTTCCTAAGCCTTGCAGCCGCTTTTGGGGCCATATCATACTCCCTCCAAAAGCACTAAACCATCCAGGAAGCAAGAAAAGAAGTCTTTGAACGCAAAGTTAAGCAAAAACCGGGGAACGGGGAACGCTACACACAAAATCGCGGCAACAATGCTACACACAAAATCGTGCAACAATGCTCGAAAGTAACAAAAGGGCAAAGCTGCACACAAAATCGTGCAAACAATGCTGGAAAGTAACAAAAGGGCAAAGAATGAACTCAAAACCGGCAGCACAGAACGGGCCAAACACTATAAAAGAGGAGATGTTCCAAGAGAGCTGATGGAGCAGAAAAAGAACGTGGAAACACATAAATAGGGGAATGGAGGAAAGAAACGAACTAACTAACTGATAACTACCCTTGAAGTTCTAGAACTTTGTTTACCTTCTATTCTAGAAACGAAGGTAAACATCATTAGCAAACTAGTGCATATAAAATTGCAAACTTTGGGCAATAACTTAATTCTTTGACTTTTGTTGCTTGCCATAGGAATTTTTGCACTTTCTCTCTCCATTTTGACTTCTAGAGAGAGGATTTGACCCTAGACCATGGAGGTGGCCAAATTAAGTGGAATTTTTTGATTTCACAAGTTGGTGGTGGTATGGTGGGTGTGTGAGGTGTGAATGATGTATGAAAGAGATGTTTTGACTAGAAAAAATTTCTTAAGCCAATTTGCTATAGGAAATGAAAGGCTAGGCAGGGGGTTTGAAGTCATATGGAATCTTTTGCATGGAAAAGGAGATGAAGAACTCAAGATATGGATCATATGAAATAGTCATGCCAAGAACTCAATAGAAATACCACATACCAAGAACACTCAAGGGGTCTTCCAAACTTCAAACTTGCTTTGCTTGAATCACGTTTCCTAGCCTACTTGTGTGATCTTTCATGAATGTCTTCACCTTGGTCTTCAAGTGTCCACTTCATAATCTCTAGGGATGTGTTCTCTTCAAATCAATGGTGTGCTCAAATCAACATGCAGACATGAGTAAATCAATATGTGTCTTGCTCTTCTATGTTGTCATAGCATGGCAGCAGCAGTAGACCAAGAATACACAGGAAAATGCTCAAAATTCAGAAGCAAGAAGGATTTGACACAATACACAAGGCTTTTACAAAGGCTACTGAAATTGCTGACATGATTTCCTATCTTCTTGATGATGTGCACTCACCTCATGATCCTTTCTTTCCAGATTATGAGCAGGAGTACATGGGACCTGGACCAGTGCCAATCTATGCTGTTCAAAAAAACAAGAAGAAATAAAAAATGGAAGATGCAGAAGGTCCTGTAACTGATGTCAGGGCTGAAATAACAAAGTGTCTGAAGCTTTGGTTGAAGTTATAAAGCAGCTTCAAGAAATGAAGAGTTCCAGACTTGAGAAGAGGATATACCCTCCATGTGCTCATTGCTCAAAAAATACTCACTCGTCAGACTTTGTTGGTACAGACCTTGCACCAAGTGTGGTAAGAGAGGGCATTTTGGTAAAGAATGCCCTATTTGTGCTTTTTGCAAAGCAGTAGGCCATTATGAAGATAGGTGCAGTGTTAAAGAATATCTTGCTAGACAAGAAAAGTCTAAAACTAATGAGCCAAGTGGTCCTGTTAGATTCGTGCAGGAAATTGAAGAACAAGAAGAAATCATGGCTGTTCATACAAGAGGGATGAATATCTTGAAAGATAAAGAGCAAGTTCAAGTGAATGAGGAGACCAATGCACCCAAACACAAGGAAAACGAGCCCAAATATGGTTGTACCTCCTCACCCTTGTCAAAAATACTTGAAAAAAGGATACGGAGAGTGAGGATTTTGAATTTTTGCTTAAAAATTCTAAAATTAGTGTTGATTTGCTGACTTTACTGAAAATTGCCCCATCTTATAGAAGAAAGGTTCTGAATCTAACCAAAGAGGATGAATTTGCTCTCACAAATCACACTGAGGAGCATGTCTTGACTCAAGAAGATTATGATCTGCTCAAGAGTTGCCCTTGCTCCACATAAACCACTTCTATTTTATTATTCCCTGTCAGATTCATTAAGCTGCTATCATATCTCCATCTAGCAGTTCACTTGTTCTAACTATAATCACATTTATCATGCAGGTTCATCTGTTCTATACATTCATAATCATATACATCTCATCTGGCTCACTGATTATCATTATTTGCTCTCATCCATTGCAAGATCACAAGTTGCCAACCATATCTCCATATTGGCAACTAGCAGGAACTTTAGACAATTCATCTGCAAAAATTCAGAGGCTGGGGGACCAGCCTGTCCTTTTCGTTTGGCATGATGCTGCCACACTTTGGCAGCATAGAAGAGCATTGCACACAATGATATGTTTATGCTTGCATATTGACTTGAGCATTGGAATACTACAGATTTGAAGACTCTCATCCCTGAAGATCACAAGTAGACACTTGCTTGAAGAGCTAAGGAGATGATATTCATTGAAGATCACACACGCAAAGCAAGAAAGTAAGATTCAAGCAACCAAGCTAGAATTTGAAGATTGGAGGACCCCTCAAGTTGACTTGGTATGTGGCTAATTTTTGAGTTCTTGGCATGAGCATTATTTCACATGGTTCACCTCTAGAGTTCATATTCCTATTCAAAACACCCTACTTGCCACATATTCCATGTCTCACCTTCATATCCCTTAGCAAATTGGGCAAATAGCCTTTTTCTAGTCAGAACATATCATTCATGCACCATTTTTACATTACAACTCATTATGCCACCACCATCTTGAAAAAGCAAAAAATTCCACTCAATTTGGCCTCTCTCATGATCTAAGATCATATTCTCTCTCTAAAAGTCAAATTAGAGAGAGAAAGTGCACAAATTTCCAAGAAGAGCATGAAAATGGCAATCAATCAAGCTGTTACAGAAAAGTTGCAAGCCTATGTGCACTAGTGCCAAATTGATCCATGTCACCATCTAAATTTACCAAATCACCATCCACATCACCACCAAGGTTGCCATGTCATCACATAAATGTCACCTACATAAAAATTCATTCTTTCAAAATTTGATCTAAGTAAAGTCATTTTGACACTTAGGGGGACATGTCACCATTACATTATGCCACATCATCACTAATGCCTCCACATCATCCTACATGTGCCACACACATCACTTCCACCTCACAAAAAAAAAGTTTTGACTAGAAAAAAGACATTTTGCCAACTTGTTTGACACATCATCATCCCACGCTGCCATGTCATCCTCCATTTGCCAACTCACCATACCAACTTGCCACTTCATCATATTTTGCCCCATTTTGAGTTAAAAAAGCCAAATGTTCATTTTGCAAAGAAGATTCTTCCATGTCATAGAACATCAAAAGAAATTCTATGTACAAAAAAGATTTTTCAAAAAAGACCTTGTTTTGATGTTCATTTTTGAGTTCTTGTGAATTGTGCCAAAGTTCAAAAAATAAAGAAAAAAGATTCCTATCTACCCCACTGGCCTAGACTCTCCCCCATCCAATCCCCCTCGTGGTACACCCGGGCGTGTGGGGCGGTAACGGACCGAATCCCACGTGGGCATAGCACGTTCGATTTAATTATAAAAGAATTCCTTATATATTCTGTCTTCCTTTTTGCAAAATGTTTGTGGGATATACTGGCCCAGGTTTCTCAAGAACCTAAATCTGATTCATGCCAAGATCCGGCGTTTTCTTCTGAATTAACCACCTACTCATGGCAGAACACTCTCGGATCTACCTATTCTAAGCCAAGGACTCCTAAATGAATAAAGAAGACAAACTTATGAGTCGGATTTGCCAAGATCTGAACAAAACAGAGCATTATGAAAAGGGGAATTGTTCACAGAGGATTTTTCGAGGGCTTTGGGCGCAAGAATTGATTGAAGTCACTCACTTTGAGACCGGTTTGGAATGACTGTTGCTTGAATTTGCCTTCCATGCGTCAAAATCAATGGATTACCTGATGCAACCAGCTTATTTATAAAATCCGATCCTTGGTGTTACATCTGAGTTTAATTTGCACTCAACTTTCAAAGCAAGGTAAAACAATAAGGTGAAAACGAAATTTGAAGGTAACTTGTTTGTCAAAAACACATTGTAGACTAGTTAACATTATATCTCATTCTGTAGATTTAAATCCTAAGCATAACTAGCATTCAGAGTATATCAATGTAGAGCTTAAATTTGTTTGTCAAAAACACATTGTAGACTAGTTAACATTATATCTCATTCCGTAGATCTAAATCCTAAGCATAACTAGATTGCATTCAGAGTATATCAGTGTAGAACTTAAGAGGTTTTATGATTGCTAATGCATCAGTGCACAAATAGAGAGTAGTTGATCAAGGAAAAAATAGGCATAAAAAGCTTTAAAAAACATAAAAAGAGCAACCTAGATTTGCCTGCACTCAATTCTTCTACACATTTCTCAAGCTAAAATTCCATTTTCAGGGTTCCTGATGCATTGTGATTAAATAAACACTCCCCCCTTGATTGCAGACCACTAAAAGCTGTAGAGTATCCTCAGATCTCAGAAAAGATCAGCCAAAAATTGATTTGCCAAAAACTACTTGTTGTTTTCTCACTGTAACAGTCTATTTTGCAAAATCTTGAATTTTAAGGCTTTCATGCATCTGCTTTTGCAAAGAGAGTGTCTGATCCTTGTGTGCAGACATATCAGAGAGAGAATCAAGTGTCAGAACTCAAAAAAGATTCATATCATTCGATCTGCAAAAAATTGCTCACTGCCAGGGATATTGACTCATTTTTTACTAAGTCAAAAGTGCATATTTGAGTGATCTCTACAAATCCTTTGGCATATGACTTTTGGCCTTGCATTCCTCAAGACTTTAAGTGGCTTTAACATTTGAAATCATGGTCAGATCTTTCTTTGGTTACAAATGGCCTCATTCTTTCTGAGGCACTCTTTTTTCTGATTTGGGAAAGCAGTTCTAAACTAAAGCTCAGTGGTTGCCTTAAGCAACCTGGAGCTTCTAAGCCATTGAGGTTGAAGGTTTGCCAGGAACATCTTCAACAGTATGGTAAATACTTGTCCAAGGCAGTCTTTTTCGTTTAAAGGATTATACTACAAACTTGCCTTCCTTGCTTTCTCTTTTAGAATTTTCGCTCTAATTGATCACTTGAAGTGATTTGGAGGTTCTAGCCATTGAGGTTCTTGATTTGTCTAGGAAAATCTCCAATAAGAGGCCAAACTGAAAATCATATGTTAGGTCCAAACAAGCATAATAGAATTCCAATTCTCACCTTTCTTGCATTGAAGTGGCAAGAGCTTGTAGAGCATCCTTCATACATGTAAGTGCCATATATTTCTGAATTTGCTTAGCCATGGTTGTAAGAAACTAAAGATCTAACGGCTTGTAATAAGTTTAGATGATATGTGATGCCACATGGATAGGCTAGAACCCCTTGCAACTATTATACCTCAGAAAAGGAAAACCTGCTAGTAAGATTGTATATCATTTTAGATATGACTGGTCACTAAGTGATATCTTATTTTATGGCGGGGGAAGTCCCGAGATATAAAATAAGACTTCATTCCCCTCAAAAGTAAGAACTGAACCAATCCAAACCTACCCAAATCTAAATGAGACATCCCTTAGTTTTTATCTTGTAAAAGCAACTTTGCTCGCTTTGGCTTAAGTGGCAGAATCCTATTGGATACTTTTGAAAATAAGACAGTCGTGTAAAAAGCGCCTAAGACATATAAAGGAGTGTATCTAAATTCAAAATGGGCTGGAATTAGGCAATAAGCGCAGCGAGGATCTCATTAATATGCTGGCCAAATAGAGCAAGGATGCTTTGAAGGCTATCTCATACAACCTTTACTTGCTTTTCAATTTGATTGCACTCAAATTTTTAACTTCTTTAGCTCAAGTTTTTTTTCGTTGCCTATGATGCCACTACCTCAATTGAATTATATAAATTACATTTGTAAATTGAGAAAGAAGCCCTTTTATTCGACTAACTTATAGTCCTACCAAGCAAGCATTATTCGATCATGAAGCACCTCACTACAAAGGGCAAGGGTCCTTTGTCATGGTGTCAAGACTTACAAAAAGTAGTGTCAGTTGCACTAACCTTGAACTCCTCGAGTTCCCCGCAGCCTTGAGTTCCCAGAACTCCCCACGCACAACTGACAACTAATCCCCATGATTAGCTTGAAGCCCTGCTTCAAGAAGTTCTATCACTAGAACTAATACTACAAAGCAGTATTGCTCAACACTATAGCAAACACAAGACCAATGGGCAATTTTCCAAGAAAACAAAGAAAACTTGGGAACAATCCCAATCGGGTCAAAACGGTCCCTAGATAGCACAAAAAGAAGGATCAAGATATAAAACCCACAAAAGCAAAGGCTACGGGCTTGAATCAGAACTCCTCCAGGCCGATCTAAGACCGCTATTGGCTTTTTAGCTCGACCCAATCTCTTATATAAGAGAGGAATCACGAAGAATAGGCCAAGAAAAGATCTCATCCTTTTCCTCAACACAAAATAACCAGCCTATTGCTGGATCCGACCTTTTATAGCAGATCCGGTCGACCTGTATCAGATCGCGATGAAGCAAAGGGATTTTCCCTTTTAAAACATTCGAACTAGTGGGGTTCTGCCACGCAGACCACCAATTTCAATGTTTCCACATTTTAAAAGGTCCCACATTAACTTTACATTTAAATGCCATGTTAACATACGAAACAATTGCCATTTAGAAGTAACCCATACACCGCCCCTAGGCAGTAACTGTCCTTTGGAACATTCCCAGGCCACTCGGTGGCACTTCCAAGGCCAATTCCCAGTCCCAAGGTGTTGCCCTTGGACTGTAACAGTTTCCTCCCCTCCCCTTAGGACCTTGTCCTCAAGGTCTAGAGTTTTAAATGAGGAAAACATTGCACAAACTCGTCCGTCTCCCAAGTGGCATCCGTGGGAGACAGGCCTCGCCACAAGACCAGATATTCATGAATATCTTTATTGCGCAACTGCCAAACACGAGTATCTAGAATCCGTTTGGGTGTTACAACAGAGTTCAACACTAGCGGTATACTCTCAGGGCTAACAACATTGTTCGTATCTAGTATAGCTTGCTAAAGCTGGCTTACACGAAATACATGATGGATTCCAATATCCTGTGGTAAAGCCAACTCATATGTTGTGATACCTAATCTTTTAACAACCTTAAAAGGTCCAGCATATCTCAGGGTTAACTTAGGCACTCGCCCTTTAACCAACGGTTTAAGGGTGTTAATTCTTAATGAAGAAGGATACACAATCCTCAAAAACGCATAGTCACCCTCCTCATAAGTAACATCAGTCTACACTTATTAGTATAAACTTGAGTACAATCATGCGTTCTACACAAGTTTTGTCAACAGCGAAGCAAAATTGCATTCATGTCATCCAACATATTCAAGGCGGCATCCATCTTTAGATACTTGTGCATATCGACATTAGTTCTGGGATTTCGCCCCATCATACTGTTCATACCTCTTCCTCTTATATAATTTGTTCAATTCTCAAACATGCAGATCAGATCCAGTTAACCGTACCAGAGCTCAATCCTGAAATGGTCTGTATTTTTATAACTTGTCTCATTAAATTTCTTTTATTCTTTTATGTCAATAAGTGTTCCATAAAGTTTGTCACGAATATATTTTGTAAGCAGAAATGTGCATGTGGATATAAAGGAGGCCATATGTGCACACAAGTCAGTTAGGCATCGTCAGAAATTGACTTACTTAATCTATATTAATAATCAGCTGGATTTCATTTATTGCTCTTATTTTAGACCCACTACTAGTTCACTTTCTTCATAAGAATGTAGACACTCTGGTTCCTTTGGAAGTTACTTGCAGGTACATCTTTCTTTAAGTTTTATCAATGTTTTTCTCACATGCAGCCTGCTCTTTTAATAAGATCGGAGACAAATACAGGAGAATATCCGGTATGATGGTGATTGCAAAGGCCTTCATAATCTTCTTTATGGCAATGATCATGGTGTGGGGTGCAATGATGGATGTGGTCTTCCTGCTTTAGGACTTTATAACAAAATCTATCTATCTTGTTAATTTGGGTTTTTCTGGTTTAAGGAAAACATTTTTGGATTTTTTTAAAGTCAATTTCTAAAGGTATTGGAGAGTTTAAACGCCGGAAAAAAAATCTCGATTATCCAAAAATCAAAGAATTTTCTTTCGTATGATTTTGAGTTTTGGGTTGGGCTCTTTCTATCCGATTGCAGGTGGCGATTGTTTCAAATTATGCCAGAAGATTTGCTTCACATTACTGCACATTAGTATGCAAGTCTGAAGTTTTAACTGGCTTTGGCTTTGATGTATCTGCATTTCTAGGAATTTATACAGAGACGTGCAACGGGGCTTTGCAAGCATTATTGCAGGTGAATCTTAAGCTTCATTTTTAACTTTAAATTTATTTTGTTATTGAAGAAATCTAGCTAGATGGAGGCCATATAGGCATCTATTTCTTATTCTTACTTATTTGATGCTTATTCTTTTTCTTTGATCTCTTCCTTATTCTCATGATGCATAGTTTAAGAAGTAGATGGCTAGGTATACTTCCACGATTGGAGATGCATAATTTGGTGAAGGGTTTTCTACTCTTCCACTTCCTGTTGTATTGTTGTTAGATACCGATCCATAGCCAATAGCACAATAACTTAAAAACCTCTGGTAGATATCTCCTCCCTGTTCTTATTTGTTCCAGCTTAGTGTCTGCAGATTGTTCTTATGATGAGTTCTAGATTAATGTGATAGGGAATATTTCAAGCTTAGTTGCATTTGCAAAAGCATAAATGATATTCCAAAGGATGTGATTAGTGCTTTCAGCTTGAGAGCATATCAGATTATTAATGATACAAATATATTCATGCTATTTGTTTTTTCTTGCGGTAAATTCTTTTCGCAGAAGGATCTCTCTTGCTAAGTACTCAAAATGGATTTGAGAATGTTTTAGGTTTTCTTTGCCATAGGTGCAAATATCATTTCATATCATTCCGGCCAAAAGTTAGAGTGGTGAGATTTCTTGCTTCTATATTGTCGTATCTGCATCCAATCATCCGATAGTGTATGTATGTTTGATCTCTAGGAACAAGACTCGCGTTTTTTATAAATATGCAGTTCACTATCAGAAATTTGAGCTTATTTTGCCGTGGAGTCTCAGCAACAGGGTTTATTCAGGAGCTTTAGGTATTTGCATGGACACCTGTATCCGCCGATGGTAGTGAGAAACATGGTAAATCTCTAACTTCCTTAACATTTCAGATCCTACATGTTTTGCCTGGGATCCGAACTCCAAAGGAGGAATTGGAGAGACAATATCCTCAGTCATGGAGGTATTTATGACTGCATGTCTTTGCAAATTTGTGATGCTATTTGAAGGATGAGCAGGCAATTATTTGTTCTTTGCATTTGCCAGGTGTAGCAGAACAACACAATCTCTTAACAATAGAGGTAATTATTATATTAGCCCCCCTAGATGATGAGCTCATGCTGCCACTAAGTAGGCATATCTCTAAAAATTGTGTCCATAGCTCTCTGGAATGTTGCAGAAGCATTCATTAGCCCAAAGGGCATCCTTTTCATGGCAAATGTTCCCCAAGATGTAATGAATGAAGTTTTTGGCTGATCTTCTTCTTTAATACTTATTTGATTAAAACCTGAGAAACCTCTAGGAAGGAATAAATATCTTTTCCTGCCACAGCATGCAAAACCTCTTCTAAAAATGGTAATGGATAGCAATCTTTGATGGTAGCCTTGTTCAAATCCCTGTAATCAATGCAGATTCTAATGGTTTTATTTTTCTTTTCTACAGGGATAATACAGGACAGCCACTCATGATTCATAATTTCTGCAATTACACCTGCATCTTTCATTTTATACAATTCTTCCTTGATTAGTCCTAACAAAGATGCATTAATTCTTCTCAGCTTTTGTACTACAGGTTTCATACCTTCTTTGATTTTTATTTCAAACTCACAAATACTTTTGTCAACACCAACCAACTCATCATAATCCCAAGCAAAAATATCTTTCCAATCATCAAAGAACTTAGTAATAAAGGCATTATGTTCCTCTTTAAACAAATTCCCAACATACAACACTCTGTCTAGATCTTTCTTGTTGAGTTTGATTTCCTTTACCTGCTTGTCTTCACTAGCATTGATTACCAGAATAGGATATAGTTGTTGTAGGTCTTTCTTCTCTAACTCCTCTTCTTGAATTGCTCCTTCAGCCAAATGTTCAAGGAGAACAGTTTTGCATAAAGAATCAGCCTCACAGTTCTGCTCTCTTGGCACATGACAAAGCTTGAAACTCTTCAACTCCTGCATAGCTTGATCTCTGAGCAGTATCATGTCTTCATTTTTGGCCTGATATTCTCCCAATATTTGCCTGCAAACAAGCTGAGAATCTCCAAAAGTAACTATAATTAATGCTCAAATTTCTTGCCTCTTGGAGACTTGCAATTAAGGCTTTGTATTCTGCCATATTAGAAGTAGTATTAGGGTAAATTCTACCTACCTTTGCCAGCAACCTATTAGAAGAGTCCTTGAGAACAGCAGCAGAGGAGGCTACACTGAGCCTTTTAGATACACCACCATCAAACTATAAGTATACAAATTTATCTTATTTGGGAGATGTTAGCTGATTGGGGATTCCCATGCTGGATTCTAAATTTATTGCATTCAACTCAAATTCTCCACATGGACTTGACAATAGCATCTCTTCTTCAATGAAATTCATGGCCTCAAATTCTCCTACCTTGTTGTACAATGTTACTTTCTTTCTGCCATTGGAAATGGTACATTACCCTTTTGACCATACAGGCCTGGCATCAACTGTAGAGAGCCATTTTCTTCCCAAGAGTAAGTCATAGATGTCAGATTTATCCTCTATCCCTTCAAATGCAACCACAACAAAATTAGCTGCGACAATTATACCTTCAATATCAATAGGCACATTACTGACTATTTCAACAGGGTTAATTTTCGTGTTTGAGAAAGATTTCAAGATCATTGGAGCCTTCTTATCTATCTCAAGACCACACAACCTCATGACATGATGGGGCATGACATTCAGGGGTGATCTTCCATCCAGCAAAACTTTAGTTAGGATTTTTTTGCCCATTTTGGCAACACATGTGAAAGCCCCTGGATCATAGTCCTCCTGAGTGTATGCTCTTCAATATGATCAGTTAGAGCAAAGTCATCTTCTTTGGTCAGGTTGAGCACTTTTTTTCTGTATGATGGAGCTATTTTGAACAAAGTCAGCAAGTCAACACAGATCTTAGATTTTTTTAGCATATATTCAAAATCCTCACAATCTTTTTCTTTTCTTACATACTTCTGAGCAGGTGGAGGAGGCACAACCATTACTTGCTCAGCTTCCTTGTGTTTCACCATCTCAGCTTTCTCATTGGCATGAACTGGCTCCTTTTTCTTTGCAGTGTTCATTCTCCTGGTATGCACGGCCATTATCTCTCCCTGTTCTTCAATTTCCTGCACAAATCTTATGGAAGCATTTTGCTAATTAGTTTTTGATTTCTCCTGCCTAGCAAAGTATTCTTTTACACTACACATATCTTCATAATGTCCCACAGCCTTACAAAAAGCACACACAGGACATTCCTTGCCAAAGTGTCCTCTTTTCCCACACTTTGTACAAGGTCTATACCAACAATAATCTGAGGAATGAGTATATCTGAAGCAATGAACACATGGTGGATAAGTCTTCTTCTCAAACTTCGAATTCTTTAGCTCTTGGAGTTGCTTGGTCACCTCAACTAATGCTTCTGATACTTTGGTAATCTCAGCTCTTAGATCTGCTGCAGGAGCCTCAGCATCTTCCATTTTTACCTTTTTCTTTTCTTTTTGAACAGCATAAACTGGCACAGGTCCTGGTCCCATGTACTCTTGCTTATAATTTGGAAAAAAAGGGTCATGTGGTGAGTGCATGTCATCTGGCAAGTAGGAAATCATATCTGCAATCTCAGTGGCCTTAGTGAAGGCTTTATGTATTGTGTCAAAGCCTTCTTGTTTTTGAATTTTCAAGAGCTTCCTGTGTATTCTTGGTCTGCTGCTCAATCCTCTGATAAAAGATGCCACAAGATGCAAGGTATGGTTGGGAACCTGGTTGATTTGGCATTTGACAAGATAAAGATTAAACCTTTCCACATACTGATGCATGCTTTCACCATGCTGCAAAAAGTTTGCAATTCAAATATCAAATCTTGAGGATCCAAAAGCTTACCAAAGCGTGCCAAGAATTTTTTTACCAATTCGTCCCAAGAATTAGCACCTAAACTTATAACATACTCAAGCCAAGCCCTAACCTCATCATTCTTAAAACACTGAACTCAGAGAACTTACAGCTTTTTTTTTTACCATACTCTTGGTAATACTCTTCAAAAGTCTTCAGGAAATTATTGGCATTCATGCGTGGATCAAAGGTAGGAACTGGTATAGGCATGTTCAACTCAAAATAATGACAAGGCATACCTGAATTTGCTTGTATGGTGACAGTAGGTGCTGGAGCAGTGGCTTCATAATTTTCCTGTGCTTCAGCATGTTCAGATGCCTCATTAGTTCTTCTGGGTGCCATGAGTCCAAATTCCAGGAAAATATCTCGGTAGAACCTCCAAAATGTTGAAGGTGTTCCTGGCAAAACCTTCAACCTCAGTGGTTATGAACCTCCAGGTTGCTTAAGGCAAGAAATCTGAGTGCAAAAATTCTGGGGATAATGCTTAAGATATCATCTGACACAGCTTTCCCTAAAGGACAAAAAGTCTGTCTCAGGGAAAAGCTTGTCAAATGCACACCCTTTTAGCTTTGCTTGTGATTCTTGCTTGCACAGATACTCAAGACCTATATTTATCTTGCCACAAAAGTCTGAAAGGATTTGACAAGGTTAGATGGATCAAAAAGTTGTTCCTGACTGAGTCAATTTTAGGTCAATGTCCCTGGCAGAGAACTCGATTTATGATCTTGCTACTGGAAGTAGTTTTTAGAGCTTTGAAAATCTTGCCTATTCTGAACAAGTCTGCACACCAAGGGCCTTGGTGCTCTTGGCAGATAGTGATATGGGGCATGCTAGGGGGAGTGGTCCAGTGAAAAGAAGAGACTAAGGCAATGGGGGCATTTGGAAAACAATGGTTACGAGATATCATGAAAAAAAGGGGCAAGATATTTAAACGACCATTAAAGCAGGAGAATAGGGAAAATGTCCTATCTCAAAGAAAAGGGCAAAAACCAAATAGGATTCGTGCAAACTAAGTTTACCTCAAAAAAAGGCATGGATCGGGAGGAGATCGAAATAGCATGGCAGCAACCCTTTTTCACCGACAAAAAGGGCCGACTTGGCTATAATAGAGGATAACGGCCAGTTTCAGGTTCACAGCAGAATCTCAGACTTCGCTTCCGGCTTCTGCAAAAATCCGGCACTCTGATAACTCCTGCCTTTGATTCTGGTACCAGCAATCCGGCTATTGATTGTTTCTTCTCAAATTCGACTTGCAACCACCGATTTAGCTGAGGGTCTTGCAAGTGAAGGATTTCTTGATTTGTGGTGTTGATCACTGATATCTCTGAAGCCCGAAACTGATTCTAGATCTGGTCGGCTGCGTGGAGCACATTTAAGCCAATACTGTTGTAAATTGGATTGATCATAAGCTGAAAGGAAAATAGGCTGTGATCAATTCCTTCCACTCTAACTCCCTTGGAAATTGCCTTAGTTCTTTTCTGGATCCAGTTGGGTGGAAGCTGGATGCCCAATCCTTTGGTTGTGTAAACCAAACTATTTATTCTTATCAACAGATTGTTTCTTCTTTATTTTGTCGATACAATTGTTGTTCAAAGTAGTTACATCTTTAAGTTTCCTTAAAGCATATCAAGTGGTATCAGAGCCTATCGATCCTCATATCTGATCAATGGCCCAACGCTTCAATGTTACTGAAGCACAATATCAGCAAGCCTTGTCTAATCTACTTATTTAAAAAGTTTTTGAAGGTGGGTGTCTCCTTTTTTTCGGCGGCCGGTAACGCCGGTAACACCCTCTTTTCCGGCATAAAGCGTGATTTTGGCACCGGAAATATTTTGGGAGCGTGAAGTTTTTGAAGTAAATAGATAATTTTTTTGAATGGTCGAGATTAGGCCTAGATTATAGGTTTGGCACGGCTAACTCAACGCACGCATCATTTTTCTGGCAGATGCCCGCCATAGCCGGGATCCTCTGCTTTCACTCATTTCTTCCCCTCCGCTTTCATTCATTTCGTCATTCCTTCAAAATGCAGCTTCAACGCTCACAGCGAACCCTACCTTTCACGAATTCTAGCGCCCAACCTATCACAGGTTCTAGCGCCCAGAGGTAAAAAAATTTCGGTTCATTCTTCATTATTGATGTTTGCTTCATAGGCGCAGGCAGATCTCTCAAGAGGATGGGTTTTTTTGCAGAAGCAGGAAGATTCTCGGTTTTTTTCGCATTTGTTGGAACAGAAAGCATTCTTGGAGCCGTTCATCTGCTTGAGGCTTGGAACAGAAAGCATTCTTGAAGCCGTTTGCAGCTCCTTGGATTCATCTGGAGCCCCATTCTTACTTTGAGGTTTGTTTCCTTTGAGTTTCTTTTACCTCCTTCATTCTTCAACGATACTAATATCTTCAACTTTGTGAATCTGTATTTTGCAGGCAAACTGTGTCTTGAAAGAGTTGCAGACTAGGTCTCAAAAGGAGGTCGCTGGTAAGGCCTACAGATCATGCAAGTATATATTATATGATATCTTATTATTATTTAGTTCATTAGTTCATTTGAACTCAATCTACCGAGCCTCGGATGCATTTCCAGGCGACCCAATCTGCAGAAATCTTTTTCCTCTTTTGATTCCTCATCGACTTTGTATTGTTCTGTTTCCTCTGGTCGTGTGATGCTTTTGGTTTTCAGATCGGATACGATAAGATCGATGGATTTTTTTCTCCAAAATGTGGATGTAAATAGTGTTCTTGTGATGCTCCAATGGCGCCTATTTTGAAGCTAAACTAGGACATACATCTTTGGCATTCCGGCAGTGTTAGATTTGGAAAACAAGATGTTCAGCGTCAATAAGAAGGTGGCTTTATGTCTTAGCAGTCTCTTTATGTTTGATGATCTTGATAAGCTTCAGGCCTTCAGCTAAGATTAGGGGAATTCTGTTAAGAGCCCTTAGTGAAACCACAATTTCTTTTTGCATAAAATGCTTAACCACTTTCCTATTATTGCAGGCAGAGTTTTCAAATGTGATGAATGTTCAAATGTGATAAATGCAATAGAGAAAATAGAAAAATGTTAGTGTTCTGTAGCATCAATCTCATGGAAGCCTTCAGTTGGCCCACTTCAATAACCTATTTTTGCTTTCGGATATTGTGCAGATGCTTCAAAGTTCTCAAATGTTAAGGTATTTCCAGCATCTATTCTGCACATTTTGAAGTTCTCTAATATTTTGTTTCATATGGTTTTATGCTTTTTAAATTTCTTTTTGCCAATTCCATCTTCTGGTCAATATGCATTGGACAATAATAGGTCGGGGAGTTCTTGGAGGCACAGCGCCGTTGATATCCATTTGCTGAATTAGTCACATCTGGTGAGAAAGTTGGAGACATGCATGCTGTTTCTTGGGCACCAAACATTGACAGGTCTCTTTTCTTGAATCTTTCGTTACGTTTTATCTGTTATCTGAAGCATGCTTTTTATTGACCATATACACTTGATTCTTCGGTTTTGCCGCATATTCCTCTTTCTACTTGACTCCGGGGTTCCTTGAGGTGTTGCGACTATAGTTGACCTTCGTGTGTGATCTGAGGTCGTTATCCCAAGTCGCGGAGAACGTTGCTGGATGTGAACCCTTGAGTTGAAAATGCTCCTCCTTAATGTGTTTACCTGTCATGTGGAGCGTCGTGGCTGCTCAGCGTCCCTACATGCAGTGTGTGGTTTGAAGATGTGTAGTGCCGTTGATCGCTTGAGTACGATCATCTGGTTGTTGCAGTCGGGCATTGTTGCATGTCTTTGAAGCTTCGTTGTGAGATGCCTCCCCTATGCCTGGAATTGTTGTCGTCTCCATTGCACATGCCATCGCTCCTTCGAGTTGCCTTTGAGTAGTCTGTGGTTGTTGGTTAGGTCGGCTCGTCCGTCCTTTGCCGTGCTCTGCTTCCCCCGCCTCCTCTCTGGTTCTGATTGCAGCCCTATGTCTTTCGGGGTATTCGTCCACTGGTACTGCTATCATCTCCCTGTAGTCATCGAACATGGACTTAGGAGATGTTACGTTGATACTGCCTCTATCCTGTTCGACTAGTGCTGCTACCGAGGTGCTGGGTAGGAGCGCACTCGTTGTTTTCCCTCTGATTCCCATCCGCTCCTAGATTGCTAAGAACTCCTCCTCTGTGGGTAACTCTTGTTGAGCCATCATCTGCCTGATGCCGGTGTAGGCTTCTATGTCCGTCGATGTCTGGCCAGTGTACGTCCGGGCCTCCCTTATGCTGATGTGAAAGTCCTGTGTTTCCTGGTCGATGAAGTCATCAAGATCCGGTTGTTGACGTAGGAGATGTAGGAGCTCATTTATCCTGTCACCCCTGTCCCTGCACTCTGGAAGGTTCTTGATATCGTGCAGGCTCAGGTACGCTTCTCCTTGGATGATTATCGGGATTAGTCTTGTGATGCCTAGCCCAAGTGGTGGAGTTGTCCTTGTGGTTCTCAGCCCCTCTTCAAAACTTTGAAGTTCCTCCTCAGCTTGCTGCCTCTCCTGTGGTGGTCGACGTCTATGATGTCCTCTATGTCTGACCCACGTCCTTCATCTTCTTCCTGCTCTGCCTCCTCGTACTCGAGAAGCATCTGCTCTTCTTCACTTGCTGCCATGGCCATAGGTTCGAGCTCTAGGGGTTGGGCAGATGGTTCTCCTATCTGGGTTTGGGCTCTATGGAATAGGAAAATTGCTACAGCTGCGGTGTATGAGAAGTATCTCCTCCTATTTACGGTTACAGACATATAATTGGGTAAGCAGCTGGCCTTATTTTCTAGGTATTTGTCTATGTTTGGGATGTCCTGCAGGGCTGACTTAAGGGCCATGCTGGGGGCAAAGTATCCTATGCAAGGTGGGAGCTCTACCAGAGACGGTCCTATCTTGGCATGGAACTCAGACATAATGTCTTGGTAAAAAGGGTTGGCATTGATGGTGGCTTCCACATTAAGCTCCTTCTGGAAGATGGCAAGGACGGAGTTGATGTCGGCCTCGGCCACATGGGTTGTGGTGCTGTACCATCGCCTGAAAGCAGAGGTTGCCATGGTCTATGAGCAGTTGGGGATGTCAAACAGATGGGGAAGCACCTTAGGGGTCTGGAAAATTGGCTTGGAGCGAGGAGCTATAGCTGAATGAATATGCTAAACTACCTCACTGCCTAGTCCAAAGACGGCTTTGCACAACAGAATGACTAGATACCTGGTCCTTGACCTGCTCCGGATCCTCGGAATGCATCCATGTCTCTAATCTTGCTGAAGATGGATGCTACTCGATGATCTGTTGTGCAAAGACAGCTTTGCAGAGCCGAACAATGTGAAATGGGGTCTTCACTTGGCCGAAATGGCGCAAGAGAACCCTAAATGCAAGATGGGAAAGGAGCTCTATGGAAACCCTAAAATGCAAGGAAAAGAGAAGGGTTTAGGGTTTAAGGGGGAAACCCTTATATAGAAACCCTTAGGGTTAGGTTAAAACATTGGCAAATGGGGTTTAGCCATTTGGCAATGGGGCCCATGGGGTTATTAATTGTGTATGTTTATTTAACATGCACACTATTCAAAGTTGCCCCCTAGGTGCAACCTACTACAACCACCAAGTACATGTCATCCGCGGCATGTACGGGTGATGTGGCAGTATAATATATGTATACGGGGCGTATATTATGCTGGAACGTCACAAGCATGCAGGATATTTGAATGAAGCAGAATTTTGGCTCTTAAATATGCAGGCTGACATGACAGCTTGGACTTCTTTGCTTACTAAACTTATGGCAATATGGAAATCGGAAGAAGATGCTTTGATGAAATTGTACAAATGCATTCTGAAGATGCCTCTGCATATATCCTTATGTCCAACATTTATACAGATGCTCAAATGCTGGAGGATGCCGGGGAGATAGAGGACTTGAGGAAAAGTGCATATGCATGGAAGAAACCTGGAAGAGGCTGGATCGAAGTTGACAATAAGGTGCATGGGTTTATTGTTGGAGATAAAAGCCATGAGCAAAGAGTCGAAATTTATGCAATGATAAAAAAGCTAAGCAAGCGAATGAAAGATGAAGCATGTGTCCCTCATGTGGACAAAGTAATGTCAAGTGGTAATAAGAAAGACGCCTGTTTGGAATCTCCTTTCTATAGGAGACGTGCACCTTTACCTTTTGCCATGTATGGCACGTATGTCACATATAGCACTCTTGCCTATTGTGGCACTAGTCCAATAGTGGCTCATATTGATGTATAAATATGTATCTCATATGAATAAAATTTGGTCTTGTCTTGTGGGAAAAGTTGTGTGTGTCTCATATTTCTAACATGGTATCAGAGCCAAGCTTTTCTGTTGTTACTTTTCGCGGGCTCTCCGGGACAAAGACACTTTATGTCTTTTCTGGATCTGGCTTCCCTGTTTGGAAGCTTAAGATGGAGTTGGTGTTGGAGAGTGACAAGCTTTTTGATTATGTCACGGGTAAAATCCGTGTTCCAACACAACCATTAACTAGTGCTGGACTTCTTGCTACCAGTGGAGCTGAATACGATACTTGGGTCAAGCTTTTAGCTGACTGGGAAGAAAAAGATAAAGCGGCACATTCTTTGATACTTTATGCACTCAAAGAATCTAACTGATGGATGTTAGGGATCTCAAAACCTCTGCTGAGGTTTGGAGTTACCTTGACAAAGTTTATGAGCAAAAGACTGTATATGAGATTTATAGTCTTCGCAATGATATTGCAAATCTTCATTATAACCTCACAGAATCTTTTGACCTTCACTTTGATAAGTTTAAAACTCTTATAGATGGCTTGTCTATTGCTGGTGAGGTCATGCCACCTCAACAACAAATTGTTGCACTTCTAGAAACTTTGCCAGAAGAATTCAAGGTTGTTCGTACAGTTTTGCTCAATAAAGCCAATCTCACTCTAGATCGTGTTCATATTTCATTGAAAGATGAATCTACCAAACTTCAAAAATCTTCCAAAGATCAGACAGAAACAGCTCTTGTGGTTTGTTCTAAACGATCTCGTGATGAAGATCAGGATAATTATGCTGATGAGCATGCTGGTCGTTCTGGTCGTGGGCGTGGACGCGGCCGTGGCCGTGGCTATGGTCGTGGTCCTCCTCCCAAAAGAAATTGCTCTATTGTTTGCGAATATTGTAAAAAGTCTGGCCATCCTGAAGAAGAATGTTATTATAAAAAATTTGCTACTGAGCATAAACTTCTTCTTGGCATGCGAGATGAGGGACATTGTGTCCATGATGCGCTTGAAATGGTTAAAGCTAATGATTCTATGCTTGTAGATTCTGCTGCAACTCAACACATGACTCATCACAAGCATTGGTTGACTCAATATCGTCCTCTTCTTGCTAAGAAATTTGTCTATCTTGGTGACAATAGATCCCTTGCTGTCAAAGGCATTGATACTCTTCAAATTGGCACATCTTCTGGTGTGCGGCTTTTGCATGGGGTTCTACATGTGCCGGACCTTTCCCACAATCTCCTTTCTCTTGCTCGTCTTACTGATATTGGCTTCCTTGTTCAGTTTGATAACCGTGTTTGCCGTTTTGTGAAAGATGGTCTTGTTTTTTTTTGCTTTTTCGCCAAGGCAATCTTTATGCTCTTCAACTGAATGATGAGTTTGCTAATGTTGTGATATCTCGTGGTGATGATATCAGTACTTTGTGGCATCGACGCTTTGGTCATGCTAACTTTCAAGCTCTTTTGGACATGAGCTGTGATGAACTTGTGGATGGACTCAATTTGTCAACCCATGGTGTATTGGGTGTTTGTGAGGCTTGTGCTCTTGGTAAGCAGCATCGCCATCCATTCTCTAGAGATGGACATCGTACCTCGCATTTCTTAGAACTTGTACATTCTGATCTTTGTGGCTTCCATTGGTAAAGCCCTATACTTTCTTCTTTTCATTGATGATTATACTCGCTATACCTTTGTGTACTTTCTTTCCAAAAAATCTGATGTCCTATCCATCTTTTGTACCTTTAAGAAATTGGTTGAGGTTCAAACTGGAACCATGATTCAAAGATTGCGCACTGATCATGGTGGTGAGTTTAAATCTTTGGCTTTTGACAAATTTTGTGCAGAATCAGGTATTTTTCATGAATATACCGCGCCTTATTCTCCCCAACAGAATGGTGTTGCTGAAAGGAAGAATCACACAATCATGAATGCTGTGCGTTGTATGCTTATTCATTCTGGTTTGGATAAGTGTTTTTGGGCAGAAGCTGTTGCCACTGCTGTGTATGTGGAAAATCGCTTGATTACTTCTGCTTTGAAAGGCAAAACTCCGTTTGAAGCCTGATTTGGTCGTAAACCCAATGTTGCTAATTTGCGTGTTTTTGGTTGTACTGCTTATGTTCATATTCCAACTGAAAAAAGAAAAAAGATTGATCCTGTTGCTACGAAAGCTATTTTCCTTGGATATGCTTCTAATGCTAAAGCGTATCGTTTTTGGGATCCTGTTTCTCGAAAAGTTATCATTAGTCGTGATGCTACTTTTGATGAGCTTTCTATGTTACGCTTCAAACCTAATAGTCAACATGAAAGTGAAATACTTGCTGAATTCCCTTTTTCAGATGATGATCTTTTTACTGATGTTCCTATGCTGCCTACTACTCCTCTCATTGCCCCTGCTATCCTTGATGCACATAATCCGAATTTTGATCCTGCTGAAGCTCATGATGTTCCTGAACTTGCTTATGATTTTGCTAATGATGGTGATTATGATGAGGAAGATCATGATGGTCTTGATGAAGTTATTCATGAGGGTGCTCATGATGATGAAGTTATTCATGAGGTTCCTCATGATGATGCTATTGTTGCACGTCGAGCTTGGAAGCCCGCGAACGCGGATCTTAGATTATTATCTTTGCTTTGGCTATGACTGGCTGATCCAATTTACATTCTTCGATGCTCGGTTCAGATCAAAAGCGAGAATCATGGAAAATGGCTATGGAGGTTGAATATGAGTCCTTGATCAATAAAGGTACATGGGAACTTGTGGAATTACCTGCAGCACGAAAGCCCATTCAATGTAAGTGGATTTTTAAGACCAAGGTTAAAGCTGATGGTTCTTTTGATAAATTCAAAGCTCGCCTTGTTGTCAAAGGTTTCTCACAAGTTGAAGGTGTAGATTATGAGGAAACCTTTTCTCCCGTTGTACGTCTTACAAGTTTGCGAGTGTTGTTAGCCTTTGCAGTGCAGCATGATCTTCATATACATCAAATGGATGTAAAGACAGCCTTCTTGAATGGTGATTTGAGTGAAGAGATTTACATGGTACAACCTGCTTTGGATTTGTTTGTAATGCGGACAAGAACACTTGGTGTGTAGATTGCGAAAAGCTCTTTATGGTTTGAAGCAAGCTTCCCGAGCATGGTTCATAAAGATTAACACCTTCTTGCTTTCTGCTGGATTCCTTCCTAGTGTGGCTGATTTGAACATTTACTTCAAGCAAGAAGGGTCCTCTTATGTTTTCATTGCTCTATATGTTGATGATACGATCTTTGTTTGCAATGATTTACCATACTTACATAAAGTGAAAGCTCTCTTATCTGCAAAGACCTTTGAGGCGGTTGACTTGGGTGAAATTCACTCATGTTTGGGTATTCAAGTGCAACGTGACAGATCAAAGGGTTTGTTACATCTTTCTCAATCCACATACATCTCTGCACTCATTGAAAAGTTTGGCCTCCTTGAAGCAAAATCACAAAGTACTCCTCTTGTTGTTTAGTTCCAGATACTCCAAACTTTCTCAAAAACAAAGTCCTTGCACTGATGAAGAAAGATTGCAAATGAAAAAATGTCCTTATGCTAGTTTGGTTGGTGCGTTGATGTATTTGGCCAATGCCACTTCATACGATATTAGTTATCTTTGCTAATACTCTTGGTCAATTCATGACTAATCCTAGGCGAGGTTCATTGGATTCTTTGCTAAAAAGGGTTTTGAGATACTTGAAAGGCACTTCTACTTGTGGTTTATTGTACACAAAGCAGAATGATGTTGATGTATTGACTTTGCTAGGCTATACAGATGCTGATTGGGGTGGTTGTCCTGACACTTTTCGTTCTACTAGTGGGAGTTGCTTTTTTGTTGGGAAATCCTTAGTTTCTTGGATGAGAAAAAAGCAACGATGTGTTTCTGTTTCCACTACTGAGAGCGAGTATGTTCTTTGCATCAATTGCCGATAGAGAGAATTGGTTTGGTTGCGACGGTTGATGGATTGTTTTCATCGGACTTCGAGGTGGGGCCTACTCTACTCATGTGTGATAATCAAAGTACAATTGCATTAACAAAGGATGAGGTTTTTCATTCTAAATCTAAACATATTGAGCTACATTATCATTATATCAAATTGGAAGTACGAAAGAAGACTATTATGCTTAAATATTGTCCAACGTCAGCAATGGTTGCTGACATCTTCACCAAAGCATTAGGACTTCAGAAGCAAGAGATGTGCAAAGCAGCTCTTGGAATTATTGAATCTTTTGTTGTTACTTGAGTTGTTCTGAAAGTGCTTGGGTTTTTTCCTTTTAACCCACAAAAGGTTTTTTTGATCCAAGCACTAGATTAAAGATGCAGGGAGGGATGGTTGGAGGCATCTTTAAATATGAGATACAATTATTTTGTTCAAAAGGCTAAAGTTGCAGGGAGGGTGTTTGGAATCTCCTTTCTATAGGAGACGTGCACCTTTACCTTTTGCCATGTATGGCACGTATGTCACATATAGCACTCTTGCCTATTGTGGCACTAGTAACAAGGTTGCAAATTAAACGGGAGTGTTGCAGCACTCCCGTTTGAAAGATTCCTTCTGAAAAAACACATCATTCTAAAAAGTGGGCTTTTTCAAGAGAGGTTTAAAGTTTCAGGAGTATCAGTTTTTTTTTTTACCTAGTTTTGGGGTATTTTTTGGACACGACTTTCGTTTTTGGAGTGAATCATCTGAAAATAGCTTAATTGAGACATGAGTACAAAATTATTTGTATGTGGATGTAAAAAAAACACAAATTTAGTAAAAATAACAATAATAATTTCTTTACTGTTTTTTTGTTACATCAGTAATGGCAATCAATAATAAATATCAGTAATTAACCACAGCAAAAGGTCCCTCAGAGATCTAAATTGTAGTCTTCTTCATTATTCTTACTGCTCTCTGCTTGGTCGGTTTGTATCTTCTCACCGTTTTCTGGTGACTTAGGCTTTTCAGTGTCAGTAGTTGATTCCGGTATGGCAGCAAGAGCTACTTCTTTCAACTCTGCAAAAGTAGCTTCGTCATCTAAGGAGCTTGTAAAGGGAGGCTGTATTTCCGATGATGTCATCTTAGCAAAATCAGAATTAGACTTTGCCCCCAACTCTTGATTCTCGTCTGGTAGAGTTGGTAAAGCGAAAAGTCTCATTTTAATAAAACAAACGACCTCCTTATCAATATCAATTGCTACGATTCACGACCCTTTTTCAATGCACAAGCAATAGTTGTACGAGAGCGGAAAATCGTCGAGCACCCAATCTCTCGGGCGTGAGAACATGTCCGGAAGATGGTTAATCAACCGTGGCTTCGATAGTGATTCACTATTCTTCCTTGTGCACTAGGGTCCTGCGCCTTCGCGAAACCGCTGGAAACTCCAACACGTTCGAAAAGTTCGACACGGCTGCTTTGTGTTGAAGTGTTCCATTATGCGTTTCCCATCAAAACTCAATAGCGGCGTGGAGATATTGACTTTACTCAACGAGTCTAGGGCCTCCGCCATGGTAATTTATATTTGTTTTGTACCTTAAGAACAAAAAAAGAAAAGAGGATTTAAGTACAGTCGAAGGAAACGTATTCCGGAATAGAAATTCCTAACAATGCTCGCAGGTGTTACTAAAAGGAAAAGAACTTAAAACAAATATATGTATTCCAGAATAAGTGCTTACCAAACCATGTTTTCATAACCAGCTTGCGTAGGGGAACCAAAATGATTCTTAAAACCAGCTTCCACAAGGCCGGATTGCATGCTTGAGTGAAATACGACCAACCGCCAATGTTTTGCCGTGGTAATCTGCTTTATGCCGTCGACGAAAGCATTAAACTCAGATTTTTTAAATGGCTGGTCGTCGTAGCGGCTGTCTTTGAGCTTGAATCCATATGGAAGGTCAGCTATTGGGTCAAAGCATGGAGGTGGGGGACACTTTTTGTGTCAGTGACACATGGTGCTTAGTGGGTGCTTTTTGGGGCTGTTTTCTTAGTATTTTTGAAAAATATTTTTCTTTTATTTTTTTGATATTTTTTCCTGAAACGCATTTATATTACGCCTTGGAATACAAAATTTCAGCCTCATCGGAGTTAAAGAAAAAAAGATAAAAATAAATAAAGTTTTCAGCATTAGGTGCTTAGGGGGTGCTTGGCTGGCGCAAAAATGCCCCCCAGCTCCATGCTTTGACCCTATTACCAAGGTAAAATCTTGGGGCTTTATTGATTCGACTAATTTGGTGCAATCACCGTGTACAATAGAGAATAGGTTATTTTGATCGAACATTGTAAACCTTTCGTAATCGGAGGGCTCAGAATCCAGAACACGCCTGTCCGCCAGCGTCCTCTCTTCTTGTGCTGTCCTGACCAAGTGCATGAAGCCCTCCGGCAGGTCTTTGTTTTTCTTTTTGCTCTGCAAAAAAGAACGTCTTAGTAACAAGAAAAACAACAATATAAAAAACAAATCAACATACCCAGCCTTCAAAATTTGGCGCATACTGGACAATCCTTTCGTCTGAGGTTGCTATAGGATAAAGCTCTTTGCACCTTTCCCAGCTGTCAACATTTAATTGTTCCATTAAGCAGGTTTGACATGTGATGACATTTTTCTGGTTGTAAGACCACACAAACGTTAGAAGGAAGAAAACTAAAAAGGAAAGCAACAAAAAAGAACTACTTAAAAAACTGTAAGCCATAGTGTATTCCAGAATACACCTTGGCTCACGCGAAAGCCAAAGTGTATTCCGGAATACACTTTGGCTTTCGTGTGTGAGCCAAGGTGTATTCTGGAATACACTTTGGCCCTCACGCGAAAGCCATGGTGTATTCCAGAATACACTTTGGCTCACACACGAAAGCCTGGAATACACTATGGCTTTTGTGTGTGAGCCAAAGTGTATTCTGGAATACACCATGGCTTTCGCGTGTAAGCCAGTGTTTTTCGAACTACACTTCTCCCTACCAGGATTTCACTACAAATGAGGACGACGCTCCAGCATGCACTCCTCTTCACACAACGGTTGTGACACATGGCTTTGCAGAATTCCAGTCCGCTCTAAAGGAGATGTTTGCAAGAACTCCTTTTCAAGATGGTACAAGAACAGCTGATGCCACAACCTCTTATGGGCCATCACCATCCTTTAACACTGTACCACCGCCTTTTCCGGGAACAACTTCACGTGGTCTGTTTTCCTCTACAAACACACCACTCAGAACAGAGGAAGTCACCCCCCGAGTAGAAGTTTCATCAGAAGATGAAAACCCCAACGAGGAACAAAGAGATTACATGTTCTCCAGCCAATCTTCAAAGAAATTCAAGGTGGATTTTGGTTTGAGGGCGTGCTCCTCTGTAAGAAGAAGAAATCTTATGGATGAACACAAAATGAGGAAACTCTTGAGAACTAAATGCTGCTCATTGGGTTGCATTAACAGATTTAACATGGCTAAATTACGGGCAGTTAGAGACAACTACAGTTCCATGACATTGGCAGACCAGAATGCCTACTTAGCTTATCATGTAAGACCAGACCGCAACACCTTCTTGCACTACATTAACCGTGAAGAAGTTTGCCAGAAATGTTTTATGGTTGTCCACCGTTTAGGGTCCACTAGAATGTCTAGAATACATAAAAGACTGGACAAAAATCTAGCAATCGATGATCATTGTGGACCAAGAAGAGTTGTAACCATGCATGCCCTTGCTGCTGTGTCATGGATGGAGAAATATTTCAGAGAAACATGTGAGAAGCTACCTAACAGCAACATGTATCATTTAACTGATAACATCACCAAAAAAGATGTTTTTAATGAGTACAAAGAGACTTGCACTCAGCTTCAGCACATCTCTTACTCACACTTCACCAGACTGTGGAAAAGTGAATTCGGTCTTGTGAAAATTCCCAGAAAACATAGAATGTCTGTTTGCTCCAGGTGTGCAGAATTAAAGAGTCAACGAGAAACTGCAAAGAAAATGCTCACGTTCTCCAATCTCTCACTTGTTTTAAAGAAAATGCTTTGACCTGATTTCTTCTACAGATATTGTGCAACAGAACCTTGCCAGACATCGTGAACAACAAGCAGCAGAGAGAAGAAAGCTTGCCAAGCACAGAAAAAAAGCTCTTGAACGTCCACTGCAATATATGTCTGTTGTGATTGATGGAATGGACCAAAAAAAAACTACTCTACTACATTTCTTGAACATTCCTAAAGATGTGCCAGAGGAATGTTTTGTTAAGGGGCTATGGTCTTCAAAGGAAGTCTAAAGTGCAAAGTATTTTTGACATATCCAAACTTGCATGGTGACCCGAACCTCACAATTACAATTCTTAACAAGGTCCTGTGCGAGCAAGAGCAATTACCACCAGTGTTTTACCTGCAACTTGACAACACTACAAGGGAGAACAAGAATCAAACACTCTTTGCATACTGTGCTATGTTAGTGGAGCTAGGGATCTTTAGAAAAGTGAAGCTCGGTTTCTTACTTGTAGGCCACACTCATGATCAAATTGACCAAATGTTCAGCAGATTTTCTGTGCGCCTTAGAAGGAAGAAGGCTTTCTCTCTTCCTACACTAGTTCAAATTATTGAAGATTCTTACACTCCCACTCCAGTGATCGATCTTCTTAAAGAGACTGCTGATTTCAGAGAGTTTGTTTTCTCTCGTTCAGACAGAGAACAAGCTGTGAACAAGTTGAATGATCTCACCTTTCAACATCACATCAAGTTCTACTTGAAGGATGGCCAGAGTTTCTTACAGGGGAAGAAGTATACCACAACTAAGGACTGGAGTCCACCAGAGGGATTACGCTTCCTTAAATATATTCCAGACACTTCCTTCATAGAACGTGCAGAACAACTTCCTCTCAAAAATCCTAAGGAGTCCAAGCAGAAGAAAAGTACCCCGGAGTCATCCTTAAAAGCCATTGAAAATGGAATTTCCTCAGGCTTTAAGTACTTCTTAGAAGAAGATCGGATGTGGTGGAGTAATTTCTTTTCGAACGAAAATTGTTGTGAAAAATATAGCTCGGAGGCGGTTGCAAGAACCATTTGGATGGCCTAACACCTTCCATCAACCCCAGCACCAAGCAGGTCCAAGCAGTGCTACATTAGCACCTGCAGTAGAAGAAGACGAGGATCGAGTCATGTACCTCGGACCAAGACGCAGGAATGAGCCTCAAGGTAATATCACAGAAATTACCAAGGGTATGCTAATTGCTCTTCCAACTGAGGAGGATGACAAAGGTCGACCTTTCTGGATAGCAAAAGTGCTTGACACAGTCAAGGAGGAAGGCTTAGTCACTAAACTCAAGATTCATTGGCTTGCAACACGCTCTTTCAGAAAATGCTTTTGAAGGTAGATATGAGTTAGAAATGAGAAGCCAAGGAAAAGGGAGAAAGTCCAAGAAGGTGGGTTGTAGGGATGAGCTGATCCTTAATGACGTGACTATATTGTGCTATGATTTTAAATTGAAATCTGACAATCATCTACGCCAGAGGACTATCAATTTGCTTAAAAAAGCTTGTAATTACGAAGAAGAGGATGAAGAAGGTGGTGGCAATGCTACACCATCTGTTGATAGTGATGAGGAAGATAACTCAAGCACTTCCTCTAGTGACAGTGAAAGAAGTGAAGGTGATGAGGATGGCATAAATGAACATGATGACGTCCTGGATCCCTCCTTCATCACTCCTCACACTTTTGCACATAACTGAGTCTTAGAAAAAGACTGTAAATTTTGCATGTGAATATGAAGATTCTATCTTCAAATTTTGAGAATACTACAGTTTCAGTTACGGACTAACTTCAATTTTTTGTTAAATATTTTATCCTCTGAAATTAGGGTTTCTCTCGTAAAATATACTTCAAGAACATTCTATTTGCTAAGAAAAATGACACTTTAAAAAAGTCAATTCTTTCGTTGCACAAAAAAATTAGTCACTTTTGGGGGGGTCAAAATAGAATTTCATGCATCTTTTTTTTTTAACCTCGTTTTACCCCCTTTTTGTAAAAAAAAAAGGAATCTTTGAGGAATATTCCTTTCGCTCTCGTTTCGATGATTTGCTCCCATTTAATACGCAATCTTGTTTAGTCCAATAGTGGCTCATATTGATGTATAAATATGTATCTCATATGAATAAAATTTGGTCTTGTCTTGTGGAAAAAGTTGTGTGTGTCTCATATTTCTAACAACACCCTCTGTGGGTATTGCGAGAAGCTGGCTGTGGCCTTCGGACTTGTTAATACACCCCCAAACACAACCATCCAGGTAAGGAGAAACATCAGAGTATGCCACAGCCATACTGCAACCAAAATTATTTCTAAAATAGAGGAGCGGGAAATTATAATACGAGATGGATACCGCATTCACCATTCCAAAAGTGGGAGTTACTTTCTGCTTTGCCACCATGTTGTTAACATTGATGCTGGCCAGCGTATGCGAGATATGCCATGCAAAGACTACTCAACATACCCATAGCCAAATAATTAGGCTTTTCTGGAACCTGTGGTACGTGACCTACCGATGGAACACAGAGTTTCTGTAACGTGTTCTCGGGGAGGTAATGAACTATTTGCCATTCTTTTTAATGTATGTCCCTGTATATCCCCGTGTTATGGAATGCCATGACTGCAGTTTGCGCAGTGTGGCCATTGAAAAAGGGTCCATGAACTTGTAGAACAAATGCATATCATGCATGTGATTCCAGATAAAGTCACCTTTATTAGTGCCCTGGATGCTTGTGCAAGTGTCCCAGCTTTAGGAGTTGGTAAGAAGCTACATGAAGACATGTTAAGATATCATATACACTTGGGAATGCTCTTGTAAATACTTTTGGAAGATGTGGAAATTTGCTAGATGCTAGGCGTATATTTGAAAGGATGCCTGAGTGGGATGTGTTTTCCTGGAACATTATTATTGCAGCATATGGTTAGAATGGGGATGGCAAGGATGTCAATATTTTATCTGCATGCAGTCATGGTTATGAGCTGATTATAGCTTTCACCAACTCTTCTCTATAAGCAGAGAACATACTGTTACACCCATAATGGAACATTATGGTTGCAGAATTGATCTCTTGGGACGTGCCAGAAAGCTGGATCAGGCAGAGAATTTCATCAGCAATATGCCAATTCAACCAGTTATTAGCTCATGGATGTCTCTATTAAGATCTTCCCACACATATGTTGATATAAAAGTAGGGAAAGTTGTTGCAATTCATGTGATAGAATTATTGGACCCTGCCTGCAGTCCTGCGTACATATTGCTATCAAATATCTATGCCCTGGCTGGCCAGTGGACTGATGCTATAAACATTAACAAAATGATGCTTGAAGCTAACGCAAAAAAGGAAGTATGTCAAAGCTCTATTGAGGTGGATAATCAGGTACATGAATTTGTTATTGGAGATAAGTCACATCAAAAAATGCTTGGGATACATGCCGAATTGCAAAGATTGCAAAAGATTCTTGAAGCGAACACAAAGAAGGAAGTATGGCAAAGCTTTATTGAGGTGGATAATCAGGTACATGAATTTGTTATTGGAGATAAATCACATCCAAAAATGCTTGGGATACATGCTGAATTGCAAAGATTGCAAAAGCAAAAGCTTATTAAGTTGGAAAAAGCATATGACATAGAAGAGGAGGAAAGGGAAGACCTGCTTTACTATCATAGTGAGAAGATTGCGTTAGCCTTAGGGCTTATATCTACGCACTTTGGATCAACACTTTGAATTATCAAAAACATCCCAGTCTGTGCTCATGCCATACCTTTATAAAATTTGTGTCTAAAACCAGCAAGAGATATATTATTGTGAGCCGAGATTAGTTTTCTTGAGTTTTTTTGTCTTTATGGTAGTTTCCTTTCTGAATAAAGGCATTGTATTTTATATATTGTTAGAGATCATTATCTAGACAAATATTGTTTCTAGAACATTACAACATTAGCTATTCAATATTCAGTGATTATCATTAGGAAAGTTGATGTAGCAAGAAATTCGAATAAGTCACCATTCATTTGAATCATAACAATGTAATGATTAGAAATAACCTTTATCTTTTATAGAACAGCTCTAGCATTCACCGCAGACGAATCCGATCTTGGGACCTGTGACTCAATCGATCTATTACATGCTTCTTATACTTGTTTTTAGGTCAGCATTGATTGCCAAGAATCGATGTGCCAAGCCTCTATTCAAACCTTGCAAAACCTGTACATATGGTTGCCCTTGATCTATTTGACTGCCTATCAATATTGGCGACCATTTGAACCACTATAGCAGAATAACCATTCAAATATTTTAGCCCACTTATTAGACCCTAGGTTCCTTATATGTCTATTCTCGTATCTATGTACAAGTAACATTTCTTCTTAGGATTCAAACATTATAATATCACTCTCCCTTTAGATTATGATGTTTGCAACTTATTAAATTTCTCAACCAACTGAACCTGTTGATGAGGCCTCTAGGCGATTCCCTGACGTTGGATCTGAGAATATTCCCAGGCATATGCCCTCTGGGGCCATCCTAGCCCTACACCTCAGCGTGAGATGGGGTCAAACGCTGAGGTGGCTCTATTTTTAAGGAGGGTTGACAACCATTGTAATAAAACCCAATATTAGTTTGACTCCAAATTAGAAAGAAGTTAAAATTAGAATCTATCCCTTAAACATAGGTACACGCCACACATAGCAAGGCAAAGATAGGCATGCTATATTGGCACGTCCAACTTCTGCCACAAGGTTTCTTAGCAGCGCCTACAATCCTTACAATCCCTGATACAGATTCTTACCTGCAAAGTTCATGCTGCACTGCAACAACCGGCCACCTGCAAGATTAGAAGCACACAGGAGATACAAGCACAGCAACCTGCGCTACCAAGCTGAGCACAGAGCAGACAAAGAATGCTATATTGGCGTCCTCCAACCTGTGCCACAAGTTTAAGGCCCACACAAAATGTCTGCACAGCAACCTGCGCTACCAACAGAATGTGAGGCACCTGCAGAAAGATTAAACCACAGAATGGGCACCTGCATAAAGATTAAACCAACAGATTGGGGGATTCGAACCCCCTGCGCAATGCGCAGCTCCAAGCAGCCTGAGTCTTTCTTATTTCCTAAGCACATGAAATTCAGTCTTACTTTATTTCAAACCTATTTCCTAAGCAGCATGCATTAAGTAGGTGTCAACAACAAGGATTCACAGAAGAAACGGGCCTCTAACCCTTACCTAGAACTCGAGCTTAATGAGGCACCTTCTTCTAATCATAAAATCGAGGTTGCAGAGCTTTTCAATACATGATGAACATGGTCTGGTAGTCGGCTAGCACCTTTGCTTAAGAAGCTGAACAATCAGAAGAAACTACTGCCACTATGCCAAGACGACCTGCATCTGCCCTCACAACAGGAGAAAGGCCATTTAGCGACGTCTATAGCGACGTCTATGCGATGTCTATGCGACGTCTGACGGTGTCGCCGCCGGGCGTCGCGACGGGCGTCGGCGGGTAGACGTTACATGCGGCGCGGCGTCGCACAGCGGCGTCGGCGAGCGATCTCGGGCGTCAGACGTGAGCGTGACATGACGCGACGCGACCTGAGCGTGACTTCGGGCGTCGCATGCGGCGTGATGTCGGCGTCGGAAAAAAAAAAAAAAAAAAAAAAAAAATGGAAAGAATTTTAATAGTTAATTACAATATCATATACAAGAGGCAAGAGGCGAGTAGTGGCTATCTTTACGTGTTCCCTGTTAGGGGAAAACCCGTATAGCCAATTCTATAACAATACGACCAAAATTAGACAATGACATTGAAAGTTAACGTGAACTAAGAGTTTATAGCACTTACGAATCTATGTAAAAAGCCTTTTTTACCGGAACCCAAGTGGGACGGAATTCATTTGCTTGAAGTTGCCTTGGCAGTCCGTGAGGCAGATGTTTTTTCTTGGAATCCTTTGCACATTCGAAAGTGATCTGATTGCAAGGAATACAACATGACAAGTTAAATGTCTTATTTCGAATTGAACGAATGGCAACAAATAACAAATACCTTGATATCTTCCTTATGGACAGATTAAGTGGTTTAGGGACCTTTGACCAATCGCCTCCCAATTTTTTGGCATTCGACTTCAATTTTGCAATCACTCCTAGATTAACACAAAACAAAAGAATAAAAATAAGACTATGACTAGGTCATGTACCTTCTTTTTCGAAGCAGCTCCCCCCATCATCGAAATGAGCCCCTTCCAAATCTGGATTAGTTGGATTAAAAGCTAGAGTTGGCTAACATAGGCTTTAGGATTATAAGCTAGATTTGGCCACCTCTACCTAAGAATTACACGAAAAGTCGACTTGGACCCGAAACACTGGTCGTCTCCACTGTGTAGTGGAGCCTACCGTGCCCTTGAACAAGCCACTATAATTTTATTTTAAACCTAAAAAATAACAAGTGGCTGTGGACTTGAACCCGGGTACGTGGCCCTCTCCACTCTAGGTGGAGCCGGCCGTGCCCTTGAACAAGCCACTCCTTAACCTAGGAAAAATATATGATCGTAGTGAAGTGGACTTCGAACCCGGGTACATGGTCCTCCCCACTCTAGGTGGAGCCGACCCGTGCCCTTGAACAAGCCACTCCATCAATTTTTTTTAACCTACTTAAAATTATAAAAATAAAATGCAAGTGCGATCAACTTACCAAAAGAAGGACGTGTGTAACAAGATCCTGACGGGTCCAAATCGAAATAGAAAGCAACAAAGAGTTAGAAGAATAAGAACAACTAAAAAAAAGATCGAAGAAGAAACAAAAAAAAAAAAAAAAAAGAAGATGAAGAAATAGTAAAACAAGAAAGAAAAAAAAATGAATGAATCAAAGAAGAAGAGAAGGGTGGGAGAAAGAAGAGAAGGGGAAAGAGGAGAAAAAAGAAATTAGGGAAAGAAAGAGAAGAATGGAAGAAATAAGAGAATGAAATGGAAGAAGATAGAAGAATGGAAGAATGAAAGAGTGAAATGAGGGAAGAATCGAAGAAAGAAATGAGGAAAGAAGGAAAAAGAAGAAGAATGAAGAAACAAGAAGAAGAAAAAGAAGGAAAGAGATAGAAAAAAAAATTTGAAATCTACACTAAATCATTCAATCCAAAAAACCATTCAATCCAAAAACCATGATCTACTAACCTTAAAAAGAGTGCTTGCAAGTCGTTCAAGGTCGTAGCGCCGAAGATCGCCCAAAATAGTCGATAGAAGGAAGCCTAGGAATGGTCCCGGAAAAGACGGCCCGCGGATCGTAAAAACACGCGCCGTCGATGCGACGTCGCGACGTCGCATGCGACGTAATTTTGAAATCGTATATACGATTTCGAAATCGTATATACGATTTCAAAATCGTATATACGGTTTAACGTCGCATGCGACGTGTCCGCGACGTATTTTGTTATAGCGACGTCTAACACTTTTTAATTTTTTTGGTGCCTTTTTTTCATCTGATGGTCATGAAAGTTTGTCCTTATGCTAATTTGGACATTCCCGAGCCATATATGCAGTCAAAATCACATTCCGGATTTAACCAATCTTCTATTGCTACTACTTACGAATGTAAGCGGGATGTTTGAGCCTGGGGTGGCATGTTTGAGCCTGGGGTGGCGGTTTGATAAGTTCTCCCGGACGGATGTTGGATTTTTTTGGCCCTTATCGAACGAGGGCCCTTGAACGAAGGATTCAACGGTTGGATAGGGGAACCGAGATCCGTGAGTGTGGTCTTTAGCGTATGGCCCCCCGGGGGAGCGCTGCCAGGAAAGGCTGCCTCGGGAAACTTTTTGGGGCTCGCCTCCTGGGGTTCGAACTCTCCCCTCTAATGAGGCGGCCTTGCAAGGTCCTGGCCTTGTTTGACTTGGGCAAGTGTGCCAGCTCGGCTGCCCAACAACAGGTTGCCCGGACCGTTCTAATGCAAACACTTTGATCTAAACCTTGTCCAGAAATTTTGAAAACTGGCCTGTATGTTGGCGATGACTTAGGAAGCCTGCTGACAAAAAATCAGAATTTAATTCCGTACTATGCATTAATTATGAATTTATGAATGTCTTGCTACTGCAAAAGCTGCCCTTTACTTCTAACTGCCACAACGGGAGGAGTACAGATCCAAACTCCATTCCGTCAGTTCCCCTTGCTTCGCGTTCTCAACTGCATCTTATCGGCCAAGTCCCAAGTGTAAAAGACCAAAACTCGGCACCCAAAACGCAAACCCTGCTAGAACCTGGCAACTCATAGGGTCTAGGTTTCGGAGGCTCTATCCTTGTCAGATTCGACTAGGACCTTGCGCCGTATCTTGACGTAGAGGGGGGGTGTTGACGCCAGAGCATGGACCCTAAAAACCACCCGGAAGCAGCTTGCCCCAAAAGTCCTCTCCCGAAGGCCCTGGTGACGGACGGGCAACTTCCCCTCTCCGGAATCATGATCTGCCAATGGACTCGGAACGTCGACATTACCCTGGAGACCAAGTTTCGTCGCTAGAAGACCACCCCTTCTCGAGGAAGCGTCAAACTATCTCATGTCCAACACACTCGTAGTCAATTGGCCTAGGAGGTCGCTGTCGAATACTGCAACGTAGTGTTGAGATAAAGTTCATCTCATGATTGTTTATTTGGTGAATATGCTGGTGACAGGAAGATTGCACGTATTAGCATGATATGGTTTTTATCATAGGGGAATGAAAATTATGAACACAGAGTTGGAATTGACACAGTGAAGTCAGGCATGTGGTAATAGTATGAAATACTCTATGATAGCCTGTAGACCTTGCATAGAGGTCTGTATAAAACAAGTGCAGTCACAGATCTGTATATAATGGGGCAGTTACATTAATGGTTGAAGACCACCTGTATATAATGGGGTAGTTACATTTACGGTTGAAGACCTTGCATAGAGGCCTGTATAATATGGGTGCAGTCACATTAAAGATCAAGGTTCATTTATAGAAGAAAAGTGCATGCCGAGTTGATGGTTAAACCATTGATCTATTGAAGTTTAAATCTGTAAAGGGGAACCATTGGAACATTTATATTTCAAGTAAGTTGACCTATTACAATAACGGTCCAATAGGAGAAAGCCAGTCCATGCTCGACCAAATGATCGGTCGAATGACTGATCTACAAGCTGATCATAGTAGCTCGGTGGTTGCCCCAACCGCCGGGCCAAACAATGTAAATACAAGAAGAATCAAATGCAAAAAATACAGTGGAGATTTCATTTGAGACTGGTGTCGGTAAGTGCATGATAGTTTTTGAACTATTTGAATAGTGACATGGTCGGCCATGAGATGTGAATATTAAGGAAATTGCATTGGTCTTTTAAACTACTTAAGTGAAAGGAGAAACATTGAGCTTGATTGGCATTGAAATTGAATAGTTATTATGTCTTAAATACTATATGATCTTTGACATCAATTTGATCTAATGGTGTGAAGTAAATATAGTGGTTGAATTCAAATCTCTCATTGCTATCAGTTCATAATTTTATTGAGATACTAACATTGGTATCAGAGCTAGTTACAGCAAAATGTCCAGCAGATTTGGAGCAGGCCTTTTAAGTGCCATAGAAGTTTTCAAAGGGGACTCTGGCTTCCAAGTTTGGAAGGAGAAGATCAAACATGTTTTACAGGTGGAAGACCTGTGGGATCTGATAGATTCTGCTGAAGGAGAATCTAGAATCAGAAGTGTTACTAGTAGAGCTGTTGAAGGGAGTTCTAACTCAACTAATGGTGAAACGGTTGAGGTTACTAGTCAGACATCAGCAAGAAGAGAAGTGGGAGATAATGCAAGGATTAGGGAAGCCCAAGGCATTATCATGTGTAAGGTAAGTTCCAAAGATAGTTTGAAACTAAGGGGAATGACACCCAAGCAGATGTGGAGTTACATGATAACAAATTATGAGGAAAAGACATCCTCACAAATAGATGTATTGGAGAATGAATTAAGGAGGCTCAAATTTCATGAAAATGATGACATTAATGATTTTCTCCAGAAGTTTGACAATGTAATTGCAGACTTAGAGGGAGCTGGAGTTATGTATACCCAGCAGCAACAAGTATTGGCCATGTCTCGAGCAGTATCCAGCTTAGGTAACATATCTATGTTCATGAGAACCATTGCAAAAACAAAGATTGAAGCAGAAAGAATGCTTAAAACAGAAATTGAGCAAGGGAAAGTATTAGGCGAGGAAGATTCCTCACAAATATTGTATGTAAAGGGGAAAGGTGACAGCAAGCTAGGACCATGCTATAACTGTAATAAGTATGGTCATCTGAAGGTGAATTGTCCAACCTTATCAAAGGAAATTTACTGTTATAACTGTGGTGGCAGAGGGCATATTGCCTCAACTTGCTCTACACCAAAGAATAATGATTCCAGGGGAAAAACAAAGGGTGGCAGAGGCTCTGGATCAAGGGGAAGAGGTCGAGGCAGGGGAAGAAGTCCTAGGCATGAAGCCAACATTGCAGAGGAGGTTAAATTGGAAGATGAACCAAATGATGATGATGAGGTAAGAAAATCTGATGTGTTCATGATTTCTGACAGCAAAACTAACAATGATGACTTCATAATTATAGATAGTGGAGCTGAGAAATCCATAGCATGCACATCCAAAATACTTAAAGAATGCAATGGAAGCATGGGAGGTCACATCCAAGTTGGAAATGGACAACTACAGAAAATAGAGCAAGTAGGAGTATTAGAGCTTTATGATTTGGAAGGAAATGCTATAGATTTGAAAAATGTTCTTTGTGTGCCTAGTCTAGTTAGAAACCTTATCTCAGTTTGTCAATTAGTTGTCATGGGATTCAAGGTGGTTTTTGAGCAGATGGAATGTAAAATCTATGAAGGGAATATACTAAAGTTTCTTGGCAAAAGAGTAGGAAATTTGTATGGCATGAATGCTAAGTGTGTGGGAAGTATAAACTTAACCACATTGCCTGATGCATCTACATGGCACCTTAGGCTTGGACACTCGAACTATAATAACATTGAAATGATGATAAAACAGGGACTAATTAAAGCCTCAAATAATAAAGAAAATCATCAGATATGTCAAGGCTGCATGATGGGCAAGCAAAGTAGACTTCCATTTAGTAAAGCCAAAGGAAGAGCAGAAGGAATACTAGATCTGATCCACACAGATCTATGTGGACCATTGAATGTCACAGGCATCACTGGAAAAAAATATTTCATAACATTTATTGATGACTTTAGCAGGAGAACTCAAATCTATTGTCTGAGAAGTAAAAATTTAGCCTTTGAGGCTTTCAAGAATTATGTAGCAGAGGTGGAATGTTCAACAGGGAGAAAAGTCAAGTGTGTTCGAACAGACCGAGGAGGTGAGTATATGTCCTCAAAATTTAAAAGATTTTGCATTGAGAAGGGAATCAAAAGGCAATTTACGTGTAGTTACACACCTCAGCAAAACGGCGTAGCTGAGAGGAAGAATAAAACCATCATGAATGCTACTAGGGCAATGATTAAATATGCTGGTCTGCCAAACTTCCTTTGGGAAGAAACAGTGAAAGCTGCAGTAGAAATTCAGAATTGTCTTCCTTCTGTGAGCACAAAATGGAAATGTCCTGAAACACTATGGTCTGGAAAGCTACCAGACTATGAGAGGTTCAAAACTTATGGATGTCTATCATATAAACATGTGCCAGAGGAACTAAGATCCAAATTGGATGACAGGTCAACTGTAACATATCTAGTTGGATATGATACAAATTCAAAAGGGTATAGGTTGTACAATCCAAAAAATAGGCAAGTTACAACGAGCAGAGATGTTGTATTTGTCGAGGATGTACTATACAAGCCAAAACAAAGTTTTGAAGGTCAAAAAATTCATGCTGATTCAAAGACAGATGTAAATTCAGAAAACACCAATACAAAGGAAAATTCGCTTAACAATGATGTGGCAGAAGATACATCAAATAATGACTGGGCAACGGAACAGTATATAGATGACTGGAATGGGGAAAATACTGCAAATAATGCCCCTGAACAGTGCAGGGCAGAGTCATACAGAAATGACAATGTTGAGACCATTGAAAATGCTGGCAGAAATGGAGCAGATCAGGATTTGAATAATGTCAGATCCAGAAAGACAGAAGTACAAAGACTTAAGGAAGGAATGGAAATACATGATGAGCATTATGGCAGATTAGCAAGCGGGAAAAGCAGCAGGATTCAAAAAAGAATTGACAACCTAGGAGAGACATTAATGGTACTAGAAACTGGAATACCAGCAAGTTTTGATGATGCAATACAAAGCTTTGAGGCAGATAAATGGAGAATGGCCATGGATGAAGAAATGAAATCGTTCTCAAGAACATCTACATATGAGATTGTAGATTTGCCAAAAGGTAAAAATGTAATAGGAAGCAAGTGGATATACAAACTGAAAATTGATGCAGAGGGTCACACCAAATACAAAGCCAGGTTAGTGGCACAGGGATTCTCACAGAAGGAAGGTGAAGACTATGGAGAAACCTATTCACCAGTTGTAAAAATGGCAAGTCTTAGAATGATAATAGCAATTGCAAATGCTATGGATCTCGAGTTACACCATATGGATGTAAACACCGCATTTTTAAATGCTGATTTAGAAGAAGAAGTCTATATGGCTCAAGCACCTGGGTATGAAGATGGGAAAGAGAAAGTTTGGAAGCTTAACAAAGCCGTATATGGACTGAAGCAAGCGCCTAGACAGTGGTACAAGTGCATTGATGGATACTTGAAGGAAAAGGAATTTAGAAAACTGAACAATGATGGAAATGTTTACGTATATGAGGGAGAAGATGGACACTGCATAATTGGCGTATATGTAGACGATTGTATAATGGCCAGCTCAAATATGAAAACTTTAAAACATTGCAAAGAGATACTACAGAGCCAATATCAAATGTCAGACTTAGGAGAGTTGAAGAAATTTCTTGGCATTGAAGTAACTCGTGATAGGAAAAATCAGAAAATAACTCTTTCACAAGGAGGATACATTAAAGCAGTCTTGAACAAGTTCAATATGGAAGAATGCAATGAGGTTAGTACACCAATACTTCCAGGATGCAAACTGTCAAAGGAATTGTGCCCCAAAACAATGGAGGAAGAAAATGAGATGAGTAAAACACCATATAGGCAGCTGACAGGGAGTCTTTTGTTTATTGCAAATAATACCAGGCCAGATATTTCATTTGTTGTTAATGTGTCGACTAGATACAATAACAATCCAGGAAAAAGGTCCTTTGGATAGGCTGCCAAAAGAGTACTTAGGTACTTGAAAGGTACATTAAATGTTGGCATCCAATACGACACTAACAATTTGAATTTAGAAGCCTACTGTGATGCAGATTGGTGTGGTGATCCAGACGAGAGGAGATCAACTTCAGGATATATTTTAAGACTAGGAGGAGGACCCATTAGCTGGAGGAGCAAAAAACAATCAGCAGTAGCACTATCAACAAATTTGAGAATTTGAGTATCTTTGATCAACCTTGGCAAAAGAAAAGAAGTTATTTGGACTAGAAGATTCTTAGAAGAAATTGGCCTGATACAAACAGAAGGTACAGTCTTAAATAGTGACAGTCAAAGTTGTATAGCAATGACTAAAAATCCGATTTTACATGAAAGGACAAAGCACATAGAGATGGAGTTGCATTTCATAAGAGATATGGTGAATAAGAAGTTAATCCAAATGAGACATGTAAAATCAGAGGATCAGCTAGCAGATTTACTCACTAAGGCAGTCAGTTATCATAAATTCAAGAATCTGGCAGAAAGACTGGGATGCAAACAAGTAACAGCATCATGAGCTGAAAGGGGAATGTTGAGATAAAGTTCATCTCATGATTGTTTATTTGGTGAATATGCTGGTGACAGGAAGATTGCACGTATTAGCATGATATGGTTTTTATCATAGGGGAATGAAAATTATGAACACAGAGTTGGAATTGACACAGTGAAGTCAGGCATGTGGTAATAGTATGAAATACTCTATGATAGCCTGTAGACCTTGCATAGAGGTCTGTATAAAACAAGTGCAGTCACAGATCTGTATATAATGGGGCAGTTACATTAATGGTTGAAGACCACCTGTATATAATGGGGTAGTTACATTTACGGTTGAAGACCTTGCATAGAGGCCTGTATAATATGGGTGCAGTCACATTAAAGATCAAGGTTCATTTATAGAAGAAAAGTGCATGCCGAGTTGATGGTTAAACCATTGATCTATTGAAGTTTAAATCTGTAAAGGGGAACCATTGGAACATTTATATTTCAAGTAAGTTGACCTATTACAATAACGGTCCAATAGGAGAAAGCCAGTCCATGCTCGACCAAATGATCGGTCGAATGGTGATCTACAAAGTCGATCATAGTAGCTCGGTGGTTGCCCCAACCGCCGGGCCAAACAATGTAAATACAAGAAGAATCAAATGCAAAAAATACAGTGGAGATTTCATTTGAGACTGGTGTCGGTAAGTGCATGATAGTTTTTGAACTATTTGAATAGTGACATGGTCGGCCATGAGATGTGAATATTAAGGAAATTGCATTGGTCTTTTAAACTACTTAAGTGAAAGGAGAAACATTGAGCTTGATTGGCATTGAAATTGAATAGTTATTATGTCTTAAATACTATATGATCTTTGACATCAATTTGATCTAATGGTGTGAAGTAAATATAGTGGTTGAATTCAAATCTCTCATTGCTATCAGTTCATAATTTTATTGAGATACTAACACGTAGGGCGTAAGTGTTTCTTTCTTTTGCAAAACTGACCGTGCAACTTGGTCTCTAGGGTAATTTCGGCATCCCGGACGATGTGGCGAAGTTGAATCGCCATTCCGGAGCCTCCACAATGTCCGAATGACTAAACACTTTGGTTTCTACACGGTCGACCGCAGAACGCTTCGCGGTTTGATACGTTCTCCCGGACGGATGTTGGATTTTTTTGGACCTTATCGAGCCAGGGCCCTTGAACAAAGGATTCAATGGTCGGATAGAGGAACCGAGATCCGGGAGTGTGGTCTTTAGCGTACGGCCCCCCCGGGGGAGCGCTGCCAGGAAAGGCTACCTCGGGAAATTTTTTGGGGCCCGTGCCCTTGAACAAGCCACTATAATTTTATTTTAAACCTAAAAAATAACAAGTGGCTGTGGACTTGAACCCGGGTACGTGGCCCTCTCCACTCTAGGTGGAGCCGGCCGTGCCCTTGAACAAGCCACTCCTTAACCTAGGAAAAATATATGATCGTAGTGAAGTGGACTTCGAACCCGGGTACATGGTCCTCCCCACTCTAGGTGGAGCCGACCCGTGCCCTTGAACAAGCCACTCCATCAATTTTTTTTAACCTACTTAAAATTATAAAAATAAAATGCAAGCGATCAACTTACCAAAAGAAGGACGTGTGTAACAAGATCCCGACGGGTCCAAATCATTAAATAGAAAGCAACAAAGAGTTAGAAGAATAATAACAAAAAAAAAAAAAGATCGAATAACAAACAAAAAAAAAAAAAAGAAGATGAAGAAATAGTAAAACAAGAAAGAAAAAAAATGAATGAATCAAAGAAGAAGAGAAGGGTGGGAGAAAGAAGAGAAGGGGAAAGAGGAGAAAAAAGAAATTAGGGAAAGAAAGAGAAGAATGGAAGAAATAAGAGAATGAAATGGAAGAAGATAGAAGAATGGAAGAATGAAAGAGTGAAATGAGGAAAGAATCAAGAAAGAAATGAGGAAAGAAGGAAAAAAGAAGAAGAATGAAGAAACAAGAAGAAGAAAAAGAAGGAAAGAGATAGAAAAAAAAATTTGAAATCTACACTAAATCATTCAATCCAAAAAACCATTCAATCCAAAAACCATGATCTACTAACCTTAAAAAGAGTGCTTGCAAGTCGTTCAAGGTCGATGCCAAGATCGCCCAAAATAGTCGATAGAAGGAAGCCTAGGAATGGTCCCGGAAAAGACGCCCACGGGATTGTAAAACACGGCCGATGCGGACGTCATGACGACCCAGATGCGACGTAATTTTGAAATCGTATATATGTTTAAATCGTGATATAACGATTTCAAAATCGTATATACGGTTTAACGTCGCATCGCGACGCGGTAGGGCGACGTATTTTGTTATAGCGACGTCTAACACTTTTAATTTTTTGGTGCCTTTTTTTCATCGATGGTCATGAAAGTTTGTCCTTATGCTAATTTGGACATTCCGAGCCATATATGAATCAAAATCACATTCGATTTAACCAATCTTCTATTGCTACTACTTACGAGATAAGCGGGATGTTTGAGCCCTGGGGTGGCATGTTTGAGCACAGGGTGGCGGTTTGATAAGTTCTCCGGACGGATGTTGGATTTTTGGCCCTTATCAAANCGAGGGCCCTTGAACGAAGGATTCAACGGTTGGATAGGGGAACCGAGATCCGTGAGTGTGGTCTTTAGCGTATGGCCCCCCGGGGGAGCGCTGCCAGGAAAGGCTGCCTCGGGAAACTTTTTGGGGCTCGCCTCCTGGGGTTCGAACTCTCCCCTCTAATGAGGCGGCCTTGCAAGGTCCTGGCCTTGTTTGACTTGGGCAAGTGTGCCAGCTCGGCTGCCCAACAACAGGTTGCCCGGACCGTTCTAATGCAAACACTTTGATCTAAACCTTGTCCAGAAATTTTGAAAACTGGCCTGTATGTTGGCGATGACTTAGGAAGCCTGCTGACAAAAAATCAGAATTTAATTCCGTACTATGCATTAATTATGAATTTATGAATGTCTTGCTACCGCAAAAGTCGCGCCCTTTACTTCTAACCGCCACAACGGGAGGAGTACAGATCCAAACTCCATTCCGCCGGGTTCCCTTTGCAAGCGTTCTCAATCGCATCTTATCGCCAAGTCCCAAGTGTAAAAGACCAAAAACTCGGCACCCAAAACGCAAAACCCCGCTAGAACCTCGGCAACTCATAGGGTCTAGGTTTTGAGGTTTCTATCCTTGTCGATTCGACTAGGACCTTTTGCCGTGATCTTGACGTAGAGGGGGGTGTTGACGCTTGAGCATGGACCCTAAAACCATCCGGGCGGCTTGCCCCAAAAGTCCCTCCCCAAGGCCCGGTGACGGACGGGCAACTTCCCCTCTCCGGAATCATGATCTGCCAATGGACTCGGAACGTCGACATTACCCTGGAGACCAAGTTTCGTCGCTAGAAGACCACCCCTTCTCGAGGAAGCGTCAAACTATCTCATGTCCAACACACTCGTGAAGTCAATTGGCCTAGGAGGTGGTCATGCAAAACACCGCAACGTAGGGCGTAAGTGTTTCTTTCTTTTGCAAAACCGACCGCAACTTGGTCTCTAGGGTAATTTCGCCTCCCGGACGATGTGGCGAAAGTTCGAATCGCCATTCCGGAGCCTCCGCAATGTCCGAATGACAAAACACTTTGGTTTCTACACGGTCGACCGCAGAACGCTTCGCGGTTTGATAAGTTCTTCCGGACGGATGTTGGATTTTTTTGGACCTTATCGAGCCAGGGCCCTTGAACGAAGGATTCAACGGTCGGATAGGGGAACCGAGATCCGGGAGTGTGGTCTTTAGCGTACGGCCCCCCGGGGGAGCGCTGCCAGGAAAGGCTACCTCGGGAAATTTTTTGGGGCTCGCCTCTTGGGGTTCGGACTCTCCCCTCTAATGAGGTGGCCTTGCAAGGTCCTGGCCTTGTTTGACTTGGGCAAGTGTGCCAGCTCGGCTGCCCAACAACAGGCTGCCCGGACCGTTCTAATGCAAACACTTTGATCTAAACCTTGTCCGGAAATTTTGAAAACTGGCCTGTATGTTGGCGATGACTTAGGAAGCCTGCTGACAAAAAATCAGAATTTAATTCCGTACTATGCATTAATTACAAATTTATGAATGTCTTGCTACTGCAAAAGCTGCCCTTTACTTAACCGCCACAACGGAGGAGTACAGATCCAAACTCCATTCCGTCGGGCCTGTTGCTTCGCGTTCTCAACTGCATCTTATCGGCCAAGTCCCAAGAGCAAAAGACCAAAACTTCGGATCCAAAACGCAAACCCCGCTAGAACCGGCAACTCATAGGGTTTACGCCGGAGGCTCTATCCTTGTCGATTCGACTAGGACCTTGCGCCATATCTTGACGTAGAGGGGGGTGTTGACGCGAGCACGGACCCTAAAACCATCCGGGAAGCGGCTTGCCCCAAAAGTCCTCTCTCGAAGGCCCTCGGCGGACGGGCAACTTCCCCTCTCCGAATCGCGGATTCGCTCTGCCAATGGACTCGAACGCCGACATTGCCCCCGGGGACCAAGTTTCGGGGCGAAGACCACCCCTTCTCGAGGAAGCGCCAAACTATCTCATGTCCAACACACGTAGTCAATTGACCTAGGAGGTGGCCGCCGAATACCGCAACGTAGGGCGTAAGTGTTTTTTCTTTTGCAAAAACCGACCGCAACTTGGTCTCTAGGGTAATTCGGTCTCCCGGACGATGTGGCGAAGTTGAATCGCCATTCCGAGCCTCCACAATGTCCGAATGACTAAACACTTTGGTTTCTACACCTGGCCGACCGCAGAACGCTTCGCGGTTTGATCGTTCTCCGGACGGATGTTGGATTTTTGGACCTTATCGAGCGTGGCCCTTGAACAAAGGATTCAATGGTCGGATAGAGGGAACCGAGATCCCGGGAGTGTGGTCTTTAGCGCACGGCCCCCGGGAGCGCCGCCAGAAAGGCTACCTCGGGAAATTTTTGGGGGGCCTCTTGGGGTTCGGACTCTCCCTCTAATGAGGCTGACCTTGCAAGGTCCTGGCCTTGTTTGACTTGGGCAAGTGTGCCTACTCGGCTGCCCAACAACAGTTGCCCGGACCGTTCTAATGCAAACACTTTGATCTAAACCTTGTCCGGAAATTTTGAAAACTGGCCTCAGATGTTGGCGTATGACTTAGGAAGCCACGACAAAAAATCAGAATTTAATTCCGTACTATACATTAATTACAAATTTATGAATGTCTTGCTACCGCAAAAGTCGCCCTTTACTTCTAACCGCCACAACGGGAGGAGTACAGATCCAAACTCCATTCCGCCGGGTTCCGTTGTTTCGCGTTCTCAACTGCGCATCTTATCGGCCAAGTCCCAAGTGCAAAAGACCAAAAACTTCGGCACCCAAAACGCAAAACCCCGCTAGAACCACGGCAACTCATAGGGTTTACGTTTGAGGTTTCTATCCTTGTCGATTCGACTAGGACCTTTGCGCCGTATCTTGACGTAGAGGGGGTGTTGACGCCTTGAGCATGGACCCTAAAACCATCCGGAAGCAGCTTTGCCCCAAAAGTCCCTCTCCCCGAAGGCCCCGGGTGACGGACGGGCAACTTCCCTCTCCGGAATCATGATTCGCTCGCCAATGGACTCGGAACGCCGACATTGCCCACGGAGACCAAGTTTCGTGGCCAGAAGACCATCTTTTCTCGAGGAAGCGTCAAACTATCTCATGTCCAACACACTCGTAGTCAATTGGCCTAGGAGGTCGCTGTCGAATACTGCAACGTAGGGCGTAAGTGTTTCTTTCTTTTGCAAAACTGACCGTGCAACTTGGTCTCTAGGGTAATTTCGGCATCCCGGACGATGTGGCGAAGTTGAATCGCCATTCCGGAGCCTCCACAATGTCCGAATGACAAAACACTTTGGTTTCTACACGGTCGACCGCAGAACGCTTCGCGGTTTGATAAGTTCTCCCGGACGGATGTTGGATTTTTTTGGACCTTATCGAGCCAGGGCCCTTGAACGAAGGATTCAACGGTCGGATAGGGGAACCGAGATCCGGGAGTGTGGTCTTTAGCGTACGGCCCCCCGGGGGAGCGCTGCCAGGAAAGGCTACCTCGGGAAATTTTTTGGGGCTCGCCTCTTGGGGTTCGGACTCTCCCCTCCAATGAGGTGGCCTTGCAAGGTCCCGGCCTTGTTTGACTTGGGCAAGTGTGCCAGCTTCGGCTGCCGCCAACAACAGTGCCCGGACCGTTCTAATGCAAACACTTTGATCTAAACCTTGTCCGAAATTTTGAAAACCGGCTCGTATGTTGGCGATGACTTAGGAAGCCTCGGGCCGACAAAAAATCAGAATTTAATTCCGTACTATACATTAATTACAAATTTATGAATGTCTTGCTCTTTGCAAAAGCGCCCTTTACTTCTAACGCCACAACGGGAGGAGGGAGTACAGATCCAAACTCCATTCCGCCGGGTTCCGTTGCCAGCGTTCTCAATCGCATCTTATCGGCCAAGTCCCAAGTGCAAAAGACCAAAACTTCGGCATCCAAAACGCAAAACCCCGCTAGAACCCGGCAACTCATAGGGTTTACGTTCGGAGGGCTCTATCCTTGTCGATTCGACTAGGACCTTGGCGCCCGTATCTTGACGTAGAGGGGGTGTTGACGCCAGAGCATGGACCCTAAAAACCACCCGGAAGCAGCTTGCCCCAAAAGTCCTCTCCCGAAGGCCCTGGCGACGGACGGGCAACTTCCCCTCTCCGGAATCATGATTCGGCTCTGCCAATGGACTCGGAACGTCGACATTGCCCTGGGGACCAAGTTTCGTGGCCAGAAGACCACCCCTTCTCGAGGAAGCGTCAAACTATCTCATGTCCAACACACTCGTAGTCAATTGGCCTAGGAGGTAGCTGTCGAATACTGCAACGTAGGGCGTAAGTGTTTCTTTCTTTTGCAAAACTGACCGTGCAACTTGGTCTCTAGGGTAATTTCGGCATCCCGGACGATGTGGCGAAGTTGAATCGCCATTCCGGAGCCTCCACAATGTCCGAATGACAAAACACTTTGGTTTCTACACGGCCGACCGCTTGAACGCCAGGGTTTGATAAGTTCTCCGGACGGATGTTGGATTTTTTGGACCTTATCGAGCCAGGGCCCTTGAACGAAGGATTCAACGGTCGGATAGGGGAACCGAGATCCGGGAGTGTGGTCTTTAGCGTACGGCCCCCCGGGGGAGCGCTGCCAGGAAAGGCTACCTCGGGAAATTTTTTGGGGCTCGCCTCTTGGGGTTCGGACTCTCCCCTCTAATGAGGTGGCCTTGCAAGGTCCTGGCCTTGTTTGACTTGGGCAAGTGTGCCAGCTCGGCTGCCCAACAACAGGCTGCCCGGACCGTTCTAATGCAAACACTTTGATCTAAACCTTGTCCGGAAATTTTGAAAACTGGCCTGTATGTTGGCGATGACTTAGGAAGCCTGCTGACAAAAAATCAGAATTTAATTCCGTACTATACATTAATTACAAATTTATGAATGTCTTGCTACTGCAAAAGCTGCCCTTTACTTCTAACTGCCACAACGGGAGGAGTACAGATCCAAACTCCATTCCGCGGTTCCGTTGTTGCCCCGGCGTTCTCTCAATCGCATCTTATCGGCCAAGTCCCAAGTGCAAAAGACCAAAACTCGGCACCCAAAACGCAAACCCTGCTAGAACCTGGCAACTCATAGGGTTTACGTTTCGGAGGCTCTATCCTTGTCAGATTCGACTAGGACCTTGCGCCGTATCTTGACGTAGAGGGGGGGTGTTGACGCCAGAGCATGGACCCTAAAAACCACCCGGAAGCAGCTTGCCCCAAAAGTCCTCTCCCGAAGGCCCTGGTGACGGACGGGCAACTTCCCCTCTCCGGAATCATGATTCGGCTCTGCCAATGGACTCGGAACGTCGACATTACCCTGGAGACCAAGTTTCGTGGCCAGAAGACCATCCCTTCTCGAGGAAGCGTCAAACTATCTCATGTCCAACACACTCGTAGTCAATTGGCCTAGGAGGTAGCTGTCGAATACTGCAACGTAGGGCGTAAGTGTTTCTTTCTTTTGCAAAACTGACCGTGCAACTTGGTCTCTAGGGTAATTTCGGCCTCCCGGACGATGTGGCGAAGTCGAATCGCCATTCCGGAGCCTCCGCAATGTCCGAATGACAAAACACTTTGGTTTCTACACGGTCGACCGCAGAACGCTTCGCGGTTTGATAAGTTCTCCCGGACGGATGTTGGATTTTTTTGGACCTTATCGAGCCAGGGCCTTTGAACGAAGGATTCAACGGTCGGATAGGGGAACCGAGATCCGGGAGTGTGGTCTTTAGCGTACGGCCCCCCGGGGGAGCGCTGCCAGGAAAGGCTACCTCGGGAAATTTTTTGGGGCTCGCCTCTTGGGGTTCGGACTCTCCCCTCTAATGAGGCGGCCTTGCAAGGTCCTGGCCTTGTTTGACTTGGGCAAGTGTGCCAGCTCGGCTGCCCAACAACAAAGCTGCCGGACCGTTCTAATGCAAACACTTTGATCTAAACCTTGTCAGGAAAATTTTGAAACTGGCTCAGTATGTTGGCGATGACTTAGGAAGCCTGCTGACAAAAAATCAGAATTTAATTCCGTACTATGCATTAATTACAAATTTATGAATGTCTTGCTACTGCAAAAGCTGCCCTTTACTTCTAACTGCCACAACGGGAGGAGTACAGATCCAAACTCCATTCCGTCAGTTCCGTTGCGGCGTTCTCAATCGCATCTTATCGCCAAGTCCCAAGTGCAAAAGACCAAAACTTCGGCACCCAAAAGCGCAAACCCCCGCTAGAACACGGCAACTCATAGGGTTTTACGTTTGAGGCTCTATCCTTGTCGATTCAACTAGGACCTTTGCCAGGTGTCTTGGCGTAGAGGGGGTGTTGACGCCGTGAGCACGCAGACCCTAAAAACCATCCGGAAGCAGCTTGCCCCAAAAGTCCTCTCCCGAAGGCCCTGGCGACGGACGGGCAACTTCCCCTCTCCGGAATCGTGATTCGGCTCTGCCAATGGACTCGGAACGTCGACATTGCCCTGGGGACCAAGTTTCGTGGCCAGAAGACCACCCCTTCTCGAGGAAGCGTCAAACTATCTCATGTCCAACACACTCGTAGTCAATTGGCCTAGGAGGTGGCTGTCGAATACTGCTATGCATTAATTAATTCCTTACTATGCATTAATTCCGAATTTATGAATGTCCAGGATCTTACCATCCAAGAACTGATCGAGGCACAATGAGCAATACAGTTCTACATCTGAAACTGCTAATCTATGTCTAGTCATAATAATTTTGAATTTTGGATAGATCAGACTTAGATCTGGCTGATAGCACAACTCCTATTATTAGGAATGTGCAAATTTTATTATATGTATGCCATCTATGGTATACCCTGTATGTATTTAAGACTTTAGTATGAATATAAATCTCACCTTGACTCAAAAAAAAAAAAAGAATTTATGAATGTCTTGCTACTGCCCAACAACAGGCTGCCTAGACCGTTCCAATGCTACCTATTTGATCAGAACTTTATCCGGAAATTCTAAAAATTTGCCTGTATGATGGGGATGACCTAGGAAGCCAGCTGACAAAAAATCAGAATTTAATTCCATACCATGCATTAATTACGAATTTATGAAGCAGAATGCAAAAGAACGCATAACTAAAAAATTCTGCATCGAAAAAAGGTGGAATTTTGACAAGCGGTGCAACGTGCCGGTGCGGACATGAGAAAAACATTTCACTAGGATATGCAGTGTTGGTGCACGATGAAATAGCTCCGAGTCTTCCAGAGCTCACATGCTGCCACAAAAGTTCTCTTACGAAGGCCACGGGCGATGGATCGAGCAATTTCCCCTCTCAAAACCATGATTTGGCTCTTCCAATGGACTCGAATATCGACATTACCACGGGACCAACTTTTCGTGGCGAGAAGACCACCCTTGTTCTCCAAAAGAACAAAGTACACTAGGCGTCCGGCGAGGCGTCCGCGGACGGCGATCACGTCTCACGCGGCGTCCACGCCGCACGCGTGACTTTTGCGTCCACTGGCAAAGCGTCCACTGGCGTGGACGGATGCGCCCGCGTCCGCGGTGTCAAACGTCGCCCGCTGGCGGCGTGTGCGGCGACGACGCGTCGCATTGACGTCGCATGGTCACGTTAATTGCGACGTCACGTGACTCAGACGTCGCAAGCCCACGTCGCTAAATGTCCATTCTCTTGTTGTGCCTAGCCGCCTGCATCTGCCAAAAGCTCTGCACAGAGAAAAGAAGAGCGCACGTGCTCGTCGCCATAGCCGGATCATGCATCCTCTTCTTTTTTTTTTCACCATCTAAAACCAATCGATGGTTGGGCCTAAAAAAAAAACCTTCCCTAAATACAGGAGTTGGTAAAGATTCCTTTTTGCCATATTTTCATACTCTTTCTTATACAATACAGCCCTCAAACTATCTAAACCTTATGTTATAAATATACCGTTTCATGAACTAGCACACCTTATCTGATAATGGCTTGGTTAATATATCTGCCAGTTGCTCATCTGTTTTAACGTATTGCATCTGAATGAAATTCTTACTTACCAAGTCCCAGATAAAATGCATTTCCAGATCCACATGCTTTATCCTTCATGTAGTATGGGTTTCTTTGTCATAGCAATGCAGCTGGTACCATCAGACTGTAGAATCAGTGGATCTTTTTGCTTCATACCCAGTTCATTGAGTAACCTTCTACTTCAAACTAACTCCTTAAAAGCTAGAGTAGTGGTAGGATATTCTGTCTCTACAGATGACATTGCTATTGAGTGTTGTTTCTTATGTTTCCACGAGATAGGTCCAACTCCTAACATCAGAATAAAGTCAGAGGTGGATCTTCTTTCATCAAGATCTCCTTCCCAATCTGCGTCACAAAATGATTGTAATTCCAAGATGTGTGAACAAAACACTATGCCGAAATCTATAGTTCCGCTAAGAATTCTTTACACCCTTTTAGCAGCCTGCAAGTGTCCTGTATTTGGATTATTGCAGCTTACAAAAGCATATATTTCATGCATTTGCTAGCAAGTAATAGATTGATTCAAGTTTATCTTAGTCGTCTCTTGAGAATTTTTACAATTTGAACTCAAAGAAGACCGATTTCAAGTAAGGTCGGGATAAACACAACATTTTAGTTTAAGGTATAGATGCTATTTAGATTTCTTTCTCAAAGTTTGCTTTGTATAAGGGGGCTCCCTAAACCAATTGTGATATAATTGCAGGTTACGCAAAGTTGAGATTACGTATTCCACTGCAGTATTCAACTGCAGTAAAACAGTAAATTAGAGAAAGCTGGTAAAGAGGGAAAGACAAGTGGAGTGTCAATTTGGAGAGCCAAACTCATATCCCAAGAGGTTAGTAATTTGATAATACGTCACTAAATTGATAATTCCAAGAGGTCAATAAATAGTTATTCATTGCTCGGCATGTAGAAATCATTGTAGCAATGAAAATGACGAAAACATTGTTCGTATGGAAATGATCTTATTACTGTAGCATAAAGCTTTAGAACATTTTCCATAGCAAGTTAATAGTCATTGTGTGGTTAAAAGAGTGGTTGATATTTTGTGCATTTGATTCTTGATTTCACACGTCCTCTAAAGGGACCTATGCATTCATTATTTCAATCAAAAATCAAGTGCGCATCCTTAAAATGAACTCAAGGGGAAATTTGATGCATGTGCAGCATGAGATGTTGCAAATAGTATTTATGGACACATGCAGAAGACAAAGTTGGGATGTGCCTCCAGCCACCCAGCCACCTTTCTTTTGTGTCACACGTGGCTCAGGCATAATGAAACAACCCGTTAGTGGTTCAAAACACTCTTCCAACCTTTGATGTTCCCAGCCCCTATAACAAACCTGTTCATGGCCTTGATGTGTACTGGCCACTTCCGGTCCTGGCCTGGCTGCTCTGATTGATGCTATTCCGAAATTCTTTGGTTCTATGTTTGTTTAAACTGAAATACGATGTTCCATCTACGCAGCACTATGGACTCCTTTTTAAGGTTGTGACCTTATGACCAAGGCCACATTTCATGTTAAGAACAAGATTAATGTGCTAAATAAAATTGCTGCAAATTGACAAGAACTATGCAATCAAATTCCCAACAAGACAAGAATCCTCAGTTCATTATTACCTCTACAGGAAAATTGATACTATTCAGAAATCAGAATATCAAAACTTCCTACGCATGATATGTCATAGATATGTTCCAAATAGAATTGTCAATATGTTAAAACCATCCTTATTTTGGGCGTCGACGATCTGGATAAAATATACTGTCGATGCCAGACTTGACAGAACCTGCTACTCTAGACAGATTATGCCCCACAGCGGTTGCTATGAGACCCGCGGTCCGTACAAACCTGCCAAGCAGGATTAGTCTAAAGGGAACAACATTAACGTATGAAAGCATCTTCTGCCTACAAGTGTATAAAGCCTACCTTGCAGCAAACTCATCGCCTCTGATCCCACTAATTGTCCTAGGATGCGCAGGTTGAGGTTGAGGAACTATCTCAGATGTACCTGAAAAGTTTGAAGTTACGTTGAAGTTACCAGATGGGCACCCAACGATATCCTAAACATACATGACTTGACAAAGAAGAGAGTTCCTCTGCTTAACAACCTTGTTTTATAGCCTTTTAAGCATAGAGCTTTTGTAACGTTGCCTATAAATTTATTACTGCTTGTGTGTTAAGAACACATCCTCTCGAGAGCCAATCAGAGCAACGTGCCCATTATGCTGTTGACCTATCGCAATTGCATGGCAGATAAGGTAACTCCTCTATCAAGCATATTACTGTGTGAACAGGGTATGTCCTTTGCAAAATGAAGAAAAGCCTGTTCAAACGAAGAGAAGCTTCCTTGTCATTGTAAAATTTTCCACCAAATAATTCCTCCATAAATATCAAAATAGATATGACCACATTCTGGCTAAACAAACAATTGTGCTTCTATATCTTCCCAACTTTTCAAATCTCATAATACCAAAGCTCAGAATTTCTCCTTCCTAAATCCTGGTTCTCTTGTCCAATGATAATTGTTTCCTGAAGAGACCACCTAGATGGCCCAGTATGGTTGGAAACAAATTCTAGACCCTAAGTTTCATCTGCTTCATGCAAGATTGTAGGAGAGGGCCTAGGATGGGGTTATCTCATTTCTGAACCTTTCAATCCCTCACTGCGAGATTTCTAGATTTACTATATCTATTTTATAATTATAACTCCAATTTCCCTTGGCCATTTACAAACATGAACAAAAAGGAAGAGTACTTGTCTTTGCAAAAATAGCACTGATTCATACTGCAACCTTGGCAGTTAATTAATGACTGCCATTTATATTCGAAGACAGAATTAAGAACATACCAGCAATTTCATCACCATTTTCATTCTGTTGCAGAGTAGATTGCTCAAGAGTAGACTGCTCCACAGGAGAGGACTCATGAGGAGCTTTCCTCACACCCAAGAACTGTAAAAGAAACAAATGACTGAAATGCAGAGATGGCTAGATTTAATGCCAATAAACCCTCATTCAATACAATGAACTGTGCAAGTGAAAAATGTTCCTTTACAATGAAATCGAAAAAAAGAAACTACTCAAAATACTCCTGTTGCAAGCACATTCCATGTGTGTTAATTTTTATTAGGGCATAACCTTTTTATGGCAATGAATACCAACCAGAAAAGAATAATCAAAGTGGGAAATAATCGTCACAAGGAAATTTCCATTTTCAATGTTCAGACTTGGTTGTAAGGCTAGATACACCAAACCAGAACCTAGAACTATAGCACTTACACCTACAAAAGATTAGAGCCATTCAGATATTATACATCAGGGAATGTAGACAAGTTGGGACGTGTAAACCCAATGTGAGGACAATGAATAACAGACTGAAGTGAACAGGAATGCTTGGCCAAGGGATCATTACACTCCTTGTATACCTTCTCCTTTTGTTGTGTGCCAAATGAAAGTGTTCTATTGGATTTCTTTTAAAACCTTTTTGTCCTGATAATATTAAAGCAGGAATCACGATTTCATGATTCCTGCAGATGATAATCATACTTCCTGAACTCAGTATACAACAGCCAGCAAGATTCAAACTAGTAATAAATTTCAATAGAAAAAAATCTGGAATTAACAAGGAAGGCATTACCTCTATTCCTATACAAGGAGGTAACTCAACATGCCCACTTTCAGCACTCTCAGATGCATTTTTTTTGTACATTGAATACCCCAAGCATGCATATTTGAAGCCTAGCAACCTTCTACCATCCTTCAAAGCATCCCTTTCTGAATCTCCTGATAGAGAATACACTGTTTTTGTATGTTAGCAAATGCAATGAACGTGCCATGCTGGGTAGTTAAAAGTTCGCCACAAAATCCACAAAACAAAAAAAATGTTCAAACTACTTAAAAAAGGCAACATGCTTGTTCTTCCAATTCATTTACATATATTCCACTAGAAGTGAGCTTAATCTGCTTGAACATTTCAAATCTGAATATTATGTGCGATGGCAATTTGGGCAGAATATTATTCAAATGTTCGCCATAAGAAAAATTGGCATCCATACACTAATATCAACTGCTTATCTAAAATCTGACAAAGATCAACAAATATCATTGCCCAAAATATGTAGATCAGTATGCTAGTTTGTTAATTGACTGCTTGATTCAATATACGAATCGAAGATCAGTTTAACACTTACGAAACGAAGGCTTGATGATAATATATTCTAATGTGTCAGTCAAGAAAACTATGAAGACGTCGACATTGAAGAGTTTTGATTCTGATATTTAATGCTCCTAGACGAAGAAATGTTGTTGAGGAATGCCAGATTTAAATCTGAAACTGAGGGACAATTTTTGCTCAGAAGCAGAATTGGTGGCTGTTGGGTGTGGTAGCGTTTTGACGTTTTGTATTGTCCTTAAATGCACGTACCTAATTATTGCATTATGTACCCAGCTTTAACATATTACAGGCGTGAAACTCTTTATCAGTTGTGCTAAAATAGCAGTTCCCCCATTAATATTGTCTGCTTGTTGTTCAACATATAAGAGCATCATATGTAAGTTTCATTATCAAGGCTACCACATAGGAATGCAAATTATTGAAGATGCACACGGGGATTATAACGTTTATAATTACCTTGATCTTCTTGGCGAGAGATGCCAACGCATATAGGGTTATCGCCTCTGCTTCTTCTTTCGCTAGAATAATAAAGACAACCAGTGCAGCTACGAACTTGAAAAGGCTTGTTGTCTTTCAGCAAGCTCTCTTCTTGAGCAGACGTACTTGGACTGTCCGGTGGCGCGTTTGACATTTTAATAAAACTTAGTCACTCCGCCAATTAGCGTCGGAGACGATATCATGGCCGGCGGCTACTCCATCGGAGGGGACTCCAATCCCAATGGTTCTACGAGGCCACGTCACCTGTATAATCTGCTAATTCAATTCTTTACGAGGCGAGATTCTCAGCAGAACGTCGCATTTTATTTGGGAAAGAGCTTTCACAACATATATAAGCCAGTTCCATCTTTTGTTTGATGTAATATTTCCGTATAAGGGAAAGCCCCCCGCCCTGTTTTCTGCCCGGGAAAGCGGGCCTCCGTGCGGAGGGAAAGCCCCCCTGGCCTGTTTTCTACCCGGGAAAGCGGGCCGACGTGCGGAGCGCGGAGGCCTGCTTGATCGGGCAGAAAACAGGCCAGGGGGCCTTTGCCCTAACTAAAGATCGGCTGGGGCCAATCCAGGCGTGCCACGTGGCGACAATAGAACGTCGAGTAAAAAAAGCAGGAAGTCGAGTAAAATTCTTGGGCACTTTCAGACTTAGAAAGACTGCCACGTGTCATGTTATGAATGGTGGGGACGGCTGGATTGGGCCCAGCCGTTCTTTACGTTCGAGGAAAAAGCTTGAGAGCGACGCGTGCCCCTAGAAAATAATAATTGGAACTTACAAAAGAGTGACATCGTAGTGCAGAGCCTACTCACCTTTCTTGCCCCGCAAGCATCGCGGCTCTGCTCGGCTCTGGATCCACGAGCTCCAATGCTCATGCCTTTCGTTCTCTGCAAGCAAGCTCCGGCTTATTAATCTCGAGCGCCAAGGAAGCCCCAAATTGCCCAAGGTATGGCTATGGCAGCCCCTTTCTTTATTTTTCCCTTTGTTTTTTCATCTGTGTTTTTAGAAATGAAGGTCTGAGATATGGCGGATTTGCAAGGTGCAATATGTATGGACCCATAAACCCAGGGTGCCAAATGCTTACAGACATGATTGCAGGTTACATTGATCATGCTGATGGATGTCTTGCCCTGGAGTGCTTTGAAGACATGCAAGCTGAAGACATGAAGCCTGTCATAAAAGAGAATGATAAAATTTCAGATGAGTTAAAGGGAGAAAAAAATACATTATCAAGCTTTCCGACAAATGTTGCTAAACAAAATGAAGTATATGCATCTCACGAGATGGTTGGAGGTCAAAATGTAGAATGGCGTGAGGCCCAAGTTGCGGCATGTGAGACCTGCCTTGAAGTAAATTTGAGCAAGCTTGGTGAAACATTCTATGTCGGGGAAGTTGCTGAAATATTCGGAGACTTTCTCAGCATTCTCCAAAAGGGGATTACTATTGAAGTGATGACAGGCATGATCTCAAATGTTCATAAACTTAGAGACGAGATTAATGGTGCAATGGCTTCTCTAAGGCTTTCCTGTGCAAAACTGAGAGAAGACCTTGGTCTGCATGACGAGAGAAAACAATGTACTGAGTCAATGAGGGACGCAGCTGTCCAATTACTTGAATTGAGTGGTTCTAGGATTAATGATGGCAAGGAAATCGAGATGGATGATACAAATGTTTCATATTGTTATACATATGAAGCTGCTGCTATAAAAGCGAAAATTTCTTAAACACAGTCAGTTGCGAAGGACTTAATAGCAGCGGTTTCTGAAAAAAACATATGTATTGAAGCTCTACAATTGGAAGTACAATAAAGCAGCCAAAGATCCCAAGAAGCTGAAGAGTCGTGTCTATCAGTTCTACAATATTTAGAGATCACGAGCACAGACAACAGAGGAAAAATAATGGGGAGATTAGCTTAGACATCAATAGCAGATTGATCCAGTCACTTAAAAGGTGTTTGAATATTAGAGAAGCAGCTTCTAAGCTTCTAGACACAATTTCTAGAAAAACTTTCAGAGAGGTAAAAATGCTGAATCTAATAAGTCTTTTTTACTTAATGTTAAGGGGCGGCGGGTCAGCTCGCCCTAACGAGCTCGCTGGGCCCCTTACCCCGCGTAATGTTCACTAGGGAAACATTTCCCTATGTAAAGGGCAAGGAGGGAGGGGAGGATTTTTGGCCGATGTGGCGCTGACGTGGTGCCATTCTTTTACGTTTCTTTCTTTCTACAGAAGAATGCGGTCTACATAAGGATACGACGGCCCTGAACTCCGTCCCTGCGACTTGGTAAGCGTCTATGCTACTGCTGCATCGATTTTGTAGCTTGCTAAGCACTGGCTTGCTACTGTTGCAAAGATCTTTTAGCAGTATCTTGGAGTAACAATTTTGGAGCAATCTTCTTCAACGATTTTGGAGTAATTTGCCAGATTTTGGAGTCATCTACTGCCAATTTTGGAGTAAACTTCTTCTCTGTAACTTTCTTGCACTCTCTCTTTACCGTTCTTGCGTATTTAAGTTTTTTCTCCTTATCTAAGTTGTTTTCTTGTTTGCAGGCTTTCTTTCTTGGATTTTAGGTAATGATTCAATTGTAGCCTAGGTTTTTTAATATAATCGATAATTTTATCCCTTTTCTTGTTGATTTCAGGTCTGGCGGTTTGTTTTTAAATGTTTTCTATGTGTCTTTGCATTTTGTAGGCTGAACATGCATGTTCTTGCAAGCTCATTTGTGATAAATATCATCTTTCTTGCTGTATTTCGAAATATCAACCAAGAGTGAGGTCATCTTATGAAATTTTTTAGTTCTCTTGCATTTTTTGTATGTAATTGTATTTCATATGTGTAACAGATTGAAACTTCTGGAAACTTTTTGAAAACTTCTGATGCAAACAGTGAACAGCTTTTGATATCTTGTTAATTTGTTGTTAATCTGTTAATTTGATGTCTTATTAATCCGTTAATCTGTTGTGATTTCATGTTTGACTCCACATTTTGCTAGACATTTCATTTCACATTTCACATCTCACTGCACATTTCACAAAGCATTACAAACACACAGGAAATTATAAAAAATAAACTGGGTCTGAAACCCAGTGAAAATCCGCGCCCCTCCCCCTCTTCCCCCGGGCGGCCCTTTCATATAACATAATTTTTGTGAATGCTGTTAATAGGATGAAACGATGTCTTTAAAGGATGAAAACGTTCAAGGAGAAACCATGGATTTCTCAGAGGCAGAATTGCATGGTGTTATAAATGGCTTGAAGTCAATGGTAAGTTTCTTATCATCTTATTCTTATTGCTATAAACCTAATACTTAAAATCCTACATGATGCTGACAGAATACAGAAGAAACCAAGCAGGAAATGTTGGAGGCGAAGCACATATATAAGTCAGTTTTATCTTCTGTTTGATGTAATATTTTCGTTCCAGGAAAAATCTTGAGAGCGATGCCAAATGACAATGTGGTCCTACGGGGAGCAATGGTTGCAGGATATGCCCAGTTAGAGGAAAACTAAGCAGGCGATGCAATGTTTTAAGAACATGCCAGCTTTTAGTGCCAAACTTGATGATATAGCATTTAGCAGTATCCTTACTACATTTAGTCATGCAGGCATGGTTGATGAGGTCCTTTGGTATTTCAAGACCATCGGAGAATGCCACAGAATGACTTGTGGAAAATGCCATATTACTTGCATAATTGACCTTCTTGGTCATGCAAGTTGTTTCTATGAAGCACATAATTTGGTTGTAGCAGTTTCAAGCATTGATATTTGTCTATGGATGACTTTGCTTAATGCCTGCAGAACACACAAAAATGTGGAGCTTTGAAGGCAATGCTTTGACAGAATTAATCATTTAGATGTTTTTGTGATGCAGCATATGTGCTTTTGTCGTATATTTATGCCAATGTAATGCATGTGAAATTAAAATGCTGAGATAAAGTCAGGTATGTCCAAGAAATTTGCAAAGACTTTGATGGACGATGATTATGATAATGATCATTATGAGATTTGTGTTGTGCTAGCAAAATAAAAGGACAAACTCGTGATCTTTAATAGCAGATAATGTTGGGAAAGAACCTCTTATCAAGGGAGGGGGGAATCGTGAAAGCATATTTTATAGTTATTTTCATATGATGTCCAATACCCTTGTATCGATAAAGCTAGCTAATAAAGCTAGCTACAATCATGTCCTTTAATGCCATGGACAACATTGAATTATACGTAGCATTGGATTATACGTATGGACTAACTTGACCAAGCCTTGATCTATCAACGAAAGTATATCAGCTTTATTGAAGAACTCATCTTCATTTTAGCTGAGTTAATAGATAATTATATTGCTATGTAATTGCTTTGTTTCTCAAGTTGGTATTACGATTAGAATCATTTAATTACAAAGTTTTGAGATGCCTAACTTTTCCCATGTTAGTTCTCGTCTCGACCCAACACCAGCATCGCCGGAACCCATAGCTACATTGCGCCAGATAACTTTTTTTTTCTCTTTTTCTTTTAATCTACCTGTTTCTTCATCGATAGGAAGGCACAGACAGAATTCTGCTTTTTCCAAAGTCCACTGGACTCCCACGACTCTGCCTTTGCTACCCTTGAGGATAGCTCAAAAACTCTTTTCAGTTATTTCGCAGATCATTCAGTCGATACTTTAAGAATAAAACATTCAACCGATACTTTAAGAATAAAACATGGGAAAAGTCTGTGGGAAAGAGATATTCCAAATGCTTTTCAAAGCAAGATTGAAAAGGAAGAAAAGGATATGTTATTAAGGCACTCAACTTTACACCACTTCTCAAGCAAAGCCTCAACACAAAAATGATTGGAGAATGATTCATGGTTCCATTTATTGGTTTGCTAATATATGTTCCAATGGCTTCGCACATTGCATATAGACCACCTACTCTCATCTTCCATTTTAGACACAACTAAAACCGCTCAACTTTGGAACGTATGCCAACATTTATTTTCAGTTCACAAAACCGTAAGGACGTTAAATATAATATGCCAAGAGGAACACCAAATGACTTTTGAATATTGAACAAAACTATGAATGACCTGTATAGATCTTGCATCATATATGAACTATAGTCTATTGATTGCTAAGAAGTCCACCAAAAAGAGGGAAGCATAGATTTTTGCAATGGAACAAAAGCATCACAAACAAAAAGCACAATTAACTTTTGATGAATTGGTTGTCCTCTGATGAATTTGCGCATTGTGGGTGTGCCAGAGGCAAATCCCGCCTTGGACGTAGAACAGGCAGCTAATTTCTTCACAGATGTTATGAACATTCAGAGGCCCGCCATTGTTCCAGCGCGCAGGGTTGGGGCTCAGAGGCCAGACCGACCCCGCCATATCGTCGTGCAGTTCAATAGCCCACAGGACAGGCTGTATGTCCTGCTGCCATGCCATGGCAGCATGGAAGAGCCAAGCACATGTTTGCACTAATCCTCTCAGCTTGATTTGGTTTGCAAGACAATAGGGAAATGCTTCACTAGCATACATCAAAGTTTCAAGAGTAAAGGAAGGACAATTGACTCAAGTCACTCAAGAGATACAAAAGGTCAAACAAGCAAAGGAAGTGAAGAGAAAAGGAGAAAGAAGACCCCTTGAAGAATATTCCATGGTATGTAGCTATTTGTGATCTTGGCATCTTTGGCATTTTGATCCCCTCCCCATTTACTCCACCATCCTAAAATACCATTGAACTTTGACTCCTTGCTCATATACCTCCCAAAGTCAAACTTGACCTTGAAAGTTCTTTCTAGTCAAAATACACCTTCATGAAACACCCACTTGCTTCATCATCCACTAGTTCTAAAGTGACTTGACTTGGTCATAATCTTGCTCACGAAGTCAACTTCCCATGCAACTCGAGCAAAGTTAAAAGAAGGTTGCAAAAATTCCTAAGGGAAGTGCTCAAAATTCAAATGTGCCCAAGGAGATGCTCTAAAGTTGCTCCATAAAAATTTTTGGCTCCTAAATGGGCACTTGATGTGCCAAGTCACTTTACACCTCACTTCACATGCCAAGTCATCATACCCATCATCATTCTAGCCATTTTATGTCAAACTCTCACATTCAAATCAAAATTCATATCAAAGCATCAACTAGCATCATTGTTGCCACATCACCATTGACACCTCATCACTCACACACATCATCTCCACATCATTCAAAAATTTTGACTAGAAAGAATTTTCAAACTCAAGTTGGCTAACACGTCATCATTCCTATTGGCCACATCATACCACCTAGCCTTGTCATCATTTCCAAATGCCACTTCATCCACTCCTTAGCTCATTTTTTGCCAAATTCCTAAGGGCACCATTGTGAGAAGAGATTCCAGAATCTTATAGGGTACAAAAAAAGATTCCCTTAGGAAAAAAGAAATTTGAAAAAAGGCTTTGTTTTGGGCATTATATGTGCTTCCTAGGGAATCGTGCCTTAGGGCTTAGGGGTGCAAAAAAAATTTCCTATCTACCCCCCCCCAGCCTAATTTCTCTTTCCAGCCAGTCTCCCCATGCCGCGTGGAACATCCGGGCGTGTGGGGCGGTGGAGGTACCGGATCCCACGTGGACATTGCACGCAATAATCAGAAATAATTGATTTTCTTCTCCTTATATACCTTGGTCGTCAATTCCTATTCGAGCCTGTGGGATATTTCACCTAAACCCATATGAACCCTAAATGATATGTTTAATTCGGCCCAACAAACCAGTAAATCATGACTAAAACTGGCAGTATCACCATGTTTAATGCCGAGAATGCTTATGATGCACTAAAAGACAGAAGATTAAAAGGAAATGATCAAGATCTCAACGGAACAGAGCAGATTGAAAAAGGGGTTTTTTCACACAGAAGATTTTCGAGGGCTTAGAGGCAAAGAAGATTTTCTAGCTTTGAAAGAAGGATCGGCTTGATGATCCTGAGCTTGTTTCTGACCTCCAATGTTTACCTATGATCCAGATTATTGACTCAATTCTTTGGATTATCTGAATGTATACCTATTTGATTCTGTGCCCAAGACCACGAGCTTGGGATATTACTTTGTATCTTGAGTGTTTGATTTAATTGAAAATCCGACCTTTGTAGTAACCTGTTTGTGTTGCATTGAAGTTCATTCCCATAAGCAAGCAATTATCAGAGGCTAGGCGTCTTGTGTCTGTCTAGACTGTCAGATATGAGTGGTCTGCCTATGTATCATCTCTTTGGAAAGGGCAAGAGCAAATTCCTATCAAGACAAAAGTAAAATACCATTTTGAGCCAAGATCTTTAGATCCAATTGTATTGCACAACAGGCATTGAGCATAGAAGAACAGTTGATCGAGCATCAATCCTGCCAAGCTAAATATTGTGATCAAGGCAATGCTGGACACACGTGCAATCCTTCATTAGAAAGTATCCTCTTTCAAATATTGTTCATTTCTTATAGTGCTAGGCAAAAAATCATCAAAAGAAAAAGTTAGGCTCCCTTTTGGCTAAAGGAAAATTTGGCCCCTATTGTGCAGACAAATCTGAGCAGAATAGAGTTGATAGCTCCAGAAAATTCCTTGTCAATATCGAGTTTCAAATTTTAGCTCTCTGCCAGGGATATTGACCAAAAATTGACTGGATCAGTGATCTAATTTTGGCCTATCTAACCTAGTCAGACCTCACTGAGCTTTTGCAGTCTGTTAGCATCAAGTGTTGAGCATCTTGAGGCGAGATATCCATATCCACAGCTTTATAGATCATGTTCTGCAAGTTATTTTGTGGAGCAGACTTTTTGGCCTTCAGGGAAACATACTCCCAGTGAATCTTTGTGCATCATTTCTGGAATCTTTGCATTCAGAGTGGTTGCCTCAAGTAACCTGGAGGTTCTAAACCACTGAGGTTGAAGGTTTTGCCAGGAACACCTTCAACATTTTGGAGGTTCTACCGAGATCATTTTCCTGGAATCTGAACTCATGGCACCCAGAAGAACTAATGAGGCATCTGAGCCTACTGAAGCACAGGATAATCATGAAGCTACTGCAACACCTACTGTCACTATACAAGCAAATGCAGGTTTGCCTTATCAATACTTTGAGCTAAATGTGCCTATTCCAGTCCCTGTTTTTGATCCGAGCATGAATGCCAATAATTTCCTCAAGACTTTTGAAGAATACTATCAAGAATATGGTCACAAAAAGGGCTGTAAGTTCTCTGAGTTTAAAAAATGTTTCAAGAATGATGAAGTCAGGGCTTGATTAGAGTATGTTGTAAGTTTAGGCACCAATTCTTGGGAAGAACTGGTAAAAAAGTTTTTAGCAAGGTTTGGAAGGGTCTTGGACCCCCAAGATTTAATCTTTGAGTTGCAAACTTTTCGCATCAAACATGGTGAGAGTGTGCACCCGCATGTTGAAAGATTCAATCTCTATCTTGTCAAATGCCAAATCAATCATGTTCCTAACCATACCCTGCATCTAGTGGCTTCTTTTATCAGGGGATTAAGCAGCAGACCGAGGATACACAGAAAGCTTTTGAAGATCCAAAAACAAGAGGGATTTGATACAATACACAAGGCTTTCACAAAGGCTACTGAAATTGCAGACATGATATCTTACTTACCAGATGATGTGCACTCACCAAGTGATCCTTTTTTTCCAGATTATGAGCAAGAGTATATGGGAGCAAACACTGTGCACTGTTTATCTTTGTCCAAAAAGAGAAGAAAAAGGTTAAGATGGAAGATGATGAGGCTCCTGCAGCAGATGTAAGAGCAGAGATTACCAAAGTGTCTGAGGCACTGGTTGAGGTAACCAAGCAACTTCAAGAGCTGAAAAGCTCAAAATTTGAAAAGAAAACTTACCCTCCATGTGTGCATTGCTTTAGAGATACTCACTCTTCTCGACTCATTTCTTGGTATAGGCCATGCACTAAGTGTGGAAAGAGAGGTCATTTTGGTAAAGAATGCCCCCGTGGTGTGAATTTTGTAAGGTCAGAGGGCATTATGAGGATAGGTGCTGTGTTAAAGAGTATTTTGCCAGACAAGAGAAGTCTAAAGTTAATGAGCCAAATGCATCTATAAGGTTTGTGCAGGAAATTGAGGAACAAGAAGAGATAATGGCTGTCCACACCAGGAGAATGAATAATGCCAAAGAAAGAGAATCAACACATGAGGAAGCTGACATCTTGAAACATAGGAATCTTTGAGCAAGCGTTGGCGTGCCTCCCCGCTCCCGCCTTTAAATTTGTCAAGAAAGAAAAAAGAGTGTGAGGACTTTGAATATTTGTTGAAGAATTCAAAAATCTGTGTAGATTTGCTGACCTTGCTCAAGATAGCCCCTTCTTACAGAAAAAAAGTTCTCAATCTGACTAATGAAGATGAGTTTGCCCTAACAAACCACATTGAGGAGCACATGCTCACTCAGGACGATTATGATCCTGGAGCTTTCACTTGTGTTGCCAAAATGGGAGGAAAAATCTTAACCAAGGTTCTGCTAGATGGAGGATCACCCCTGAATGTAATGCCACACCGTGTTATGAGGCTATATGGTCTAGAAATAGACAAGAAGGCTCCAATGATCTTAAAATCTTTCTCTAACACAAAAATCAATCCAGTTGGAATAGTTAGTAACGTGCCTATTGATGTTGAAGGAATAATGGTTGCAGCTAACTTTGTTGTGGTTGCTTTTGAAGGAATAGGGGACAAATCAGATATATATGACTTACTTTTGGGCAGAAAATGGCTTTCTACAGTTGATGCTAGGCCTGTGTGGTCAAAAGGAGAATGCACTATTTCAAATGGCAAGAAAAAGGTAACATTGTACAATAAGTTAGGAGAGTTTGAATGCATGAATTTCATTGAAGAAGAAATGCTGTTATCACATCCACGTGGAGAATTTGAGCTGAATGCAATAGAGTTAGAGTCCAGCATAAAAATCCCAAAAGAATTAGCTTTAGCTAAATCAAGCAAGTTTGCATACTTATGGTTTGATGGTGGTGTTTCCAAAAGGCTTAATGTGGCATCTTCTGCTGCTATTCTCAAGGATGCCTCCAACAGGTTGCTAAAGTAGGAAGAATTTATCCAAATGTCACTTCTAATATGGCAGAGTATAAGGCATTGATTGCAGGTCTTCAAGAAGCAAGAAATCTAAACATCAGTGATGTAATCATCTTTGGAGACTCTCAGCTTGTCTGCAGGCAAATATCAGGAGAATATCAGGCCAAGAGTGAGGACATGATGCAGCTCAGGGATCAAGCTATGCTGGAACTGAAGAATTTTGAAACCTGGGAACTTTGCCATGTGCCAAGGGAGCAAAATTGTGAAGCAGACTCGTTGTGCAGGAGTGTGCTACTGGAACACTTGGCTGAGGGAGCAATTCAAGAAGATGAGCTTGAGAAGAAAGATCTGCAACAGCTATACCCCATCCTGGTAATCAATGCAAGTGAAGACAAACAGGTAAAGGAAATCAAGATCAACAAGAAGGGTCTAGATAGGGTATTATATGTTGGTGATTTGTTCAAAGAAGAGGACAATGCTTTTGTTACTAAATTCTTTGATGATTGGAAGGATATCTTTGCTTGGGATTATGATGAGTTGGTTGGTGTTGACAAAAGCATTTGTGAGTTTGAAATCAAGGAAGGTATGAAACCTGTTATACAAAAGCTAAGAAGAATTAATGCTTCTCTATTAGGTTTAATTAAGGAGGAGTTGTACAAAATGAAAGATGCAGGTGTGATTGCAGAAATTGTGAACCCTGAGTGGCTATCTTGCATTGTTCCTGTTGAAAAGAAAAACAAGACTATTAGAATTTGCATAGACTATAGAGATCTGAACAAAGCCACTATCAAAGATTGCTATCCATTGCCATTTCTGGAAGAAGTGCTGCATGCTGTAGCAGGGAAGGAGATTTACTCATTCTTAGATGGCTTTTCAGGTTTTAATCAGATAAGCATCAAGGAAAGTGATCAACCAAAAACTTCATTTATCACACCTTGGGGGACATTTGCCATGAAAAGAATGCCATTTGGATTAATGAATGCATCTGCAACATTCCAAAGAGCTATACAATTTTTAGAGAAATGCCTGCCAATATTTTTCGTGTATTTTTGGATGACCTTTGTTTGGGAACTTCTCTGGAAAAACATTTTGATATGCTAACCATGCTGTTTGATTTGTGTAGAAAAGGAGGAGTGAGTTTGAATCCCAAAAGATGTGTTTTTTATCCTCGAGAGGAGAGTTGCTTGGGCATGTAGTGTCTACAGCAGGAATTCAATATCTGAAAGTAAAGTTGAAGCTCTAAGGAAACTAGCACCTCCAAAAACCCTCAAGCAGGTTAAAAGCTTCATGGGGATGACTAGCTTTTTGAGAATGTATGTCCCTCATTTTTCCCACACTATGAGCCCAATTTCTAACCTCACAAAGGTTGGAAAGTTCTCCAAAAGTGAAAGCAAGCATATCCTAGTAAATTGGAATGAGCAATGCCAAGAATCTTTTGACAAGATCATTGATGCTATTTGCAAATCTATCCTACTTAAACCTCCTGATCTAGAGAAACCCTTCAAAGCTTATATCAGTGTAACAAAAAAGGCAATTGGTTTGGCATTGCTGCAAGAGGACCTTGTAATTGCTTTTGCAAGCAAGATGTGGTCTGACACTAAATTAAGGTATCCCAGGTTGGAGAAAAGTGCAGCAGCTTTGATGTTTTTGATAGAAAGACAAGGACATCTTCTTCAAAACAATCAGGTGCAAGTATTCATGAGGCAAAATCCTTTCTCACTCCTTTTTGCAAAAAAGCAACCAAAGGCCAAATTGTGCAGGTGGGCTTGTAAGATCCAAGCTTATGATGTTACTATAAAGGTGGTAAAGTTGATCGAGAATCCCAGCTCTTATCTTCCACATGTGTTGTTTGAGCATGAAGATCAAGAGGGTTTATGTAATGATGACAATTTAACAAACTTGATTTCTTTTGATGCAGAAAATATTGATTGGCAATTTGACATCAGGAACTATCTGGAGAACAATGAGTTGCCCAAGAATTTGAGTGGCAGTCAAGAGAGAAGATTCAAGGACAAGTGCAAAAAGTTCAGGCTAATTGAAGGGATCCTATGCAAAGTTGACAAGGAAGGAGTCTTGTTGAGATGTGTGGATGAAGAAGAGGCCAGAATGATAATTGAAGCATGTCATGAGGGAGTGTGTGGAGGACACTTTGCAGCAAATACAACTGCAAAAAAGATTCTAAGGTCATGATACTTTTGGCCCACTCTTTTCAAGGATTGTTATGAGACTATAAAATGCTGCCATAAATGTCAGATCTTTGGTAAGAAAACTCTGCAACCAGCTGCCCTGACTGCCATAACTTCCCCTGGGCCTTTTCAAATGTGGGGATTGGATTTTATAGGTCCCATAGACCCACCTTCTTCAGCTCAACACCAGTTCATATTAGTTGCCACTGATTACTTCACCAAATGGGCAGAAGCAGTTCCTTTGAGAGAAGCCAATGCTCAAGCCACTGCAAGATTTCTGCATGAAAATATTTGTGCCAGATTTGGCATTCCTTTCAAAATAATTTCTGATAGAGGCAGCCAATTCATCAACCATACAATTGCATTACTGCTGGCCACCTTGAAAGTCAAACACACCAAAAGTTCATCCTATTACCCTCAGGGAAATGGCCAAGCAGAGTCAACTAATAAGACTCTCAAATCCATCCTCAAAAAGACCATCAGTGTTTCAAAAAAGGATTGGCACCTAAAACTCCATGATGCACTTTGGGCATATAGAACTACCATCAAAGTGGCCACAAAACAAACCCCTTTCAGTTTGGTATATGGGATAGAGTCAGTACTGCCTATAGAATTAGAGCTTCCATCACTCAGACTGGCTTATCAGATTAATTTGGAAATTGATGAGGCTCTAAAAGACAGATTTGTGAGATTGATGCAGCTTGAGGAGCATAGATATGAGGCTGAGAATGCAGTGATGAGAAAAAAGGCTAAAGATATTGCAGCCTTCAAAGCAGCACACAAAATGCAGGGAGTCTTAAAAACAGGAGAGTTAGTGTTGAAGTGGAACAAAGCAAGGGAAGATATAGCATCCAAATTTGAGAATCTTTGGGAGGGACCATTTGAAGTGATAGGGACAGCTGGCAAAGATTCATATTGGCTGAAAGATATTGCTGATGGCAGAGAATTGATGAACCCTATCAACATTGTGCACCTAAAAAGGTATTGGCAACAACATGTTGCCCTTGCTTTGTTTAACTAAAATCTTTATGGTAAGATGTAGCTAGGATTAGTTAGTGCATTGCTGAAAGAAAATAAGAAAAAAACAGAAAAAGCAAAATATAAGAAAAAAAGCTTCAATAGGATGAAGGCAAAAAAATTAATTAAGCCTATCTTAATTAGTCTAGTTCTGCTTTGAAGTCATTATTTGTGTACTAATGAGTTTCTAGTGTTGCAAGTACAAAAGGGCTATACAGGTTGTGATCAACTAAGGGAGTGAGTTAATACTGGTCATAGTTCCATGCAGGTGCATCTGAACATGTCATTCACACATCTCTTTCACTACATTACATTATTCTTCATCATCTGGAGTTGCTGCCATTGCCTCCACACCAGCAACTCATTCAAACTAACAAGCTTTATCTTCACATGCAGGTGCATCCTTATATCTGCCTCCATCTGTCATCTGTTCAAGAGTTGACCTTATTACATCTGAAAACCCCTCACATCTTCATAAATTTCCCAAGCTGCTGTCATACCACCATCCTGCAGCTTCTCATAACTAAAGAGATTTATTTTCCATGCAGGTTCATCTGAAAGGAACATCATTCATATATACATTCATAGTGCCCAATCTATCACTTTCAAATCCATATGCAGGTCATTGAGTTGCCAACCATATTCTCACATTGGCAACTGGCTGGAGCTATGTCAAGAAGTACAAACAGCTAGTCAAAGGGGCTGGTAGACCAGCCTTCTCTTTTAGTTTGGCATAATGCTGCCATGCCATGCCAGCATGAAAGAGCCAAGCACATGTTTGCACTAATCCTCTCAGCTTGATTTGGTTTGCAAGACAATAGGGAAATGCTTCACTAGCATACATCAAAGTTTCAAGGGCAAAGGAAGGACAATTGACTCAAGTCACTCAAGAGATACAAAAGGTCAAACAAGCAAAGGACGTGAAGAGAAGAGGAGAAAGAAGTCCCCTTGAAGAATATTCCATGGTATGTAGCTATTTGTGATCTTGGCATCTTTGGCATTTTGATCTCCTCCCCATTTACTCCACCTTCCTAAAATACCATTGAACTTTGACTCCTTGCTCATATACCTCCCAAAGTCAAACTTGACCTTGAAAGTTCTTTCTAGTCAAAATACACCTTCATGAAACACCCACTTGCTTCATCATTCACTAGTTCTAAAGTGACTTGACTTGGTCATAATCTTGCTCATGAAGTCAACTTCCCATGCAACTCGAGCAAAGTTAAAAGAATGTTGCAAAAATTCCTAAGGGAAGTTGCTCAAAATTCAAATGTGCCCAAGAAGATGCTCTAAAGTTGCTCCATAAAAATTTTTGGCTCCTAAATGGGCACTCGATGTGCCAAGTCACTTTACACCTCACTTCACACGCCAAGTCATCATACCCATCATCATTCTAGCCATTTCATGTCAAACTCTCACATTCAAATCAAAATTCATATCAAAGCATCAAACTAGCATCATTGTTGCCACATCACCATTGACACCTCATCACTCACACACATCATCTCCACATCATTCAAAAATTTTGACTAGAAAGAATTTTCAAACTCAAGTTGGCTAACACGTCATCATTCCTATTGGCCACATCATACCACCTAGCCTTGTCATCATTTCCAAATGCCACTTCATCCACTCCTTAGCTCATTTTTTTGCCAAATTCCAAAGGGCACCATTGTGAGAAGAGATTCCAGAATCTTACAGGGTACAAAAAAAGATTCCCTTAGGAAAAAAGAATTTTGAAAAAAGGCTTTGTTTTGGGCATTATATGTGCTTCCTAGGGAATCGTGCCTTAGGGCTTAGGGGTGCAAAAAATTTTTCCTATCTACCCCCCCTAATTTCTCTTTCCAGCCAGTCTCCCCATGCCGCGTGGAACATCCGGGCGTGTGGGGCGGTGGAGGTACCGGATCCCACGTGGACATTGCACGCAATAATCAGAAATAATTGATTTTCTTCTCCTTATATACCTTGGTCGTCAATTCCTATTCGAGCCTGTGGGATATTTCACCTAAACCCATATGAACCCTAAATCCGGTAAACGCCAAGATCTGTTTAATTCGGCCCAACAAACCAGTAAATCATGACTAAAACTGGCAGTATCACCATGTTTAATGCCGAGAATGCTTATGATGCACTAAAAGACAGAAGATTAAAAGGAAATGATCAAGATCTCAACGGAACAGAGCAGATTGAAAAAGGGGTTTTTTCGCACAGAAGATTTTCGAGGGCTTAGAGGCAAAGAAGATTTTCTGGCTTTGAAAGAAGGACCGGCTTGATGATCCTGAGCTTGTTTCTGACCTCCAATGTTTACCTATGATCCAGATTATTGACTCAATTCTTTGGATTGTCTGAATGTATACCTATTTGATCCTGTGCCCAAGACCACGAGCTTGGGATATTACTTTGTATCTCTTGAGTGTTTGATTTAATTGAAAATCCGACCTTTGTAGTAACCTGTTTGTGTTGCATTGAAGTTCATTCCCATAAGCAAGCAATTATCAGAGGCTAGGCGTCTTGTGTCTGTCTAGACTGTCAGATATGAGTGGTCTGCCTATGTATCATCTCTTTGGAAAGCGTGAAAATATTTTTACCCCAGTTATTGTGATTCCATCGCAAGATATTCCTTGCCGCAGAATCACGAGCCCAGCGAAACGGGGTCCGTTCCGGAGGCCCCGTTATTCGTACCTGACAATGTCAGGTGTACCTTCTGATGGATCCCAGCCATTCGTCTGTAGGGTCCATCCTGGCCGTCCGTTTTATACCTTCCGGCGGAATCACATCTGCCAAATACCACCGGACGGAATCACCGCTCTGTTATTCCATGCGACGGAATCACCATCCAGAATATTCCAGTAAAAATTCAAATTTTTTGACGTTCTATTTTTATTCTTGTGGGAGGTGTTTCAGGTAGTGCCGGCTATGGCCGGTTGCTCGGCGATGGCTGCCTTCTGGGGCTGGATCCACGAGAAGATCTCAAGTTCGCATTGTTCTAACTGGGCTGGAGCCTCAAAAGGAAGAATACTCTGCTGGGTTTTTTTAACGGCTTAAGGAGATATTTCTTGAACAGTTTCTTGGAAATTCTGTGCAGGGCAGATTGAACGGAGGACCGACAGCCACAGCGGTGGCAAGAAGCCCTAACATGGATCTGCGGCCCGGAAAAGGCAAGAAGAACTTGGATCGGAAGAGTTAGGTTGGGTTTTTGCGCATCTTCATAAGCCATAGCCGGCCATCTTCACTCGCCATCTTTTTTTCAAACAAAAGCAGGAAAAGGGTGCTGAAGCAGCACATGATCTTCCGGTTTGCAATCAGCATAAAGTTTGTTTTAGACGTCCTTCCAGAAAACATTGTGCTCACAAACCCAATCTCTGTTTGATGCGTCATAGCCTCTGATTCAAGGTTTTTTTTTGTAGCAGATCGCCCAAAATGGAGTCTGCAATGGCCTTATTCTTGCGGAGGTAAGGGTTTATTGGCGCAGGATTAACAGAGCCTCCCGGTTTTGCATAAGTATTTGAAGCTCTTTTCTGAAAGAAAAAGAGCCCAAATCAGCCTCCGCCATATTCATTCAGGCAAGACATTCCTTAAGAAATTGCTCGGCGTAGCCGTTCTAGGAAGGAATTTTGCCATACCTGTTCAAGCCGCCATAGGCAAAAACTTTTTTGTTCAGCGAACGAAATTTCTCCACCGGCAAAATCTTTTTGCCGGATGCTCAGGCCCCAGGAATTTTACATCAATGGAGCAGAGTCGAACTGCTTGGGCTACTAATATCCTTGCTCTCTATCACGAAATTAGTACAACAAATGTGCTGGTTCATAAAAACAAATGTGCTGTTTTAAAATTTCTTGTCGATTGCACAGCACAGTATGTGCAACTATGGTGGATTGGTCCATTTGGAGAAGAAATAAACACAAAGTCTGCAGAGGCAGTGGGGAAAGAGTTGCTTATCAGAGCCATCAGCTTTCATATATCCATTCGACCCTGTTTTTTTTTCTGTTTAAAGCCAATCAAACAACACAGAAACAACCCCAACCGAGAAGCAGATGTTCCAGACCTGGATTTTTTTTGTTTTTGCTCATATTGGACTCAAAGGGCAGGCCTCACATAGAAAGGGCATTGCCGATATTGGCAAGGGGTTCAAATCCCCAACCAGAAAAATTCCAGGCAGTTTAGAGCATAACACTGGACATACACAACACAGACAAAATAGAGTGGCCGAGCTTGTGTATTTCCAATGGTTGAGTGTTAATTTCATTCATGATCTTCAAATAAACATAGGCTTTGCTTAAAGCTCGCTTAACGGAGGAGTGATTCCACGGAGGAGTGATTCCATCTGGTGGAATCACGGAGGAGTGATTCCACTGGGCAGAATCGCATGGTTGTGATTCCACCGGGCAGAATCGCATGGTTGTGATTCCATCTGGCGGAATAGCAATGTTGTGATTCTGTCTGGCGGGATACGTAAGTGGTGATTCCATCTCATGGAATCAGACGTTCGTGATTCCATCTGGCGGAATAGCATGGTTGTGATTCCGTCTGGCAGAATAACACGATTGTGATTCCGTCTCGCGGAATAAATAATACGGTTGTGATTCCGTCTGGTGGAATACATGAGCGGTGATTCCATCTCGAAGAATCGTAAATTGGTGATTCCATCTGGCGGAATAGCAAAGTTGTGATTCCGCCGGAAGGTATAAATGACCTAAAAGCGACCCTGTCAGGTACGGATAACGGGGGCTCTGGTACAAATAACGGGGTCTCCGGCCTGGTGATTCCGCGGGTTGGAATTTTTTGCGATGGAATCACAATAACCGGGGTAAAAATATTTTGTTCCCTTTGGAAAGGGCAAGAGCAAATTCATGTCAAGACAAAAGTAAAATACCATTTTGAGCCAAGATCTTTAGATCCAATTGTATTGCACAACCGGCATTGAGCATAGAAGAACAGTTGATCGAGCATCAATCCTGCCAAGCTAAATATTGTGATCAAGGCAATGCTGGACACGCGTGCAATCCTTCATTAGAAAGTATCCTCTTTCAAATATTGTTCATTTCTTATAAGTGCTAGGCAAAAAATCATCAAAAGAAAAAGTTAGGCTCCCTTTTGGCTAAAGGAAAATTTGGCCCCTATTGTGCAGACAAATCTGAGCAGAATAGAGTTGATAGCTCCAGAAAATTCCTTGTCAATATCGAGTTTCAAATTTTAGCTCTCTGCCAGGGATATTGACCAAAAATTGACTGGGTCAGTGATCTAATTTTGGCCTATCTAACCTAGTCAGACCTCACTGAGCTTTTGCAGTCTGTTAGCATCAAGTGTTGAGCATCTTGAGGCGAGATATCCATATCCACAGCTTTATAGATCATGTTCTGCAAGTTATTTTGTGGAGCAGACTTTTTGGCCTTCAGGGAAACATACTCCCAGTGAATCTTTGTGCATCATTTCTGGAATCTTTGCATTCAGAGTGGTTGCCTCAAGCAACCTGGAGGTTCTAAACCACTGAGGTTGAAGGTTTTGCCAGGAACACCTTCAACATGTCCTTCAGCACGGAAGTCATCTGAAAGGCACCCACTTCTCGGTTCAAGAGGATCTTTCTCCGCTCCAGCTGACCAGACGACGACAGGAATTGTGTAAAGTGCGAGAGGCTAGGCTGCAGCAAAAGTGGGTAGTGTATCGGGGAGGTACAGCAATCATTCGAGACCAGTGGCCTGAGAACCCATGGTTTGGGTACACTTAGCTCATGTGCCCGTGCTTAGCTACTTATTATTATTTTTGTTGCGTTTTTGTTATCTTGATATTTTTTGTTACTGTCATCGGGCCTACGCCCCATCTTTTGTATTGGGTCCCATAACCCGATTGGGTTTTCGCGGACGCTCAAATTTCTATCTATCTATCTATCTATCTTAAGTGCTTGGCTGGCCTTTGATTTGAAACATATTCTTTGATTTTCCCATGCAAAAATGGAAAGAACTAGAAATAAATAAGAAAATAAAAAATGGCGCAGTGATACAAATGAGAAAATATTGGAAATCACATGGTCGTTGACCATAGCTTCCATGTATCTTATGGGCACGGAAACACAAGGCAATGGCGCGAGTTCAAATCCTACATATTCTCAAATTAATACATGATCAAAGCAGAATTTTAGCCTATAAGTGACAGAGAACATGACTATTGGGAAAGAAAAATGTTTGCGGCGCCCTTGGCCGCCGTGATAAATGTCTTGTAATATAAGGGGTTTAAAAGTTTTTGGGTTGTCGGAAGGGTAATCCTTGGGGATGGAAGCGAGGAAACAAGAATATTTTCAGAATATCTCAAATAGATGGTAAAGATTTATAGAGAAGTTGGAATATGTACAAAATATGTTAAATGGACATACAGAGATAAGAGCAAAAAAAAGATGTTTCTGCGGTAGCTTCTAAATCGAGTTGCAATGAATATGTAGCATAATAACAGGGGATTTTCTTTGTGTTTTTGTATGCTTTTCACTAAGGTTTTCCTATGATTTCGTGATGTATTCGAATGGATGTACTAATGCGTACATCTAGAGTGCACCATTTCTGAGCCATTGATTTTAGCCTTTTTTTTTTCAATGGTCAACAACCAATGGCTCACAACAAAAGCCCTTTTTTTGTGCGTGTGGAGCATAATGGGCACATGAAGGGCCATTGATTTTAGCCTTTTTTTTCAATGGTCAACAACCAATGGCTCACAAAAAAAGCCCTCTTTTTGTGTGTGTGGTGCATAATAGGCACATGAAGTAGTGCAGTTTCCCCGCCGGCAACACATTTCTTATCATAACTTTTGATCCACAGCTCTGTTTGAGATGATTTTTATTGCTTGGAAAGCTCTCTCCGAGATCTTTTTGATAGTATATGATATGGATATGTTTGGTTAAGTTATCTATGCTAAAACAGCAATTTTTCGGCCGGGTTTGGTAGGCTTTCACATCCTACCAGCTGATTAATACAGGATTGCGCTATTGGATATTGTTTTATGGCTCATTCCGAATGAAGCTTGCAAAAAATTACCATGCGTTTTTAGATTTTGAGGCAGTTATTAAGCAAAGAAAAGTTTCCCACTTTGCTTTCTCACTCAAGAATCCATGGAGGCCAAAGGCTGCTGTTAAATTCCAGTTGAAAAATGTTCGTGTATGGGTTTGGGGCCAAATTTTGTTTTTTGAATTTTTTGCAACACCAACCATTAACATCCAACATATAAAAATTAAATCCCCCAACACATAACAACCAACACATAACAACCATTGACATTAACAACCAACACATAACTACCATTGACATTAATTAACACAACCATTGGGTCCAACACATTTAAATTAAAATCCCCCTTAAACCCCCTTTGGTTTGGGTGCATATTCACACGGGGGGTGACGTAGCAGCGAGAGCATAGTTACCTGGAACGGGACGGGAACGGGAATGTGGACCTAAAATTTGGAACGGGAACGGGAACAAATCGGAACGGGAACGGCCAACATTTGAATTTTTAAAATCTAAAAACAGTTTTGGCGTTCCCTTTGCATAATGATCATTGTGGAACACTTAGAATTTAAAAATTATTCATAGAGGCCGCTTTGTAGATGGAAACATATTAAACCACTCCGTAGATGCTTAATGTTTTATATAACATTATATTCAAGACTTAAAACATAGTATTACATCTATAATTCTAACACAATAGAAGTCTAAAATAAACAAGATATGGAAGTTAAGCTTAGGCACTGAGGCCTTTGACAAACTAAAAAAATACATGTTGCAATATTTCCCTTCCCTTAGAGATAACGTTTCTCAAAATCAATAGTGCCATTTAATCTATTACAATGCAGCACTACAAATCTCCATCAAAAAATAAAATTCTACAGTTCTGCAACAAGTTTTCTCAACTCTTTAACGCCCCTTAATGCTCTTAAACTTACTCCTCCTTTGCCTCATAGAGTCTCCCACAAGTCGTTCTTCAAGAACACATGGCTTTCTCCAATGCAAGTCCCTAAATAAATCGAAATTCCCATCATCAAAATGCAAAATAGATAGATTATAAATGAGATCGCAAATCGAGAGATATAGCAGAGGAGGAACGTAAATTAAACAACAAACAAAAGAGAGATAGTCGTGAAACATTTGTGTAGTCCGCTGCAAACCGCTTTATGTGTATGTTTATGAAAAATACTGAGCAAAGAGCCATTGCCAATTGCACTATTCCTTCTTACCAAAAAAGGAAGCAAAGAAAAGAAAAAATGAACTATAAACCTTTGATTTTCTTACTTTTTTTGGAAACTTACCAAGAGCGTCGTTCCCAAAGATGGGAACGGCAGTCGGAACGGCGTTCCCGGTAACAAACCATCGGGAACTGGAACTTGGCGTTCTGGGAACGTAGAAACCTAGGGAACGCGTTCCGGAACGGGAACGCGTTCGGAATGGCGTTCCCGGTAACTATGAGCGAGAGCCCTCATAATTGTATTTTGCACGTACAAAATCAACACCATATAGTATTACGCTTGAAATCTTATAGTATTTTGCGAATCTTGTTATACAGTATAGCAAATTTTGTACTTGCATACCCCACAAACGAGGAACTTTACGTACGGTGTAGATTAAGGAATAAGGGGTGAATATGCGTATCCAACAGCTCTCGTTGCCCGGAGTCACCCCCCGTGTGAATATGCAATATATTTTATGAAGTAATAGATTGCATGGAACCACCAGTTTGTGCCCTTCCAACCTGCAAATTCTTCCCATCCTCTGCTTGGCATCCTTCAAAAATGCATTTTTCTGCACCAACTCTGATCCACTTTTGTCGTTTTAAACAACTCCGAGCTTTTGGGCAGTGGGGATCGGCAACAATTTACAGATCCAAGTTTTCATTTGAAAGATTTGTCCCTGTTTTTTCAAATCTGGTACCTCCAGTTGCGGTTCAACAAACTAAGTTGAACAGAACATGAAGCCCTAGTTTCAATAACATCAGTCTAAGTTTGGTAGTGGATCATGCAAAGGGCGGGCTCTCTTTGCAAGGGATTAACAACTACTTTGCAGATTTTCCCTCAGATCCAGGATTTGAGGAAAGAGCTGCAGGAGGAGACTACGTGGGTTTTGTCCCCGTATGCTTGTAATGTTAGGTTCCATTGTATTGTGTCGCAAATCGTTGCCTTTGCTACATAATGTTTGTTTAGTTACCTTCACATAGAATTGGTGGTTAATAGGGTTTCAATTTTTTATGTTTTTCAACAGCGAAGGTAGGCCAAAAGGCTCAGGATTTGAAGGCAGCAGAAGCTGTAAAGCATCCTGGTATTAAAAAAAGGTACATGAAGGTTTGCACTTTTGCTACATTTCACATGCCCAAAATCTTGATTGTTGCTTGGAACTCTAAGTTCACAGGGAGGAGATTGTCTGGGTTTGTCCTTTCAATTTTTTTCCCTTCATTTCTTCTTGCAAATAACTTCATCCTTCTTACTTTCTTACAAGGCAATAAATCTTGGAATCTCAAATCTAAAGTGTTATGGTCAATCAGAGGCTGAGGGATGCTGCTTTGAATGATTCGGCCCTAGTTTTTGGTGGGAAAAGAGAGTTTGGATCTCCAGGCAGCTTCCTACTCTAATGCAATAAGATATGATACCAGACCAGGCAGGGCTTCCGACTTTGCTAGATTCATCTTTACAGGTGTTTCCGATACTTCTCATGTGGCGCTCCTTGCGATATATACAATAGTATGTCGTATACATCAAAGGACGTTCCCCATCCAACGGCCTCCTCAACGTATAGACCCTCCATCTAACTCACGTCTCAAATGGCCAGACAGACGAGCAGAACACACAGAATTGTCATTTTGCCTCATCCTCTAGGGATTCCTATATCAGCAGAAGCAAATATATAACATAATGCCTAACAATACAGAATAACAACACTATCTCGAAGGGTAGTCAGACCCATCACAACATATACAATACATTGATCATCGACATCAAAACATCAAATGGAAGCCCCTACCCTTGCTCAGACTCAAGGAGGAGTCGATTGATGACTGGGGGTCTCCAAATAGATTAGTCCGAGTTATGGCAATGACTTGGGCTAGCAATAGATAGTGGCTAGGGTTGGCCACTCCATCTGCCCCTCCTATGCATACTTTACAAATAGGCTAAATTCGGGCTCTGTCGCGACTGTAACCTGTCGGAGATGCAATCTCATGGCATCATCCAACAAGACTACTCTGGTTTATATCTCCTCGGTCCAATGAGGTAGGAAGGGTTGCATCTCCCCTTTTCGGAGTGCAGTGGCTCCATGGACAACTAGAGGTTTGTGGCGACACATGTCCTTATCCGATTGAACTCCCCAAAACAAGCGCCAAGCTGACACTTGCAACTCTTGAGAGTCGGGAGCGGCACCATTGACCCATGAAGTGTCGAACTCACACCCGGTCCACACGAAGTGACCGACTATAAGCCTAGCCTGCTATGGGACCCTAGTAGCCACACTCAGCAGGGCCCACCCTCCACTTTGCCACTAACTCCATTGTCGGGTGCTCAGTCACTCCATAACCTCCGTACCCAGGTGGGCTTTATACACAGGCCGCATAATAATGAGAATTAATAGGTCTAAACTAGGAGTATCATCTAAATAATGGCTACTAGGTCTCTACCCCCTTTTCCAATACACAAGAGGTGCAAACATAATATCAACTAACATCATATATCAACATAACATGATAAATAACAAGAATAACAACTTATTCTAATCACATGCATCCAACTTATAGTTAGGCTTCATTGATTAGGGTTCAAGCTCATAACGATAGGTTCTGGAATGGCTCAACTAGTACACAATGTGCTAGCTCAACTGGAATCTAATCGAAATACCTGTTCCTAAAGAATTGTCTGCTGCTTTCGGGGGGGGGGTTGTTGAAGGTGTTCCTGGCAAAACCTTCAACTTCAATGGTTTAGGACCTCCAGGTTGCTTAAGGCAACCACTCTCTGTGAAAAATTCCAAGTAGAAAGCTCAAATTTCAATCCTCAACCACTTTCCCAAAAGAGAAAAAAGTCTGCCTTGCAAGAAAAGATGCCAAATGCAAACAAGCAAGGATCAGCTTATTATTTTTGGTGCCAAAGCTACTTGAGACCCCGAGGAATGTTGGGCAAAAAGTCAGACAGATTTTGATCAGTGCAAATCACTCAAATGTGCACTTCTGACCATGTCAAAATTTGGTCAATATCCCTAGCAGAGAGTGGATTTCTGTAACTCCAAAAAGGTTTCTGGGATTTGAAGCTTGGATCTTTTCTTAGTATGTCTGTACACAATGGTCAAGTACTCTTTTTGCAAAGAAATATGTAAATTATCCTGGAGATTTAAGTTTAGGTCTGACAGACTATTACAGACTAAGAACAACAGGTTGTCTTTTGGATTAAATCCCAATGCTATCTATGCTTTTGCAGATGAAAGAATGCAAGTTACCCTATGGAAATGCAAATATGGATTAGTATGAGCAGATTCTTAGCTTAATTATGCAAGTAGGGATCCCTTATCAGAGGAATATGCAAGCACTTTGATCAAGATCCACCTATTCTGTTTATGCTTATGTGCAACTATTCTTTGCAATAATTTCTCGACCTAAATCCAAAGGTTAACAGTCAGATTTTTCATGATGCAAAACACAATGTCAAAAGAAATCATTCACAAATATTTTTCCAAGGATTGGATTTTCATTCACTTAAAAATCGCGCAGCAAACAAAGATAATCCCAAGCTCTATGTCTTGGGTACAGGATCAAATCAAGTATTCAATCAGGTAATTCACATAAAATATCACAAATTCGTGCATAATCTGGCATGTGGAAGGCAAATCCAAGCTCAAACCATCAAAACCGGTTTTTTCTCAAAGAACTTCGATCAGTCTTTCACCTCAAAGCCCTCGAAAAACTCTGAGCATTTTTTTCCCTTTTTAAAATCCTTTGTTCCGGCCTATCCTTGGCAAATCCGGGCCGGATCTTTGTTTTTTAGTTAGGTTAATGAGTTCTTGGTGCAATGTGGTCCAATTCGAAGTCTCTAGACCATGATTAAGCAGTTGGTTCGGGTTGATTTGCCGGATCTTGGCATAGCAGGGCATCTAGGGTTCTTGGCAAAATAGTTCGATGTATCCCATAGGAATATTTCAAAAAAAGTGGCTAAGGTATATAAGACCCAAAAAATGCATTATTAATAATTCAGACGTGTTATGCCCACGTGGGATTCCATACCTCCACTGTCTCACACGTCCAGTTGTACCACGTGGCGGGGGATGATTGGACGGGGAAATCTAGGCTGTTGGGTGGGGGGGGTAGATAGGAAATTTTTTTTGCAACCCCATGAAGCCTGGCGCATTTCCCAAGAAACCCAATATGAAGGCTTAAATGGACACTTTTTTGAAAAATCTTTTTTGCAAAAGAAATCCTTTTTTATGTTCTCCAGGGTGGTGGAATTTTTTTGGCAAAACTAGATTTTCCATTTTTTGGCTCAAAGAGGGTATGGAAATAGTGAGGTGGCAAGTAAGCAAGATGATGCTGACATGGCAAAAGGGGTGATGAGGTGTCAAAGAACTTGGCAAGGTATATTTTTTCTAGTCAAAACATGTGATGAGGTGGAGGTGATGAAAGTGACACGTGTATGATGATGTGGATGTGATGGTGATGATGTGGCAAGACAACATGTCACCTTTATGATCTTAAACACCTTGTTTTGAAGAATTTTGAAAAAAAGGAATTTCCAATGGGGATGACAAATTTTTTTTTTTTTTTGAAGGACGACAAGCTTTATTCACCAACTAAAAACTAGAGCAACATAACATGCAAAGACAGGATTATAACCCTAGTGGACAAACCGATCCAACTGAGCACAACAACCTGCCTATGCAAAAGAATGAATCTAAAGGTAAGTATGCCAGATCAGTACTTTCTTCTCTTGATCAAGAGAAGAACAATTGTAAGCCATAACAATTTTATTTTGCGCCCACTGAAGAACAATCTCATATGCAGTATCTACGCCCTTAAAGATAAACAACCTCCTTCTCTTCCAGATTGACCATAAAAGCCAGCCACATGCGAGATGAAAAGCTCGTCTCCGTAGTTTGGGCCAAGCATCAGGATAGATAGCAAGCAAAATTTGCTGGCTAGATCGAGACGTGCCAAATATGCCTGCCGAAGCCGCTCACACAAGAAGAAACAATGCTCAATACTCTCAACCCTTTGCTGGCATAAAGGAAAAGAGCTCTGAAATCCAGTTATCCATTTTATGGACTAACCTGTTGACTCTGAGGCATCTATGTATGGATCACTTGCCACCACAAAACTACTTGAAGCAGCTTATCCCATACCCATATCCAAACACTTTTCCATTGTGGCTGAGGGGCCTGAAGATGCCACCTATTAGATGGAGGCAGACAGAAGACACAAACCGCCCTGGCTGGATATCCACCCCATACGACTACCTCAATCTGTGAACCAGAATCCTGTGGCAACAATGCAGCAATATGATTCCAGATTACTCTGTCCCATCTGTACAACAAGAACTTTGTTCTAAATGCTTCCCATGGCATGAGATGATCAGACTCATACCAAGCTGCAATAGTGCTTATACCAGCTGCTATCCATCGTCGTTGTGTATTTGGATGAACAACCACACTTAGAGGCACATTCTTTGGAGTGTCCTGCAAAGGAATCCACCAGCATGGAGTGGACAACTGAAGACATGCCTCAGGATTAATATGGAAAAGAGACCTGACAGTGTCCCAAGCAGCAAGCAACCCCTTTAGAAAGGGGGAAGCATTAGGATACGGATGCATATGATAAAGCAAAGCCCAAGGAAGGAGGGGCTTAATGGTGGCCTTATGAAATGGGAGACAATGCTGAATCGACTGCACCAACAACCTCAGGCCAGGAGAATCATCCTTACCAATGAAAATTCTCCAAATAAACTTTGATATCATCACCTTGCTTTGGAGGTGAAAATCCAACATACCAAGACCACCAGCTGCCTTAGGTCTAATGCATTTCGCCCAAGCTACCTTGACCACCGCTCCTAACTCATTTCCACCCCAAATAAAATTTCTGACGATACCTGCGGAGCTAATAGAGCAGACGCCATGTAGACATGAGTATTACTAATAACACATTTAGCCACAGTGATTCTACTGGGCATGGACAGTTTAGCTGTATTCCACCAGAACAAGTGCTTTTGCAACCCACTAATGATTTCATCCCAAGCATCTGAAGCAGGCGTGAATTCCAACTGGGATACCAAGCAACTTTGTGGTATTGCCATGCAGAAGAATCTTCCATGGATAGTCCAAAATACAGGGAGGGATGGGACTGTCCAACGTCCACAAAGCTGTACATTTTTGCCACCCTACAAGAACACCTGATGCTAAGGAGAATGTGTCTAACAATAGCTTAGCATTACGAAGATTCTCAGCCTCGGCAATTAGGAACAAAAAAGTGTCATCGGCATATTGGTTACATACCTCTTGAGAACCATCGTCCATTGGGAGGCCTTGAATAACGCCATCTTGGGTAGCCACGGAGAAGAGCTGGGATAATACTTAGAACTCCCACAATTGTGAAAAGCAAGGGTGCTAAGGGACAACCTTGCCGAATTCCTCTACCCACTACAAAAATATCAGATGGCTCGCCCTGGAAAAGGACAGTAGATCTGGCTGATGTATGGAGCTTCATGACATTCCTTGTGAATGACTCCCCAAACCCAAGTGCAAGAAGACACTTCTCCAAGAAACCCCAATCAACACTATCGTAAGCTTTAGCAAAATCAAGCTTAAGATACATTGCTCTATGACCCTGTAACCGGGCCCAATATATTCCTTCATATGCAACAGCCACGTTGTTGAGAATACAACGACGAGGGAGAAAGCCAGATTGTGTTGACGAGATAGCGCCAGCCAAGATGTCTCAGACTCTTTCTGCCAATGTCTTAGCAAAGATCTCGTATACAGAGGAAAGCAATGTAATAGGTCGCCAGTCAGAAATAGTATTGGGTTCCTTGCTCTTTGGAAAACCTGTATTCAAAATCTTGTCAAGGCTCCTAAATCTCTGAAACTCACAAAAGGCATCATATATGTCATCCTCCAACCAGTCCCAGCAAATCTGAAAGAATTCAATAGGAAAGCCATCAAGACCAGGGCATTTGTCCCTTTTCAAGAGAGCCACAGCTGCTTTTAGATCCTCCTTCACGATATTGGACTCAAGAAGCAACCTCTGCTCTTCAGAAACAATGCGACGCACCTTAGTCAACACGGCCAATTGCATGTCCTTCTGAAAGGGCAATGGGTGTCGTGCAAAGAATGAAGAAAAGTGATGATGAAGATACTGCTTAAGATTCACCGGATCGGAGATAAGAGCGCCATCTGGCAACACCAAAGAATGTATAGAAGTGGCGAGTTTCCTTCTTCTTGCAGCCGCAAAAAAGAACCTGGTACATATATCTCCGTCCTTGAACCACTGCAACCCTGCCTTCACCTTGGCTTCAGTAACTTTTACAGTTTCCATAGCCTTGATCTGAGATAATAACTCCTTTTCTCGACTCCACTAGTATGGCCACGGCCTTGAGTACTTCTAATTCCCGGTACAATGCGGTCAATAGTCCTCTAGCTTCAGCAACTTTCGGACTCTCCCATATTCTTTTGCAAATGACTTCACCTGCAGAACAACCATTTGCGACAACCCTGAACATGCCCCCCTACGAGGTGAGAAGGCCCGAGACCAAGTCCGACTACATCCAAGTTTGAACTCATCATCCTCCAAGTACTTGCAATTAAGCTTAAAGTAGGTCCTGGTAGGTCGATGACAATTAGCCACATCATTAGTTAGGAGTTGTGGATTATGATCGCACACCTGAGCTATCCGTAAGATTTGAGCGATTTAAAAATCCGCCAGCCTGAACAAATTTGCACAAGTATTAAAGTATCATCTATCATGCCTTGCATAAGCTCTGCCAGCTCCTGTCCAACCATTACACCACGTAAAGGACTGATCACCATCCATCTCTATAAGCTGACCATCATGTAGAAGGCGTAGCCATTGTTCTCGCTCGAATCCTTGCACCACTTCAGAGCCGCGACCACTTCTATCTCTTTCCAACTCGACCATATTAAAGTCACCAACGAGCAACCATGCAACATTCTGCCCAAGCTGAAGAACTTTACTCTTCAGAGTTGCCCATAAAGCACCACGTTGACGAGGTCTATTATGAGCATATACATTTATCAAACCCCATTCTTGGCCCTTATCTTTCTATTTGATTATTATCCACCGCCCGAACCTATCTGCTTGAGTAAAAGTGACATCCACATAAGACATCCAAGCAGTAAGCACATCAGCCTTAGATGCATCAGCAGCAGACACCAAGACATTATAGTCACGTCCAAATACATTAGCTACTTTATGTACATCACCTCGGCGGCATTTATGCTCTTGAAGGCAACAAAAGGTCGTAGAAAACTTAGACAGGTAAAGAGACAACCTGCTTCTTTTACTTGGGGAAGAAGCCACTCCCTTCACATTCCAAGATAACAGGTTCATGTGGCCAAAATATTATGTTCCACCTCCATACCAATAGAGCCAGCATCAACCATGTCCATCTCGCTTGGTTCTGAAGGGAGGTTAGTTCACCTCGTCCTGGAAATTGGCAAGGGGGAGCCTTCTCTCTGTTCCACCCTTCCATTATTTTGTTCAGCAGTTGGTGAGGGAGAGCCTCCTCTCTGCTCTACCCCCCCATTATTTTTTTGGGTAACTGGCAAGGGAGAGCCTCCTCTCGGCTCCACCCTTCCATGCAAATTATCAGAATCGCTCATGACATGAGACACATGTTGACTAGCCTTATTGCGTGCAGCTCTTTTCCAAGTAACATTTGTCCATCCCTCTTGGGCATTTTCATGATGCTCTTGAACATTTTCATGCCGCTCTTGCAATTCCTGGATCTTCTGTAACTTAGCCCTAGCATCCTCTTCAAAAGCGGGAGTATGCACAATCTTCTGTGGGATAGTGGTTCTAGCAGCAGATGGAGTAGCAACAACAGAGGTAGCAGTAGCATTGGCAGAAGGGACAACAGATGGTAAAGGGGACTCAACAAAGGTAGGAGGCATAGAGGAAGAAGGGACCATTGCAGGACGATCTCTCTTAGCACGAAAATTTGCAAATAAAGCAAGTCGAGGAAATAAATCACAAGCTGAGGGCCATTGAGCAATTGCAAAGCATACTTCAGAAAGATAGGGCCACTTTTCACAACCACACAGTCATGAAGACCGCGACCAGAAGGAAGAGAGGCACAAATTTTAGCACCATCAACAATAGAATGGGCCAGATGAGTACCCAGACCATTAGCAATACTGATAAGAAACTCCGGCACCAAGAGATCGGGAGGAAGATTAGGAATAGAAAATCAACATGGCATCCTAAGAGCACGAGTCGTACCAGGAGAAAATCCAGGCGAGTAAGGCTGGTACAAAATATAATCACTCCACATTGGGTTCACACCACGTGCCACCAGTTGCTCCACAGCCACAGCATCATAAAAAACGATAAAAAAGAACTTCTTATCCAGCATCTTTAAAGTACGATAAGGTGGCAACCCTAATCTCCAAAGATGACCAGTCAACCAATAGCCAAGCTTTCTAGTGTCAAGAAATGCTCCAGTATATTGACCAACCACACTAAACGACAACAAGTTACTAATACACTTCTTGTGTAGGTCATGATCAATCTCGACCACATTGTACTGAGACGCTTGAAGAGTATTCTTACACATTTCAGACTGATAGAAAACTTCAACAGGAGGTAACTGAAGCTCCAATTGAGTCTCCTTTGCTCGCAACTCACCTAAAAGGTTACTGAGATCTCTTTTATTATCCTGAATCATCACATCAATAGCTGTAGCAATACGCACAGCAGACGTAGTTGATGACAAGTCCTTCTTGATCCAATCACTAAAGCGCTCCCTGCTAGCATTTACTCCTTTAGTTGAGGACCTTCAAGGAAGTGGACGGGACTGATCTTTGTTAGAATTGGCACCAGCTGGCGCCGAGGCACCATCCACAGAAGCATTACCGCTATTCAAAGCACTTGTACTCTTCGGTGCACCAGCCGAGTGTGCCAATGCAGGAATATCACCGTCTTGAAAGACATTCTCACTATAATCCAGAGGGTTAACATGCAATGCCAAATTTGCCCCCTGCACCAGCATGGATACAGGAGGTTTTGCAGGCAGCTTGGAAGTTGACGCCATAGAGCCGAAACTGTCAGGGCCGAAAAGGCTATCAGCCGGAACCTAAAACCTGTGATACACCCTTAGAAAGAGCTCTAAATCAGCTTTCCAACGAGCCAAAAAACACCGTAATCCGAGGTCTGTACAAACGTAAAGCAGCCTCCGGCAGAAACCCTAGGGCGCATCCATCATCTCCGCAAAAACCGCAAATACTTGAGCTCCAATGGGGATGACATGTGTATGGTGTGACATGGCAATGGTGATGATGTGTATGATGACTTGGCCATTTTCAAGTGATGACATGGGTCAATTTAATGCTAATTCATATACATTGCATTCTTTAGGCAAATCTTTGACTTTTGTTGCTTCCCTTAGGAATTTTGCACTTTCTCTCACCATTTGACTTCTAGAGAGAGAATTTGACCCTAGATCATGGGTATGGCCAAATCAAGTGAAAATTTTGCTTTTACAAAATGATAATGGTGTGGTGGGTATGTGAGGTGTGAATGACATATGAAAGAGAAGTTTTGACTAGAAAAAATTTGCTTTTAGGAAATGAAAGCTAGGCATGGAATTTGAGGTCATATGGGTATGTTTTCATGGAAAAGGATATGGAAGGCTTGAGATTGGGATCATAGGAGATAGTTATGCGAAGAACTCAAATGGAAACATCACATAACACTTCAAGGGGTCTTCAAATCTTCAAACTTGTCTTGCTTGAATCACCTTCACTGGCATGCTTGTGTGATCTCTCATGAATGTCTTCACCTTGGTCTTCAAGTGTCCACTTCATAATGTGCAACGATGTATTCTTTTCAAATGAATCATGCTTGTGTAATTGTGTTCAAATCTAAGTATAAGCATGAGTAAATCACAATGTGTCTTGCTCTTCTATCTTTGCCATAGCATAGCGTATGGGAGGGGGGCTCTATCACTTGCAAAAGCGGTTTGGAGTAGATGCTCCTCCCATTGATGCGCATGTGCTCCTGGGGCTGCTGCTCCAAGCTATGCTGCCGAAGATGATCCTTGAATCACAGCTATGAACTGGTATTAGAAGCTGGTGGATCCAAAAGTGGCCTATGTGATGATCATATAGGTATTATATTTATGTACAATATGGTCGTCACACGGATTACATGCATGCACGACACTTGACATGATCTAATTTATGGGAGTGGCGCAATCCAGGCCTTTGGCCTAGATAGAAATAGAGGAGCTTCATTCTTGTCGAACCATTCCAGTCCAACGCCAGTCTTGAGCCTTCTAGGTGCATGTCTTGTGTTCTTGCTTGCTGTCGGGCTATTGTATTCTTGATTCTCCATTGTATATCAGATTCTTTGCCGATCTTGACATAGTTATTGCATATTTTCTATGTATTTTTCTTGTTTTCGGCGTAGGTTCATGACAGTTTGAACCGGAATCCTTACCAATTTTTGTGTGCTCAGAGTCTAAATATTTATTTATATTCCTAATGGTTCGACGACTCTGGAAGATCACGATCATCTTAAGCATTTCTTTGTCCATTTTTTGGTATTTTTCTGTCCCTATGAAGGAGATTTCATCCTTACTATAGCAAGTGTGACATCTTGTTCAAGTATATCATCAACTGCAGCTAGACAATAAGGAGCTCAACAAATGAGTAGCATCTCATAAATCAGCCTCTACTCTAGAAGAAGACCATCAAAGCCTAAGATTAGTTTGCCGGAGAAATTTGATGGTACTAGGTCCAATTTTTGGGGTTTTTTGAATCAAATTCGGCTTGTTATTCGGCTCCACCCTCATAGGTATCCCACGAATCATGAACATGTTGGACTAGTTGGCTCCCTACTTTCTAGACCATCTTTGAGTTGGTTTGCCCCTTTGCTGGAGAGGGAGGTCCCCGAAGTTGTAGAATTTTGTTGCGTTCACTGTTGAACTTGAGGCGTGTTTTGGAGACACCGATCGGCAGCATACAACAATTACCAAGCTTGGCAACCTCAGGCAAGGTTCTCGTCCGGTTTTAGTTTATGCCTCTGAGTTTCGATAGACTTCCATAGATACGGCCTGGAATGATGCAACCCTTCGAGATTGTTTCATCCCTTTGAGATTGTTTCCGAAGAGGGCTCCGCGAGGATGTGAAAGATATACTGCTGATCATGGAGGATCCCAGAACTCTGGATAAAGCTATCAGGTTTGCATAATTTTGCAAGCTCCAGTAGTCACAGCAGTTTCTGCACTGCCCACGCCCCCTAAATCAGATGGCCCGGTACCTATGCAGATTGACCGCTTGGTTCGAGGGCACTTGTCTGTGGCCAAGAAGCAGCATGGAAGATAGGCTAACCTTTGCCTCTACTATGGTGGGGTTGTCCATATCACTCGTGAATGTCCTGTTAAGCGCCCAAATCAGTCAGAAAACTCCACGGGCCCGTCCGAGTAGTTGGAGTCTCTCGATGACTGGCCATCGTTCCTCATACTTCCCCTACTTTTAGTGAAGTGTTTATTCCTTCTGACAAGGCCTGTAAGGATATTTTTGATCTCTATATCATTGGAGTCAAAGGTTGGGACGTTAAAAGCATTTGCGCAACTTGATAGTAGTGCAAATGCTTGCTTTATGGATAGTGCATTTGCTTCTAAGCACGCCATCCCTAGAAGCATGATTGAGCACTCCAGTTATGTCGAGGTGATTGATGGATGTGAGATCTCCTTGGGCGTAGTCAGAGAATGTACTGCACCTCTTCAGGTTCTGTTCGAGGGAGCATCTTGTAGCATTTCCTTCAATCTCATCATTAGCCTGCATGCAATAGTAGTCTTGGGTCTTCCTTGGCTCGAGTTGCATAATCCACACATTGATTGGCGCTCTAATATCATTTCAATTGTTGACTCTGGCCCCAATCCTGATTCATCCACAATTCTTGCCTCCGCCTCCGCGTTTGCGTCTACTCCAGCACGTAAAGAATCGTGGGCTCCAGATTCTGCTCTTATTCATGCTCAAGTTCCTATTTCTGCTTCTGTCTTGATCCAGTTCCTATCACTACCTCAGTCCATGTTCTAGACGATGTCCTAGCTCCTGCCCCTATCCCAGTTCCTATTTCTGCTCATGTTCCCGTTCTTGCTCCCATTTCTGTTCTTGATCCTGCTCTTGTCCATTCCCCTGTTTCAGTGAAATCTTCTTCACGTCCTTAATTTCGTATCTCGAAGATCCTTCTTCACGAGTTTATTAAATTTGGAAGACAAGATTTAAGCTCAGTATTTGCAATTCAAGTTCATCGTCGACTAGCTCTGCTCCAATAAAGTTTGCTCCAATGCTCCCAGATAAATATGGCGACTTTTATGATGTTTTTGACAAAGTCAAAGCCAACAAGTTCTTAGAGCACCATCCATGTGATTGTCCTATTGATCTATATATATAGCCTGAGACGCCGCCACCATTTGGACCCATATATGGTTTCTCTCCCTCGAAGTTGAAGATTTTGTGGAGTATATTGAAAAAAATCTAGCTATGGGCTTCATTTGACATTCTCAGTCCCCTGGTGGGTCATATATCTTCTTCGTCAAAAAGAAGGATGATTCCTTGCATTTAGTCATTGATTATCGTGGCCTCAATAAAATCATTAGTAGCATAAGTGGTGAATCCATGCCAAAAACACACAGAGGAATAGAGCAGAAAAACACGTTTTTAGATGATCATCTGATATATGCCAAGGACGTGGCAAAAGGCTTTAGGACTTTTCGGGCCTTTGGACCTTTGGGCTTTTGTCCAAAGGAGGCTTTGGTCCAAAGAGGGACCAAAGGGGCTGCTATATAGTTGCTCGGGGGAGAGCTCTGGGGCAGCTGTGTCTTGGCTGATGCTCGTGGTTTGAGATAGCGTGCCACGTCAAGAGTCCATTTTAGTGGTATCAGAGCAACAAGTTTCGATGGTCGGTTCTCCTGTCAATGTTAACTTTGAAGATGAGGACTCAAGGAAAAACTTTTTGAGTTAGAGCATGATAATTCGATCATGAGAGAAAAACTTGTAGCTGCCGAGGCTCGATTTGCTGAGCTGCAAGAACTAGATTCTCTGCGAGTGCAGGTGGCGCAGTTGCAGCAAGCTGCAGGGCATCCGCATAGTGGCATCAAAATGGGTGCCAATGTCAAAATTGTATTCCGCTGCTACTAGCGATGCAGATGAACTTTTCGCATGGCTACGTGATTTGAATTCATATTTTGCTAAAACTAAGGATGACGAAGACACTCAGTTATATTTTGCTGAACGTCATCTAGATGGATTGCAAAGGACTGGTGGCTGGATATCCAGAAGAATCAGCCAGTCGATCAACCCATTGCTACCTTTGCGAAATTTGAAAAGCAAATAAAAAATCGTTTTTTGGGTCATAATTGAGAGTGAGATCTTATCGTTGAATGGAATAAGTTGACCGAATAAAACGTGGAAACTGTTCAAGCCTTCGCCGCACGAGTTTTAAAGAAAGGACTTCAGCTTAGTAAAAATGATACTGAGAAGTCTGAAAAACTCATGGGTGGGGTTCATCGTTGGGTACGGGTGAAGCTCGATCTGCAAGTTGCCAATCTTTCTTTTAGTGAGCTCTGTAAGATGGCAGAGACAGTAGAGGAGGAAGATGGCCCTCACGGAAGCCATTAATGCTCAACGTGGCCTCAAGGTATCTATGAAAGAGGCGAGTGATTTTTGGGAGAAATCAATGGGATCTACTGTGACGTTCCAGCACAGTATACGGTCCCAGGACGTATACTGTACTGCCTCGTCACGCGTACACGCCACTCCGACTGACGTGTACGCCGACGTGTAGCCAGGTTAGTAGCCCCTAGGGGGCAACTTGCAAGGTATGCGCATTTATTATTAATGTGCACATTTACCAATGTGCACATTTATTAAGGTGCACACCTTTCCATGTAGATGCATTTATGCCACCTAGCCATTAAAGGCAAGTGGTCCATTCCCAATTATCCCACATCCTTAAAGGGATAATTGGAAACCCTAGCTCTAACCCCTTGTCTATTTAGGTAGGAGGAAACCCTAACTTGCCATTTTCGTCCATAGGGTTCTAGAGCTCTGTTTTGGCTGCCCCAGGAGTCAAAACCGCCTCCCAGACTCTGTCTAAGCGAATTGCACCATTAGTTTTCCTTGATTCGAGCAGTTCAGCAGGATGGTCGAATTCAGAGCAGGAGGAGCGAGCCAAGGATAAGGTATTTAGTCAATTTAATAGCCTAAACCGTCTTTCAGTCATTGAGTCAGTAGGTTTAGCCTATTAAATTGCCCATAGCAGCTATCTAGATCTCTAGATACCAGACTCTAACTAAAGAACCTAACTCTATGATATAGATTAGATCTAGTTCTTTAGTTCTTCTGTGATGTATATGGATGATGTATCTCTGTGAACTCCTTGTATCGGGAAGGAGGGTAGAGACCCCAAGCCTAGTAGTTGATGCTCCTAGTTAGCCTCTCTAGCACACTATAGATTCGGCCTGTGCACAAGAGCCACACCTGGTTGTGGGTGACGGGGCCAGACTGGCTTATAAAGAGGTTCGTGTTCTGACTCTTGAACGATCCCTCTGGTGTGTAAAGTCTATTGGGGATCATTGTGGACTAGGTCTAATGGCTTGCCACTGCGTGTGGGCAAGGCATGGGCTCGACACCCGTGGAGTGATGCGTCACTCTCCAGTGGGTTAAGCCGAATAAGGGCAGTGGCCCTCTAGTCACCTTGAGTCAGCATGTAGATCTCTGGAGGGAATGATCCCTACCTGCCCCATCGAAACTGGGGAGATGCAACCCAGGAATAGCCCCTTTGGCTATGCATCCGACGGGCTACAGTCAGGTCCCAACACTTTTCAGCCTATTCTGCAAAGTGTGCACAGGAGGGGCGGATGGAGTGGACAACCCTAAGCCATGTTCTTATGCCAGCCAAATCCATTGCCATGAATTCTGTCTGCAATGACCTGGAGACCCAAGCCGTCAGTCATTCCTTCGAGTCTGAGCCTTGGGTAGGAACCCATATGCATTGTGCTGATCCTTGTCTATGCAGATGTTGATGTACCACCCTTCGAGGTAGATATGTGATTATGTTGTATACTGACATGTATGTTTACGCTTCCGCAGCTAGGTAGGTCCTGAGGGAGACGGGGTAAAATGACCCCTTCACTCTTCCCACTGGGGACCCAGTGCGGTCACAGTGATATGTGGAGGGCCCTGTATCAGTATGGAGCTGGTATGGGGGATGAACTCCTGTTTGCATACGGTGAGTGCACCGTATACGAGTAGGGGACATCACAGTGGTATCAGAGCAATGTTCTTAGAGACCAAGAGCAAAGCACTGACCATGCTCCCAGTAGTACTAACTTGATAGGACTCTCAAACCTCGAAAAATGGGGAAATTTTTTTCTCATTTTTGTAGTATATGCTAAGCTAGTAACAGTTAAAGTGAATGAGAACATAAAAAGACTAAAATTAGTGAGCCAAACCTCAAAAAAGTAGGATGGTCTCACACGTCGCGCCAGGACAGATAATGAAAATCTCATTTTCGGGCTGGGCGCAACGTGTGAGACATTGAGCCCAAAACACACTAAAAAGTCATGAATTTCAGAAAAATAATTTGGTAATTCTAATTTTAAGCTAAGAATTAGCTAGAATTAGTATGTTACATTCTTAAAAACATGCTTAGAATGTATAAGATTTAGCATTGGAATCCACCATGTCTCGCACGTCGCGCCAGGACCAAAAATGAAACTCTCATTTTCAGTCTGGGCGCAATGTGTGAGACCATGAGGGTAGAAATGCTTAAATTTAGGAGTTTTAGGTGTCTTAAGTGACCCAAAAGGGTAGTTTGAAATTTGACCTAAAATGGCCCGTCTATAAATAGATGTAGAACCCCCCTCATTTCCACGTTCTTCCTTAGAAATCTGCTCTCGTTTGCCAAGGCGATCTTCTGGCGCACAGCTCGGACCAACGATCTGTCAAATATGGCCCGGACGAAGCAGACCGCTAGAGTCCCTCCAGGTGTTACTTCTCCCAGCGCCCTAGCCCAAGACATGCTTCGACAGCGTGCCGCTCAGCAAGGAGGTCAACCTTCGACAAGCGAGGGAGAGTTATCCAAGGAGCACTCCAGCAACATCAACGACCAAGAAGGGGGTGACACAGAGGTAGAGGAGGATGCCCACTCCGACGCCGGAACAGAAGTCCAGGATGAAGAGCAGCCGGACGTTATGCAAGAAATCCTTGAAGAAGTGGCAAGGAAGGAGAAAGAAGAAGAAGAGCGGGCCGAGGAGGAAAAGAAGAAGAAAAAAGAACAAGATCGGGCGGCCGAGCAACGCGAAGAGCAGAGGTAGCCGACTCCCGAGCCAACAATCGAGGAGCAAGTCGAAGCTTGGGTTCGAGAGAAGGAGGCCGAGGAGCGAGAGGAACAGAGGGAGCCGGGGCTCGAACCAGCTGAGGAAGAAGACCTCGCGGCGTTTATCAAGAAGTATGAAGCCAAAGAGCGCCGTCGAGAAAAGAAGAGGAAGAGGGAACAGGAGGAGCCGAACACAGCCGAGGAGCCGAGCAAGAAGAAGGCGAAGGCAAAGGGTAAGACGGTGGGCAAAAGAAGAGTCATTCAGGTTAAGCGGGTAAAGGGTTTAGTCATTAACGAACCCTCAGCTGACCAGTCCCCACCCTCCACCGACGATTCCGATGAAGATTACGTCCCCAACACCGAAGGGGTAAGCTCCTCAAAACCCCCAGCTGATGAGCAGGCAGTACCCCACCAGGAGCCGACAATCCCCAACCCGGAGCAACCCGATCAAGTGCAGAAGCCTCCACCTTACCCGACGTGGGATAGGGTCAAAGCACCGCGGCCACAGCGAGAGGCGTACGTGATAGACCCCGTCAAGGTCTATCAGAAGAAGCTAAGAGAGCACAACGCCCTCATGGTGAAGTGGGAGGCGTACAACGCGTATTATCATGAGCACAGAGTGAGGGCTATCGAAGGTGGAGTGCCCCCCAAACAGACTCTGAAGCCGCCACCACCGAAGCCCAAGCCTCCTAGAGCACCAGGGAAGAAGAGGACCGGCAGGAAGGAGACGGAGAGGAGGGCCCTGAAGGAGATCAGGCACTTCCAGCGTAGCTACGGGTTTTTGATCCCCCGTGCACCGTTCGCCCACCTAGTCCGAGAGGTCATCCAAGAGTACAACACAGATATGAGGGTGACCGACGAGATGTTGCTGGCCCTGCAAGAGGCAACGGAGCAAAAACTGGTGCAGCATTTTGAAGATTCGACAGCCTGCACAGTTCATGCGAAGAGGGTCACACTCGTGAGGCAAGACATGCATCTTGCTAGCCACATCAAGGGAGAGCGCCCTTAAGATTTTGTAAATAATAGAAAATTTTTGTTAATATAAACAGTTTTTGGCGAAGCAATAGGTGTAATCTTGCTTAATTAGGTTAAGATATCGAATTCTGGCTTTTGTTTTAGTTAAAATGGACACTTTGAGCAAATTTGAGATGATGTCTCACACGTCGCGCCAGGACAGAAAATGAACTTTTCATTTTCGGGCTGGGCGCAACGTGTGAGACCATGCCCCAAAAATGCCCAAAACTGCTCCAAATTGACCAAATAAGGGGTCAATTCTGCCTAACTCGATAAGTCCAGTAGAATTAGACCCTTACATCAGCCAAATTGGACAAGTTTAACCCATTTAGAGCCAATGTCTCACACGTTGCGCCAGGGCAGAAAATGAACTTTTCATTATCGGTCTGGGCGCAACGTGTGAGACCTCTCAGCATTTTCTCCACCATGCCATATCCAAATGACCTCCAGCTTGTTGCAATAGGGTCATTAGCTGATCTTAGCATGCTCCAACCCTAAAAGTAGTCTTCAAATCCTCATTTTGGCCTCCTAATAGGTCAGAATTGCCCAACTCCAGTTAAATTCTAGGTCATCCAAAAATTAGGGTTTTCACTTTTCTATAAATAGGTCCCCATTTCTCACTTAGCACCCTACAAGTTTGCTCTTGACTGTTTAGGCGATTTTCCAGCTCCCTGAGGCGCTTTTGCATCTGTTTGTTAGTCTCATCTTCTCTAGATCAATGGCCACTGCTGACTTCAGGCGATGGTACAGCGCCAGTGCCCATGCTGCCAAGGCTGATGTCAACGACATCTTCCGAGTCTTTAGGAAAGAGGTAGATATCCAAGCAACTCTGCATGCAACCCCAGCATATAGGCAAGTCTTAGCCGAGTTCCAAGCTAGAGTAGGAGCCTCCCTAGTGCAGCTACCCCCTTGCACAGGCTATTTTGTTCCTCGCCCATCCCTTCAAGCAGCCCTGGGCGATGTTCCAAACATTGCCAAGTACTTGACCAACAAGGCACAGAGGCTGCCAGATTACATGGTCCTGACAGTTGACAGGACCAAGTATTTTTCCTACACCGCCGCCTTAGCCATTTTCCTTTCCCACCGTGCTGAAAACCCAATGGGGGGAACCTCTATTCCTCCCATGGAAGTAGACCCCATAGCAGCCTCAGCAGCAGAGCAGATGCTTTTGCAGTACCAGCAAGAGCAAGAAGGAAGAGCATAAGAAGAAGAATCGGACGGGCAAGAGTACTCGGAGCTTGACCCAGAGGAAGAACGGCGACAAGCAGAAGAGGAGCTAACCAGCTTCGAGCGGAGCCGGCAGACCCTCAGAGTCACTCCCCCACTTGGGCTAGGCATCACAAGCCTAGCCCCCATCATCATCGACGGTGAGGAATATCTGCTCCTCAGCGACATCCAGAATCTCCCCAAATGCAGGGAGAGGGAGCTCCGGCTTGATGAGTTGCTGCACCAACTATGGCAGCAACCAGACTTGGACGACTTCATCGTCCGGGGAGTCTCAGACTTCCCGCTTCAAGTGCGAGAAGCCGACACCTATATAGGGGAGTTGACTTCCGACATCCAGGCCTACAGCAACGTCAGACAAGTAATGGAAGCTCGAGAGCTGCCATCGGAGGAGGAGTTCTACGCCATCCAGGAACGGATGGGGATCCGCGGCAAGACAACGAGCATTTTGATGCCGAGTCCCTCAACACCACCTCCCGCAAGAGGAGCAGGAATCGACATCAGGCGAGTCGACTCGACAATTGCAGACTACCGAGAACTGACAGAGGTAGAGGTCGACGAATACGTCGGGCGGCATAGAGCTGGAGGCCAAGCAAGTGGAGAATCATCGGCGACACACAATGACAGGTCGCTGAGGTACTATCTCCCCCTGCTGCTGGATGGGAGAATAGCGGTGATACACCGCAAATTCAGTCTCCGTGGTGAAGAAGGAGTGTTCATGCTCATTGCAAAGCGATGGCACTCGACCTCTTCGACTTCGCCGTGGCCTACCGACGGCAGGGAAGATTGGCAGTGACCGCGGCTTACACCTCCGACCGCAGGGTAGAGGAGTTGGTGACAGCCTTGCAGGGCGGGTCATCAACAAACGTCCTCAGGAACTTGGGACGCTCGGTAGGAACGGCCCAAGTTAAGAAGTTCCTCGAGGATAACCCATCCTACCCGCGATTTCAAGAATAGTTAGACTCTTGATCCCGGGGGTTTTGTACTAAGATATTATATAATATAAATATAATTTATTTTGCACTTTAAATGTTTTGTTGATGTATTTTGTTCCACAACTATACCAACGGACATATAATGCAAGAGAATAAATAAAACTAACCATATAGTCATGACCTACTTGTGTATGCAGCTAGAGGCCCAGGCTCAGGGGAACGACAACGCCGAGACCTTAGGGAAGAATAGACTCCGCCCAGGCCATCCCCGGCAAGGAGCCTGTATGAGGCATTTGGACCCATGACCCCAGAGGAGGAAATGTCACAGATGAGGACGGACCTTGAGCAGATAAAGGCTTTCATGGCCGCACAAGCAGGAGTGGGTTCAGAGGGCAACGCTCAGTTGCCACAAGCATCAGCTCGGAAAACAGGAAAGGACAAGAGGAGGAGCAAGAGGAGGAGGTCCCCTAGCAGGAATCCTCCGACTCAAGCTCGGACTCAGACTCCGACTCCGAGGAAGATGAAGAGCAGGCACCGGACCGTAGGGATGGAAGGCAGAGGGACACCACAGATGGAAGGCAGAGGGATACCACAGATGGACGACAAAGGGACACAAGAGCCTCTGACTACCAGAAGAAGGTAGACTCTGCATTGGGAAACGTTTGGAAGGCCAGGAAGCTCGAGCAATTCTCAGGCGAGAACAGGTCAGGCATGGAGGCAGAGGCTTGGCTCGATGAGATGAGTGCGTATGGTAACGCCTATGGCATGAAGGACAAGGATAAAGGCAGAGTGGCAACAGCCAACCTGAAGGGGGCAGCACGCATTTGGTGGAAGGGGTACGCCAAGGCCCATGGCTTAAGCAGGGATGCTTGCAGGTTCAGGAAGTTTGCTAAAGCTTTCAAGCGCCACTACGTCCCAAGAGAGCATAAGTCCAGCATGATGCAGCAGTTCTACAGATTGCAACAGGGAAACAAATCAGTCCAGAAATATACAGAGGAATTCATGAGGCTAAGACTTTATGTGCCAAAGTTGGGTGAAAAGCATGTAGTGGAGAGCTATATTGAAGGGCTGAACGACGAGATCCGCAAGCTTGTAAGGGCAATAAACCCTAAAACAGTATCAGAAGCAGAATCCAAGGCAATAAGCTTGCAAGGGACGGGGCCTCAGAATAGCGGGCAGAGGCAGCAGTATTACCAGGATAAAGGCAAGGCAACAGGGAGTTATAGCCCTAGAGCAGCCAGCCCAGGTCCAGCTAGAGCCCCATATGGTGGCAATCAAGGGAAGCAGCAGGAGAAGAAGCAGGTGTCCTTCAAGGACAAGCAGGAGGAATCAAACTACTCCAAAGCAGTGCGGTCCTTCTTGCAGGCAATGCCCAAGGAAAAGAGGCAGGAGTGCATAGAAAAACAGCTTTGCTTCAGATGCTTCCAGCCGGGCCACAGGACAGCGAACTGCCCCTACGTCATGAGTGCAGCGCTAGCGGAGTTGGGAGATTGGGACACTCTGTCTGACGACGACGGCGAGGCAGCCCGCGACTATATTCAGGGTGAGTGTCATATCTTTGCCGCAATAGACACAGAACAAGCAGAGAACCAGTATAAGGTAATTTCCACAGTAGGGAAGGCCAAGGCCAAGTCCTTCATAGTCCTGATAGACTCGGGAAGTAGCCATAAATTTGCATCCCCCAGAATGGTTGAAATGTTGAAGTTGAAACCACTAAAGTCGAAGCTGAGGCCCGTTGTCTTAGCAAGTGGAGCAGTAAGGCAGACGGCAGGCAAGAGAATTAACTTCGACATCGACTTGCCAGGGATTAATATCCAGATGGGGGCAGAAGTAATGGGCATTGGCAAGTATGACTTGATCATAGGAATGAAGTATCTTGGACCAGCAGGGGCCATCATTGATTGTGGAAAGCGGAAGGTGACCTTCCCAACCAGGGTTGCCCTTAAGGATAAATTTGTCTAAGCATAATTTAGAAGGTCGGGCGAATAATAGAGTTGCAAGATTAGTTATGCTGGCGAATGTTTTCTAGACATGAATTTTTTTTATAGAAATATAGGCGAATCAGATTTAAGTGTCTTTATTTTCCAAGTGCAATTTCTGTGGTGAAATTTGATTCACCGGCAATCAAGGACACAAACACATTATAACTATAGTTGCATGATGCAAAACCACAACTTAACCTTTGGAAATGAGAACGTGGCTTATCCTTGTAGATAAAACGAATCTATTAAAAGGGGGTTTGTAAAAAAATGCTCTCCGATGCATCCTTAGAAGTATTTGAAAGACAATAGCTACAAAAATAAGTCTTAAAATTATCATATGTACCTAGATGGATATGGAGACTAGATTGGATTACGAAGAAAGCCTAGAATATTAGGCGATTCCTTAAGAAATCTTCGAAAATGAGGGTAGAGAATAAGGCGAATCCATAATTATGACGCTTAGTGGATGTGGCGAATTTTCAAGTGGAGTGAGCTTTGTTTGTAGAAAAGTTGGCTAATTTTATTTTTCTCATCTATAACGGATCCTACTAAACCATAGCGTCAAAATTTCTCGATACCCTTAAATATAGCCTTTTGGCGAACTTTCGTCCTTAAGGGCTACCCTGTTCCCAACGCCCGACGGCAAGATCATCGAGATCACAGGTAAAGAAGTTGTTCCCATCATGCAGTGTATGTCTTCTAAGCAGTTGTTCAAGTGCATCAAGAGCGAGCAAGTAGCATACATCTTCAAGCTTGAGATTGAAGAGCCGGAGTCAGAAGAAAGCAAAGAAGACAAGGTGCTCAGCAAGTTGCCGAAGCAAATAGCTAAGTTGATCACGGAATTCCATGATCTCTTTCCAGACGAGATCGAGCACCTCCCTCCTTACAGGGGAGTCGAGTGTGAGAGAGCACTCGAACCGGGAACGAAGCCGACAAGCAAGGCTCCATACAGAATGATGACGCAGGAGCTGACGGAGCTAAAGAAGCAATTGCAGGAGTTGCTCGACCTAGGATTCATTAGACCTAGTGTCTCGCCATTTGGAGCGCCCATTCTTTTTGTCAAGAAGAAGGATGGCAGTTTGAGGATGTGCATAGACTATAGGCAGTTGAACAAGCACACCATTAAGAACAAGTATGCGCTCCCCAGATCAGATGACTTGATGGATCAGCTCCAAGGGGCAAAGGTCTTCTCCAAAATCGACTCAAGGTCAGGTTATCACCAGATCCGGATAAAGGAAGACATCCATAAAACCGCCTTCAGAACGCGGTATGGGCATTATGAGTTCACGGTAATGCCTTTCGGCTTATCGAACGTCCCCGCGACGTTCATGAGGCTCATGAACGACATCTTCAGGGAGTTCTTAGACACCTTTGTGATTGTATTCTTTGACGACATTTTGGTATATAGCAGATCCCTTGAAGAGCACGTACAACACTTAAGGAGAGTGCTGGAGAAATTGAAGAGGCACCAGTTGTACGCCAAGTTGTCGAAGTGCCACTTCGCAACGGAGAAGGTGGAATACCTGGATCATGTGATCTCAGCAGAAGGAATCTCGACGGATCCCGCCAAGATTGAAGCAGTGATTCAGTGGCCGGCACCGAAGAATGTCCATGAGGTCAGGAGTTTCCTCGGCCTAGCAGGGTACTACAGGAAGTTCGTGAAGAACTTTGCTAAGATAGCGGCCCCACTAATAGACTTGACGAGGGCGGAGAAGGCGAAAGATTGGGCAGAGCATTGGCACAAGAAAGCCCAAGCAGGGTTTGAATTGTTGAAAGAAGCTTTAACAACCGCCCCAGTCTTAACCCTGCCAGACCCAGAGAAAGATAAGCTTGTAGCCACAGATGCGAGTAAGATAGCTACAGGCGCAGTGCTCATGCAAGAAGAGCGTATGGTAGCGTATGATTCCAGGAAGATGAACGACGCCGAAACGCGCTACCCGACGCACGATCAGGAATTGCTTGCAGTTGTCAGGGCATTAAGAATCTGGAGGCACTATCTCTTAGGAAGGAAGTTCCAACTGGATACAGATCATCAGAGCCTCCAGTATATATTCACACAACCACACCTTAACCTGAGGCAGAGAAGGTGGATGGAGTTCCTTGAAGAGTATGACTTTGATATAGTCTACAAGTCGGGGAAGCTCAATGTGGTAGCGGATGCGCTTTCAAGGCACCCCCTGACAACTAGAGTGCATTGCAATGCAATTTCGACGCTCTTCAGCGACTTCGGGAAGAAGATTGAAGAGTCCTTGCCAACGGATGTGGACTTCAAGGAAGTATGGGCAAGCTTATATAGGGAAGCAAGAACAGATAAGGAGCGGGAAGCCTTCAAACATTATAAGAAGGAAGGCAACCTGTTATACCATAAGAACAAGTTGTGCGTGCCGGAATCATCAGGTGTAAGGAAGTTGATTCTCCACGACACCCACAACAGCACAATAGCTGGCCATGCGGGATTCATGAAGACATATTTCAAAGTGCGCAGCAGCTATTATTGGCCAGGAATGAAGAAGCAGGTAGCTCGCTACATCAAAGAATGTCAGCTATGCCAGCAGATAAAGGCGGAGCAGCTTCGAATTCCAGGGGCATTGGAACCTTTAGCGGTGCCAAACGCTAAGTGGGAGATCATCAGCATGGACTTCATCACAGGGCTTCCAAGGACAGTAAGAGGGAAGGATGCCTTGATGGTAGTGGTTGACAAGTTGTCGAAGATGGCACATTTTGTGCCTTGCAGGACCACAGATACGGCTATGGATACAACGAAGCTCTTCACCAAAGAAATCTTCAGGCTTCATGGCATGCCAAGGGAGATTATCTCCGACAGGGATCCGAAGTTCATGAGTGCCTTTTGGCAAGACCTATTTGCGACAATTCAGACGAAGCTATCCATGGGCACGGCATATCATCCTCAGACGGATGGCCAAACGGAGCAGACCAACAGGATTTTAGAGGATATGCTAGAAACTATGTCTGGAACAAGCAAGGTATGTGGGAAGAATTTATTCACTTGGTGGAGTTTGCGTACAATAGCACCAAGCAGGAATCATCCCAAATGTCGCCGTTTATGATCAATTATGGCTATCAATGCCTAACTCCAGACACTTGGCACAATCCCGTGTCAAAAGTAGAGGTTTCGCAGCAGATGTCCGACATGCAGCAGCTCGTGGAAGAAGTTCGAGGGTATCTTCTGGCAGCAAGGAGTCGACAAAAGAGCATCGCCGACAAGCATCGGACAGTCAGAGAGTTCCAAGTTGGCGAAGACGTATGGCTCAAGATCAAAGTGAAGCAGGCGAAGCTCCGCATCGGAAATTGTAAGAAGCTTGCTCCAAGGTGGGCTGGACCTTTCAGAATAGTCCAGAGAGTAGGTAATCAATCCTACAGGTTAGACTTGCCAGCACACCTAAAGATTCATAAAGTCTTCCACGTGAGTTTATTGAAGAAGCATACTCCAAATCCAGACGAGGTCTTGGACACTTCAACGTTGTTAGAAATGACGGAGGAGTAGCTGGAAATAGTTCCAGAATTGATTCTTGATAAAGCCTTCAAGAAAACGAGGAGATCGGAGTTTCTCCAATATTTGGTCAAGTGGAAACACTTGCCAGTGGAAGACGCAACATGGGTACTTAAGAAAGATCTAGTAAAGCAGTACCCACAGTTTCTGGAGCAATGGGACGGCAAGGTCATCTCCGAAGAAATCGGCTCAGGCATGTCGATTTGTGTAGATTAATTCTATGTGTAGTTAAGATTAATCTACGCATGCAACCTATGCTAGGTATGGGTTGCATGCATTTTTACCGATGATGAGACCACTACGGTGATCTCTAGGGCGTGGTGTAATGTCAATGTAGGCATGACCACGTTTCCACTTGGACGAGTGGAAGGTAGATTAGAAAGTCTACTTCTGTTCCACGGAAGTAGACGAACTCGAGAGAAAGGAGGTCATTGAGGAATGCATTGTTAGGAAAAGCACCTCTAGCCCCATATATGCTTTGATAGGAGGAATCTGGCCTTCACGCCCCATATACGGGAAGGACCTATCCTCCACGCTGGGCAACTAAAGGTGTAGGCATGAGCGGCATATAGGCATATAGGCGATGTCTCCACGGCCACGATGGAAGAATCACCCTCTTCCTACGCCGGGAGATTAACCATGCATCCATGTAGATAGGTGGGGTGGTCACCATATAACCAAAATTTTATTAATAATTAAATGGTACTAACGTAGTGTCGACCTGCAGGTCAATAGAGCGCTCCGGAGGGCAAGGAGGTCGAGCTACGAAGACTTGCAACACAAATTTTGTTGGAATGTGTTGCAAGGAATGAAGAGTACCTCGAACGTTAAGTATATATATGAAATATTAAGATTTTGATAAACTAAATTGTCGTAAGTGAAATTATTGAGTAACTTGTTTTAATGATATTACGAATTGATAAGTTAATTCATAAGATAAGGGCGTAATAATGATTTAAAAATATTACCTTCAGGTAATCTTAATAAATGTGTAAGTATTATAGTAGTATGTTGTATGCATCAGGTTGATTGCAGGTTAGGAAGATTCCAAGGTGGGGAGACCCACGATGCTGTGGACAGCATCATTTCAAGGTGGGGAGAATGTGACGTTCCAGCACAGTATACGGTCCCAGGACGTATACTGTACTGTCTCGTCACGTGTACACACCACTCCGACTGACGTGTACGCCGACGTGTAGCCAGGTTAGTAGCCCCTAGGGGGCAACTTGCAAGGTATGCGCATTTATTATTAATGTGCACATTTACCAATGTGCACATTTATTAAGGTGCACACCTTTCCATGTAGATGCATTTATGCCACCTAGACATTAAAGGCAAGTGGGCCATTCCCAATTATCCCACATGCTTAAAGGGATAATTGGAAACCCTAGCCCTAACCCCTTGTCTATTTAGGTAGGAGGAAACCCTAACTTGCCATTTTCGTCCATAGGTTCTAGAGCTCTGTTTTGGCTGCCCCAGGAGTCAAAACCGCCTCCCAGACTCTGTCTAAGCGAATTGCACCATTAGTTTTCCTTGATTCGAGCAGTTCAGCAGGATGGTCGAACTCAGAGCAGGAGGAGCGAGCCAAGGATCATGTATTTAGTCAATTTAATAGCCTAAACCGTCTTTCAGTCATTGAGTCAGTAGGTTTAGCCTATTAAATTGCCCATAGCAGCTATCTAGATCTCTAGATACCAGACTCTAACTAAAGAACCTAACTCTATGATATAGATTAGATCTAGTTCTTTAATGTATATGGATGATGTATCTTTGTGAACTCCTTGTATCGGGAAGGGGGGTAGAGACCCCAAGCCTAGTAGTTGATGATCCTAGTTAGCCTCTCTAGCACACTGTAGATTCGGCCTGTGCACAAGAGCCACACCTGGTTGTGGGTGACGGGGCCAGACTGGCTTATAAAGAGGTTCGTGTTCTGACTCTTGAACCATCCCTCTGGTGTGTAAAGTCTACCTGGGATCATTGTGGACTAGGTCTAATGGCTTGCCACTGCGTGTGAGCAAGGCATGGGCTCGACACCCGTGGAGTGATGCGTCACTCTCCAGTGGGTTAAGTCGAATAAGGGCGGTGGCCCTCTAGTCACCTTGAGTCAGCATGTAGATCTCTGGAGGGAGTGATCCCTACCTGCCCCATCGGAACTGGGGAGATGCAACCCAGGAATAGCCCCTTTGGCTATGCATCCGGCGGGCTATAGTCAGGTCCCAACACTTTTCAGTCTATTCTGCAAAGTGTGCACAGGAGGGGCGGATGGAGTGGACAACCCTAAGCCATGTTCTTATGCCAGCCAAATCCATTGCCATGAATTCTGTCTGCAATGAACTCTGGAGACCCAAGCAGTCAGTCATTCCTTTGAGTCTGAGCCTTGGGTAGGAACCCATATGTATTGTGCTGATCCTTGTCTATGCAGATGTTGATGTACCACCCTTCGAGGTGGATATGTGATTATGTTGTATACTGACATGTATGTTTACGCTTCCGCAGCTAGCTAGGCCTTGAGGGAGACGGGGTAAAATGACCCCTTCACTCTTCCCACTGGGGACCCAGTGCGGTCACAGTGATATGTGGAGGGCCCTGTATCAGTATGGAGTTGGTATGGGGGATGAACTCCTGTTTGCATACGGTGAGTGCACCGTATACGAGTAGGGGACGTCACATCTACTCCAGGGTCTTGGCCATTCAAACGGCTGCACACAGACGTTGCAGATAATGAACCTGTTGGGGCCAAAGAGCCAAGGAAATCTTATCAAACATGCAAGAAGCGGCTAATGCGGGAGAATAAGTGTTTTGTTTGTTATTCCACCGACCATAAGTTTTATGAATGACCTACTTATCTTGAGAAGAAGAAAGGGGAACGAAAGGAAGCTACACCTATTTTTAAGACTAAAAAAGAGGACAAAAGTAAGAAAGTAGCTTCTGTTCGAGGAGATGGGAAAGGGAAGAAGGTGGCTACTGTCGGGAAAAATCAGATATAGATTCTGTTGAGAATAGTATCTTACAATTTTGGGCTACTATTCAAGATCAAAAAATACATATCTTATTCGATCCTGGTAGTGAGTTTGATTTTATTTCTGCTCGATTGGTAAAGGAACTAAAATTAACTTCTATTTCTTTATCAAGTGATGTAGAATTCTCTTCTGCTTTCTTGAATGTTGCCCCTCTGCCTTCTTCATTTATGGTCAAGGACGTTGAATTTCAATTGCAGGGATTGTTGCCCCCAAAGGGCAACATACTAACTGTTGGTTCATGTATTGAAGTTAGGTCAAGTCATTTTGGAAGAAAAATCAAAGAAGAGCTTGGTAGTCAACATTGATGTGGAGGTCAAACAACATCAATCTTCAAAGGTTAACACAAATATTCAAGGTCAACTCCCATACTCCATTTGAGGTCAAAGGTAGTCAAAGGATGCTTTATGAGATTCTGGGTAGAAGATTGGAAGATGCTTTTTGAAGATTGGAAGACAAAATTTGGAAGACCCCAGGGTATTTGATTTCACCTCCTAGCCATTTTTTATCCATGTTCTTACCCCCATTTTGAAATTTCCCTAGTCATATTTCCCTTATACCTATATTTCCCCTTTTTTTGCTCACCTTTTTGCCAATCACACCATGCTTTGCCTAAATCCTTTTTTCCTACTGACTTTTCCCTCTCCCAAAAGATGATCTTCCCATTTCATATCCTTTTTCTCATTTTTATTCCCCATATCACATCCTTGCAAATGCCCTTAGTCTAATTCTTGTTTGTAATTTCTTATATCCCTTTTGCTTCACCCATCATTGTGCCTTAAATATCCATGTTACCCATATACCCCATGGAATATTCCAAACATGGTATCTAGATCTAGCATATTCCCAAAAAATTAGGGTTGCCATTGCCTCACATGATCAAAACTTCTCAACTATTTTGTGGGGCACCTTTTAAACCATAGCCTAGCTTTTCAAAATTTCAAAATACAGCATATTCCGAGTTTATACTCCAAAAAATACGGCCACCGTATCGCGAGATTTCTGGAAAAATACAGTTGAACAACCCTAAACCTGGAAAATTGCTCGAATCACGCCGGAATTGGGTTCTTAAGCCATAAAAACTACCTATTCTTGGATTCCCGCTCATAAGCATCTCATTAAGCCTAAAATTAAGTCCTAAGATGCCGGAATCATCAAATCTAAATCTATATACAGGGGAAACAATGACAGAAGCTTTTTGAAGGCCCAGACGCATCAAACCTCAACTTTGATACATGTTGAGCTCATCTCCAATAATATTTGCACCTGTATGCACAAAAAGTTCGAGAAAAAACCATTCCAAACTCAAGTTATCATTTTTTGCATTCTGTCTGATACAATTTTAGACTGTTATCCACAAAACAGTGCCAAAAAAATAGTTTTAGTGATTCAAAATAAGATTTGATTACATGCCCCACACCTTTAGGACCTATACTTCATCTCAATTTTGGAATTTCTCAAAAGTTCCCCCTGCAACTCAAGTTACAAAATTCTGAGATCTGTCTGTGGCTTTGACTGGTATTGACCAAAAATTGACTCAACTTTGAGATCGAATATCTTGCAGACTAGAACTCAGACTTGGTCAAGATCTTTTCCCCTGCATGCCTATAACTTTTCTACACGAGTCACAACCATTTGACCTTGAAAATCAATCCACCTATGAGAACTACATCGATTTGAGTGAAAGCTCCTTATCCTCGAATTGGGAAATGTATGAGTACTTGATATTTGAGCTTTTTCTTTAAAAAATTCTTGTGTAGACTGATCACCTTAAGTGATCTGGAGGTTCTAACCCCAACTTGAGCATAAATTCAAGTTGGCTTCTTGTGTTTGACTCTCTAGCCAGGTTGAGGGTCAACATCTTGGAGGTTCTACCGAGATCTTCCTGGATCTCAGAACTCATGGCTCCAAAGCAAAAATTTCCAGCAGAGCAAGAACCATTAGAAGATGTTGATGCACCAGATCATTGCAGAGAAAGGCCATTGCCTTCAAGTTTCTCAACTAGCCTGCTTCAAAACATGCCATATCAATTCGAGTTGAATGTCCCTGTTCCCTTGCCTACTTTTGATTCCAGTATGAGTGCTAACAACTTTTTGAGAATATTTGAAGATTATTACAGGGATTATGGTTTCAAAAAAGGGTGCAAGCTTTCAGAATTTGAAAAATGTTTCAAAGAAGAGAGTGAAGCTGGTGCTTAGTTAACTTATGAGAAGTTAATGGGTATCACCTCATGGGATGAGCTCGTCAAGAAATTCTTGGATAGGTTTGGTAAGTTAGCTGCTCCAAAAGATTTGGTTAATGAGTTGCAAAGTTTTTCTATACATGCAGGAGAAAGTGTGAATCAGTATAAAGAAAGATTTAGTACATTTATGAGCAGGTGTCAAAGGGCACAGGTCACAATTCCAACCCTTTTACTGCTTTCATCAATGGCTTGGAAAGAAGACCAGATATCCAAAGGAAGTTGCTCAAGATCCAAGCTGCTGAAGGTTTTGATTCCATATACAAAGTTTTTGCCAAAACCACTGACCTGACTCAGATGCTCTCTACCTTACCTGACAAACATCACGTTTCCCATCATAATCATGACCCTTTTTACCCTAATGCTACTGATGCACAGTATGACCATCACTCTTCCATCCCAGTTTATGCCATACAGAAGGAAAAGAAAAAATCTAAAGAGGAGGAAGCTAATTCCCAGGTTGCAGAGGTTAAGGCAGACCTATCTAAAGTTACTGAGGCTTTAGCAGAACTAACCAAACAATTGGTTGAACTCAAGGCTAAAAGAACAGGTAGAACTTATCCTGAATGTATTCATTGCAATAGGAACTCTCATCCATCAGAAATTTGCTATTGGCAAGTGTGTCCTAAATGCAATAGGAAATGTCACTTTGGAAAGGAATGTCCTGTTTGTTCTTTTTGCAAAGAAATTGGCCATACTGACATCAAGTGTGCTGTTAAGGAATACTTTGCTAAGCAGGAAAAGGAGAAGAGACCAGAACCCAAACCTCCTGTGAGATTTGCTGAACCAAGTACTTCTATAAGGTTTATTCAAGCTACAGAAGTTCCCAAAGCTGAAGAAGTTATGGTAGTACAAACTAGAAGTATGAATGAAGCCAATGTACATGCTGAGTCAAGTAGACTCCCCACTGCCATGTCTTCACCACCTATAATGGAATCACCTGCTCAAATGATAGCCCCCCACAACAAAAATATGGTAAGAAGGACCAAGACCTTGATGAAGTTGATGTTTTGCTCAAAAACTCCAAAGTAAGTGTGGATCTCTTCACTTTGCTAAAGATTGCACCTGATCTTCGAGCAGAGTGTAAAGCTCTGATTGCAGGTCTTCAGGAGGCCAAAGCTATGGATATTGCTAACATTCACATTTATGGTGACTCACAATTAATTTGTAGGCAAGTTTCATGAAACTACTAAACAAAAAATGCAGATATGGAGCTCTTGAAAAATCAAAGTAATGGGAGTACTCTCGAGTTTTGCTTCATGGGAGATCACTCACATACCAAGAGAGAAAAATGTGGAAGCTGATGCCTTATGTAGAGAAACTCTCATGTCACACTTGACTGAGGGAGCTATTCCAGAGGAAGATCTTGATACTAGTCAGGTAAAAGCACTTTGTCCCATTCTAACCATTAATGCATCAGAGGAAAAGGACACTGAAGAGATTACAATAACAAAAAATGGTAAGACTAGAACCCTGTTTGTTGGAGATTTGATTGAATACCAAAATAGGGAGAACATACAAATGTTTTTTGAAGAAAGGAAGGATGTGTTTGCCTGGGATTATTCTGAGCTCACTGGTATTAAAGCTGAGGTATGCCAATTTGAAATCAAGATTAAAGAAGGATGTAAGCCTGTTTTTCAAAAACTGAGAAGAATTAATGCTTTGTTGATGGGACTAATCAAAGATGAGTTGGATAAAATGCTAGATGCAGGTGTTATCATTGAAATCATTAATCCAGAAAGGGTGTCTTGCATTGTACCTGTAGAAAAAAAGAGTGGTGCCTTAAGAATTTGCATTGATTATCGAGATCTCAACAAAGCCACCATCAAGGACTGCTATCCCTTGCCTTTTTTAGAAGAAATCTTATATGTTGTAGCAGGAAAAGAGGTGTACTCATTCTTGGATGGATTTTCAGGATTTAATCAAATTGGCATTAAGGAAGAAGATCAACCAAAGACCTCTTTTATTACCCCTTGGGGAACTTATGCAATGAAAAGAATGCATTTTGGATTGATGAATGCACCTGCCACTTTCCAGAGAGCTATGGGTGTCATTTTTAGACTTATGTCTCCTCAAGAATCCAGAGTTTACTTGGATGACCTTTGCTTAGGATCTCATCCTACTAATCATTTGGAATTGCTTGCAAAAATATGCTCTTTGTGCAGGGACTCTGGAGTCAACCGTAACCCAAAGAAATGTATTTTGTTTGCATCCAAAGGGCAACTTTTGGGGCATGAGGTGTCCAACAATGGTATACAAGTGGCACAAGAAAAGGTTGAAGCCCTCAAAAAACTGGTATCCCCCAAGAATTTGAAGCAGGTCAAAAGTTTTATTGGCATGACTAGTTTTCTTAGGATGTATATTCCTAACTTTGCTCACATTATAAGTCCTATTTCCAAACTGACAAGAATAGGCAGGATTTCTAAATCTGAGAGCAAGTATGTCCCTGTCACATGATCATCAGATTGCCAAGAGTCTTTTGAGTTACTTATAAAGTCTATTTGTGAGGCTACTCTTTTGAAAAAACCTGATTTGGATATGCCATTTGAGGTTTATATTACTATCACTAAGAAGGCTATAGGTCTAGCTATTCTACAGGACAAGCATACCATAGCTTTTGCCAGCAAACAATGGAGTTCAACTGAAGAAAAATACACCAGATTGGAAAAGAGTGCTGTTGCTCTTATGTTCCTCATTGACAGGCAAGGTCACCTGCTATTGAAGAGTTCTGTTCAAGTTTATATGAAGCAAAATCCAATGGGGTTGTTATTTGGTAAGGCTACTTCCAAACCAAAAATTCAAAGGTGGGCTTGTAAGCTACAAACCTTTGATATTTCCATTAAGGAGTTACATCAGGTGAAGAGTCCCAGTCTTTATTTACCTTACATTTTCTTTGATCATGAGGATGCAGTAGAGGTTGTTGAATTTGTGGATGCCTTAGCTTATTTGCAGGCAGAAGATGAAGAGCAGAACCAACAGGATTGGCAGCTATCTATTAAAAATTTTCTACAATTCAAGGAGATGCCCTCAGGACTGACTTCAAGCCAGCAAAGGAGATTTAAAGAAAAACAGGGATGGACTATTACTGAGGTGTGTCAATGAAGAAGAATCTGCTCTAATCATTAGAGAAATGCATGAAGGAGTATGTGGAGGCCATTTTGGTGGAGACACTACTACTAAGAAAATTCTCATGTCAGGTTATTATTGGCCTACAATATTTAAAGATTGTTATACTGCTATAAAGTCTTGCCACAAGTGTCAGATATTTGGCAAAAGGATTCTCCTCCCAGCTGCATTAAACTCCTGGACCCTTCCAAATATGGGGACTGGGTTATATTGGCCCTATTAACCCTCCTTCTGCAGGACAACATCAGCACATTATTGTAGCTACAGATTATTTTACCAAGTGGGCAAGAAGCAATTCCTTTAAGACAGGCTAATGCTATTACAACAGCTAATTTTTTATATGAGTATATTTGTGCACGGTTTGGCATTCCTCTACAACTGCATTCTGATAGAGGTACCCCCTTTGTGAATGAAGTTATTGCTAATTTGTTGACTATTCTTAAGGTCAAACATACCAAGAGCTCCTCCTACTATCCCCAAGGTAATGGTCAAGCAGAAGCTACTAATAAAGTTTTGAAATGCATTTTGCAGAAAACAGTGGATGATAATCAAAAGGATTGGCATGTCAAACTGGTGGATGCTCTATGGGCTTATAGAGTCACCATTAAAGCAGCAACCACTCATACACCCTTTAACTTAGTATATGGCATTGAAGCTGTGCTTCCAGTAGAGCTTGAGCTTCCATCTCTAAGGTTAGCCCACAAGTTATGTTTGCCTTTTGAATATGCCTTGCAGGAAAGACTGGACACCCTTCTGCATTTAGAAGAATATAGGATGGAAGCTGAGAATGCCAATCTGCTTAAAAAAGCCAAGGATTTGGCTGCTTTCAAGGCTGCTCATAATATACAAGGGACTTTCAAGACAGGAGAGCTAGTTCTAAAATGGAATAAATCAAGGGAAGACTCAGCTAGTAAGTTTGAAAATCTTTGGGAAGGTCCCTATGAGGTGTTGGAACCTGCAGGCACCAACTCTTATTGGTTAAAGGAATTAACTTCAGGGGTGCCACTTCCAAATTCCATCAACACTATCCACTTGAAAAGGTACTGGGATCAGCATATATGCTTGTCCCTTTTTATGCTCTAGAACTTAGAAAAGTTATACTTTAAGTTAGGTTAGATTTCACTTTGTCTTGATTTTAGAACTAATGTTTTCCTTGAGTTCATGTTTGCAGTTAGCCAGAATGAAGAATGAACTATCAAACAACTTCAAGACAAGGATTTCCACTAATGAATTGCCAAGTGTCATTTGCAGGAGCACCCTTCTTCCATCCTCATTCATTTGTCTCATTGTGGTCCTGCCTTCCATTTAGCCATGTATTCTTCATTTTATTTCCCTAAATGTGCACCCTGCAAATTCAGCTTCACCATCATGGCAGAGTTGCAAAGGTCAAGATTAACTTGTTTGTGTGTTTCCATGACAGGTGCATCCTTTCTCCATCTTTATTCATCTGTCATAAGTGGTCCTGCTATCCATTTAGACTCCTTATTCTTGTTTTCATTCCCAAAAAAAAGCACTCTGCAATTCAGCTTCACCATCATAGCAGAGTTGCATTTTTAAAGGATCAGGGAGGCATACATTTTCTTGTTTTGGCGAGATCTCAACACTTGCACATTCATCTCACCTCATACACTCCATTTCCATCACCACCTTGTCATATTCACACTCATTCTCACCATTTTTCACTCACTCACATCCTTACACCACCATATTCACCTCTATTCCATCAACACTTGCACTTTACACCCCTTCTCTACCATAATTCTCACTTAGACACTTTGGTACAAAAGTTGAAGACCCTCTATGGCTGAGGGGACCAGCCATTTTCTTGTTTTGGCGAGATGTTGCCCCCAAAGGGCAACGTACTAACTGTTGGTTCATGTATTGAAGTTAGGTCAAGTCATTTTGGAAGAAAAATCAAAGAAGAGCTTGGTAGTCAACATTGATGTGGAGGTCAAACAACATCAATCTTCAAAGGTTAACACAAATATTCAAGGTCAACTCCCATACTCCATTTGAGGTCAAAGGTAGTCAAAGGATGCTTTATGAGATTCTGGGTTGAGAAGATTGGAAGATGCTTTTTGAAGATTGGAAGACAAAGTTTGGAAGACCCCAGTGTATTTGATTTCACCTCCTAGCCATTTTTTATCCATATTCTTACCCCCATTTTGAAATTTCCCTAGTCATATTTCCCTTATACCTATATTCCCCCCTTTTTTTGCTCACCTTTTTGCCAATTACACCATGCTTTGCCTATACTGACTTTTCCTTCTCCCAAAAGATGATCTTCCCATTTCATATCCTTTTTCTCATTTTTATTCCCCATATCACATCCTTGCAAATGCCCTTAGTCTAATTCTTGTTTGTAATTTCTTATATCCCTTTTGCTTCACCCATCATTGTGCCTTAAATATCCATGTTACCCATATACCCCATGGAATATTCCAAGCATGGTATCTAGACCTAGCATATTCCCAAAAAATTAGGGTTGCCATTGCCTCACATGATCAAAACTTCTCAACTATTTTATGGCGCACCTTTTAAACCATAGCCTAGCTTTTCAAAATTTCGAAATACAGCATATTCCGAGTTTATACTCCAAAAAATACGGCCACCGTATCGCGAGATTTCTGGAAAAATACAGTTGAACAACCCTAAACCTGGAAAATTGCTCGAATCACGCCGGAATTGGGTTCTTAAGCCATAAAAACTATCTATTCTTGGATTCCCGCTCATAAGCATCTCATTAAGCCTAAAATTAAGTCCTAAGATGCCGGAATCATCAAATCTAAACCTATATACCGGGGAAACAATGACAGAAGCTTTTTGAAGGCCCAGACGCATCAAACCTCAACATTGATACATGCTGAGCATGATCTGAAGATGTTTATGAAGTATCTGAGCATTCCACAGTTCGATTTGAGAAAATTGGACTGATTATCCTACTATGATATTATTACATGACCTTTTGAGATCTTCTGATGATTGATTTATGTTCTTATGACCTATATCTATCTTGTATTACCTTCATATCAATAGAAATTGCCTGCCAAGTGCCAAAAAGTTTGACTGTCATATTCTTTTAGCATTCTAGCCATGAAAACATTTTTACAGTAAGATATTCTACAACCTTTTCTTGCATATGATCAGTTGCCCCTCATTTCCAATCATATTTGCACCTGTGTGCACAAAAAGTTCGAGAAAAAACCATTCCAAACTCAAGTTATCATTTTTTGCATTCTGTCTGATACAATTTTAGACTGTTATCCACAAAACAGTGCCAAAAAAATAGTTTTAGTGATTCAAAATAAGATTTGATTACATGCCCCACACCTTTGGGACCTATCTTCATCTCAGTTTTGGAATTTCTCAAAAATTCCCTCTGCAACTCAAGTTACAAAATTCTGAGATCTGTCTGTGGCTTTGACTGGTATTGACCAAAAATTGACTCAACTTTGATCTTGCAGACTAGAACTCAGACTTGGTCAAAATCTTTTCCCCTGCATGCCTATAACTTTTCTACACGAGTCACAACCATTTGACCTTGAAAATCAATCCACCTATGAGAACTACATCGATTTGAGTGAAAGCTCCTTATCCTCGAATTGGGAAAGGTATGAGTACTTGATATTTGAGCTTTTTCTTTAAAAAATTCTTGTGTAGACTGATCACCTTAAGCGATCTGGAGGTTCTAACCCCAACTTGAGCATAAATTCAAGTTGGCTTCTTGTGTTTGACTCTCTAGCCAGGTCGAGGGTCAACAAGGATATGTCTGTATACGTTCTTTCATGGTTTCTGACCTTGGAGGTATGGATATTATTCTAGGCATGCCATGGCATAAGGCTATCAATCCTCTTATAGATTGGCAGGCGGGAATCGTTATGTTATCCTTAGAAGGGGGTAAAAAGACCTTCAAGTTTGTGAAGGATGATATTGTTTCCCCAATTTCAAAAGTTTTTGTTGTACAGTTTAAACGTTTGGCAATGAAAACTCATTTTGTGTATTTGGTGGTTTTGTGTCATAAGTCTGGTGTATCCCCATTAAATGAGCGTCAAACTGTCTTTTTGCATTATTACGATGATGTCTTTTCAAATGAAGTTCCACAAACTTTGCTACCCCAACGTATGGAGAACTACAGGATTGATCTGCGTCCTGGGAAAGAACCTCCTAATCAAGCTCCTTATCGGAGAATGCATGGCCAACAAGTTGAGATTAGACGCCAACTTGATGAGTTGCTTCAAGCTGGATTGATCCGCCATAGTTATTCACCTTTTGGTGCTCCTGTCTTGTTGGTTAAGAAAAAAGATAATTCCTGGCGCATGTGTATAGATTATTGCGCTTTGAATGAGATAACCATAAAGAATCAGTTTCATATACCAAGGGCAGATGATTTGTTTGATCAACTCCAAGGTGCCACAGTTTTTAGCCGTCTTGATCTTAAGTCAGGGTATTGGCTGCGTTTCGGACAACCTTTGGACATTATGAGTTTTTGGTCATGCCATTTAGACTTACAAATGCGCCAACTTCTTTTGCGAGGCTAATGGGGCGAATATTTGAAGATGTGCATGGCGCTAATGTTGTCGTTTTCTTAGTTTTCTGACACAGAAAGTAGATATAGTGTTTATGATAAGGAATTTCTGGCTGTCATTCATGCTTTGAAATTGTGGCGACACTATCTTTTAGGGTCGACGGTTCATATTTTGACTGACCACCAAAGCATTAGGCACATTGTTTCACAGAAAACATTATCGGAATTGAAATGGGTTGTTTTTATGCGGCAATATGATTTCTCAGTGGATTATCGTCCTGGTAAAGAGAATGTTGTGGCAGATGCTTTAAGTAGGCGTTATGCAGTTTGTTCTCTTTCTATAGCACAATCCAACCATTTGGAGGAAATGAAGCCGTTGTATGCCACTGACCATGATTATAAGGATATTTGGTTGTTGGCTCAAAGTGGCAATGCATATGAATATAAGTCGTTAATGGGTTCTTATATAAAGGTCCAAAGCTATGCATTGTTCGGGACTTTCGGTCACTTATTCTTAGAGAAGTCCATGATGCACCTACTGCGGGTCATCGTGGCGTGGGGGCAACTTTGGCAAAGCTTGAACCATACTTTATTTGACCTGGATTGCGGAGAGATGTCTTGGTTCATATTTGTCATTGTGTTACTTGTCAACGGATAAAGAAAGCGAACAAGAAACCTCATGGTGTTCCTTTATCCTTGCCTATTCCGGAGGCAAAGTGGGAGCAGATCACTATAGATTTTATTGTTGGTCATCCTGCAAGTTCTCGTAAGAACACTGTCATTTGGACAATTGTTGATTATTCCTTGTTCGGATAAATTGATGGCTTATAGTGCGGCTACGCTCTTTATCAAAGAGATATTTAGGCTACATGGGTTGATTGGGTATGGATGAGGATCCATAAAGGCCACTTTAAGAAAGATGCGCGAAGAAGGATCTTAAGTTGGCACCTCGTTTCCTTGGACCATTTCAAGTTATTAAAGTGGTCAATGAGAATGCACATCAATTAAGATTACCTCAAGGTTGGAAAATGCATGATGTAGTGAATGTGTCGTTCCTAAAGGCTTATCATGGTAAGGAGTTACCTCAACTTGGGAGGTTAAGTGAGCCAGAATTGATTGATGATTCCGACGTTCTAGAGCCGGAAACAATTTTGGCGGATAAATCCACTAGTGGTTCAAGACAGTATTTGGTAAAGTTTGCTCACAAACCTTTGGAGGACGCTTCATGGCTACATCGCAATGTTTTAGAAGCTTATCCAAATATTCTTAGGGAATATAAAGATCGAAAAGCAAAGGAAACCGAGAGACAAGAAGAAGTCCAAGGACATGCTTCTACTAGCCGGCCTAAGCAAGGGCCAAGGAAGGACTATGCTCGGATGGCTAAAGGTATTTAAACACCCTTTTGCAGCAGAGGACTGCTGCAATGTTAAGAGAGAGGGAATGATATATGCCAAGGACGTGGCAAAAGGCTTTAGGCCTTTTTGGGCCTTTGGACCTTTTGGCTTTTGTCCAAAGGAGGTTTTGGTCCAAAGAGGGACCAAAGGGGCGTGCATGCTATATAGTTGCTCGGGGGAGAGCTCTGGGGCAGCTGTGTCTTGGCTGAGGGCTCGTGGTTGGGTGGTGAGATAGCGTGCCACGTCAAGAGTCCATTTTATCATATGAACGTCTGAAAAGTCTCAGAGAGAATAAAGAGTTTACTGAGAAAACATTTGTGCTGATTAGAGAGAAACAACAGAGCAAAGGACGAAAACAGGGGCTAGTGGCGGGGAAAGGGGACTAGTAGCGGCGCCGCTCCGAAGTTATTATGATTTATAATATTAAGCGAATATTGCCATAATTTAAACCATTTGGTCATTACTATCTCATCAACCCACCTGCTTCTTCCCGAACCAAGATCCAGACTAAAACCGAACCTATGGGAGACCCACACATTAGGGTTTTTTCACACGGAGTCTTAAAATATGCCTGCCCCATTTTATATAAGACATCATTTGTGACTCCAAAGCAAAAAATAAGACACACATATATAAGTTGCTTTCATACTACAATATCTTATTTGTAGTCTTATACAAATAAGACATTAACAAACTACAAATAAGACATTAACAAACACTAGTGTGAAAACCATAATAAAATAAGACCACCTATTATTTTGAATATGATTGGTCAATAAGTAATAAGTGGTGGTTTTTTTTTTTTTTTTTGGGGAGGGGGTGGGACAAACTCTAAAAACCTAACAAGTATCTTTCCTGTAAAATTTAAGTTAGGCGAAAGGAGCCTATGAAAATCTAGATTTCATCCAAAAGAATATAAAGAAACCCACAGATTTTGACCGAAAAACTTTCAGCAATTTTTTTTCCCTGTCAGAAATTCTCGATTTCAATGGGTAGGATGGTAGTGTACCTAGGAATTCGGCATACACTGATGGATGGGGAGTCTCCCGGTATAAAATAAGACTCAATTTTTTCTATCGAACCTATCCAAACCTACCCGAACTTAAATGAGATATGTCTTATTTCAGATAGTGTGAAAACAACTTCACCCTCTTTCATTGAACTGGCAAACTTCTTTCGTTTAAGCGGCATACTTCTATTGGATACTTCTAAACAAAATAAAGATAGCTGTGTGAAAAGGGCCTTAAAACTTCTTTCGTTTAAGCGGCATACTTCTATTGGATACTTCTAAACAAAATAAAGGCCTTAAAAGTGTAAAAGAGTTCCGGGACAAGGCGCTCCCAAATGAAGATGGAAGCCGCCATGGATTTGATTCGAAGGATGCCGCCCACTAGCACTGATACTGCACTAGCTTCGTTGCTCATGCTCATCCCTCAATACTCATCCGACTTACTCTCCAAAGTCGATCAGCCGCTGCAGGTAATAATAATTAATCTATTTCTTTTTGTTATTAGGTACAAAAGGCTAGATCTGACACGCCTAACTATAGATGGCGTGGGATGAGGAATGCGGCAAATACTATCTCTTGTGCGATTATAATCGCGATGGGGATTCTTACAGGTATGCCGCGCTTCAATACAACTTCGTAGTCTCTGATTGCAACAGAAAGAAATTAAACTCATGCATTAGTTTATTCTTGCTGCTTAGAATAAGTGGCTAGCATGGTTAGAAATTAACTCAGCAGTTTGGTGCAGGTCTCCCTGGTCCTGTACGTATAATCCGCCATTGGAAGATGGTGCAATGCCATCACCAGAATTACGTAAACTGGAAGCTGAAGCTAATGAGGTGTTCGCTATCTACCGTGACCAGTGAGGTCCTCCCTTTTCCTTCTATTGGAGTTAAGTATCAAGTTAAGGAAAAAGAAGATTTTAATATAAGTCTTCTCCACACAGATATTACGAAGGTGGTATCTCTTCTGTGTATATGTGGGAACCAGAAGATGGGCCGGGTTTTGCAGCCTGCTTTTTGGTGAAGAAAGGTTGAAATTTATTATTTTTATCCATTTAATACCAATCAAGCTAATGCAATTTGATGCTTCTGCTTGCGAAGATGGCTCACAAACTGGAGAAGGCCGTAGAGGTCTGTTGCAGCAAGGGCTATGGGATGCTATTCATGTAATTGAGGTGTAATGTCTTTCTATTTACCAGGCCTGGTAGTGACATTGACATTGCATAGGTGGTATTGCTCCATTTGGTTTTGGGAGCTTATTCCATCAAATTTGTTTTGCATGGTTACTTCTTTAGCATGAGTTCTGCAGTTTATTTGAGGTTTTGTAATTTTATTGGAAGGTCCCTCAATTGTGTTAGTATAAATGCCTGAAGTGATGTCATTTTCGTGTAGGTTGGAGAAGAAGAGCAAGGCATGGTGCATTATTGTCTAACTAGCACAGTAATGCTGTCGCTGGTTACAAATGAGAATTCATCAGTTTCATTCAGCCTTTCTGGTTCAATTGTCCGTCAGGTTTTTATATCTTGTTCGCTTATCTTGTTAATTATGCATCTTTCTTCAATGATCCAATCCAGTGCATTTTTTCTTTTTTCTTTTTTTTTGTTTCATCAAGAGGCCTTTATTGTTCATTATATAAGAAAGGCATATGCTTTGGAGAGCAGTCCACGGAAGCAGAGATATTGGAGACTTTTTTATACCTAACTCAAAAATTTATAATTTAAACCTTTGCATTCGATAAATTCCACAAGACCGAAATAAGCTCCTTATTATAGATGGCTTACATGATTGCTATTGATTGCCAATCTAACTTCAAGGCCATTCAAAGAAAACTGTTTATCATAGTGATATCACATGCTTGATCCTTGCACTCAGAATTAATGTGTTAGGGCTTCAAATACGTATCTGTATCTTATATACGGGAATATAGGACATTGTAGTTGGCATTAAGTCAACTATTGACTGTTGCTGCAGATGGAATCTGATTTGTCAATTGCTGATGGCCATTTGAGGAACATGGGGCGCATGATTGAAGAAATGGAGGGAAAACTGCGTAATGGTCTTGATCAGGTATAAAAATTTCTTTCAAGTGAAAAGATAACGTGATGTACTTCCTGACTAAGAATGCTATGTATAATTATCATAATATTTTCAAATTTTATTTAGGTCTATTTTGGGAAGACAAAGGAAGTAATATTCACGTTAAGGGAACCCTTGGACATGTTGACTGCAACATCTGCGACAGGCCAGAGTCTGCAGCAAGCTGTTGTAACAGATATCATAAGGAGTCGTTCTGGTGGCACAATGTCGAGTTCTTAGCCCCTCTCTGTTGCCTGCAGAACTCAGATGGGTAATATATAAGATAAAAAAAGATTTTATCATAAGGGCAAACCTTAGGGGATTTATTTCTTTATTCTAAAAACTTGGAGCATGGGACGTTCATTGGGAATCTGGGGCAAGACTGAACACCCAGAAACTAAGCTGCAGTTAGGAATCAATGCATTTACATCTATTTGCCCACGCATCTATTTTCAAAGAGTTTAGCCTTCAAAAATTTCTATAGCTTAGCTTTCCATTGCTTCGCATTTAGTTTTGCTCCATTTCCATGCATATCGGATAGAACGACTCAAAAGAAATAGGAATAAAGAAAAAAGGTTTGAATTGGGCCACAAAATGGTTGAAAATTGCTCTCGGCAGACTTGTAATTGCGTAGTAAGGGCCCATCTCCATTAGGGGCCTTCCTTTTATGAATAAGGGCTAAAAAGCAATTGAGGGAAGAATAGAAGAATAGATTTGGCAAACACAAGCGTAAAAGAAATTCTTTACTCAGTATAAGGAATACAAGGAACAACAGGAGTTGAGAATGAGTCCAACTACCCGGCCACGAAATTACAACGATGTAATCCGTTAGGAGCCTCCAAAACTCTGCCGCTAGTTCTTCCCTTGAACTATGATGCAATCTTTCACAGAGCCAATCTTTATGAGACAACCAATGATAATTATTGTTTTCACAACATGTCTTTATAAATCACTAAGGATCCATTCTCGTCCACGCATCTATTATTGGCTCTGGCTCTTGTAATACACCAGACTAAGATTAGCATCATCTATTCCTTAATCTCCTCCAATAATAGATAACCAACAATAGAGTAGCTAATTCTATATTTGATGGTGCATTATGATTGGCATGACAATAGAATAGCTAATTCTAATGCCATGGTTGTATATAAGTCTGGACTTTATCATAACATTCTAACTTTTAAGGATAATAACTAGTCAAAAACACTTTTGATATATATCTAAGATCATGAGCTCCATAGTTCAAAATCGTCCACCGGTGCACATGTGAAGAGCTATGGATTTATGATGTACTTTATTGTGAATTATAACATTGGATTTACAATTGGATGTCCATCTAGGGTGCAAATATCCTTACCCTAGTTTTGGTGATTCCGTCGCGGTGAATACTCTCCCGCGGAATCACTAACCCTCCGGGAACGGGATCCGTTCCGGAGGCCCCGTTATTCGTACCTGACGCTGTCAGGTGTACCTTCTGATGGATCCCAACCATCCGTCTGTAGGGTCCATCCTGGCCGTCTGTTTTATACCTTCCGGTGGAATCACATTCGGAAAATACCACGGGACGGAATCACTGCCCTTTTATTCCACGCGACGGAATCACCATTCCAAATATCCCAGTAAAAATTCAAAATTTTTGACGTCCTGTTTTCTTCTGAGAACTAGTGCCGGCTATGGCGGCTTACTCCGGCGATAGATGGAGATTAATCGCCCATCAATGGAGCTTTAATCCAGATTAAATCTCTTAGTAGGAGGTCAGATTTGGCTCCTTTTTATTCTAACCCTTTTTTTCTGCTGCTCGAATCTACCCTAGTTGCGCCAAGCTTTGCAATGGCGGATTCAGCTCGCCCAGGATCCGGCGAGGCTTAAGAACAGGAAAGGTGAAGTGATTCAACAAAGACGAAAGGCTTTGGATTCATAACTCGGGACGGCGAAGGAGAAGATCTGTTTGTGCATCAAACATCGATTCATGCGGATGGGTTCCAGTCGCTGAAAGACGGCGAATCTGTGGAGTTCTTGGTAGATCAGGGCGAAGATGGCAGGGCCAAGGCCGAAAGACGCCTTTGTTCAAGGGGCTCCAAGGCGTGATGCGAGGCGTGAGGCGACGATCTCGCTATCACGGGGAGGCGAGTTTACATTGCGTGCTTTTGATTGCAGAGGTTTCTGGTGCAATGAGGTTTCTGTTTCTTCTGTTTTTCTCTGTTTTCCCACTGGGTTATGCTTTAAGAGGGTGGGGCTTGGAACATTTGATACAGCCCACGAAGCTACAAAATGACATATGATGTTTGAGTTGTTAGGATAAAGGGCAAAAAGCCGGGCATTCACGGGGACTCAGATAGGCATGGAAGCAGGGGCACAGTTTTGCATAAGCCGGAACAGAGAAATCGGCTATGGTGGAGTCGAGCAGCGCCCTTTTCCTTCCTTTCTGAAGAATCGGCTATGGTGGAGTCGAGCAGCGCCCTTTTCCTTCCTTTCTGAAGGATACCCTCTTTCTGTTTGCCCGACCTAAAAAGAAAAATCCAAGAAATCGGAGAAAAAGACCCTCTTTCCACTTACTTATTGTATTCCCTGCCGTAGCTTTGCTTAAAACTATCTTCATACTTAGCCGCCTCAAGCTCTCATTCATCTTCCCCGGAAAACTGCTTGGATCTGCTTGCAAATATAGCTTATTTTTGTCTAGCGCTTGCATAATAGGCTTTGTAACTGTTTGATCTGAAGTAGACTAGGGACAGATATACCGAAGATAGAAGCAGGGACAGATTCGAGCAGGGATGATGATTGGGCTGCAAAAAACTCACGTCCCGATTTTGGTAGAGAAACGAGAAGGCAGAACACCGGAAAAGAGGAATCTACAGCTCCTCCTAAAAATTTTCCAGAAAGATCATATTCTGAAATAAAATCTTGGCTTCAATATTGGATTGTTGAAGTTACGGTTTTCCACAGAAAAATGTGAAGAATTCATGCAAGATTTAGTTTGGCCATGGCATTGCCAATATTGGCAAGGGGTTCAAATCCCCATCCATAAAAATTCTGGGCAGTGCATAGAATAACAATGGACAGGCACACAAAAAATGGAGTAGCACAAGTTTATATTTTCTTCCAATTCAATCCACCCTGTTTGCTTTCGCAAGCAATGTAAGTTATACTTTGAGAATCTGTCGCTCATCTGCAGAAATTGAGAATGGCAAACATTGGGCTTCTCCAGGTGATTCCTTCTCGAAGAATAGTACGTGGTGATTCTACAGGGGAGAATATTATCGCAGTGATTCCACGGGGGAGAATATTTACGTGGTGATTCCACGGGGGAGAATATTACGGTATGCGGTGATTCCACCCCGCAGGATCAATTCCATGTGATTCCGCCCCGCGGAAGTGGAACGGGGTGATTCCGTCCGACGAAATAACAAGTAAGTGATTCCATCTGGCGGAATTACAAATTGGTGATTCTGCCCGGCGGAATTACAAGTTGGTGATTCCGTCCAGTGGAATAATTATGTGGTGATTCCGTCCGGGGGTATTCTACCGTTGTGATTCCACGGGGAAGTATAAAATGGACGGCCGTACTGTCAGGTACGAATAACGGGGGCTCGGGCACGGATCCCGTTCCCAGAGGGTCTGTGATTTTGCGGGAAAGTATTCACCGCGACGGAATCAACCAAAACCAGGGTAAGGATATTTTCACCCGTCCATCTATGTCAACTCATGTTTCTTATTATGTAAATAATTATGGCATTCATAGGTGATTAAATTTGTAAGTTTACGATATATTTATATTTCTTAGAGTCCATAAGTGGAACACTACAGATTATTTTTCCACTTATAGATTATTGGTTTGGAAAAATACCACATACCACAGCATATGCTCTATCACATACCAAAATACATGGACTTGGTGCTAAGACACATTAACCTTGTGTGTGTCTTCTATTAGAATATATGGAAGTTTATATTCACATCTTTATATTCTTGAGGTACTTATACATGGGCACTGGGGCAATTCGTAGTGCCTTAGCACCTCGTTTTTGCATTCTTTCTGCATATTTTATTGCCTTTTTAGTTGCTTCATCAAGGGACTCCAAAATTTCGAATACATCACTGAAAGATGCAAAACAAGGAAGCATTTTATAACACATATATTTTATTTCGAAATTTTATTTGTGGCCTTTGTGTTTTGTATTGTGTAATGCAGACTAAAGGGTCTATTTAGGTGTAATCTCGTCTCATGTATGTAAATGATTTACAAGGTATATTGAAGATATCGTGTACAAGCTTTGATCAAACTCTATAACTTGTAATCCAGTGGTGGCCGTACTTGGGTGGGCAACACTTCCTACATCGTGCCCTCTTGTGTTCAAGTTGCAAATGTAAACATGTCTACATTCTAGTGTGTTATAGATTTACTTGGCTATTTGGCTTTTTCTTATCTGTTTATAAGCCTGCAGCAAGTCCTAAAAATACATTTCGACTTCTAGAAATACATTTCGTTTGAACTTGATTTCTAGAACCAAGAACCACTTCAAAATAAAAGTAGCTTCTCTCTCACAAGCATTATGGTAAATACATTTTGTTTGAACCCGATCTCCAGAATTGAGAACCACCTCAAAATGAGAATCACCTCAGAGTGAAGGTAGCTTATCTCTCACACGCATTACTAGTTTTTACCCTGCTGATGCCATAAGTATAATTTATATTTGCATAATCTCAATGGTTCATAACTAGTGTTTGAATTGAGCTATAAATCTTCTATGATCGATGAGCGTTGGATTGCATAAATGCATATTACATTGGTTAAATAGCTACTATTATTACACTTTCATTAGAACACCACCTTTGCAACGATGACGCCAATGGAACATGGTTTTCATTTGTGCAAAATTTGGTGCTATATTCATACCATAAAGAAATGATAATGAACATGAACTGCCACACAATGTAAAAACCAATATACTCTGCCAAAATGTTACAAGATTGGAAGTAGTATTATGAGCGTCTGCACATAATGTCTATATGCTATTTGCAAGCTCACCACGATTTTGAGATAGCCAGCCTATTCTCTCTCTTAGTTCATGTATCTTTCTCAATCTAATCAAAAGTGCTCACATCAAACCGCTTTAGCAAATGTGACGTTCCACATATTTATACGTATATTTAAGTATAAATACATGACACGTCACTATGAATAATTAATGGCACATTAATTATTCATAAGCTAAGGTTAGCTATGTTAATAATTAAATTATAAAGGTGGAAACCTAACCCAAAACCCTAATTCGAATTTAGGGCTTATCCTAATATTAAAAAGGGCTAAAATACCAAATTAGTTAATTAATGACATGCCACTTGGCCCAAATCGATTGGGCAAGGCAGGGTTTCCATTTTTTGACACCCAAATTAGGGCTTTTGTGCCCCAATTCGAATTAGGAGCAATTGGAGATGGGGGAGGAGGAGCAGCAGCCAGGCACCCTTCAGCAAATCGAGATGGAGCCATCCCAAGCCCGATTCGACGGTTAGTCTGTAGCTTAGTTGTGTTATCTGTAGGGTAGCGCCCCTGTTGGGCACTTGTTGTGTGTATTTCTTCTGTTTCTCTATGTTCTCTATGCTTTACCTGTAGGAACTAACCCTTGATTGCAAAGGTGAGTTCTCCTTATCTTTGATTATGTACTTGTGGATTGATAGTTCTTTGCATAGTATTGCTCTTGAAATGGGGGGAATTAAGGGGGGGTAGAGACCTCTGAGCCATGTTTATTAGTATGCTCCTAGGTAGATCCCTGTAATTCCCATTATATGCGGCCTGTGCACAAGAGACCACCGAGTCGTGGATGCTATGGAATTGCTTAGCACCAGATAAGGGACGCAGTGGTGAAGTGGGGGTGGGGTCTTGCACGAACATAAAAGGCTCCTGAGACTCCTACAGTGGGCTAGGCCTGATAGCCGGTCACGTAGAGGGCCGGGTATGGGTCTGACACTCCCTGGGTGCAGAGGTGTGACCCGTATGGGGCACCCTGTGCTTTGAGTAGATTTAGGGTGAGTAAGTCGGGTACGGATGCGGGGGTCGCTGATGCGGCACGTATTCTCTAGCTCACCCATGGAACCACTGTGATCCTGGAAGGGGACGCTTCCCTGACCTGCCTCATCAGACGGGGCTTCATGAACCCTGGAGTAGGCTCGAAGGGTGATACCTTGAGTCTGCGTGTCCGGAAGGCTATAGTGATGCCATAGCATGATTGGACTCATCTGCAAAGTGTGCACAGGAGGGGCGGATGGAGTGGACAACCCTCACTACAAGAGAATGAGGGTTTTTTGTCAGAAAAATCGTCAGATAGTCTTCACAAAATAGACAACTGCCCAAACCCTACTGGCTGACGATTTATCTGACGAATATTATCTGACGATTGAGTGTCAGAAAAATCGTCAGAAAAAGTGTCAGTTTTCTGACGATCAAGTGTCAAGGAAATCGTCAGAAAATCAAAATTTTCGTAAAAAAATCGTCAAAAAGATTGTCAAGAACACCGTCAGAATTTTCGTCACGAAAATCGTCAGAATTTTCGTCAAAGAAATCGTCAGCATTTTCGTCAAGGAAATCGTCACCATTTTCGTCAAAAAAATCGTCAGCATTTTCATTAAAAAAATCGTTACAATTTTCGTCATAAAAATCTTCCCTAAAATCGTTAGGTTGTTCATCAATTTTCATTTTGTTTGGATTTACATTTTATCTGGAATTTTAAATTTTATATCAATTTTATCTATTTACACTTAGCTTGTAATGCTGCTTGAATTTAACATGAATATGAAGAAATAAGAGAATCGTCAAAACAAGAACTCCTTTACTTAAATGCAATCAATTACAGTTACATGTAAAAATCTTTACAATGCCAATAAGAATAATTTGGCAAGGTGTTCAATAACAGCTTCTTGTTGCAATATGCTTGTTCTTCAAAAATCTTTTGACATTCCATATTCCTGAACCTGAATTTCAGAAATACACAAAACCCATAGGCTAGTCATAACAGTTAAGCCTTTAGTATTTCAAGCTTTTTGATGTACCTATTGAAAAGTAGCCTACAACATAAGAATGATGAAGAAATTGCCAAGATGCTACTATTGTCTGCTCTATATCAATCATCAATCCTGTTGCAGGCATCAAAAAGAGAACCAATGTGAGCTATTGTACACTTATAAAAATACCAAAAAGCTGCACAGAGGGTTTACCAGGCATTGGAGCAACATGCAAAGGATGCAAAACTTCTGAGTCAAAGTTAATCATCGATACTTCAGACGTTTCTAGTAATGGCGTTGAAGTTCCTGTGAAGTTAGACATCTGAGAATCTGAAGAAAAATCTCTAGAAGCACCTTGCTGCAGCCCTTGAGAATACCACCAACAAGGGGACCGAATTGTAGCGGGCTGGCTCGGTTTGCTCATAGTTGTATCTCTCATCAGCAAAGTTGTCATTCTGATCAGGCCCGCCCACAACAGCACCATTAAGAACATTGGGATCACTCATTTTCCTGTTATACCAAGTATTGTAGCCTCAATGGCAAACTACATAGGAGAATGCACAAAAGGAGCATGCATGATAATTTGGTTCTTGATCTATTGAACGTCCTGTTAGTCTATCACCATAGATGTACCATCTCTATTTCGGCATGCTACATAGGCACCCAAGAATTAATCGGGGAAGATCTGAAATGCACAAAGGCATAAATCAATATTAACATTTTTACATTTTTTCCAGAGCAATATTTTGGCTAAATCTGGAGTCCATAAATATATATCAGCAAGACAACTAATTTATTAACCTAAGCCCTAGCTTAAAACCCCCAACCATCAACTACAAGCAAGCCATACTGCAGGACCCTATATTGAACTATCTACAATCTATTTGTATGCATTCTATACTAACTTCTAGATGCATCTAATCTGTCAAAAACACACAACACAAGAACTTAACCTTCCCTTTTTATAAATGCAAGCAGCCAACATCTATGCCATGCAAGACAAACTCATTAAAGAAACATCCTACAAAGCAAAACACCTAACACTGGCTACCTATCAGTGACCAAACATAATATAAAATCTTTCATAGAATTGTAGAAGCTCTGAGAGAATTTCGCTTCATGTAGCGGGAACATTTTACATTAAATAAAGCATCAAAACCTGAGTTTTCTTTGCTCCTGTCATCCGGTAGGTCGATTTCAGTTCCTTTGTGTAACTAGCCTTCCAGCTCCATAGTAATCTATCTGGCAAAAGCATCCATGATTCCGCTCTGAGATAACAAGACCAAGATGCACATCGGCCATTTAGCAAGAGAATAAGCAGAAAATTGAAGACACGGCAGCTTGCCGAAATCTTTGTCTTCGCCCGGTCTTGACAATGACAACGCCACGACTACCAAGCATTACAACCACGACTGATTTTAGGGCAAATATAAAAGCTCTAAATGCCAAGTATTTTTTTTTTATTGAAAGATGCTTTCATTCATAATGGATTTATGTATACAACTTAATTCTATGTGATATCAAAACCTCCACAACATCTTGACGACTGTGCAGAGTTAATCACATAGCAAGATTAAATGTGCCTTGCATCACAACTGACTAAAGAAAGAATCCCATAGTTGACGAGCCATTCTTTGATCTTTCGCAGCTTGAACCTGTTTACTCAATTTAGATTTAAGAGATATCAAGATCCTGGAGGAATGCGTGTAATTCTGTGAGAAGACAAAAGCCCTGCGTCTCTTCCAAATAATCCAGAGCAGCCATCCCTTACACAAATGCACAGCATCCCTTTTCAATGCAGACCATCCTCTAGGATAAATTCCCAGCACAACATTTATAACTGGGCTAGATAATTCAAAAACTTCTTTCACTCGGTCCCAAGCTGCTTGGATGTCTCTGCATTCTATAAAGCAATGCTCAATAGATTCTTCCGTACAATCACACATGGGACAGATAGGACTAACTTGTGAGTTGAATCTGCTGACCACACTGTTAGTTCTTAATGCCCTGTGTATTATCTGCCATGTGAGAACTTGCACTTTGGGGGGAAGACGATTCTTCCATACATGTTTCCACATACGCTTCAAATCCCCTTCCTCACCTTGCAAGGACCACTTCGGCGATAACTGTAATACCTCATTGAAATGAAGAAGTTTGTAACAAGAAGAAACTGAAGGGTGCTCGTGCAAAGCTTCATGAGATGTCACAAAATCTCCCACCAGTGGTATTGCATAATACGGGATGCTACCTACGACCGACCGCCAAATTGCTTTGTCTTGTGGACGCATCTTAAATTTTTCTTTGAAATCTTCCCATGATAAAAGGACCCCCTGTGAGTACCAATCGCCAACAAAATTGATTCCGCATGATGACCACCTTCTCTGAGTCCTCAAATCCACTAGAGAAAATAGGGGCTTTGGATCCCCATCTGTTTCTATGGCTAACCACCACACCGGCATTGCGATGGAGTGGCAGTTCACTACATTCAAATGCCATAAATCCCTCACTGATTCCCATGCTTTAAGTAATCCCTTCAAAAAAGGTGAAGCCCCTGAGAAAGGTTTTAATTTGTAAAAGAGAGCCCATGGCAACTCCACTCTCATGGCAACTTTATCACATGAAATGCAATGTAAAAGTGATTGTTTCAACAACTGAGTACCAGGAGAATTCATCTGCCCGTTCAACACCTGCCAAATGAATTTGCTTGCCAAAACTTTAGTGTGTAACGCAATGTCTAGCATCCCTAATCCACCCTGGTTTCTATGAATGCAGCACTTGTCCCAAGCCACCTTAATATCCGCTCCCTCCTCATTCCCTCCCCATACAAAATTCCTTATTGATTTCGTCAGTTGCTGAGTAATGCTTTTTGGAGCCAACAGCACTGAAGGTGCATATACGTACGTACTGCAAAGTACCGATTTAGCTACCACAATCCTGCCAGCCATAGAGAGCTTACATATTTTCCACCAATTTAAATGTTTTTCCAACCCAAGTAGGATCTCATCCCACGTCTCTATTGCTGACCTATTAATACCAATCGGAATACCCAACAATCTGGATGAGGCACCGCTTGGTATTACTTTCCAAGGGTATTGGAGAATGCACTCAGGTATGGTTTCATCCAAAGGCCATAATGCAGCACATTTGTTCCAGTTCAAAGAACAACCGGAAGCCATGGAAAACATGTTAAGAAGCCTAGTGGCACAAGATAGATTCTCCTCTGTTGCTTCCAAGAAAAGAAAGGTGTCGTCCGCATATTGGCTACATACCTGTTGAGTTCCATCATGCATAGCAAGGCCATTAATGATTCCGTCACCTGTAGCTGAAAGAAGCAATTGGGAAAGACCCTCGGCTACAACATTAAAGAGAAATGGTGCCAGTGGACAGCCTTGCCTGATGCCTCTGCCAATTGGAAAAATGGAAGAAGATTCACCAGAAAAAACCATTGATGCGTGACTAGTATCAAGAAGCTTCATTACCACTGATGTGAAGTCTGAACCACAGCCTAGAGCTAAAAGCAAACTTACACTGTCGTATGCTTTCTTAAAATCCAACTTCAAGTATATGACTCTCTGTTGCGTTTTTCTTGCCCAGTGTAAACCTTCGAAGGCTGCGGCAACATTGCTAAGAATGCTTCTTTTGGGCAAGAAACCAGACTGTGTGTAAGTGATATGTTCCATAAGAATTGGTTTTAGCCTCTCTGCATATGCCTTAGCCATAATTTTGTAAAAGGAGGACAACAGTGTAATCGGTCTCCAATCGTTAATTGATCTAGGCTCTTTCACTTTTGGTATCAATGTAATGACGCCAGTGTTGAGTCTCTTGTCCAAGTACTCCTTTTCTAAAAAATCAGAGTACGCGCTATAGACAAACGGCTCTATCCATTCCCAGTTAGTCTGAAAAAACTCAACGGGAATGCCATCCATACCTGGGCACTTGTCTTTTGCCGCTTCCTTAATCTCTTCCCTGGATAGAGGTGCTCCCAGCACATCCCTTTGCGGTTGCGTCACTTTAGATTTTACTTTAGCAAGGATCATGTTTTCAAAACAATCCTGAAACTCCACATCCTTCTGCTCAAAGAAACACCTAAAGTAATTATATAAATATTCTTTGATCAGTTGAGGTTCCCTGACCACCAGCCCCTCTTCCGTCTGAATATGAGTAAGAGTAGCAGCATACATTCTTTGCCTTGCAACCTTGAAGAAAAATTTAGAACATCTGTCCCCTTCTCTTATCCAGGTAAGGCCTGCTTTTGCTTTAGCCTGAGTGACTTTGATCGTTTCCAAGTTTTTTATCTCTTTCAGAACTTCCTTCTCGCGGTTTCCTGTAGTTATTACCCCCCTTCTAAGATTGGAGAGCTCCTGATACAAGGAATCCAATCTCGCCTTTTCCTCTCTTACCTTGGTTCTGCCCCACTCTTTAGCAAATTTCTTAATAGCTGCTAACGAGGAGATCATTGCGTCCATTCCCATCTTATTTGAGCTCGTCTCTAACCATATTCTCTTGCATTGCAACTTGAAATGAATATCCTTCAAGTATCGAGTATTCAATTTAAAAACTGTTCTTAAAGGTTTAAAGTTGTCCAGAATGCGACCGCTCACCAGTTGCGGTTTGTGATCAGAGATGGAATTTTCCAACAGATTTTGACGATATAAAGATGGGCACCAAGGTGCAGCGATCTGGTTAATATAACATCTATCGTGGCGAGCATATGCCCTTCCTTCCGCGACCCGTCCATTGTTCCATGTAAACCCGCCATCTCCATGCAATTCTGATAGTTGCAATTCTGCTAACAAACTAACCCATTGCTCTTTTTCAAAGCCAGACACAATTTCTGCCGCATTACCCATTCTGTCCTCTCTGCTTTCCACCATATTGAAGTCACCCAGCATGATCCACGCAATGTTATTGCCACCAAAACGTCTAACCTTATTTTTAATTGAGGCCCACAGTGCACCTCTCTTTCTTGCGACATTATGCGCATAAACATTAACTATACCCCATAGTTGTCCGCCTGCATCCCAGGTGATTATACTACATCTGCCAAAATTGTCTACATATGAAAATAATACCTTCATCTCCTTCCTCCACGCGATTAGGGTCCCTGCACTGGAGCTTCCACTTGTTGATGCAATTCCAACAAAACGATTTCCTAGCAAACCCAGAAGATGTCCTATTTCTTCATTCTTACATCTATGCTCTTGTAAGCATATGAAGTCTGGTTTAATTTTAGCCAAGGCCAGAGCTAATCTACTACCCTTTATCTCAGATGATTTCACCCCTCTGATGTTCCAGCTTAAAATCTTATGATCCATTTTTGGGAGCGGGTTTCTTCCTTTTGGATGTTATTCTCTCTTCCTCACCTTCACCCTGTTTACCCTTTTTTCTAGATTCATATTCCATACTGTTTGCATTATCGCATATTTCTTCTAATACCAGGTCAGCCCATCTATTTGAATGGAAAGGTATCCCAGCCATCGGATCAGGAGGCGAGAGATTAGGTGGGTCAATACACATCAACTCACTGTTTTCCAGCGGAAGATCACTATCGCCTGCCACGTGCACTTCTGCTCCTACTTTTGGAGGTTTCATTGGAGCATCATGTTTAGGAGCATTCGAGCCTTTTCTTTTTATGCTTTTCCATTCTGAGTCTGAAACCCGTTGACTCCACCCAGCCAATCCATGATTGGTCAATTGAGAGGAAAGACAGCGAGTGTCAGAGCCAGATTTATTTGACTTCTCCTGCACAGCGTGATTGATTATTGGATCTACTTCTAACCGTTTCTTTTCATCAGAAGAGATTACAGATAGCTCTAAGGGATTATCTCCAGTGACCACATTTTCAGCCATATCCTTCGTAGGTTCTGTTGAAGGGGGTGTGTGTTGGGGATGGTTAGAGTCCGGAGTATGCATCTCCCTTTCTGCACTTTTCTTGTTTTGCGTAATATCAAGCCCTTCAATGTGTAACTTGGGAAACATCCTATGTAAGTCCCAGGCATTCACCAGCTTCAAGTTGAATAAAACCACTTGCTTCGGTATACCCTCTGCAGCCGGTATACCAACACAAATCTTAAGGCCTCTAATAATTGAGTGAGAAATATAAGTACCGAGTGTATTGGCGATTGAAATCAGAAAATCAGCAAGGAAGTTTTATGGCAGACAATTTATCTGAAGTGAAACCAGGCGCATAATATTGATATAAGATAAACTCTCCTGCAAAGTAATCTACAGCTCTACTGACAAGTTTCTCCACAGTAGATTCACTGTCAAACAAAATAAGAAAAAAGTTCCCTCCAATAGCTTTCAGTGACTGAAACTGTGGCAGTCTTAACTTCTCTAAATGCCTGGTCAACCAAGAGTGTAACCTTTTGAAGTCCAGGAAACCTCCCGTGTAGAAGCCAACAACAGATTTGGCGACTAGATTTTGGATATTTCTCAAATGTCTATCATGATCTATAACCGCTTGCTACATTCAGATGGAACACCAGAACATTGATGCAACTTACTCGGGTCTGGCATAAAATTATCAGAACACAACATACTAAGAGCATCATTTACTCTATTGCTTCTAACCTCTGCAGATAGGCCCTGCTTTATCCAGTCGGAAAATCGGGGCTTTGAGATTTTTTCTACGGTATTTCCACTCCTCCAGGCTCCAGTATCCTTTCCTTTCAAATTACTCTGATTGCAGCCACGATTCTCTGCTCCATTTGTCGCAAATGCATCCCGCAGACCCTGTAAATTCTGTTTCTGAGTATGGCCAGTAATGGCAGGACCAGGAGTGGTCTCTGCCGAAGTCTCCACCGACAAAACAGGTTTATTGGAAGCCCCAACAATTGGGGACGAATTGCAGGCCCCTGAAACCTGCTGTTCGGCTGATGTCCAGGCTATATCCATGCTTTCAGCGGAAATCGGGGGCCCTGGGGGCCCGTTATGAGCACCTGGGTCGAACCCAGGCCGGTTCTTGGCAGCCGCTAAAGCGGCCGTTTCTTCTGCGCCTGCGCCTACGCCTCCCATTTTCTTTATCCGACAGCCAAAATCCTAAATGCCAAGTATTGAAATATAGTATTCGCCGAAACATTTTTACCTTAGTGCCCTATTTAATTTAATTTTGCAGCTATGGAGCTGGCTGAATCTGGTCGAATTTGATGGAGAAGAATCCGGCAAGTTCGTATTTTAATTCTTGGCATGATTCATTTGCGACATGGCTTTACAAAGAAATTATTACTATGCTTTGGTTTGTTTCTGAATTGCTTTTTTAAATTTTCTATTGAAGTGCAAATGGACGCTCCTGTTATTGCTTCTTGCTCTGACGTGTTGGCTTCTTAGTTGGGCGTGTTGTCTTTTTTTTTTTAAAGAGTGATTAGGGTAGGGAGCGAGTAAGAGACTACACATGTGTATTCACACATCCCTTATTAAATAACTAAATTTATTCTCTAGACCATATCATAATCCAAAACCCTATACGCATAAAAAGTCAAAGAAGAAATGTGCTCGTTTTAATCTCCACTAAAATCATTAGTGCCAATATAAGGGCCGCATGATACTTGTTTTAAATCCAACAAACACAGGCCATGGCCTGTCACAGTTTTGAAGCATGGCTATGCAAGGGCAAAGCCATATCCAACAGGTTCGACCTGCATTTAAGCATCATCGGCCCTGTGAAGGGAAAATTTGCCCTTGTATTTAGCGGTTTGAATCCATCAACTTGTTCTAGGCTCAAACCTGCAATACTAGCCAGGGATGGAAATTTACAGATTTTATTCCCCCAAAAGCTTAATCAAGCTTGGTCAAATAATACATCATTGGACAAATCAAGGAGTTAGCTTTTCATAATATCAAATTTCATCTACAACAAACTCTTGGATGAAATGTTATGACTAAATTTGTAATAGTGCTATCTTTTGACGTATTCTCTGATGATTTCTCTGATGATAAACTGATGTTTTTTCTGACGCTTTTCCTGATGATTTCTCTGATGCTTTTCCTGACGCTTTTCCTGACACTCGTTCTGACGCTTTTTCTGATGCAAATTCTGACGCTTTTTCTGACGCATTCTCTGACGCTTTTTCTGACGTTATATTTCTGATGATTTATGTGACGTATAACCTGACGTATACTTCTGACGAATAGTCTGACGAAATGTCTGACGTAAAGTTGTCAGAAAAATCGTCAGAAAATTCGTCAGATTATTCAACAGGCAAAAATCTCTTTAATCAGTCTGACGATTTTTCTAACAAATAATAGGCATTCTCTTGTAGTGCCTAGCCGATGTTCTATGCCAGCCAATGCCATGCCAAGATTCGGTCTGCTGATCTCTTGAGACCTAGCCGTCAATCGATCCTCACTGGAGTCTGAGCCGGGGTAGAACCTGGGGTTTGGGGTGTTTTCCTTAGGATTAGATGCATATTCTTTGCCGTTAGTACTTGGATGGATGTGCCTCCCTTCGTGGTGGTTATTTATATATGATTTATGTTGTGTGCTAACATGTATTCACGCTTCCGCGACATAGGAGCCCCATTGAAGGCGTGGGCCGAATGACCCCTCTGTGTCCTTCATTCGAGTATCTTCCTATAGATGGCCTGAGTTAGACGGAGGGCCCTGCTCGTGGTGAGTTGGTCGCCATGGGAGGGGGAAGTCCCTGTATGTATACGTCCGGAGCGCCGTATATATTCAGGGAGCGTCACAGCAAACATGCATAACCCCATTGACCTTTAAAAACTTTGCTGCATGATGCATAATCAACGGTTAGCATCAGCTGCACTTTAGCACATTCTATGAGTATAAGAGAGCCATTGGCAATGTTACATCAAATGCCTTATTGCTAATTTCAACATCATCTATTCACATCATTGTGATATACAAAATTTCTAAATACAGCTCAGGTTAAACAGTTGCAATTAGTGTCCTACTCAGTAAGGCTTGCAATTATTTGCCAATCAGAAGGTTCAGCTCCACAAAAATCTCCCATGCGACCTCATCTCGGTTTTGCTTGGTAAGTCTATAAAGAGTACATTGTGGATGAAATACTGGAACATGGGAATGCAAGACATTCCAAATTTCTGGAAAGAAATGTTGATTGAACAACTCCATTTTACCAACTTCATCAATCATGAACAGTTTATAGTCCCCTTTCACTTGAGGTGTAAAAACTATTTAATTTGATGCATCAACGACTAAGACATGTTTTAATTGTGTCATTCATCGCTAGCACCTCCAATTCTCATTGATCCGTTGTAGAGGAAGCCATGCTCTCAAATCAAACCAAACATTCTAACATTCAAATCAAACATAATAGTCAATCTAGGAACCCAAAGAATAGGATCTAGATCAGATTTCCTTACCCCCCTATCATTGCATGCCTGAAAGCATGGTTAGTGGCCAAAACAACAGCAAAAGAATAGCAGTCAGAATGCGTTTCATAAGTGTTTCCAAGCTGATCAAATTTTGGCTTCGACATGCACTTGAGATCAAATATTATGGTAACACTTACTTGAAAATCAAGTCAGAAAACTCAAAGGACCGAGGCAAGATTTTCATTGACGACCAAGACAACGTTTCCATGGTAACGATTGGAAAACCTGCAAAACTGGATAAGCAAAAGCAGGTCCAAATAAAAGGGGGGAGCCTCGAGCTCTAGATATAAATATACCTCGGGTGTTGCAATTCCAGCGGACAAATTTCAGCGCAATGGATTTAGGACGAATCACCATTACAAAAAACCTCAATTTTTGGGTCTTTGTCATGTAAGCAAAGCACAAGCCTCCAGATCAAAACCATTTTCATTGAAAATAGGTGCTCCAAGCTCTAGAAGTGGAGCAAGAAACAAAATCATGATGACAAGACTCACTATAAGACAAAAAGCTATGGCGGAACTGGCTACAAGACAAGAAGCTTCGCTAAACAACAAACTCCAGGACAATTTTAGTTTTACAATTTTTCAGATGGGGTTCTTATAAAACTAATAGAAAAGAGAAATCATGCAGCCGAAATAGACATGTGGCACAGGAACTGTTATGAATACATTCTAAAAGTTAGAATGTTATGATAAAGTCCAGACTTGTATACAACCATGGCATTAGAATTACCATTCTATTGTCATGCCAATCATAGTTCACCATCAAATATAGAATTAGCTACTCTATTATTGGTTATCTATGATTGGAATAGATGATGCTAATCTTAGTCTGGTGTATTACATGAGCCAGAGCCAATAATGGATGAGTGGACGAGAATAGATCCTTGGTGATTTATAAGGACATGTTGTGTGAACAATGATTATCATTGGTTGTCTCATAAAGATTGGCTCTGTGAAGGATTGCATCATAGTTCAGGGGAGGAACTAGCGTCGGAGTCTTGGAGGCTCCTAGCTGATTGCTTCGTTGTTTTAGAAGTGCTAGTTCCGTGGTCGGGTGGTTGGACACATTCTCAAACTCCTATTGTTCCTTGTATTCCTTATACTGAGTAAAGAATTTCTTTTACGCTTGTGTTTGTCAAATCTATTCTTCCTTTAATTGCTTTTTAGCCCTTATTCGTAAAAGTGATGAACCCAACGTGAATCGAACACGCAACCTTCTGATAGGAATACAAGGAACAACAGGAGTTGAGAATGAGTCCAACCACCCGACCACGAAACTAGCACTTCTAAAACAACGAAGTAATCCGCTAGGAGCCTCAAAGACTCCGCCTCTAGTTCTTCCCATGAACTATGATGCAATCCTTCACAGAGCCAATCTTTATGAGACAACCAATGATAATCATTATTCCACAACATGTCCTTATAAATCACCAAGGATCTATTCTCGTCCACTCATCCATTATTGGCTCTGGATCCTGTAATACACCAGCCTAAGATTAGCATCATCTATTCCTTAATATAACCAATAATAGAGTAGCTAATTCTATATTTTATTGTGCACTATGATTGGCATGACAATAAAATACCTAATTCTAATGCCATGGTTGTATATAAGTCTGGACTTTATCATAACATTCTAAGTTTTAGAATGTATTCGTAACAGCCCGTTGGGGTAAAGAATCAACTGTCCAGTTGGCAAAGTAGACGACCTCCCCTAAAATAATATAGGTCTGTTACATTCATTGCGCAGATAGACTTCCCTGTAAGCTTCCAACAAATGTAAGTAATGCTCAAAATAATCCTTCGATTTCCATTATGCTTCGGTATGTGGCACCTCTTTATACTTTACCAAATATCTGCGATTTGTACCAGGACCCGTATGCCTCATAATCATCTCAGGTTGATACACTGTATTACCATCCACTCAGCCACAGATTTATCACCTTTTTATGTTATACATGGATGTTTACCTCCAAATCCTGTTATTAAAGTGGCAGAAGGTGTGATGGAGGCAAATCGAGTTGCTAAAGATATGGATGCTGTTTTGGAATCCACCAGAGCAACACTCATTGTTGCACATGAAAGGTACAGTCGTCAAGCGAACAGGAAACGCAGACAACTTCTATATCAGGTGGATGATTGGGTACTCATTAGAATCATTAAGGAAAGGCGTGTTCCTTCCAAACAGAAAAAGCACAAGTTTCTCACTAGGTTTTACGGACCTTTTAGGATCACTGAAAAGATAAATGATAATGTTTACAGGCTGGAATTGCCCGATACTTGGAAGATGCATAATTCTTTTAATGTGGAATATCTCAGGCCATTTAAAGGAGTTAACCCACAATTAGTGTTGCAAGCAACAGAACCAGTGTTAGTGGATGATAATACAGTGTATCAACTTGAGTTGATTATGAGGCATAAGGGTCGTGATACTAATCGCAAATATTTGATAAAGTATAAGGAGGTGCCACATACCGAAGCAGAATGGAAATCAGAGGATCATTTCGAGCATTACTTACCTTTGTTGGAAGCTTACGGGGAAGTCTATCTGCGCAATGAATGTAACAGACCTATATTATTGGGGCGTCTACTTTGCCAAGCGAGGGCAGTTGATTCTTTACCGACTAGCTGTTATTTACGAATATATTCTAAAAGTTAGAATGTTATGATAAAGTCCAGACTTATATACAACCATGGCATTAGAATTAGCTATTCTATTGTCATGCCAATCATAGTGCACCATCAAATATAGAATTAGCTACTCTATTATTGGTTATCTATGATTGGAGGAGATTAAGGAATAGATGATGGTAATCTTAGTCTGGTGTATTACAGGAGCCAGAGCCAATAATAGATGAGTGGACGAGAATAGATCCTTGGTGATTTATAAGGACATGTTGTGGGAACAATGATTATCATTGGTTGTCTCATAAAGATTGGCTATGTGAAGGATTGCATCATAGTTCAGGGGAGGAACTAGCGGCGGAGTCTTGGAGGCTCATAGCGGATTACTTCGTTGTTTTAGAAGCGCTAGTTCCGTGGTCGGGTGGTTGGACTCATTCTCAACTCATGTTGTTCCTTGTATTCCTTATACTGAGTAAAGAATTCCTTTTACGCTTGTGTATGCCAAATCTATTCTTCCCTTAATTGCCTCAAATGTGCACGTGAAAGAAGGTACACTCATCAAGCAAATAGGAAACGCAGACAAGTTCTATATTAGATGGATGATTGGGTACTCATTAGAATCATTAAGGAAAGAAGTGCTCCTTCCGAACAGAAAAAGCACAAGCTTCTCACTAGGTTTTACGGACCTTTAAGGATCATTGAAAAGATAAATGATAATGTTTACAGGCTGGAATTGCCTAATACTTGGAAGATGCATAATTCTTTTAATGTGGAATATCTCAGGCCATTTAAAGGAGTTAACCCACAATTAGTGCCGCAAGCAACAGAACCACTGTTAGTGGATGATAATACAGTATATAATCCTGAGATGATTATGAGGCATAAAGGTCGTGGTACTAATCGTAGATATTTGGTAAAGTATAAGGAGGTGCCACATATCGAAGCAGAATGGAAATCAGAGGATTGTTTTGAGCATTACTTACCTTTGTTGGAAGCTTACAGAGAAGTCTATTTGCGCGATGAATGTAACATGCCTATATTATTTCGGGGGTCGTCTACTTCGCCAACTGAGGATAGTTGATTCTTTACCCCGGCGGGCTGTTTGTATTCTAATTCTGAGATTATTTTATTAGGAAACTCACAATGCAAATTGGAAATAACCGGAACACACGATTTTATTTTTTGGCCTAGGCCAAAACGACACGTAGCAGGCGGCCAAAGTGATGAGAAGTCGATGGTTTCGAAATATGCCACGAGAAGGGGTTGTAGCCTGATGGCTTGGGCTGCCTCCGTTGCGGCGATGGCAGCGTCGTCTTCCTCATCCAGCTGCTGCTGCTGCTGCAATTTTCTAACAAATCACTCTTTCAACAACAGGAGACTCCAGCTTTGCATTCGCGCCTCTGCTTCCTCCGACGAGGGCAACGTATCTACACAAGACCAACTCAGCAGCGATCGGAACAGCTCTGCCAAGTCCGCCGTGTCTTTGAGCTTGGAGACAGTCAACCCGTATGGTCTTGGGAGAAAATCCAGGCAGCTCTTTGATGATGTTTGGCGGAGGTTAAGAGACCTAGGACAATTAACTAGCTCCACAGGGGATGAATTTGACAATGTATTGATTGGTGGCCCCATGTGTGATTTTACAATCCCGGATGCCGAATTTACAACAATTCTCGTAGCCGGAGCAACTAGCCGTGTCGGAAGAATTTTGATTCGTAAACTCTTATTGCGTGGCTATAAAGTGAAGGTAATGAATATGAATTTCTCTGACAATGGGGAATGTAGATTGATTGAATCAAAGATCTTGGTGTCATATACTGAATGATACTCTTTGCGGGTCAATAATTGCTATCACGCATATTTTCTAATGTTAGACATGCTTCTGTATTAATGTAATAGGCATTAGTACGAAAAGCTGATTCAGAAACACTTGAGATGCTTCCTCGTTCTGTTGAAGTCGTCGTGGGTGATCTAGGAGAATCAGACACCTTAAAAAAGGCAGTGGAAGGCTGCAACAAGATAATTTGTTGCGCTACGGCAAGGTCATCCATAACAGGAGATCTATATAGGGTTGATCATCGGGGTGTGTACCACCTATCAAAAGCCTTCCAGGTATGCTTTGTGTTCGTTATTTGTTATGTATGGCCTTTGCTTGAGAGGGGATAGAAGTGAACCATTGAATCCATTTATATGTGTATTTTTGTTTTTTAGAAGCAGGAAACCTCCTAATTCCTTCACTATCTAGCCAGTGGTAGCTATGCAATATCTAAGCAATAATTTATCTCCCAGTTTTTTACAGACTAAACCTTTGACAAAGAGCATGATGAAAGAAAATTTTATAAATCAAAGGATAAATGTGATCAACATTAGTTTCCACATTAGTTTCAATCAAAGGATAAATGTAATCCACGTTCTTTTGTCATCTCTTGATCCATTTTCTAGTTCGAATGAATAGCTTTTGTCTTCTGATTGTAGATCAGGAACTACATTTGTGCCACAACTAAAGATTAAACATGACAGTGACCTTTGCAGGATTATAATCACAGACTTGCACAGATACGTTCTGGACATAGCAGTAAAAGTAAGTTACTGCTTGCAAAATTCAAGCAGCCTAGTGATTTGGAAAAGTGGGAATGCCGGCAGAGCACACATTTCAAGGACAATTTTTCGAACTATGATGATGAAATGAACGCAGAATTTGTATTGGATGAGAATGGGCGTGCTGTATTTTCAGGTGTACATTCCTGGGACACCCATTTTAGATGAAAGTTTATGATTCATCAGTGTTTTTTCAGGCTTTGTCTTTGTAAGGGGTGGCTATGTCGAATTGTTTAGAAGGATCTCGTTACCTTCAGGTTTTACTCTTGACAGGTATATTTACATAGTTTACACAGTGGTGTTTTGGATCGTGTACACTAAGATGATCTATAGGTATGAAGGATTTTTACTGTCTATTTGTGGAGATGGAAAGCAATATGTCGTACTGTTAGAATGTGGTGGTGAAGAATTTAACTCTCCATCTTGCTTATACTTTGCACGTTTTACAACTCGTCTAGGATACAGCAGGGTGTGGCTCTAAACTTTGTTACCTAAATGTTGGGAGAGAACTTTCATGACAAGGTTGCCTCTTTACAGGTGAGAGTAACTTTTAATATGTTCAGACCTGTAAAACCAGAAGATCCTCCACTTGATCCTTTCCTGGTTCACACAATAGCTATACGATTTGATCCTCGGAGGCAGGTTAGCATGTATAAATATTGGCTGCTTTATGCAAAAAACGACACTTATGTAGGGAAAAATGCAGAGAGCTTCAGTTCGCTCAGGAAGTGGAGAAAATGGAACAGGGAAACCATCTTTGCAGGACAGTGGAAGCTTTAAATTAGTATTGGATTATATCAAAGTTCTGCCAGTATGTTTGTTCTCCCTCATTTATCATCAACTTGTGTATGCAACCTCTTTTATCATCTGAAATTTTGGGCAATATGCAGAGTGGACAAGAAACCGACTTTATATTGGTTTCATGTTCAGCATCTGGTATAGAGGCCGCAAAAAAAGAAAAGGTGGTCAAGGCTAAACAGGTTTGCTTTTGTTGGCCATCGAACTTACTATCCAAGACATTATCATTATGGTTTATTTGGCTTTGTATTGTTATCAGGCTGGGGAGGCAGCTTTAAAAAACTCTGGACTTGGGTACACAATCATCCGTCCAGGCCCATTGCAGGTAAGGTTATCTTGTTTGATTACTATTTTTGGCACTTGTGACAAAATTATTTTTCTTCTGCACCTTCAAACAGGATGAACCAGGAGGCCAACGAGCACTAGTGTTTGATCAGGGGAACAGGATCACACAGGTTTTTGATAGTTCTTTCTAACCTCCTGATGTTATGCATTGTTTTCTTTATCCAATTTCTGGCACGTCTGAATTGAAAATAGGGCATTAGCTGTGCGGATGTTGCAGATGTTTGCGTTAAGGCTTTACACAATCCTACTGCAAGAAATAAAAGCTTTGATGTAAGTAAAGGATCTTGTCTTGTTTTTTCACTCTAAAAAATGTCAAAAAAACCTATTTAACTCCATTGATCTTAGGTCTGTTATGAATACACTGTGGAAGAAGGGCAAGGTCTTTATGAATTGGTGAGTAGTCATAAAATGGTCTTGTGTATTATGAAATTTAAAATGCATTTATGCAGTTCTTCTTACCTCTTATCACAGGTGGCACATCTTCCAGATAAATCCAATAATTACCTGACCCCAGCACTTGCAGTTCTTGAGAAAAATACTTAACAAAATTATCTACCTATATATAGTCATCATAAAATGTTAATAGAACAAAGAACATTTAGCACTAAAAAGATTTTGCATTTCCCAGACTGTTGTTAAAAATGAAACTGAAATTCTTTATTTACAAACCATCATTCCTCCCCCTTGGAGAATAACTAACTAATTAAAGGCCAGATTTGAATTATGGGCGTTGCGAAATGACCAAATGCATATAAAAAAACAATAATGATGGTCAAAGTAGTCTTAGAATAGTCTTCTCTATTATGAAATTTCGATTGCATTAGGCAGTTCTTACCGCTTATCACAGGTGGCACATCTCTTAGATAAATTCAATAATTACCTGCAGTTCTTGAGAGAAACACTTAAGAAAATCACCTAATGATGTAGCACTAAAAGATTTTGCGTTTTCCAAATTGTCTTTAGAAATAACAAGGTGTAAAACAAAGACATTAGCACTAAAAGATTTTGCATTTCCCAAATTGTTGTTAGAAATAACAAGGTGGTGCTGCATGATGGGTCGCCCTCATTAATGGAGTTAAATCGTATATATATGTATAATTTATAATGCGTGGCACCTCATACCTCAAGACAAATCGTACGAAGTAACCTCAAAATGTCTATCCTCATTGAAGGGTTAAGTTGTTTGGTCAAGTTGTTTATGCTCATGTCTCTAAATCAATAATTTTTTTGCAACTAAACTTATTTAGAAGGCACTTGGAGATCCTGCACTAAGTCAAAAAAAAGATCAAGTTTCACTATAGGCCCAAAAAAATCTGCAATAAGCTACAAACTCTTTTAGTTGCTAGTGTCTTACAAAATAGCTTGAAGGAGAAGTTGTATATTTGACATTGATAAAACCTAAAACAGATGCAAACTCACAAATGCATCTCAACTTATGTCTTACTTTGTTGGGATGGCAAGGGAGACTTATAGCATTTCTTTGACTCTTGGGCTGGTATACATTTTGGATAACAGAATTTCTGGGCCGAAGTGCTTTGTCAGACATATTTCAAGAAACCCAACTTATTGATCGCAAAACTGAGATAATTCGGGGATGATTGAGAACGGTGGATCAAAATCTTCACAAAACAAATGGGTGATCACAATATGAAAGCTCTTATCTTACAGCCGCTTATAGCAGCAGAAGAAGAAATTGTAAGAAGAAAATGCTACCTGCATCCAATCAGAAGCATAAAATAGGTACAGAGCGGTAAATGGGTCGAATGTTCGGATTCTCTTTATAAAGAAGACATGCACCTTTGCCTTTTCAAACTTTGCCTAATATGGCTCATACACTTGTATAAATATTGATCTCATATTGAATAAAGTTTCATCTTGTTTTGTGGACAAAATGTTGCATTCCATAAGCTCCTCTTTGCTGGGTTCTTCATATTCTTAACATGGTATCAAGCCAAGTTATTTGATTGTCAGCTTTTGTGGGCTCACTAGAACAAAGACACTTTATGTGTTCTCTAGATCTAGCTTTCCTGAATGGAAGCTAAAAATGGAGCTAGTATTAGAAAGCGATAAGTTTTTTATTATGTCACTGCTAAAATCTCAGTTCCATTGCAACCCTTGACAAGTGCTGGAGGCCTGGCTATGAGTGGAGCTGAGTATGATACGTGGGTAAAACTTTTGGCTGATTGGCATGAAAAAGATAAAGTGGTGCATTCTTTAATACTTTATGCCCTCAAAAAATCCATACTGAGATGTCAGAGATCTCAAATCTTCTGCTGAAATTTGGAGTTACCTTAACAAAATTTATGAGCAGAAGACTGTGTATGAACTATATAGTCTTCGTAATGATATTGCTAATCTTCGTTATTCTTTGACTAATCCCTTTGATTCTTACTTTGACAAACTTAAATCTTTGATGGATGGACTGTCTGTTGCTGGTGAGATCATGCCACTAAAGCAGCAAATTGTTATCTTGCTAGAGATTCCCCCCTCCCCTTCCCCAGAAGAATTCCAAGTGATATGAACAATACTATTGAACAAAGATGACCTTACCTTAGATCATGTTCAAGCGTCCTTGAAGGACGAAGCCAGGAAGCTTCAAAACTCCGCTAAGAATCAAGAAAAAAAGGCTCTCGTCGCCATCGATAAAAAGCGGGGATTGTGATGGTCGATTGGGTAGTGGTCATAACAGTGGTGGTTGTGGTAGTTTTTCCTGATCTTCAACTGTCTGTGAGTATTGCAAAAAGACTGGTATGATTAAGATGGTTGTTTTTACATGAAATTTATTAAAGACCATAAGTTTCTGCCGGGAATAATTTGTGAGGGACTTCCTAAGTAATATCATATCTCGGCATATGTTTTGTTGTTTTATTATCTCATTGGAAACTGATTTACTAGAAATGGCTAATGTAATGAAAGTTTCATTGGAGATGTTTATTGACAATTTACAAATATGTTATTGTAAACTAGAAATTTTGCTACTATCTCATTGGAGACTGATTTGCTAAAAATTGGCTAATGTGAAAATCTTATTGAAGATGCTTATTGACAATTGACAAATATGTTATTACAAACTAGAAGGTTGGATAATATATTATTCACAATCTCATCGGAGATTGACTCAAAATTGGCCAGTATCTAATATAACATCTTATTATAGATTGACTTACTGAAAATTGGCTAGTATTGTTCTAGACATGGGCTATGAAGAGCACCCGACTGCGTGTGCATATTGTAGAACTATTGCTACTGATGGTTTGTCTTTGTGCATGTTCCAAATGAATTCTTCTACTAGTGGATGTTAAGAAGACTCTTGGAAGGCTGCAATTACTATGTTACACATTAGAAAATGAAGTGCTTGAGTTTTTTCCTTTTCACCCACAAAAAGTTTCTTTATTCAAGCACGAGACTAATGCTGCAGGGAGCGTGACATGATGCGTCATTTAGTCTCTCTCAATTGAGATACATTTATTTTTATGAGATACAATATATTTTGTTGAAAGGACTAAAACTGCAGGAAGGGTGTTCGGATTCTCCTTATAAAGAAGAAGTTGCACCTTTGCCTTTTCAACCTTCGTCTAATATGGCTCATACACTTGTATAAATATTGATCTCATATTGAATAAAGTTTCACCTTTTTTTGTGGGCAAATTATTGCATTCCATAAGACATTCTTCACATGCTTAACAACGAAGTGGAGCAAATGCTGAAGCCGAAGGGAGGGAAAGAGGAAAAAAAAGCCATCTTCCATGCAAGCTCAGGTGAAGCTCCCAGTTCCCAAAATATTCCTTGAAAGCCAAACAGAAAGAGAGAAAACAAGGAATTTATAATCTTAAACTGTTATGCAGCTCTCCAACAGTCTCAGCCATCCAACCTAAATAAGAGAAGCTATCTACCATCCATACAAAGATTTTGATGCATATTCCAGTTTCACATACTTTGTCCTAAGGCAGTTCTTGTGTGGTTGTGTATTCAACAAGGGGGGTTCACCTTGAGATCCCATACTAACCATCTGAGTTATAAGGAATGGTTATTTTTGGAGTGCTTTCGGACGAAAATATATGCGAAGGAGTGATTTTTATTACATTTTGCAACATTTTAAGTCCGTACATTTTCAAAATGGATATTTTTCTAGATCGTTTTGACCGTATACTAAAGGTTTTCTTGCTACCTTAGTAACGCGGATGGCATGTCCATATTATATACAAGCGAATCTCCTGGGGTATTCAACCTGTCTGCCATTGTCCATATCTCTTAATTGTATTAGAATCTATGTGTGTGCTATTTACAACTCCAACAATGGATTATGAGAGTTCAAATCATGCTACAAGATGAAAATCTCCAATTTTAGGGTTGTTGTTGCACAACATGATAGTTCCTAATGTTTTGGCGCCATATGGCTAATTTCATATGGCAAGGCCTCATCTTAATCCTATCCCTAACCCTATTGTGAATCTGAACTTAAATCTAGCCCTATGGCAAACCCTATCTCTAGTCTTAACCCTGTAATCATTTTTTCTCTCGTTCATGCCTTTATCCAAATGTGATGACTCAAATTGAGCTACCTACAGTGGGATTAGCGAAGAAACTTCATACTATAGTTTGGCAGGCGGAGGGGCGGCCGGGAGCGCAGGCCAGTGAGATGGATGGACGGCGGACCCGGACGGGCGGGTAGAAGGCGGATGGGCGGATTGATGAGGCGGACGGGCGAGGCAGAGCGAGCAGACGAGCGAGGAGGAGCGGCAGGCAGGCAGAGAGCAGGATTGCAGCCGAGGCAGTTTTGTAGATATTTGGACTATGTAGGAGATCATGCTTTTTGGATAACCTTGGCCTTTGGTTGTAGAATATTTATGGAATCTTTGATGCGCAAACCCTATTGACTTCAAAAATGGTAGGTATAGAATTGTAAGAGTCAACTCATAATAAACTTATTTTATTATCTTAAGCGCAAGCCAAAGTTAAGATATAGATGTAAATCAAAGTTGTTCTTCCCTTTTCTTTTTTGAAGGACAAGAAGCTTTATTCACCAATCAAAACCTATAACATAAAAGGCAAAGGCAGGACTATAATCCCAGTGGACAAAGTGATCCAACTGAGCACTACCACTTGTCTATGCATAAAAATGAATTTGAAGGTAAGTATGCCAAATCAATGTCTGTGAATAAGAATGACCGAAGGTAGCCTTCACAGATGTGACTCCTTATTCACTATCTATTGATAAGCACCTATATGAATCCTCTTCCATTAGAACGTTCAAAAACTTGGATAACCTATCAATAACACATGTTAACACTTCAAATTAATGAATAAAGAGACTGTAAGCCACAACCAAGCAGACCTAACATGCTGACATTAGAAGAAATAAAGACACAAGAAGAAGTAATGCTCCATTATGTCATCCTTGCCCATATAAGGGAAAGATTGTAGACATTTTTTTAGTCAAAATTTGCGGACCAAAATATTGTCTCACACGTCTATGAATGACTTTCCATCATAATACAGACTTGAAATGAAGCAATTATTATATATTCATTTTCAAATTGCCTTAGAAATAATTGATCTCATTTTTTTGAGCAGGCAACACCTCTGAACGAAGTAGGATTTAATACATGAAATTTCTAGCTGTTCTGTTTTGACGTGATCCCTCTTCAAGTGGAATAGTTTCAGTTTCAGCTTCTCCCATGCCAATAGCCATAGAAAATGATGTCCTTTTTTAGTTTTGATGCCCCTCACAACTTCTGATATGCCTGCTCACAAGGTGCATTATTTTAGAAAGATTTCCTCAGATTCCATTAGATTCTCAAAGATTCTCTTGAGGTTCCTCTATATTCTCTAAGATCTTATAAAGATTCTGCTAGATTCTCCAAGGTTGCACGAAGAGTCCCCTAGATTTCCATAGATTTGAAGGATTCTCTTGAGATTCCCATAGATTCCCTCAAATTCTGATGAGATTCCCCTAGATTCCCAAAGATTATCCCAAGATTCCTCTAGATTCTTTAAGATTCTATAAAGATTTCGTTAGATTCTCAAAGATTTTACGAAAAGTCCCTTAAATTCTTCTATATTAACAAAGATATTTTTGAAATTCCCCTACATTCCCAAGAATTATCTCAAGATTCCTCTTCGATCTCCAAGATTCTATGTAGATCAGGTGAAGATTCCCTAAGATTCCCTAAGATCCCCCTAGATTGCCTAAGATTCTCGTGAGATTCCTCTAGATTTCTTAAAATTCTATAAACATTCCCCTAGATTCTCCAAAATTCTACAGAGATTTCCCTAGATCCTATGAAGATTTCCCTGGATTCTCTAAGCTTCCATCAAGATTTCCCTAGATTCTTGAAGATCTTATGAACATTCTTGTAGATTCTCTTGAGATTCTCCTAGATTCTCAAAGATTATCCCAATATTCCTCTAAATTACCCAAGATTCTATGTAGATTTGATGTAGATTCTCTTAGATTCTTCAAGATTCTTCTAGATTTCCTTAGATTATATGAAGATTCTCTTAGATTCTCTAAGATTTCACATGACTCCACTAGATTCTCATATATTTAAGAAAGATTCCCTTAGATTATGTTCTCAAAGACTCTTTCGAGGTTCCTCTAGATTCTCTAAGATCTTATAAAGATCCTGCTAGATTCTCCAAAGTTGCACGAAGAGTCCCCTAGATTCCCATAGATTTTGAAGGATTCCCTTGAGATTCCCATAGATTCTGATGAGTTTCCCCTAGATTCCTAAAGATTATTCCAAGATTCCTCTAGATACCTTAAGATTCTATGTAGATTTCCCTAGATTCTATCAAGATTCCCCTAGATTCTCAAAGATTTTACGAAAACTCCCTTAAATTCTTCTATATTAACAAAGCTTTTTTTGAGATTCCCCTATATTCCTAAAGATTATCCCAAGATTCCTCTTCAATCTCCAAGATTCTATGTAGATTCTCCTAGATTCCCTAAGATTCCCTTAGATTCCCCGAGATTCCTAGATATTCTCTTAATATTCCCATAGATAGCCTAAGGTTCTCATGAGATTCCTCTAGATTCCCTTAAATACTATAAATATTCCCCTAGATTCTCCAATTCTACAGAGACTCCCCTAGATCCTATGGAAATTTCCTTGGATTCTCTAAGCTTCCACCAAGATTCCCCTAGATCTTAAAGATCTTATGAACATTCCTTTAGATTCCCCTAGATTTCCAAAAATTCTCTTGAGATTCTCCTAGATTCCCTTAGATTCTCAAAAAATTATCCCAAGATTCCTTCAGATTTCCCAAGATTCTATGTACATTCTATGTAGATTCTCTTAGATTCTCCAAGATTCTTCTAGGTTTCCCCACTAGACGATTCTAGTATGACTCCACTAGATTCCACATGACGATTCTCCAAGATTCCACATGACTCCACTAGATTCTCAAAGATTTTAGAAGGATTTCCTCAGATTCCATGAGATTCTCAAAGATTCTCTTGAGGTTCGCCTAGATTCTCTAAGATCTTATAAAGATTTCGCTAGATTCTCCAAGGTTGCATGAAGAATCCCTTAGATTTCAATAGATTCCCATAGATTTTCAAGGATTCTCTTGAAATTCCCATAGATTCCCTTAGAATCTGATGAGGTTCCACTAGATTCCCAAAGATTATCCCAAGATTTCCCAAGATTCCCCAAGATTCTATGTAGATCTCCTAGATTCCTATAGATTCTATGAAGATTCTTCTAGATCCCCTTGGCCTTCCCTTAGATTCCTTAAGATTCTATAAAGATTCCCCTACATTCTTATGATTTTACAAAGATTCTCTAAAATTTCATCAAGATTACCTTAGATACTCATAGATTTTAGGAAGATTTCCTTTGATTCCCCTAGATTCCCCTAGATTCTCTTGAGATACCTTTAGATTCTCTAAGATCCTATGAAGATTCCCTAGATTCTCCAAGATTGCATCAGGATTCCTCTAGATTCTCTAAGTTTTTATGAAGATTCCTTTAGATTCCCATGGGTTCTCTTTAAATTCCCTAAGATTCTCTTAGGATTCCTCTAGGTACTCTAAGATCCTCTGAAGATTCCCTAGATTGTTCTAAATAGATTCCATAAAATTCTAAGATTCCAAGAAGATCACATTGGCTCCAACTGCAACGGAACGATGTCAAAGTACTAATCATTGGAAAGCTCTCGACGAGAGGAATCTAAAGGCATAGGTTCTACCTCTATCCGACCCAAGGCGATTTAAGAAAAAGAAGCTTCCTAGAAAGTCAATTCATAAATGCTTTGCCACCTCAACACCTTTTTATTAAAGAGAGTGCCACCTCACCTCCTTTAAAATAAAAAATTGCAATTTAGTATAAAAATTTAATGGTTAGGATTTATCCTCACCCTTTAAACTAATGGCTAAGATCTGACACATCAAATCACTTTAAGGGACCTTCCTTACAAAAATCAAGGGCTAGGATTTCTCTTTCCCTTTTGATCCAACGGTCCAGGGATGTGGTGCATGCCCCCATGCATGCCCATGCATGCCCCCATCAAATATGATGGTCATAATTGTGCCACCTCAGAATTTGGAGGGCCAGGATTGATGTCTATATACCATAAAATGATGCCCCCCCATCCGGTATATCTATACAAGTATTTTTACTATGAGGGAGTGTATCAAGTCGACTAGTCATTTGTCAAAATTTCTATACGAGGAATTTACAATAAGGATCTTAGCAAGGATGTTGAAAATTAAAGACGGTATCCTATTGGGTAAAAACAAATAAAAAAGTCAAGCTAAATTCAAATTCAACTGGAGTTATATCATCCCATGCGAAAGTTCCCAATAAAATTGAGGCCCATGTGATGTTGTTCATTATTACGTTGTATATAATTTGCTTCGAATCCTAATTTAAAGTTTGAACCGGGAATGTCGAATTGGAAATTTGTTTTATATTTTCTTGTCTATTGAGTTGGTGAGTGCCATGTTCTATTTTTTTACTAATTTATCATTGTTGGAGTTGGTTGCAAATGGGAAAGAAGCCATCAAATTCATGTATGGAATGGACAGACAATAACAATTCAACAGGTCGTAGCAAATATTATTGTCTACGAAGTAAACACTATTGGATTTTTTTGTGTTGTTAGCCAGGATGAATCTCTTATGTATTACCAAGCTAGATATTGACTATGCACAAGAATATGATTGTCTTACTGCTCTTGAATAAAAAATGAAAACAATTGCAAACCATTCTAGGGAGAGGTCCTTATGCATAAATATCATCATCCAAGTGAAGTGTTGTTTCATTGAGTTGAATGAAAATATGAGTACAATAACCCATAGGGGAACAAGCTGATGAACCCCAAAATGAGTGAAGAGGGGAACAAAATGATAAACCCCAAATGAGTAAAACAACAAATACAACCCCGGGTTAGACCACCCGATAAATAAGATAATTGTGTACAATGATTTCAGGGCCCCACATAGAACATTCAGAAAGTCGCTATACTATAATGCTCTCGAATGTAATAGTCAGGTCGCGCCACCCATCCAAGCGGTGACTCAAATCCGCCCCGCTAAGATACCGCTCCATGTGTCCCTCTTGGCTGCTCGTATAAAAAGCAACCTTATGCACATCAGAGAGCTCCAAACTGCAAGACCAAACATGTGATTGTCAACTGTGTTAGGAGCCATCTACAGGCCAAGAGTCAGCAAGCTACAAAGTTGGACTAGAAGTACAAGAGCACAATATAAAAAATGGAAAAGAAGATCCATGAGGATCCTCGAAAACCATAGGGCTACGCCGAGGAAAATATAGGCTCGACCAAGAGGCGTTTAAAAAGCAGCCCCATGCACATCAATGAGCTCTAAACTGCAAGATCTAACCATATGTGACTGTCAACTGTGTTAGAAGCCATCCACGGGCCAAGAGTCAGCAAGCTATAAAGTTGGACTAGAAATATAAGAGCACAATATTGAAAATTGAAGAGGTGATCCATGAGGATCCTCGGAAGCCACGGGGCTACGCCGAGATAGGAAAATATAGGCTCGACCTAGGGGGGCTTCCCTTGGGTGTTCTCCAGAAGCACCATGTGCTATGCTGGGAAAAATGCAGAAGCCCATCGGCCAACATTGAATGAAAAGTAAAACCCATATAGCAGAGTAAGAGGTGGGAGGGGGCGAACTCCGTACAACAACAAGATTCAGCTCAGAGGAAATGCCGATGAGGAATGCAGGAAGACACAAGGCTTTTATGGAAGAAATGGCCAAAGAAAGCTCGTGCTATAGCAGGCTTGTGTTAAAGAAAGCTTGGGTCCAAAAAGAGAGCTTGCGCTAAAACTAGCGTCCCTATCCCTAGAATGATGGTTCTCTTCTATATAAGAAGAGAACCATAGCATTCTAGGGAGAGGTCCTTATGCATAAATATCATCATCCGACACAAAGAGAAACCTCCCTCAAACCCCATCATAGATTGAGACCACAAAAGACTGTAAGGCACAACTCGATGCTAGGAAAAAATGTAACAATCATGAGACGAGGCAGGATGCCAATGCAAAAAGAGCGGAAGGGGCCCAAGAAACCCCGGGACAACTGGACTGCATAAGGCAAAGAAAGTCCAAAAATCGAACACACTTGACTGCATAAGGCAAAGAAAGTCCAAAAATCGAACACAAACAACAACTATGGCCACCACCAAAGCACGTGAAATCAAATTCTAGAACCGATGTACCAACAAACTACAGAGAATACCTAATGACAAGATGCTATGGAAGCAAGAACAAAAATACCCAGCCTATATTATACATGCATAACAGACTCAAGTGAACTTTCATGAAGACAATGCAAACCCCATAATAATAAATAAGAAAGATCAAAATCATGCACCATGAAATGCATAAAAAGAGAAGACATGAAGACCGGGCATAGTTAACAAGCTAAAAAGAGCACCTGGAATCAAAATTGAAGAATCAACGTACCAGCAACAAACTTTAATGAATACTATAATGAAAAAACACTACGACAAACAAGGACAAAAACCTAAACATATAACCTACATGCATAACCAGTCCAAGCAAACTTTCAAAAGTAGAAACAACAGAACATAACCCACAGGAACAAGACTAGATGAAGAAAAGCGAGTGCAACCTGAAACAAGAACAAATACCATATAAGAAAGCAAGACAACTTACCACAGGCTCCACTACAACATGCCCGAATGTGCGATGATGCAGGCCAAAAAGGGGAATGTCGTGTGAATATCACGCGGGATGCACGTATACCAAACAACTCTTCTAGTTCAAAAAGGGGTCAACATAGAAAAGGCATGATGATTGGACCAACAAGGCAAGAAGAACTACATCGAGTGAAGAGGTAGACAAAAGAGGAAGGCAAGACAATAGCAGCGCAAAGATATCTCTCAAGGGATAAAATGGAAAAAAGAGGAAAGGAACAAACATAGGGTGAAAAAAGACAAACATGAGATCAAAATGAAATGGATGGAAAAAGGGATCGAGAACAGAGGAAGGCATCTAGGCAAAGTTGCATCTGCAACAAAAAGTTTCTAAGGCATCCAGGATTCAAAAAGATCAACAAACTTCCTCTCGATTCCAAGGTCCAAAACATTGTCAGCGATTCACAACTTTCTCACCCATGAGTTGATGCCCAAAAGATTCAAACCTGCATCTCCACTATGAGAGATCAAAGGCACAACCAATGTATCCACCCAATAAGATATTAGTTTTGTAAGCTAAATGTTGATTTTATCGTGTTTATTCTTGCAGAAACCTAGCAAAAAGCATCAACATGTACATAGATGCAGCCACCGCCCATGGATCTGACCTGCTCAAGGACATCGGCCCAAAGCAATTTGAAAAACTAGGGAAGTCGTTCATATCCATCCATTTTTAAAATGACATGACACGCAAATCCGGTCCTAATACTAGCTATAAAGGGATCCGCTACCCTGCATGATCAGAGAAAAGCATCCACTCCAAGAGGAGCTCAAACATAAACCAGGTTCCAACTCAAAAAACCGCTTTATTTCAGGTCGCAGATAAATGCAAGCAAACAAAGCTGGATCCCGATTCATATGGCAAAAGGAGGAGATCATGCCAGGACCCGCTAGATAAGCTGCTGTTGGACCCCCAACTCTAGCCCGACTGAACCCAAGCAACCACCAGGAAGGAATTTAGAATTTTGGAAAAGACTGTCAACAAATGTTATGAATCTGGTAGAAGTGAGAATTGCAGAATGCTTGAATGCCGGAAAAGCTTGTAAAGTGATGCAGAATTAAGAGGGAGATAATCTAGTACTAAGTAGAAACTAAAGAAACTGCATAGAGAAGAAGGAGAAATCTAGCGAATGAGAATGGATGACATAGAAAAATTCCGTACAACAACAAGATTCAGCTCAGAGGAAACGTCGATGAGGAATGCAGGAAGACACAAGGCTTTTATGGAAGAAAGGGCCAAAGAAAGCTTGTGCTATAGCAGGCTTGTGCCAAAGAAAGCTTGGGTCCAAAAAGAGAGCTTGCGCTAAAACTGGCGTCCCTATCCCTAGAATGATGGTTCTCGTCTATATAAGAAGATTAGAGATAAAAATGAAAGTGTAGTGCAACTCCATATACGATAGGTGTTCTCAAAGGGTTAAAATCCCTTTGATATAATGCATTGTAAAATTGTTAGACCTAATGAAATCACTAGTAGGTAGGCACAGTGTACATTGCCAACTCTAGTGCCAAAGGAACAATACACACCATAGAAAGAGCTCCTTAAATTCGTAGTTTATGTATAATTACTGCTAGCAAAGAACTACAAAGCATCAACTAATCTCATCATTATGAACTTAAATTGCACTACATATCTTAACTAAAATAGAAAGATATAGACACCTACTTTTTGTGGATAAGTGTATTCCAATAGCTTCAGCCATGGTAAGAAATGCCTAATTGTTAACATTCTTCTACACATTCACAACAATCATGACTTGGTACCATGTAAGTTCAGGTTAAGCGTACCATCTTAATCACTGAATGCGAAGTTGGGAAGCATCTCTTGATTAGAACACACACAGAATTCCAAACCAAGTGTGGCAACCTTGGTCTTTTGCCAAAAGGGGTGTAGATGTGGTGCTTCTATTACTCATTATCGTCTCCCACTAAACTTGCAATTTGTAGACCCCAATATCAACAATCTCATGTATGTAGTTGGACTCTATGTTGTGCGCACCGATGAATGCTCTTTATTGTTTAGGCATATTCCAGTAGTGAAGCCCATGCTCTTTATTGTATAGGCATATTCCAGTAGTGAAGCCCTTCGACAATGAAATTATTATTCAAATGCCATATGGTTGCCCTTATATTTTGCAAGGCATACAGACTGCCATCATTATCTTGTCTTATATACCATCCAGAGAAAAGAAAAAATAAGCAGAACAATTGCAAAAGAAAGAACTATCCGAATTATCTTCTCCAAACAGTATATGTGCCCCAATTAATCTAGAAAGTCTATGGGTTAACATTTTGTCTAGTACATCATTTTTTTCGACAAAGTGTTGAGAAATGTACTGATGGAAGATGAAAATATGTAAAAGTTGGTACATAAAGTCACTATGCAAATACTGGCGTGCTTATTATGTACAAGATCTTGTATCAGTATTGATTTTTGCTCAGTGCATGGCAAATCTAATACCTAAATATCTAACAGCATGACGCAAATGGCACTTGATCTTTTGATACAGCTTCGAGCAGAGTTTCCCTTTCTTTGTATGCTAGCAGGTTCTTACAAATATCCATCATCTTCTGGCCTTCTTTCGAAATCTACAACCACGTTATTTTCTCAGGTCAAGATAAAATACCTTTGCAATAAAAAGCCAAAACATGATACCACAAACAACCTGCCAGCCTTTCCGTTTGTTTCTTAGCCTCCTATTCTGCTGAATGAGAAAAAGGTCATTTGCCATCCTTTGGGCTTCACACTCATTTTCATTTATGCATTCGAGGCTATTCTTCTTTTGCCAAAAATGCCGCCCAAGAAGGGTCTCAATTTTTCGTTGTGCTACTAATGGAATCACGACCTGCTATATTAAATTGAAGCATGGCATCCGAAACAAGTGGTTGATAAGAGGGAAGAAAAATAATTATAAAGCCAGATTTCCGTGCTGTGTGAAGCAAGTGTGTCAAATTGCCTCCAGTCCCTTCTATCTTCTGAAATTATCTTAACATGCTAATCATTCCTAATAAAAACTTTCAATCATATTTTCAATCATCCAGATTTGCACAGTACAGAATCCATTGCATCCCAAATATTCCAATTCTGTCTCATCGTCCTATCATGTACCAGTTGTCATAATTCATAATGGAAGCAGACAAAACGTCTATACTGTGATAAAAATGACATTTCGAGAAACTGCATAAACAATCTCCAGTGCTTATATTTGAATGCAACGGCTTGTGCAGCTTTTCCATTCAAAGTTTCAACATTCAGAAGAGCTATCATTAGATTAAGAAATACATTAGGGTGAGCTCAAGCTACTTAGGGCGAGCACATTGGAATCCTAATTAACAAAGTTAACACAACAATGAAATGAGAAAATAGGAACGGAACAAATGCATGATGCACCTTCGCTTACCAATAGACGATGTAGTGAATAAAACTAAAGAAGAAGAAAGGACTAAAATATAATCAATACACTACAATCTTCTTATGTAAATAATTCATGCCTCAAATTAGACACCAATTTGTCAAAAAAATAATGAGAACAAAGTCTAGTCCCATATCTTGGATAAAATGAAGTTCCCAAGCCACCACGTACAATCCACATAATGAACAGCTGAATTTAAAATTTGTAAGAATATGGTTGACCACGAAGACTGAAATTGCCATCCTAAAAGAACCCCAAAAAAAAAAAAAAAAGACCAGACAACATTCTTGAGGAAAGCATAAACCAACTGTAGCAACAAAGCTATACAAAACATCTAAAAATGCAAAGCCACTGGACATTGAAAAAACAATGATGGAGACTGCAATAGCAATTCGCATAGTGAGTGGCGTTAGTGTGAATAATAAATGAGCATTGAAACATCGTGAAAAAAAGGCATTGCATTTACAAACAAAACATGAATCCAACAACACCTCCAAATCCAAGGGTTTGAATATTCTCAACTGCCCTACTGCCAGAGAGAACACAGCTCCAAATCCAGCCATATCTATCTCTAATGACAGGGGTAGTCGTGAAATTGCAGATAGATAAGCATATACAATCTCACCTCCACAAAACACAGTAAACACATAGCCAACACCACTGTTTCTGTCAGTTGTCAGGATTCTCCATCTTCAGTTTTGGAGGATGCACCGTCCCTTTGTTTGTCTGAGTAAAATTTAAAAGCAACTTAAAATATATAATACATATACGTCAAAGCACATTAGCAGAAAAAAACTTTGACCATGAGCTATAAGAAAAAGACTAAGAGTAGCTGCATGTACATGATCTCTACAATAAATGATGCCATAAAGCCGAGTTTCTTCAACATGGCAACATAAATAACTCACCACAGCAGTTTACCAATCATGGCTGTGAATGACATCGAACAGAAATATGTCGTGCAGACACAAGAACTTAAAAGGGAAACTCTTCTTTGTTCTTCAAATGCGCCAAAATGGAAAGAAAGAGAGACAGTAAGTCATGTTTAACCGAATGAACTTCATTTTCACTATCGATTGTATGCTGCAATCTGTCCACCTGTTCACGCTATTTTCTTGTTTATCCACTTGTCCTCAAAGAAAATCGCCACTCCGATAAAATTCATCGCCATAATTGGCGCCAAAACACCCTTTGCCACAAATTTCGCCCATAAAAACCTCTAAAAGACCCACGATTTTTGTCTGTAAGATTAGGGCATCTAGAGCTTTATCTTTCCAATAAACAGGGAATATTCTCATATCAGTCCAGAAATGACAGAAAGATCACAAATAAGAAATGCCATGAAGATCGCTATAGGCGGCCGGAAGAAAATATAATCCTCTTAGGGAAGGATGAATCTGGAATTTCTCTAGCACCCAAACGCCAGAGATTAGCTGGACCGTACCCGGGTAGATCTTCGACATAGCGCAACCAAGAAAGTCTTGTTCGAAAAAAGGAATGATAGTGATTATTAAACGTGGCGCCACCTCTTGAGGGGGATTTAATTATGACGTCTTTCTACTAACGGCCCAGATCAAATTTTTAAATTCGATGGCCTAAATCAAAAGCCCCAGATAAGGGACCAGCTTGAGGCATCACGAGGTGGCTCCACCTGAGCCACCCATCCAGCATTTTCGACGGACGAGATGAATCTCTTATACAACGGGGGCAGCTTGAGGTGCTTAAGTAATTATCTCTAATATATAATTGTAACTAGTAAACGTGTGCGGCGTTGCGGCTAATATCTAACATATTTTTCCTCGGCCTTTAACGTCCATATGTCAATATTTGTCAACAGCACATTCATAACTGTCCATATCCAAAGGAACTTCCCACTAAGTGATCTATTTTCCCACTAAGTGATCTATAGTGATACTTTGTCATGTCTCATTGGCTCACTGGCAAAACCATTCCATAGAGAATCACAATAGGTAAACTACAAATAACATAAATCAGCCTACCAAAAATGCCTGTGCCAAACTGGCAAAACCATTCCATAGAGAAAGCCAGACTAATAGGCATATTATAGCCCTTCTTAAGGTGGCGTGCCCTCTGTTTTTTTTATTAAGGATCTTATGTTCAAGGCAAAGATAGGATTGCACAATTCAGGCATCAATTGTTGTCTCGGTTTGCTATGGAGCTACACTGTTTATGACATCAGAGTATTGATTGGTAAAGAGTGCAACTCAGAGTACAACTCTTGAAGAAACTATGGCATGACAGTGCAACATTCCGCATGCAAATGTTTAACTGGATCATAGAACCTTGAGAGAGCCTTGAATAACCTGTTGAGAATTCCATATTGCCTATTCGTCTCTTTCTTTCTCCATAAAGATTTGATGCTATAAAAATGCTCTCAGCTTCAGCAAGAACTATTCTCCTATGCATTTGTAATGTCCGCCCGGATCTTTGGTGAAACAATGAAGTTCGATCGGATAAACAAAAGATATGGAAAAACAAAAGGGCGGAAGGTTAGCTAGTGTTACAAAATTTATTTCATTAGCTCTAAAAATCTAGTTTAATTCCAGCATTGCTGTCTATATTTCCACCATCTATTTGCTCTAATGCCTGCAACATATTGTATAGTGATTTTGAATCAAATCGATATAAGCAAACATAAACCCCTTCATGTCACCTATTAAATGTGATAAAATCACATCAAATTATAATACCAACGTGAATCTTTCTGCCCATTGCCACCTAAATCATTGCTGCATGCTTTTTGTGTTTAACTGCTAAAAATTATAAGCTTATCTGGTTCTACTTCGTGATATTGCATTTCTACCATAAAATTGAAGGGCCCTTTCATTTTGTCCAAGTTACCACATTTGCAATACATTTCAAAACATTATTTTGTGATTTCTAGTCTACCTACCACATGCATTGCAGAAGTAAAGAAGATTATGCCAAGATTACTCACCAGAGCCTTGGCGAGATACATCAACCACCTCTGCAATATTTTTAAAAAAAATGAACTTCAATGCATAAGAAAAATATCTCTGTACAGCTCGTTACTATTGCATAGGATGTGCTAACATCCACAAAAAAGGAAAAAAAAGAAAAAAGATACCTAAGAAAATACTGAAAGAAAAAAAAGATAAATGGAACTTTAATAACCTCCATGGCTGTAGTTGCAAGTGCAAAAGTTGCCTCATTCCTGCCTGCACAGTTCAGGCATCAATTGTTGTCTCGGTTTGCTATGGAGCTACACTGTTTATGACATCAGAGTATTGATTGGTAAAGAGTGCAACTCAGAGTACAACTCTTGAAGAAACTATGGCATGACAGTGCAACATTCCGCATGCAAATGTTTAACTGGATCATAGAACCTTGAGAGAGCCTTGAATAACCTGTTGAGAATTCCATATTGCCTATTCGTCTCTTTCTTTCTCCACAAAGATTTGATGCTATAAAAATGCTCTCAGCTTCAGCAAGAACTATTCTCCTATGCATTTGTAATGTCCTTCAGATCTTTGAGCTGAAACAATGAAGTTCTGATCAGATAAACAAAAGATATGGAAAAACAAAGGGCCAGAAGGTTAGCTAGTGTTACAAAATTTATTTCATTAGCTCTAAAAATCTAGTTTAATTCCAGCATTGCTGTCTATATTTCCACCATCTATTTGCTCTAATGCCTGCAACATATTGTATAGTGATTTTGAATCAAATCGATATAAGCAAACATAAACCCCTTCATGTCACCTATTAAATGTGATAAAATCACATCAAATTATAATACCAACGTGAATCTTTGTGCCCATTGCCACCTAAATCATTGCTGCATGCTTTTTGTGTTTAACTGCTAAAAATTATAAGCTTATCTGGTTCTACTTCGTGATATTGCATTTCTACCATAAAATTGAAGGGCCCTTTCATTTTGTCCAAGTTACCACATTTGCAATACATTTCAAAACATTATTTTGTGATTTCTAGTCTACCTACCACATGCATTGCAGAAGTAAAGAAGATTATGCCAAGATTACTCACCAGAGCCTTGGCGAGATACATCAACCACCTCTGCAATATTTTAAAAAAAAATGAACTTCAATGCATAAGAAAAATATCTCTGTACAGCTCGTTACTATTGCATAGGATGTGCTAACATCCACAAAAAAGGAAAAAAAGAAAAAAGATACCTAAGAAAATACTGAAAGAAAAAAAAGATAAATGGAACTTTAATAACCTCCATGGCTGTAGTTGCAAGTGCAAAAGTTGCCTCATTCCTGCCTGCACAGCATGAGAAAGGACGACTTTTACTACATTGAGATATGTGATAAGATGCCTCTACATAGAGAATATAAACTGGAATGACACATGGCCTGGAAACCTGTTTCTTTTTGACATTTCTCTAACCATTCACATACCTTCTTTGGCAGCCAAAGTTATATGCAGGCGTTGGAGCTGGTTCTGTCCATTTTTTCTGAGGTGCACGAACGTGTAGCAAAATCCCAGCCTTAGAGTATTGCTTAAGAGAGGAATCCCGGCCTTGGAACATGCAGCACTCCAGATATGAAAGAGAATGCTGCTACAGTACCAGATCTAGTAAAGAAGCAGCGTCGTGCAGAACATTTCGATCTTGCGTTGCAAAAATCATAGGATGGAAAGAGAAATAAAAAAGATGGATAAATTAGAACCAAGTCTTCCATTAGCCTGCATCAAAGAAAGAAATATGCCCCAAAGCAAGAAATATATAGAATACATCAGATGTGGTAGGTACATCAGTGGCTGAGATGCATAATTATAGCTTACAGAGAAAGAAAAAACCTAGTACATTGTCTATGTACCATTTAAACACAGAGAGCAACGGATGATATCATTCTTTGGAGGACTGAACAATGCAGCTTCGGCTTTGCTACTGAGGACCTAAACATGAAAAAATCAAATGATGAACTGAAGCTAAAAAGGAACCCTTAAAGTAATTTCTTATCACGCTACGATCTTGGGAGCTCGATGAGGCCTCTAGGATTTAATTTGCTTGCGCCCATAGCCCTGAATAAAATATGGAAGGAAAAGGAGGAGAATCGTCATCCAGCTTCAGAACCGCCTCTACATATTTGAAGGAAGACGTAAAGCTTGCTTGAAAACCGGCCTTCTGTTGAGAAAGATTTACCTTGAAGTTTTTTTCGTACCTGATTCCTCTTCAGCTGCAAAAAAATGAAAGAGGTAAGTAAACCGTGTAAACTGTGTAAGGAAACAGACCTGCTTGGGTACTCTTCAATCCCTAAAAAAATGAAAGAGGTTTAAGTAAACCGTGTAAGGAACAGACCTGCTATGAAACTCTTCAATCAATAAAAAATAGATGGGCACTCTTCAATCTGGAAAAAAATAATGCCAAAACTTGTTTCAAACCCAAGAATGATCTGAAAGCTCCACCGATGGAGCCATAAAAGGAAAATAAAAAGGACCTGCTTGTGGCGCACTGGCGATCCGTAAACTTGCCTTAGAAAAACCCTAGCGCTGTCTGGGTTTTCTCGTAACGTTTCATTAATCATGGAACGCAGAGGAGATTGCCGCTCCATGATCTTCGCTGCTCAAAAATAACACTACCCTCCTCTCTCTGCAATACAAATTAAGTCTATGAAATTTTGCCCGGAAAATGAAGAAACCGGCGTAACATGTGCCGGAAAAAACGTAAGCGCCGGCGTTAGCACTGCCGGAAAACCACAATTTAAATAAGTAGATAGGAGGGATAAGGGGCTAGCTTAAATGTTGTTTGTGAACATATATGTCTATGTGTAGGTTTGTACAAGTGGATGCACCAAAAAATCTAAGAAGGTTGTAGGGTTTTCTAGAAACGGCTCTTCTTCTGAATCGTCTAGCTTCTTCTAGAAGCGTCCGTTACAATTCTAGAAGGATCTTCAATTTTATATAAAAAGGAACAATACGGCAGTATGCATAATCCAACAAAAGCGGCCTATAGGCGGAAGGCTAGAACCCTGAGCTCTGTTCTTGCTGGATTGAACAAAAGTGCAATTAAAAGCAGCATGTTCTTGAAGCCTTCGATTTGTGGGCAGATCTGCGGAGCAACAGGAGCAAAAAAAAAATAGAGCCATACTTTTCTTTTGGGGCCATCGTTTTCAAACCTCCAAGCCATCGTAACCATTGCAGTCTTCCTTTCTTGCATCCTTGAGCCAAGCAAGTTTTGCAAGCCCATATCAAGGCAAGAAGCTCCACCTTTTTTCTTTTTTTGGTTTTATGGAAGCAGCGCAGAAGCATGGCAGAGGAAGAGTCAGTTCTTCTTTGGCCTTTGGCAATGATGGATCCAAATATGGCACATATTTTGTTCAGCTCTGCGGTGCGGTTCTGCGATTCAGGTTCTTAATTCTCATCCATATTTTTTTGCACACATTAGCTTTTCCATCACTTCTTTTCTGGAGCGTTTTTCCTCTTTGCTTGCAGTAGAGCTCAGAGAGTAACAACAGTATGGAGCCTCAAGTAAAAGGGTTTGCAACCATCATCATCTTTTTTCCACAGTCCAATTTCGAATGTTGTTTGCAAGAAAAACAACTCAAAAAGAGGCCTGGATTCTTTCTGCTGCCGCAATTTTCGAATCATCTCTGGAGTGGAGATGGCAAGGATTGTCCGGTAACTGCAAAGGAATATTTGTCGAAGACCAATAATGGCAGAATATTAGGAAGCCGTATATTAGAAACTATGGGCCAACATATTAACCAGGCTTTGGCAGATAAGTAGCCGAGTGTAAGACATGCCTTTTGAGAGCTATTGACATGCCTTTGAGAGCTATTGAGATTATGTTTCGTTTCAAAGAGATAACCAAAATCTGTCGATGATGCTGCGTCTGCAAGGTTTTTGAGCCTTCTGGGATTCAACTCAAATGGCTAGCTTGCATCTTTGCCAGGGCTTCGTCAAGTTAAAGGGTGAAATCACATCTGCGCCAGCCCAATTACTCAAAGAAACTTCAACTAATCAGATGCAAAAGTAATAGATATGTTGGTAAAGTCAGAAGGAACAAAGTGCTTATAATGTGATAAAATATTAGTAACAGTGTATCTGATATGTGGAGGTAACTCTCTATTTTGTCACAAGAAAATAGATTGTCTTAGTAAAGACAAATTTAAAATTATTGTTGTGCAAGATAGTGGACACAATTCTATGTCTGGAAATGCACTCCATTCTTAAATATTCTTATCATGCTCATGTTCGTTATAGATGTCGTATTGCTATAATCTTCAATGCAAGAATTTGAATGCTGGAGTCATTTCTATGAATTCTTACCATGCTCATCTTCTTCGCACATGCCAGATCTTTCAGTTTTCTCATTTTTACCATTTCATGAATTTGGTCTTCCTTTATGTTCAAAATCAACAATGAATTGGATTGCGTACCTTTTGCAGGTATCCTTTGAGACTGCAAATTTGCAAGGTCTTTAGAATGTATGAGGCGGTTTACAGTATGTTTCAGTGTTGGTATAAATTTTTGTCTCAGCAGCAACATCATATATCCTTAGGCGCAGCATTACAATATAATTCCACAGTTTTTGAAGGAACAAACTTTATAATTTCATCTTGGAGAACATGGATCTCAAATCCAGCAGTGACATTACAATCAGGTTTGGGGCCAACAAGATGATGATAAACTTGAGTTGAGCTTGCAGGTAGGCCACCAGTGTGCAATTCGCCAACCCCCATAGACACTGTTGAAATCTCAAGAGAAAAAGTTATGTCAAAGACTGTGAAGACCACAGGCGCTTAGCACGCCAATCAAGAAAAAGATCATCCGCATTCTCATCTTCTTCAGGATCTTCCTCCTCATTGCTTGATGATTCAACATCTGCTTCATGTTCCTGCTTTAAATTTCTATCTGCCTCATAAATAACATCTATATTAATTGTCTTGTTCTTTTTTCCTTCTGCCTTTTTCTTGAACATTTCAATCTTCTCCAGGAGCTCCCTGTAATCGCATAAAGTAGAATAAGAATGCATAGGTTCGGAGCTATTCATAGCGAACTGGCCTTTGTTGAAGTTGTTCTCTTTCTTCTCTGTCTTCCAGCCTCAAACTGATAAAGCAAAATCATGAGATGTAGTCCAATACCACAGGTTCTAAGGCTGTAATATCTTTTAAATAAAAAGTTTTTTTCCTATAACAACATGGCATGGGTAAAGTGTTCACCTCCTCTTCCTCTTCCCGATATTCAACTTCGTTCAAATCTTCCTGAATTAATTTCCGAAACTCCTTATATTCATCCCTAACAACGATACCATTAACTATATTTTAGCACCCCAGTGTAAAGAGATTGTGGATTAATAAGGAAATATAAACATAAAGGAAAACAAAAATTGGCACCAGCATTAATATCCAAAATCAAACCTATGAACAAATGGGGGGAAATTGATGAGATTATTTTCTGTATGCACATTATTTTCTATGCCATCAAGTCATCTGTAAATAACTTGCCTGTTGTCTCCTAAATTTTGTAACTAAGGTGAAAATTTGCACAATGTTGACACATGGGAGCATTCTCTCCAGTATAAATCAACAAGGTTTTTGAATGACAAACTTGACAAATCACAAAACAAGGAATATCATTTTCTTACTGAATATCATGCTTAGGAGGCTCCAGTCCACGTGCTTTATGATCTGCATCTACATTGTAAGAGAACTTTTAAGTATGTTTTCTTGAACTTCTGAATTGTTGAAGGACCTGATTCAAAGCTCTCACCTTGCTAGAATTAGATTTAACCTCACAATCTGGATTTGATGCATTCTTTCAAGAATGTTATTGGCAGGTGCTCAATGATTCAACGCTCTCGCCTTGCTAGAATTAGATTTAACCTCACAATCTAGATTTGATGCATTGTTTCAAGAATATTGTTGACATATGCTCATCATTGTAGCATTCCTTAGCATTTTTTGCAACCTGATTCAAAGCTCTCACCTTGCTAGAATTAAATTTAACCTCACAATCTGGATTTGATGCATTCTTTCAAGAATATTGTTGGCAGGTGCTCATCATTGTAGTATTCCTCGGCATTATTTGCACTCTTCAATTTTCAGAAGTGTCTAGTCATGTTTACCAAATAACAAAGATTATCTTGTGAATGTGTATGGTGGGACCAATGCTAATGTAAATGACTACATAATCAATAATCATATGGTCAGGCAAATTGAGTATTAACGTCAAGTAAAAAAAACAATCGTTCACATCTCCTAAGAAAACAATTGATCACATCCCTTCAACAAAAGATTTTTGCACTTAATACTAACAAACATCCATTGCATAAGTAAATCAAAGTGTAAATCATGGTCTTCAATTGTCTAATGCATAAGTAAACATTGTCCAAAATCAAGATGTGAATTATGGGTCTCCAATACTGTAATGGATGTTACAAAGTGACTCATAATGTAGACCAAAGAAGAAAAAAGAATAAGTGCTAATGGATGTTACTAAGTGACATGTAATATAGACCCATAAGGTTCCCAAATTATCCAATTAGTAAGGTTTTGGCAAAGGTTGGGAGAGAAATGGGGATTAGGATTTCGTGAAAGTTTTTTTCGTCTGGGTATGGTTTCATGTTACAGATTCGTGGCAGGGCTGGTCCGAGCATGGCGGGCGACTGATTCATGGTAGTCGTACACACTATTTAGACCAAAGAAGAAAAAAGAATAAGTGGTAATGGATATTAGGAAGTGACACGTAATATAGATCCAAAACAATTACTTTCATTGTAGTCGTACACATTATCTGGAGTTGAAAAGAATCTTAAGAGATTTCTCCTCAAAATATGACAAACATATGAGAGAACTAAAGGAATTTGAATAATTAGGTAGATTTCTCTTGGAATCTCATAGAACCTTGAGGAATTCGAGGGACCTTGGAAATTTAAGGGGATCTACACACAATCTGAGGAAATCTTGAGGACTTTGAGTGTGGCCAGTTGGAGTCAGGCACCATTCCGACTTCACACAAATTTTTGAACCAGAAAATAAGCAGTAAAGAGAAATGTTTGCGGCGGCTTGGCCGCCGCGATAAATTTCTTGTATATATAACAGATATAACAATATATATCAATGATACTTATATTTTTATTGTTACGGCACAAGCTCGGGGGAGTGGCTCAAAGGATTTGCAGAGATGAACACAGAGGCGAAGGTGTTAGTCATATAATCTAATTAAAGGCAAGGAGATATTTTGGGAAAAAAGGCCATGCCTGTTAAAAAAAGGCTAAAGTCGCAGAGAGATCTATAAATAAAACCGAAAATTCAGTTGGGCATATTTCGGCAACCAGAGGTCGGATTGCAGCGACCTTTACCTCGTTGGAACCGGCCCGAAGTCTAGTTTCCGAATTGGGGCAGCACATATCTAGTTCATCCGTATGAGGGAGTAATGGCCGAAAAGGTGACAGGGGGTCACAAATTACTGTGGCAGCGACATCACAGGGTTGTAACCAAGTCTTTATGATCCACAGTTGATCCCAGAGAAGTTGTTCAGTTGAACAGCAGAATTCTCAGTTTTGGGAAGAGCCACAAAGATCCTTTGCAGTGTTCGCAAATCTGAGCCCGGTTGGGTGGTGAATTTGTGTCAGAAGATCCTGTTCCCGGGTTTTAGAGTTGTTTTGATTAACCGTGTTTGACAGTTTTGCAGACAGGAAAGACCGTTTCGTATCATTTATACTTGTAAACATAATATAAGTATACATAATATACAAGTATAAGTATACTTATATTTTGTTACATTTTATACAAGTAATTATGTACTACAGTATACATTTAAAATAAGTCACATATACTAAAGGTAAGATGCAAAATTTCTCTGGATGATAACAAGATATCCAAATATCAGCATATATTTTTAAGCAAAATATATATAGTGTTTTCAAAAGTTAGTTTCGAAAGTTTAGTAGAAGAGTTCGATATCGGATTACATATTTTTTTCTGGCTTAATCCTGTCCTTTAAGTAGGATTCAGACAGTGTCATGTTGTTCTCAGCTTCATTGTCAGGAGATGATGCAAGATCAACAATATCTTCTTGTGCATTTGGGACTGCTGTAATTTGAAAGGAACACAAAGTCAGAGGTGCAAAACACAAGAAAACATTCTCTAGAGTCAATGTACTATCTGGCAAGTCCAGCATCAAATTCTTGGCTGCACTACTTGGCCAAATGTAGTGCTTGACATTTTTTTCTAGTTTCACAAAAAATTTTAACAGTTAAAGTTTTAACTATCAAATACATTGAACAAGTAATCTAACATCAAAAATACCTTTTGATTTGCCGCTCATTGGACTTCCAAAACCTTCTTCATCAGCATCCCCAGAGAGTCCCTCAATTATCAGGTCCTTGCTTATGTCACTCACAACTGCAAATTAAAATCGAATAAATAAAAGTGAACAAGAACATACAAAAATATAATAGTGCAACTCAGCAACCTCCTTTGACTGTTAATTCTTCTTGGCACTCCTTGTAACCCGCTTCCTTAATTTCCTTTCAGAAACACTACCAGGTTCTGAGGAAGGGCTATCTAATGTTTCACGTACCACATGCTCCCTCTTGTAAGCCCTACTTGACTTTGGCTCAACTCCTGTCTCCTCTCCAGATTCTTTTGTCTCCTCTCCCGAGTCTTTAGGGATATCAAGTCGGGGAGCACTCTGTTGACTATATGGCCGAGCTCAACCCGGTAGTGCATATGGTGCTGATTCATCACACCACTGCAATTACGGTGCATGCTAGCGAGCAGTACCAAAGCATGCTAGATGCCACTTGTGATTACAATTGAGCTTCACAAGCATGTTGTACTCATCACTAAATTCTAGACCCCAAAGATCACACTCACACCTCATTTCATTACTTCTCCTCTATGGCATCTACTAGTCAATTTGTAGTGAACTTGAGAGAAAAGGAGAGATTTCCTTCCATCCTTAAAACCTCTTCTTTGATCTTCGAAAGTCCGCCCTCTGCCTCTGCCTTCACCTCCCAAAATTTCCTCACCCTACTCACAAGGCTTTGAATATTTCTGTCAAAGGTCTACTGTTTTTTCAATGAATCTTTGTAAGAGTCCGTAGCAAATGAAGCCCAATTAACAAGGTATTTATTTTGTTTGCTAGAGCTTTGCTTGTATGCTGCCAGGCAAAAGCCCTTGCAAACTGTGTCCTAACTTCATTGTTCACCAGTTTCTTCTGATAAACTATGTGGACGAGCTCTTCGAATTCTGCCATAAAAGCGGCTCTAACCTCTTTGATCTTCATTTTCCCATTATCTAATGGGCTACTCCAAACTTGCAACCAATCTGTCTCACTCACATCCTCGGGCTTAAGCTATTTGGGCTTTTTTCCATCTGAACACAAGCCATGAAAAGTGGCAAACTCATACTTTATTCTAGCCATCGGAAGCTGCAACATAAGTAAAAAAAAGCTTAAAATTCACGGTTAGTTACTTTTAATTAAAAAAAATTACGTCCTTGCCTTCTTTAGCGTGTAATCCATTGCCATACCAAAAAAAGCACTAAGTGCCTGATTGAATCAAGCAAGAAGTCGAGAAAATAGAACCAAAACTAAGCTCCTGAACAAATTAAGCAGACCCAATACCAAAATCGGCTTAAATTCTTTGAATTCTCGACATCATTGAAGATCATAAGCAAGAATGATTTCGCGTGCATAACGAGGATCATCAGAACCTTTCATGAAGATTTGATGGCAGCCTTTCACTTGTACGGGCCCATGAAAGACAGAAAAGCAGTGCTCGAACGAGGTGCTGAAGACGTGCTAGAATTTCGCTTTTTTTTTTACACCACTATTAAAACAAGACCCATTATTGCGTTCGAGTAGCCTTGAAATTTGGGTGGGACTCAGTTTTTTTGTGGATCTTGAGCATTCATAATGGGTTTTGCACAAGTAACATTTGGCTTTAGAAAGAAAATTTGAATGATTTGCTTCCATTTCTAAGGTCCTTTGATAATGCCTTATTTTCTCAAAAGATTGTACATACACTTCTTTATACCTTACACTAGTGAATGTATTTTAAAGGCTCAAAGCTCTTATGACAAAGCAAAAAAGCCAGTCTTGAGCCTTCTAGGCATCTGTCTCGTGTAAATACATTTTGAAAATGACATAAGTTGCTCCACAAAATGAGTTAGAGGTATGTTTTGCAAAATCGAAGCTTAAATCAATTAAAACATGTATTGAACTTCTGTTGTCACAAATTTGCTGCAGCAAATTTGAACATCTATAACTTCCTAACCGTAGCTCTGTTTTTGACATGTAAATACATTTTGGAAAATAAGGATAAAGAATAGCAGTAGACAAGACAGAAACTTCGGCATCATTAAAGGCCCTTTTACAGATTTCGACCTACAAGTTTACAGCTTAATTGGGCCGACATCATTTTGAATCACGTTATATCATTAAGAATAAATAGCAAAAGAGTCAATCTAGAATACCACAACCATTCTCATAACAATAAATTGAAAGAGAAAATCAAGCAATATATCAATTCTTTGTTGCATCTTCAATGAGGCATTCAGTACCTGTAAACAGACAACTAAAGTTTAAACTTCCAAACATAGAGATGGGAAAGAGCAATGGAGCATGGCATAGAATACCTACAAATTTCCACAATACCCATACTATTAGCATTTCAAAGAGGTTGAGGGTGAGAGGTGAGGTATTGGGGGGTATTGATTGAGGTTTGAGGCTAGGTTCGATTATCTTGGGTTGGTGAAGTATTGGTGAGAAGCATATCAGTCGGAGGAAGCATGAGGCTCTACATTTACACAGTCTATATTTACACAAGTTGAGGGCCTTTCGGTTTTGCATCCGTTAGCCCTTGATCGATCAGTGAGTAGCCTGTTTAAACAGCTACTTTTCGGGGATACGGTGGGTTACCCCTAGCGAAGATTTTTTTGTGGATTTTGCATGTGAATAATGGCCTCAATATTTTTCGACCATGCAAGCCAATGTGTGTGACGACCATATGGATATTTGTATCGAGTAGTTGCACAAGGCGGGGTTTGAACTCATAACCTTTTCGGTTACAAATCACACACATTTTCCAAGTGCACTAGCAATATTTATTAAAAGCTTTCTCATGTCTTTCTCATATGTGGGGTTATTTCCAAGAGTTTCTAGAATATTCTAGAACCTACATGCGCAGGCGACACTTGGCATGATCTTATCCATTGGAGTGGCACGATCCTGACCAGAACCATTCAGGCTTTGATTCCTGTTCATATATCAGATTCTTTATCGATCTTGGCATATTTCTTCAGTATTTCTTCTATATTTTCTACGTATTTTCCTTGTTTTCGCATAGGTTCATGGCAATGTGCATCATTGAAATCTTATTTATCATTTCCATCCAAAATGATGTGAGCCACCGATCTTAAAGAATTTGCAGAATATTTTGCAGATCGGCTGTGGGGAATAAAAATTAAACAAGACGCTATAATACTTGTATAATGATGCTCTAGATGCTAATCCTCCTATATATAATAAAAAAAATAGCATGTTCGTAGCCTTATCAACGGCCAAGAAAGCACCACGTGGCATTTCCTGGACCCTCGAATGGCAAAAACGTGCAAGCTTTAGAATTTGTGGGAAGCATCGAGGAGCTTCTCTTCGTTCTGTCTAGAAGTTTTAGGAGTTTTCTTGGAAGTTGTGGAAGCCTCTTTGATTTCGTATAAAAAAGGGGCAAGGCTACAATTGCTTTGCTTCAAAGCAGGGCAGCGGCCGATTGACGGACTGGGTGCTTTTTTACAAACAGATGCAGATGTAGCAGAAGGATCCGGCTAAATATCCATGTTGATTTTTCCGGTCGGTTTAACCCATAGCGACTTTGCAGCGGCCATAGGTTTAGGAAATAGGGTTTCTGGAGAGAGACGACTTGCATTTGAAACTTGCAGAGAGCTGGGTTGGGTTTCAAGGGTTGCATTCGAATATAGGGGGAACTCCAATAGTGTAGAATAGATTTGATGCTGCCGACATCTAAGGGCGGCTGTTCTGTTCTGTGCTGTTGACAGCTAAGGGTTCCCGCCTCCGGCATCAGGGGTAGCATTAATCCAAGAGGCATGAAAACCCAATTCAAAAGGAAAAATGAGGAATGCAGTCCTTGAAGAAAAGGAAAAAAACAGGGGATTTCGGTGCTTGCTTCATGGCAACCTTGAGCTCTTTGGCATCAATTGTTCCTGTAAATAAATTCGAAACAAAGAATGAGAAGTAAAGCTTGAATCCGAAGATTAGAGGATGTCTTTTACCTGATCCATCGGTATCAAATAGCTTAAAAGCTTCCCTAATTTCTTGCTTTTGTTCTTCAGTCATAGCTTTCCTCTGTTGGGTTGATTCGTAGACACAAATCTGGCATTGTCAATAGAGAAAAAGATCTGCTACTAAAAAATGGGATTTAGAAGTTGTGTCGAGAGCTAAAAGAAATATAATACACATGTCAAAGCTTGGGGCAGTAATGGCGAAGCAAGGATGCTTATTCTAATTCGAAAGAGAGAGAGCATTGCTCAGAGGTTTGCTGCAGCTTTTGTGGATTCGCAGTAAAATGCAGAAAACTTTATATTTTCTGCTACATTTGGAAGATTTGAGACAGACAAGCCCCCTTCTCCTTTGTCCTATACCAGTACTGTTTTCTACAGTGCTTTTAGTTTTGCCCTTGATTTGGAGTAATTCTTTGAGGGCCTGCAGGGGTTTTAGTTTTGCTCTTGATTTTGGAGTAATGTTTTGAAAGCAGGGGATTTCGCTTCGTATTTTTTAGAACCTTTGTGAACCAATTCCTCCAATTTTTTATTCCACCGAGACGAAAGTGCAATTGTTTGCCAGGACACGAGAGGACTCTGCAAGTTCCATGGTAGATGATGCCTGTAAAGCATTGCCTAATCATCTTCAAGCTATACTGTTCCATTTGAAAATAATAAGTGTTTAGCTGAAGAAACCAGTGGCTTTTCCATCAGAAAGTAGAAAGGTGCACTAGCAAAAACATGTTTGAATTGATGGGTTACTTTTGAAAAAAGTACAACAATGATTTGATTATTTAATCATTCTATGTAGATATGGTTATACTTGACATAAATTTTCTTTCTTAGGTAGGTTGTAAACAGGAACAAAGAGGAAAAATAGAGATGATAATTTTGGAAATGATTGTTTGATTGGATACTTCTAAACAAAATAAAGATAGTTGTAAAGTGAAAAGGGTCTTAAACTTCTTTCGTTTAAGCGGATACTTCTATTGAACTAAAACAAAAAAATAAAGGCCTTTAAAAGTGTAAAAGAGTTCTGGGGACAAGGCGCCCCAAATGAAGATGGAAGCCGCCATGGATTTGATTCGAAGGATGCCGCCCACTAGCACTGATACTGCACTAGCTTCGTTGCTCATGCTCATCCCTCAATACTCATCCGACTTACCTCCAAAGTCGATCAGCCGCTGCAGGTAATAATAATAATTAATCTATTTCTTTTTGTTATTGTGGGTACAAAAGGCTAGATCTGACACGCCTAACTATAGATGATGGCGGGATGAGGAAATGCGGCAAAATACTATTCTTTGTGCGATTATAATCGCGATGGGGATTCTTACAGGTATGCCGCGCTTCAATACAACTTCGTAGTTCTGATTGCAACAGAAAGAAATTAAACTCATGCATTAGTTTATTCTTTTGCTGCTAGGAATAAGTGGCTAGCATGGTTAGAAATTAACTCAGCAGTTTGGTGCAGGTCCTGGTCCGTACGTATAATCCGCCATTGGAAGATGGTGCAATGCCATCACCAGAATTACGTAAACTGGAAGCTGAAGCTAATGAGGTGTTCGCTATCTACCGTGACCAGTGAGGTCCTCCCTTTCCTTCTATTGGAGTTAAGCATCAAGTTAAGGAAAAAGAAGATTTTAATATAAGTCTTCCACACAGATATTACGAAGGTGGTATCTCTTCTGTGTATATGTGGGAACCAGAAGATGGGCCGGGTTTTGCAGCCTGCTTTTGGTGAAGAAAGGTTGAAATATTATTTTTATCCATTTAATACCAATCAAGCTAATGCAATTTGATGCTTCTGCTTTCGGAAGATGGCTCACAAACTGGAGAAGGCCGTAGAGGTCTGTTGCAGCAAGGGCTATGGATGCTGGTTCATGTAATTGAGGTGTAATGTCTTTCATTTACCAGGCCTGGTAGTGATACGGACATTGCATAGTGGTATTGCTCATTTGGTTTTGGGAGCTTATTCCATCAAATTTGTTTTGCATGGTTACTTCTTTTAGCATGAGTTCTGCAGTTTATTTGAGGTTTTGTAATTTTTATTGGAAGGTCCCTCAATTGTGTTAGTATAAAATGCCCTGAAGTGATGTCATTTTCGTGTAGGTTGGAGAAGAAGAGCAAGGCATGGTGCATTATTGTCTAATCCAGCACAGTATCGCTGTCGCTGGTTACAAATGAGAATTCATCAGTTTCATTCAGCCTTTCTGGTTCAATTGTCCCATTGCCTTTTTTATATCTTGTTCGCTTTATCTTTTGTTAATTATGCATCTTTCTTCAATGATCCAATCCAGTGCATTTTTTTCTTTTTTCTTTTTTTTTTGTTTCATCAAGAGGCCTTTTATTGTTCATTATATAAGAAAGGCATATGCTTTTGGAGAGCAGTCCACGGAAGCAGAGATATTGGAGACTTTTTTATACCTTAACTCAAAATTTATAATTTAAACCTTTGCATTGATAAATTCCACAAGACCCAAATAAGCTTTTATTATAGATGGCTTACATGATTGCTATTGATTGCCAATCTAACTTCAAGGCCATTCAAAGAAAAACTGTTTATCATAGTGATATCACATGCTTGATCCTTGCACTCAGAATTAATGTGTTAGGGCTTCAAATACGTATCTGTATCTTTATATACGGGAATATAGGACATTAGAAGTTGGCATTAAGTCAACTATTGACTGTTGCTGCAGATGGAATCTGATTTGTCAATTGCTGATGGCCATTTGAGGAACATGGGGCGCATGATTGAAGAAATGGAGGGAAAACTGCGAATGGTCTTGATCAGGTATAAAAATTTCTTTCATGAAAAGATAACGCGGATGTTTCCTGACTAAGAATGCTATGTATAATTATCATAATATTTTCAAATTTTATTTAGGTCTATTTTGGGAAGACAAAGGGAAGTAATATTCACGTTAAGGGAACCCTTGACATGTTGACTGCAACATCTGGGCGACAGGCCAGAGTCTGCAGCAAGCTGTTGTAACAGATATCATAAGGAGTCGTTCTGGTGGCACAATGTCGAAGTTCTTAGCCCCTCTGTTGCCTGCAGAACTCAGATGTGGGTAATATATAAGATAAAAAAAGATTTTATCATAAGGGCAAACCTTAGGGATTTATTTCTTTATTCTAAAAACTTGGAGCATGGGACGTTCATTGGGAATCTGGGGCAAGACTGAACACCCAGAAACTAAGCTGCAGTTAGGGAATCAATGCATTTACATCTATTTGCCCACGCATCTATTTTCAAAGAGTTTAGCCTTCAAAAATTTCTATAGCTTATTTCCATTGCTTCAAGATTTAGTTTTGCTCCATTTCCATGCATACATGATAGAACGACCAAAAAAGAAATAGGAATAAAGAAAAAGGTTTGAATTGGGCCACAAAAATGGTTGAAAATTGCTCTCGGCAGACTTGTAATTATGTAGTAAGGGCCCATCTCCATTAGGGGCCTTCCTTTTATGAATAAGGGCTAAAAAGCAATTGAGGGAAGAATAGAAGAATAGATTTGGCAAACACAAGCGCAAAAGAAATTTTTACTCAAGATAAGGAATACAAGGAACAACAGAGTTTGAGAATGAGTCCAACTACCCGCCAACAAAATTACAACGATGTAATCCGTTAGGAGCCTCCAAAACTCCTCGCCGCTAGTTCTTCCCTTGAACTATGATGCAATCTTTCACAGAGCCAATCTTTATGAGACAACCAATGATACTATTGCTTTCACAACATGTCTTTATAAATCACTAAGGATCCATTCTCGCCCACGCATCTATTATTGGTTTCGCTCTTGTAATACACCCACTAAGATTAGCATCATCTATTCCTTAATCTCCTCCAATAATAGATAACCAACAATAGAGTAGCTAATTCTATATTTGATGGTGCATTATGATTGGCATGACAATAGAATAGCTAATTCTAATGCCATGGTTGTATATAAGTCTGACTTTATCATAACATTCTAACTTTTAAGGATAATAACTAGTCAAAAACACTTTTGATATATATCTAAGATCATGAGCTCCATAGTTCAAAATCGCCCACCGGTGCACATGTGAAGAGCTATGGATTTATGATGTATTTTATTGTGAATTATAACATTGGATTTACAATTGATGTCCATCTAGGGTGCAAATATCCTTGCTTCCTAGTTTTGGGGATTGTCAGGTGAATCACTCCTCCGCTGAATCACTAACTCCTCCTGAACCGGATCCGCTCCCGAGGCCCCAAGATTGCATTCGACGCCGTCAGTGTACCTTCCATGGATCCCAACCATCCGCTCAGAGGGTCCATCCCGGGCCGCCTCGCTTTATACCTTCCTGGAATCACATTCGAAAATACCACGACGTAATCATCGCCTTTTATTCCACGCGACGGAATCACCATTCCAAATATCCAAGAAAATTCAAAATTTTTGACGCCCCGCTTTTTCTCGAGAACTAGTGCTCCGCTTATGGCGGCTTACTCCATGCCGCATAGATGGAGATTAATCGCTTCATCAATGGAGCTTTAATCCAGATTAAATTTTAGTAGAGGTCGATGGCTCCTTTTTATTCTAACTCTTTTTTTCGCCGTCACCCTACCCTAGTTGGGCGCCTAAGCTTTGCAATGGCTGATTCAGTCGCCAGATCCCGAGGCGAAGAACACCGAAAGGTGAAGTGATTCAACAAAGACGCAAAAGGCTTTGATTCATAACTCCTGACGACGAAGGAGAAGATCTGTTTGTGCATCAAACATCGATTCATGCGCGGATGGGTTCCGGGTCACGAAAAAGACGGGCGACCAGGAGTTCTTGGTAGATCGTATTAAGATGGTAGGGCAAGGCCGAAAGACTTTTGTTCAAGGCTCCATTGATGCGTGATGTGAGGCGACGCATCTCGCTATGCAGAGGCGAGTTTCGGGCGGTGTGCTTTTGATTGCGCAGGTTTCGTGCAATGAGGTTTCGCTTCTTCGCTTTTCTCCGCTTTCCCACCGGGTTATGCTTTAAGAGGGTGGGGCTTTGAACATTTGATACAGCCCACGAAATGGCAAACAAAGATATGATGTCAGAATCGTTAGGGATAAAGGGCAAAAAGCCAGGCATTCACGGACTCGATAGATAGGGAAGGTGGGCACAGCTTTGCATAAGCCGGAACAGAAATCGCTATGGTGGGAGTGGTGGACTCTTTTCCTTCCCTTTCTCTAGCAAGTCGAAAATTTTCCTTCCTTTCCTCGGGCGGATACCCTCTTCTGGGGTCCCGACCTAAAAGAAAAATCCAAGAAATCGTGGAGAAAAAAAGACCCTCTTCCACTTACTTATTGTATTCCCCGCCAGAAGCTTTGCTTAAAACTATCTTCATACTTAGTCTTCAAGCTCTCATTCATCTTCCCTTTAAAAACCGCTTGATCTCGCTTGCAAAATATAGCTTATTTTTGTCTAGCTGCATATAATAGGCTTTGTAACTGCTTTGATCTCAAGTAGACTAGGGATGATATAACAAGATAGAAGTGGGATGATTCGAAAGGTGGATGATGATTGGGTCGCAAAAACTCACGCCCGATTTTGGTAGAGAACGAGAAGGCGTAACACCTAAAAGAGGAATCTACATACCTCCTAAAAATTTTCCAGAAAAGATCATATTCAAATAAAATCTTGGCTTCAATATTGATTGTTGAAGTTACGCTTTCCACGTAAAAATGTGAAGAATTCATGCAAGATTTAGTTTGGTTATGGCATTGCCAATATTGGCAAGGGGGTTCAAATCCCCATCCATAAAAATTGGGCAAAGGCATAGAATAACAATGGACAAAAGCACACAAAAAATGGAGTAGCACAAGTTTATATTTTCTTCCAATTCAATCCACCCCTCTTTTTTTTTCGCAAGCAATGTAAGTTATACTTTGAGAATCACGCTCATCCGGTAAATTGAGAATGGCAAAACATTGGGCTTCTCAGTGATTCCTTCAAGAATAGCACGTGGTGATTCTACAGGAGAATATTATCGCAGCTGATTCCACCTGGGAGAATATTTACGCAGTGATTCCACGGAGAGAATATTATTTACGCGGTGATTCCACCTGGGAGAATATTACTGCAGATATGTGATTCCACCGCAGCAGATCAATTCCATGTGATTCACCGCTGAAGTGGAACGGGTGATTCCGTCCCACTAAATAACAAGTAAGTGATTCCATCCGGGCGGAATTACAAATTGGTGATTCGGCCTGCCGGAATTACAAGTTGGTGATTCCGCCCAAAGGAATAATTATGTGGTGATTCCGCCCGGGGTATTCTACCGCCAGGATTCCACTCTGGGAAGTATAAAATGGACTACCAGATCGGCCGTAATTTTAATAACGGGCTCGCACGATCCCGCTCCTGAGGGGGTCTGGATTTTATGAAAGTATTCACCGCTGATTTTAATCAACCAAAACCGTGGTAAGGATATTTTCACCCGGCCCATCTATGTCAACTCATGTTTTTATTATGTAAATAATTATGGCATTCATAGGTGATTAAATTTGTAAGTTTATTTATATATTTATATTTTTCTTAGAGTCCATAAGTGGAACACTACAGCATTATTTTTCCACTTATAGATTATTGGTTTGGAAAAATACCACATACCACAAAGATATGCTCTATCACATACCAAAATACATGGATTTTGGTGCTAAGACACATTAACCTTGTGTGTGTCTTCTATTAGAATATATGGAAGTTTATATTCACATCTTTATATTCTTGAGGTACTTATACATGGGCACTGGGCAACCAGAGTGCCTTAGCACCTCGCTTTTTTGCATTCTTTCTGATATTTTATTGCCTTTTAGTTGCTTCATCAAGGGACTCCAAAATTTCGAATACATCAACCAAAAGATGCAAAACAAGGAAGCATTTTATAACACATATATTTTATTTCGGAAATTTTATTTGTGGCCTTTGTGTTTTGTATTGTGTAATGCGCATTAAAGGGTCTATTTAGGTGTAATCTCGCCTCATGTATGTAAATGATTTTACAAGGTATATTGAAGATATCGTGTACAAGCTTTGATCAAACTCTATAACTTGTAATCCAAGCTGGGTCAGACTTGGGTGGGCAACACTTCCTACATCGTGCCCTCTTGTGTTCAAGTTGCAAATGTAAACATGTCTACATTCTAGTGTGTTATAGATTTACTTGGCTATTTGGCTTTTTCTTATCTGCTTATAAGCCCCCATAAAGAAGTCCTAAAAATACATTTCGACTTCTAGAAATACATTTCGTTTGAACTTGATTTCTAGAACCAAGAACCACTTCAAAATAAAAGTAGCTTCTCTCTCACAAGCATTATGGTAAATACATTTTGTTTGAACCCCATCTCCATAATTGAGAACCACCTCAAAATGAGAATCACCCGTGAGTGAAGGTAGCTTATCTCTCACACGATTACTAGTTTTTACCTCACGATGCCATAAGTATAATTTATATTTGCATAATCTCAATGGTTCATAACTAGTGTTTGAATTGAGCTATAAATCTTCTATGATCGATGAGCGTTGGATTGCATAAATGCATATTACATTGGTTAAATAGCTACTATTATTACACTTTCATTAGAACACCACCTTTGCAACGATGACGCTAATGGAACATGGTTTTCATTTGTGCAAAATTTGGTGCTATATTCATACCATAAAGAAATGATAATGAACATGAACTGCCACACAATGTAAAAACCAATATACTCTGCCAAAATGTTACAAGATTGGAAGTAGTATTATGAGCGTCTGCACATAATGTCTATATGCTATTTGCAAGCTCACCACGATTTTGAGATAGCCACCTATTCTCTCTTAGTTCATGTATCTTTCAATCTAATCAAAAGTGCTCACATCAAACCGCTTTAGTAAATGTGACGCTCCACATATTTATAATATGATATTTAAGTATAAATACATGACACGCCACTATGAATAATTAATGGCACATTAATTATTCATAAGCTAAGGTTAGCTATGTTAATAATTAAATTATAAAGGTGGAAACCTAACCCAAAACCCTAATTCGAATTTAGGGCTTATCCTAATATTAAAAAGGGCTAAAATACCAAATTAGTTAATTAATGACATGCCACTTGGCCCAAATCGATTGGGCAAGGTGGTTTCCATTTTTTGACACCCAAATTAGGGCTTTTGTGCCCCAATTCGAATTAGGAGCAATTGGAGATGGGGAGGAGGAGCAAGCAGCCTGTGCACCTTCAAAGAAATCGAGATGGAGCCATCCCAAGCCCGATTCCTGCTAGTCTCAGAGCTTAGTTGTGTTATTCAGAGGGTAGCCTGCTGGGCACTTGTTGTGTGTATTTCTTCCGCTTCTCTATGTTCTCTATGTTTTACCCTGTAGGAACTAACCCTTGATTGCAAAGGTGAGTTCTCCTTATCTTTGATTATGTACTGTGGATTGATAGTTCTTTGCATAGTATTGTTTTGAAATGGGGAATTAAGGGGGTAGAGACCTCCGAGCCATGTTTATTAGTATGCTCCTAGGTAGATCCCTCGTAATTCCCATTATATGCCTGCGGCACAAGAGACCACCAGTCGTGGATGGGTGGAATTGCTTAGCACCCAGATAAGGGACGCAGTTGGTGAAGTGGGGGGGGGTCTTGCACCCAACATAAAAGGCCCCCCGAGACTCCTACAAGGCTAGGGCCCGATAGCCTTACACACGAGGGTCGGGCATGGGTCCGACACTCCCCGGGTGCGAGGTGTGACCCGTGATGGGGAACCCCGTGCTTTGAGTAGATTTAGGTGAGTAAGTCGGCACGGATGCTGGGTCGCCGATGCGCACGATTCTCTAGCTCACCCATGGAACCACCGCGGATCCCCGGAAGGGGACGCCTCCCCCGACTCCGCCTCATCGACGGGCTTCATGAACCCCCGAGTAGGCTCGAGGGTGATACCTTGAGTCCCCGCGGTCCGAAGGCTATAGTGATGCCATAGCATGATTGACTCATCCGCAAAGTGAAAAGTACGTGAGGGGCGATGGAGTGGACAACCCTCACTACAAGAGAATGAGGGTTTTTTGTCTAAAAAATCGCCGATAGTCTTCACAAAATAGACAACTACCCAAACCCCATCGGGCCGACGATTTATCCGACGTAATATTATCCGGACGATTGAGTGTCTAAAAATCGCCGTAAAAGTGTCGGGCTTTTCTCGACGATCAAGTGTCAAGGAAATCGCCGAAAAATCAAAATTTTCGAAAAAATCGCCAAAAAGATTGTCAAGAACACCGCCGATTTTCACACTTAAAATCGCCGAATTTTCACAAAGAAATCACAAGATTTTCGGCCAAGGAAATCGCCACCATTTTCGGGCAAAAAAATCGCCATTTTTCATTAAAAAATCGTTATAATTTTCGCCATAAAAATCTTCCCTAAAATCGCTAGGTTGTTCATCAATTTTCATTTTGTTTGGATTTACATTTTATCCGAATTTTAAATTTTATATCAATTTTATCTATTTACACTTAGCTTGTAATGTCGCTTTGAATTTAACATGAATATGAAGAAATAAGAGAATCACAAAACAAGAACTCCTTTACTTAAATGCAATCAATTACGCTACATGTAAAAAATCTTTACAATGCCAATAAGAATAATTTGGCAAGGTGTTCAATAATGCCTTCTTTTGTTGCAATATGCTTGTTCTTCAAAAAATCTTTTGACATTCCATATTCCCCGAACCCCAATTTCGTAAATACACAAAACCCATAGGCTAGTCATACAAGCTTAAGCCTTTAGTATTTCAAGCTTTTGATGTACCTATTGAAAAGTAGCCTACAACATAAGAATGATGAAGAAATTGCCAAGATGCTACTATTGTCCGCTTCTATATCAATCATCAATCCCCAAGCAGGTGCATCAAAAGAGAACCAATGTGAGCTATTGTACACTTATAAAAATACCAAAAAGCTGCACAGAGGGTTTACCAGGCATTGGAGCAACATGCAAAGGATGCAAAACTTCTGAGTCAAAGTTAATCATCGATACTTCAGACGTTTCTAGTAATGGCGTTGAAGTTCCTGTGTTAAGTTAGACATCTGAGTATCTGAAGAAAAATCTCTAGAAGCACCTTGCTGCAGCCTTGCCAGAATACCAACAAGGGGACCAGAATTGTAGCTGGCTGGCTCAGTTTGCTCATAGTTGTATCTCTCATCAGCAAAGTTGTCATTCTGATCAGGCCTGCCCACAACAGCACTATTAAGAACATTGGGATCACTCATTTTCCTGTCATACCAAGTATTGTAGCCTCAATGGCAAACTACATAGGAGAATGCACAAAAGGAGCATGCATGATAATTTGGTTCTTGATCTATTGAACGTCCTGTTAGTCTATCACCATAGATGTACCATCTCTATTTCGGCATGCTACATAGGCACCCAAGAATTAATCAGGAAGATACGAAATGCACAAAGGCATAAATCAATATTAACATTTTTACATTTTTTCCAGAGCAATATTTTGGCTAAATCTGGAGTCCATAAATATATATCAGCAAGACAACTAATTTATTAACCTAAGCCCTAGCTTAAAACCCCCAACCATCAACTACAAGCAAGCCATACTGCAGGACCCTATATTGAACTATCTACAATCTATTTGTATGCATTCTATACTAACTTCTAGATGCATCTAATCTGTCAAAAACACACAACACAAGAACTTAACCTTCCCTTTTTATAAATGCAAGCAGCCAACATCTATGCCATGCAAGACAAACTCATTAAAGAAACATCCTACAAAGCAAAACACCTAACACCTGGCTACCTATGCAGCAGCCAAACATAATATAAAATCTTTCATAGAATTGTAGAAGCTACAGAGAATTTCGCTTCATGTAACGGGAACATTTTACATTAAATAAAGCATCAAAACCTGAGTTTTCTTTGCTCCTGTCATCCGGTAGGTCGATTTCAGTTCCTTTGTGTAACTAGCCTTCCAGCTCCATAGTAATCTATCTGGCGTGCAGCATCCATGATTCCGCTACAGATAACAAGACCAAGATGCACATCGGCCATTTAGCAAGAGAATAAGCAGAAAATTGAAGACACGGCAGCTGCCGGAAATGCTGTCTTCGCCGGTCTTGACAAGCGGCAACGCACAGCTACCAAGCATTACAACCACGACTGATTTTAGGGCAAATATAAAAGCTCTAAATGCCAAGTATTTTTTTTTTATTGAAAGATGCTTTCATTCATAATGGATTTATGTATACAACTTAATTCTATGTGATATCAAAACCTCCACAACATCTTGACGACTGTGCAGAGTTAATCACATAGCAAGATTAAATGTGCCTTGCATCACAACTGACTAAAGAAAGAATCCCATAGTTGACGAGCCATTCTTTGATCTTTCGCAGCTTGAACCTGTTTACTCAATTTAGATTTAAGAGATATCAAGATCCCGGAGGAATGCGTAATTTCGTGGAGAAGACAAAAGCCCCGCAAGGCTCTTCCAAATAATCCAGAGCAGCCATCCCTTACACAAATGCACAAAGATCCCTTTTCAATGCATCATCCTCTAGGATAAATTCCCAAAGACAACATTTATAACGGGCTAGATAATTCAAAAAACTTTTTTCACTGGTCCCAAGTCGCTTGATGTCTCTCAGATTCTATAAAGCAATGCTCAATAGATTCTTCCGCATAATCACACATGGGATGATAGGACTAACTTGTGAGTTGAATCACACCACACTGTTAGTTCTTAATGCCCCGGTATTATCGCCATGTGAGAACTTGCACTTTGGGGAAGACGATTCTTCCATACATGTTTCCACATACGCCCAAATCCCCTTCCTCACCTTGCAAGGACCACTTCGCGATAATCGAATACCTCATTGAAATGAAGAAGTTTGTAACAAGAAGAAACTGAAGGGTGCTCGTGCAAAGCTTCATGAGATGTCACAAAATCTCCCACCGCTGGTATTGCATAATACGGATGCTACCCACGACCTAACCGCCAAATTGCTTTGTCTTGTGGACGATCTTAAATTTTTCTTTGAAATCTTCCCATGATAAAAGGACCCCCGTGAGTACCAATCGCCAACAAAATTGATTCCAAGATGATGACCACCTTCTATGAGTCCTCAAATCCACTAGAGAAAATAGGGCTTTGATCCCCATCCGCTTCTATGGCTAACCACCACACCCAAGATTAAGTGATGGAGTGGCGCTCACTACATTCAAATGCCATAAATCCCTCACCGATTCCCATGCTTTAAGTAATCCCTTCAAAAAAGGTGAAGCCCCGAGAAAGGTTTTAATTTTAAAAGAGAGCCCATGGCAACCCAATTCTCATGGCAACTTTATCACATGAAATGCAATGTAAAAGTGATTGTTTCAACAACCGAGTACCGTGAGAATTCATCCGCCTGCTCAACACCGCCAAATGAATTTGCTTTGCCAAAACTTTAGTGTGTAACGAATGTCTAGCATCCCTAATCCACCCCCTCGTTTCTATGAATGCAAAGACTTGTCCCAAGCCACCTTAATATCCGCCTCCCTCCTCATTCCTCCCCCCATACAAAATTCCTTATTGATTTCGGCTTGGCTTGTCGAGTAATGCTTTTTGAGCCAACAAAGATCAAGGTGCATATACGCACGCATCGCAGTACCGATTTAGCTACCACAATCCCCGCCACCATAGAGAGCTTACATATTTTCCACCAATTTAAATGTTTTTCCAACCCAAGTAGGATCTCATCCCACGCCTCTATTGTTGACCTATTAATACCAATCGGAATACCCAACAACTGGATGAGGCACCGCTTGGTATTACTTTCCAAGGGTATTGGAGAATGCACTCAGGTATGGTTTCATCCAAAGGCCATAATGCAGCACATTTGTTCCAGTTCAAAGAACAACCGGAAGCCATGGAAAACATGTTAAGAAGCCTAGTGGCACAAGATAGATTCTCCTCCGCTGCTTCCAAGAAAAGAAAGGTGTCGTCCGTGATATTGGCTACATACCGTTGAGTTCCATCATGCATAGCAAGGCCATTAATGATTCCACACCGTGAAAGCTGAAAAGAAGCAATTGGGAAAGACCCCGCTACAACATTAAAGAGAAATGGTGCCGCGGGACGCCTTTGCCCGATGCCTCCGCTAATTGGAAAAATGGAAGAAGATTCACCGTAAAAAACCATTGATGCGGACTAGTATCAAGAAGCTTCATTACCATCGATGTGAAGTCCGAACCACAGCTTAGAGCTAAAAGCAAACTTACACCGTCAGATGCTTTCTTAAAATCCAACTTCAAGTATATGACTCTTCTATGCTTTTTCTTGCCCAAAGTAAACCTTTCGGTCGGCGCAACATTGCTAAGAATGCTTCTTTTGGGCAAGAAACCGATCAGGTGTAAGTGATATGTTCCATAAGAATTGGTTTTAGCCTCTCCGCGATATGCCTTAGCCATAATTTTGTAAAGGAGGACAACAGCTGTAATCGGCTCCAATCGCTAATTGATCTAGGCTCTTTCACTTTTGGTATCAATGTAATGACGCTTGTTGAGTCTCTTGTCCAAGTACTCTTTTCTAAAAATCAGAGTACGCCATAGACAACGGCTCTATCCATTCCAGCTTAGTCCGAAAACTCAACGGGAATGCCATCCATACCTCTGGGGCACTTGTCTTTGCCGCCTTTTAATCTCTTCCCCTCGATAGAGGTGCTCCCAAAGACATCCCTTATGGTTGGCGCCACTTTAGATTTTACTTTAGCAAGGATCATGTTTTCAAAACAATCCCCGAACCCCACATCCTTTTCTCGCCAAAGAAACACCTAAAAGTAATTATATAAATATTCTTTGATCGCTTTGAGGTTCCTCGACCACCAGCCCTCTTCCGTCTCAATATGAGTAAGAGTAGCAAAGATACATTCTTTTGCCTTGCAACCTTGAAGAAAAAATTTAGAACATCTGTCCCCTTCTCTTATCCGTAAGGCCCCGCTTTTGCTTTAGCCCCGAGTGACTTTGATCGCTTCCAAGTTTTTATCTCTTTCAGAACTTCCTTCTCAAGGGTTCCCCTCAGAAGTTATTACCCCCTTCTAAGATTGGAGAGCCCCCGATACAAGGAATCCAATCTCGCTTTTTTCCTCTCTTATTTTGGTTCGCTTCTACTTTTAGCAAATTTTTAATAGCCGCTTAACGAGGGAGATCATTGGCGCCCATTCCCATCTTATTTGAGCTCGTAACCATATTCTTTGCATTGCAACTTGAAATGAATATCCTTCAAGTATCGAGTATTCAATTTAAAACTGCTTTTAAAGGTTTAAAGTTGTCCGAACGCGACCGCCACCGCTTAAGGTTTGTGATCGAGATGGAATTTTCAAATGTATTTTGACGATATAAAGATGGGCACCAAGGTGCAAATGACCGGGTTAATATAACATCTATCGTATGCAGCATATGCCCCTTCCTTCCGGTAACTCGGCCCATTGTTCCATGTAAACCCGCCATCTCCATGCACTCGATAGTTGCAATTCGCTAACAAACTAACCCATTGCTCTTTTTCAAAGCCGACACAATTTCGGCCCAGATACTCCATTCTCGGGTTCCTCTCGCTTCCACCATATTGAAGTCACCCAAAGATGATCCACGCAATGTTATTGCCACCAAAACGCCTAACCTTATTTTTAATTGAGGCCCATAGCACCTCCTCTTTCTTTTATACATTATATGGATAAACATTAACTATACCCCTATAGTTGTCCTACCAAGATCCTGTGTGATTATACTACATCCGCCAAAATTGTCTACATATGAAAATAATACCTTCATCTCCTTCCTCCACGCTGATTAGGGGTCCTCAGACCGGAGCTTCCACTTGTTGATGCAATTCCAACAAAATCCATTTCCTAGCAAACCTTAAGATGTCCTATTTCTTCATTCTTACATCTATGCTCTTGTAAGCATATGAAGTTCTGGTTTAATTTTAGCCAAGGCCGAGCTAATCTACTACCCTTTATCTCGATGATTTCACCCTCCGATGTTCCAGCCTTAAAATCTTATGATCCATTTTGGGAGCTGGTTTTTCCTTTTGATGTTATTCTCTTCTCCTCACCTTCACCTCAAGCATCTTTTTTTTTCTAGATTCATATTCCATAATCGCTTGCATTATCAGATATTTCTTCTAATACCGTGTCAGCCCATCTATTTGAATGGAAAGGTATCCCAAACCATCGGATCGAGGTTAGAGATTAGGTGGGTCAATCACACATCAACTCACCGCTTTCCGCTGAAGATCACTATCGCCACACGCACTTCCGCCCCTACTTTGAGGTTTCCATTGAGCATCATGTTTAGAGCATTCGAGCCTTTTTTTTTTATGCTTTTCCATTCGAAATCTGAAACCCGCTGATTCCACCCCACCAATCCATGATTGGTCAATTGAGAGGAAAGACAACAGTGTCGGTTTCCGATTTATTTGACTTCTCCCTCAGACGTGGATTGATTGATTATTGATCTACTTTAACCGCTTTTCTTTTCATCAAGAGATTACGATAGCTCTAAGGATTATCTCCGCTGGACTACATTTTCAGCCATATCCTTCGTGAGGTTCCGCTTGAAGGGGGTGTTGGGGATGGTTAGAGTCCCGAGTATGCATCTCCCCTTTTCGCACTTTTCTTGTTTCGGCGTAATATCAAGCCCTTCAATGTGTAACTTGGGAAACATCCATGTAAGTCCCTGTGCATTCACCAGCCTTCCAAGTTGAATAAAACGATTTGCTTCGGAGATACCCTCTCTCCCCAGATACCAACACAAAATCTTAAGGCCTCTAATAATTGAGTGAGAAATATAAGTACCGAGTGTATTGGCGATTGAAATCGAAAAATCAGCAAGGAAGTTTTATGGCGCATTAATTTATCCCAAGTGAAAACCAAAGATAATATTGATATAAGATAAACTCTCCTCGCAAAGTAATCTACGCCTTTACCGACAAGTTTCTCCAAAGAGATTCACCGCCAAACAAAATAAGAAAAAGTTCCCTCCAATAGCTTTCGATCAAAACGTGGCAGTTTTAACTTCTAAATGCCTGGTCAACCAAGAGTGTAACCTTTTGAAGTCCAGAAACCTCCCGTAGAAGCAACAACAGACGATTTTAATAGATTTTTGGATATTTCAAATGTCTATCATGATCTATAACCCTATTACATTCGTGATGGAACACCGTAACATTGATGCAACTTACCGTCCGGCATAAAATTACAGAACACAACATACTAAGAGCATCATTTACCTATTGCTTCTAACCTCGGCAGATAGGCCCCGCTTTATCCAAATGGAAAATTGGGGTTTTGAGATTTTTTTACGTGATTTCCACCTCCAAAAGTGCTCCAAAGATCCTTTCCTTTCAAATTACTCGACAGCCACGATTCTCCTCGGCTTCCATTTGTCGCGAAATGCATCCCGCAGACCCCCTCAGAATTTCTGCTTCGAAAGTATGGCCAAGAATGGCAGGACCTGTGAGTGGTCTCCGGAAGTCTCCTAATCGGCGACAATGAAGCTTATTGAAGCCCCAACAATTGGGGACGAATTGTGCCCCTCAAACGCTGCTCTACTGATGTCCAGTTATATCCATGCTTTCAAAAATCGGGGCCCTCGGGGTCAATGAGCACTGGTCGAAACTTGTGCTTGGTAAGGCCGCTTAAAGCGCCGCTTTTTCGCTACCGCTACCACGCCTCCCATTTTCTTTTTTATCCGATGTTCCCAAAACTTAAATGCCAAGTATTGAAATATAGTATTCGGGCCAAACATTTTTACCTTAGTGCCCTATTTAATTTAATTTTGCAGCTATGGAGTCGTATTGAACCGGGTCGAATTTGATGGAGAAGAATCCCAAGAAGTTCAGATTTTTAATTTTGGCATGATTCATTTGGCGTATATGGCTTTTACAAAGAAATTATTACTATGCTTTGGTTTGTTTCGAATTGCTTTTTTAAATTTTCATTGAAGTGCAATGGACGCCCCGGATATTTTCGCCCTCGACGTTGTTGGCTTTTTAGTTGGGCCGGTTGCCTTTTTTTTAAAGAGTGATTAGGTAGGGAGCGAGTAAAAGACTACACATGTGTATTCACACATCCCTTATTAAATAACTAAATTTATTCTCTAGACCATATCATAATCCAAAACCCTATACGATAAAAAGTCAAAGAAGAAATGTGCTCGTTTTAATCTCCACTAAAATCATTAGTGCCAATATAAGGGCCGCGATGATACTTGTTTTAAATCCAATAAACACAAAGCCATGGCTCGTCATAGCTTTGAAGCATGGCTATGCAAGGGCAAAGCTATATCCAAATGTGTTCGACCTCGCATTTAAGCATCATCGCCCCGGTGAAGGGAAAATTTGCCTTTGTATTTAGCGTTTGAATCCATCAACTTGTTCTAGGCTCAAACCCGCACACTAGCCGTGGATGGAAATTTACGATTTTATTCCCCAAAAGCTTAATCAAGCTTATCAAATAATACATCATTGACAAATCAAGGAGTTAGCTTTTCATATAATATCAAATTTCATCTACAACAAACTCTTGGATGAAATGTTATGACTAAATTTGTAATAGTGCTATCTTTTTGACGCATTCTCGATGATTTCTCCATGATAAACCGATGTTTTTCTCGACGCTTTTCCCCGATGATTTCTCCGATGCTTTTCCCGACGCTTTTCCCCGACACTCGCTCCGACGCTTTTCCCCGACGCTTTTTCCGACGCTTTTTCCGACAAACGATTCTTCCGACGCTTTTTCCGACGTATATTTTTCGATGATTTATGTGACGATAACCTCGACGATAATTTCTCGATTTAATAGTCCGACAAAAACCGACGAAGTTGTCAAAAAATCGCCGAAAAATTCGGAAAATCGACATTCAATGTGCAAAAATCTTTTAATCACCCTCACGATTTTTCTAACAAATAATAGGCATTCTCTTTGTAGTGCTCTATAATGGCTTGTTCTATGCCAACCAATGCCATTATGCCACATAAGATTCGGTCCGGCCGATCTCTTGAGTTCCAGTCAGCCAATCCATCCCTCACCGACCGAGCTCTGGTAGAACCCTCGGGTTTGGGTAAGCCTTAGGATTATTATTCTTTGCCTAGTACTTGATGGATGTGCCTCCTTCGTGGTGGTTATATAGATTTGGCGTTAGGTACAACATGTATTCACGCCTCACACATAGGGAGCCTCCATTGGAGGCGTAATGACCCCCTCGTGGTCCTTCATTCGAAGTATTATCTTCCCATAGATGCCCCTCGAAGTTAGACCTGAGGGCTCCTCGCCGGTGAGTTGGTCGGAGGGGAAGTTCCTCAGAGTGTATACGGCCCCGAGCGCCAGATATTCGTGGAGCCACAAAGAAACAGCATAACCCCATAAAACTTTGCCGCATGATGCATAATCAACTAAGAGCATCAGCCGCAGACTTTAGCACATCTCTATGAGAGTAAGAGAGCCACAGTAATGTTACATCAAATGCCTTATTGCTAATTTCAACATCATCTATTCACATCATTGTGATATACAAAATTTCTAAATACCACAAGCTTAAAAATTAGTGTCCTACTCAAGAAGGCTTGCAATTATTTGCCAATCAAGGTTCAAATTTCCACAAAAAATCTCCCATGCATCTCATATCCGTTTTTTGCTTGGTAAGTCTATAAAGAGTACATTGTGGATGAACATCGAACATGGGAATGCAAGACATTCCAAATTTCCGAAAGAAATGTTGATTGAACAACCCATTTTTACCAATCCTCCCATCAATCATGAACAGCTTTATAGTCCCTTTCACTGAAAAACTATTTAATTTGATGCATCAACGACTAAGACATGTTTTAATCAGGCTATTCATCGCTAGCACCTCCACCATTGATCCGCTAGAGGAAGCCATGCTCTCAAATCAAACCAAACATTCTAACATTCAAATCAAACATAATAGCAAATCTTAGAACCCAAAGAATAGGATCTAGATCGATTTTACCCCTATCATCATCAGACAAGCCCGAAAGCATGGTTAGTGGCCAAAACAACAAAGAAAAGAATAGCAGCCGGAATAAGCGCTTCATATAAGTTTCCAAGCTGACCAAATTTTGGCTCACATGCACTTGAGATCAAATATTATGGTAACACTTACTTGAAAATCAAGTCGAAAAACTCAAAGGACCGAGGCAAGATTTTCATTGACGAC